>OU343220.1:75590840-75731891 GCA_910596185.1 Chrysanthemum makinoi
AAGTACGTTTTAGGACTCCTAGAATTGTATCACTTGTGTCCTTGTTGTGTTGTTGAATGACAAGTGATGATTTCAAGTGTACCTAAGAGATCTTTGATGAATCTCGTGGCTTATACACAATAGCGCTTTGGTTTCTCCCGAATGAGACTAGTGGGAGAGGGTCTCCTCTTCAATACCGCCATAATATCTAAGAGAAAGCCGATAGTTTACGAGGGTTCCTCTGAGAATGAAACAAAAGCCGTTGAGAGAAACTTGAGTGGCTAAGAAAGTTTAGTGCATGCGTCACTGGGTCCATGACGACTTTGATTCAATACCTGTAAGTCATCAAGACAACCAAGTAGCATATGAATTGAACCCGATGTCCGCCTTAAGTTGAATAATTTAGAGGGCTATTTCTTTTCACCATTTTCTTTACATTTCTTTTTAATTCTTCAACTCCTTCTTTCTCCCATTCTCATTTTCTCCTTTTTATAATCATACCTAAGGACTTCTAATTCTAACTATTGGTGGTGTCCTTAGGTAGATCCCTCCGGCTCTGGCGGATCATAGGACGGTTATTCCTAACCTTAGTCACCTTATAACTCCATGACTAACTTATGTTGCCATAAAACCATTTTCATGAAAATCTCTCAAAGTGGTTATGAGTAAAAGCATTTAATACCACTGTTGAGAGTTTAAGATTTTGCAGAAATACTCCCCCTCCATACGTGCTTAAGTATCACTACAAGAAATCAGGTCTTATAGGACGCCGAATAATGTCCTATTAGGTTACTTTATAGGACCTTTAGCATAATAGGACCAATGATATAAGTGTCACATATACAGGCGTTGTATAAAGTAAAACATGTATTAGGACGCTTATAAGCATCCTATTAAGTGCCAATATTATAAAACAAAAAAAATAGTCTCATAAAATGTTTTATACGACGCAATTTGTGTCCTAATAGACAAGTTAATAGGACGCTTTAAAGTGTTCTAAAATATGCTAACCTTCTATCACGTATTGAGACGCACTCATGAGTCCTAAAAAGTGTTTTCTTAGGACGAAAATGTGTGTTGCTTTAACTCTTAATTGAGTGCAAGAAAAAGGTCCTAATACACATGTGCATGTTGGGACCAAATATAGTGTCTCGACATACATACACTATGAGACGCTTTCTATTGTTTACAAAATTTTGTTTTCAACATACTTTTCATGAAACAGTTGTAGGACTTAAGAACTATTATAATTGAACACGATATAAAACACAACACATAAGAGATTAATGAGTCAAAATCGTAACAGGTAAAACCATTAAGAATTTTCATATACATAACAAAAGTTTTAACCCGATTAAGCTTAACATCATCCAAAATAGTCTTCGACATTTTATTACACGGAAACTGAAAAATGAGAACTAAAGTCAAAGTAGATAATCTAACTCATCATGGATCATCTTCATGCATCATCCTCACGTACCACCTAAAATTATACAACCAACAAACATATATAAGATATCACTTAAATATTGCAGATATAGAGTTAAGATATGCCACAGTTGCAATTATATGCAAGCCAAAATGCAAGCTTAAGTACATATTCTATAATCATGCTTTGTATGGTGGTGGGGATATAGGTAGTGTAGAAAATGATATAAAGACTAGGATTATAGACTACTTAAACATCCTCGAAAACGAATACAGTCATGTGTTCACAGTTAATAGAGGTTCTGCTTTTAAACTTTTAGCTAAAGTATACCCTTTTCATTTCTACTTATAGAGCAAATACTCTTAAAAATTTAGGTTGTCCAAATTAAAATACACAACCAACCTGATCTATTAATCAACTGTTAGAGGCCACTATTTCTTTATACCAAAGAAAACAATAGCAATGAGTAAAATACTAAAATTATATCCACGTAAAGTGGTGATATACCAAATAAGTGATCTTTTGAAATATAAGTAGAAATTAGGTAATTAAGTAGAAAAAGTATGTACGTACGTTTGGATTTGTTTAAAATATAAGTAGAAATGAGCTAATTAACTTTTGATTATTTTTTCATATAAAGGCTTGTGATTGATTATTTATATGGGATTAAAATACATACATACTGTATTGTATAAGGTTTATAATTACTTAGATGTTCTATATTACGGTATAGGTGCTATATGCTTACACTACCAATTATGAGCAGGCCAAAACAAGTACTAGTAGATGCAAGTTTGATGGTCAATTTAAAGAATCAGTAATCAAAATAAGTACTAGTAGGTACACTTGGTAACAATTTTACATACCTTTGAGTTTTCTTTGTTCCAAGTCTTAACAAGTTTCTTCCATTGACTCGGATGCACTCGTTTTGGCCTAGAATTAATTTGTTCACGATAAGAGAATGACGGATCATAATAGTCTTTTTTCACTCTCACCCTCCAATTCCTAACCTTCTTTTCAAAGGACTTTAATATCCAATCGTAGCAGCCCATAGGAAGATCAAACTTTAAAAAAAAAAAAAAAAAAAAAAAAAAGGTTGCAATCAAATAACTATTGTAAAAGATAAGAGCATTCTTGGACCATATACACAAGCTATAAAATGACCACATAGTACATACCTTCACCATCATCAGAATGGTTTGACCCCATCCGAATTACATCTTCAACTAGGTGGCTCGTTGCGCTTCTGCAAACTCCTTTATTCTTCCTTGACGACATCATCTGAAAACAAATAATCTATTCATTAAACACTATAAAACTCATCTCAATTACACCTTCTGCACTTGTTCATTTCAACCAAAACCCTTGTAATTTTATAGACTTGAAAGGTAAATAAAGATGTACTTTTTTTTTCATTTATGCATTTCATCAAATAGTTGATGTGCCTAAAAAGAGCACATAGACCAATAAAGTCCTATACTATCAACAATGATCCATTGATCCATGAACAAAACTTGACTAATGTAAGCTTTAATCTATGTTATCATCACAGCCACATCAATAAACTTATTTGATAGATCAAGCAAACTAACATAAGATTCAAATAAGTAGGTTTAATTTGATCTATTAGACTATTAGAGGCTTAAATTAAAATCAAACCTAATTATTAGAAAAAAATGAATAATAAAGCTCATACCATCAATCACGAAATGAAGCAATAAAAAGTAGGAGAAATGAAAATGAAAGCTTACTGGTTGATTGAGTGGACTGATTGGGCGATTAAGTGAAACAATGTTTTACTGTAATTGTGTCGATAATAGGGGAAGAAGGGATCTGATATAATAGTGAGAAGGAAAAGCAAGGGGTTTTGATTTGGGCTTCACAAAGAGCGGGATGTACGTAAAAGTAAAAAGAATGGGGGAAAAGAGGGAGGGAATGTGTGAAATATATTTTGTTTTCATTAACGAGGCGTTTGGTTGGGTTAATTTAAAATTTATGAATTTTAAATTTTAAAATTGAGAATTTAAAATACTTTCGCATGTTTGGTTGACATAAATTTATGAATATTTTTTATATTTTTTTAATATAAATTTCATAAATATTATATTTAAAAGTTTATAAAAAATTTATAAAATTTTTTTTATAAAAAAGTTTACATAAAAATTTTATAAAAGAAGTTTATAAAAAAAGTTTATAAAAAATTTATAAAATTAGTTTATAAAAAAGGTTTATAAAAAATTTATAAAAAAAAAATTTTACCTTAAAAATTTATTAAAAAAGTTTATAAAATGTTTATAAATTTTTTTTTATAAATATTCTATTTTAAAGTTAATAAAAAAGCAATAAGAAAAAATGTTTATAAAATATTTTTTCAAGTAAATTAAAATTTCTCACTTTTTAGAGGCATTATTGTTTTCTCCATTTTGGCAATTCGTGGAATCGTAAATTACTTCAAATGCCCCCATTTGAATTACCAAACACGATATTTGAAGGGAATTGAAATGCAAATGCCCCCAATATACTCCAAATTACCCTAACCAAACGCCCCCTAAAAGAATTTAAATTTTATGAACACTTAACTTTTGTAAAATAGTAAGGGTACATTGATCAAATTTTTATATCAAAAGTTTGAGATTTATAAGGAGTAATTCAATATCAATTATAATTTACATATGAAGTTTTATTAATTAGATCTAGGACGTAACCGAGTCAATTACAATAAAATTTTCACATAAGGTTTTTTATGTTAACGTGTTACGGTGCCAGACAATTTGGTCAAGCAATCCACGCAAAATTGAGTTTAGATCGTCACACAAACTCAAATCACGTAAAAAATTTATATTTGGAAACGTTCGTGTAGCCGCAAAATGTTTGTATTCCCCAAACGTAGTACGAACTTCCCAAGCTTGACTTGACTATAGAATTGAAATATCAAAACATTAGTTAATTATAAAACTCAATAATCAAAAGTTTAGGTGAGTTCAACCGAGTTTTCACTTTCATGAATTAAGTTAAGTTCAATGAGTCTAATGACACTTTCAACCTAATTGGTTGGAAATGTGGTGTAAGTTTTAATATAGTGTAAAATACTAGTAACATAACGTTAGTGTAAATTTAGGACTTTTGAGTTTTGTAAAATACGATAATAACATATGCCATATGTGTTATAACTCATTTATAATAGGTGTCCAATAAGGTCAAATACAAAAAAAACACCAACGAACTACTATTAGATAAAAATTATGATAATAAGACTAAATTATCAAGTGTTATATCAAGTTTCTTTCATAATAAGACCTAAGTAAATAAATGTCTCATAAAACTTATTTATTATGACATGTATAGTAAGTGTCCTATTAGAATTCTTTGTTATACGACCAAACCATATAAGTGTCTTATAAAATCAAACCTAATAGGACGCATATACTTGTGTCATATTAAAGTATATGTAATATGACCTCTACAATATAGAGTCCTATAAAACTTAAGATAATAGGACCTATATAGCAAGTGTCGTATTATGCTATATCATAACGAGACTCAAATGAGTAAGTGTCTTATCAAACTCATTTAATAAGACCAATACATGAAATGTCATATTAGGTTCCATGATAATAGGACTCATAAACTAGATCGTCATATCAGATGTTTTTTTAGGACGCTGCTTAGGAAAGCGTCGCAGGAATAGGTCCTAAAAGGCCCCTTTTCTTGTAGTGTATTTTGATAGAGATCTGCACGGTGAGAGAAGAGCGCACACTTTTTGAATTGATCAACTCAAGATAGACAATCCCCCGCGAGACACGGTTACGTTGCATAGTTAAAGAGTTACATTGTCAGCTTTTAGGTGACAACTAGCTCTAATAACTACCTTGAAGTTGTGGACAAACCTCGAAATTTTGTCAAACCCGTCAAAGTTCATGTCTACCAAGAGTTTCTCGAATGGTACATTCTACTAGGACAAGTCCTTTGTGAGACACGTTTACATCACTAGCGAACTAGTTTGAAATTATTACCCGTCCCGGACAAGTCTTTTCGAGTTACTAACATATCTCGTCAATTCATTGGTTAAGTCTTTTAGCACAACGATTCATTTGTAATTCACAACATATTTCTTATCACATAATTTTTTCTCCCATCAAAAAATGGCATATAAATGTTGTTTTTGATGAAATTTGATATCGAATATGTCCATTTCGAGTTTTATGGGAAGATTACCATGAAGAACAATTTGTGAACAAAGTTTTTAAGCAAATACTCCCCCTCAACAAGTGGTGTAAACTTTTGAGGTTTTGAAAAACATAAGGGGAAGTACTTATTCTTTTGAGCAAAACTTTGAGAAGTGAAAGTTTTGATAATTTTTACTCAAAAGTAAGAAGCTTTTGCTCCTTTTATAAGGATTGTGGCACTGAAGCGTACCACAGGGTCCTTTCATTACAAGTACGGGTTGTACACTGTTATGTGTGCACAAGCCATAGTCATATTAAAATCACACATCCAAATCATAAGTTAAAGAACCAAATCAAGGGTTACCAAGAGAATCAGGTAGTCCAGCAATGACTCCAGGAATGCGTTCTGGACATTAATAGCCTGTGAGAGATATGCTGGGACGACCACCTACGAAACTCTCCAAAGTTCTGAACTGATCCCTTCAACAACCTTTCATCGATCGCAGTGATGATCTTCTTCATATCCCTTCTCTCCCTCGAATTCCATCTCTTAGGTGACCCAATGCCTTCTTGTATCGCCTTTAACCGATAAGCTAACCCATCCCTGACTTTCTTCAGTGTGTGATCCCCAAACTTATGAAGCTCTTTGCACGCCATTAAGCAATTGCGGTGTAGTTCACTACGGTAGACTACTCCAAATGGTTTGCTGATGAGGGTGTACTGAGCAAGTTGGTTTATGTCGGGAAGGTCTAGCTGTGGTTTAGTGAGGTTAACACACGTTTGATACGATTCCACGGCAAGTTGAATGTCTTCTACACGTTCTTGGATCACTATGCTTCTGATGTAGAGGAGTAATGACTTGATGTATTCGCGTTGGATAGTTGTAGAGAAATGACGCATTCGTCCTTCCACCTTAGCGAGATATATATCTTCAATGTCATTTAGCCACAGTTTCAGAAAATCCGCTTCACATAAGTCATAGTCCTCTTCATCTTGTCGTTTGACCACAATGTTCTTGAGGAATGTGTAGTCCCACTTTGACGAAAGAGTAGCATGCTTAATAGCAACGATCCGTTTATCACTAAGCACTTCCTTCTTCGATTTTTGAACCTGGCACCTTTTGTAGAAGATTCTTCGGCGTTCAGGCCAATGATGAATCCCATACATCGCATCAAGGTCATATTTTTCCACTTGGTTAGCAAACATGTGTGTGGCTTCTTCCTCGATGGCTGGATTGTTAGAATAAATTGTTGCTGGGAAAGGAAATGTGAGTGACGTAGCGTACTTCCTTATAACATCGCTACCGTGTAGAAGAAACTCGAGGTCATTGTTGAAGAAGTAACGGTATGGAATTTGAGGTTGATATCGGCAAATTGTTGGTAGCGGTCCGGTCTAGTCTGTAGTATGGAGCTTTATCTTGTCTTGTGAAGTCGATGTTAGCTTCGGGATTGAGCCAATCGATATTGTTCGCTTTTCGAGATGGTATTCAACTTTAATTGCACTTTCTCGAAATGTCTTTAAGCGGTTGGAAGGCTTCATTCTTAATTCGTCTTAGCTTAGCCTTAGTCATCTTCTTCACTTTAAATTGTTCTTGAATCAGCTTCACATGCTCCATAGTGCGGCCATCTACCATTTCTTGACCTTCTGGTAGTGAGGGAGTAGCATCAACAAGTGTAGAAAACCAGTCATATTCTGCCGTGTCATCTTCGTCTAGCCATGAGACAACATTGGTCTTTGTCTTCTTCTTCTTTGGCCTTGAGGAGAACTCTGGTTTCTTTATTGGCGGAGAGGTGGGTTGTTTTCGGGGCTCTGGGATCTCTTCATCGTCACCACCAGTGTACTCGAAATGATCACCGGTTTTCTCTGCGTGAGGTGGTAACTCGAGTCCCGAGGTTTCTCAGAATGCAGAACTTGGAGGAGATCTTGTTTCGGTTGGAGTCCTTTGGAGTGGTGGTGGCATAGAAGAGGATTCATCAGCTTTCTTTGGACGTTTTGGTGCAGAATCCTTGTCCTTGTCATCGTCATCTCTTGGTCGTTTAGGTTGACCTCCTGACTCTTTGCATGAAGACTTGAGTTGTAATCTAGTAGAGCCTCAAAAATTTATCTTCATCCAAGTAAAGGTTGCGTGTCGTTTAGACATTTGCATCACCAATTTCAAATTAACTTCGGCAGAGAGATCGGTCGTTGTCCATTGTATGTTTAACCAATGCGACGATATTTGGAGTAAGTTGTCTGGAAAATATCTCCCTTGTCACTCTAGGGACAGTGTCGAGAAGAAACTTGTGAGTATATTCTCTTGCCGTCTTCTCTATTTCTTTTTGGAAATCTCCTTTGAGAAGCTTCTGGATATGCTCCCTTTCTTTCAACATCTCGTTTATCCCGTCTTGAAAAAAGTTGATTCTATCAGCGAGTTGATTCAGGTTTTTGTTGGTCACGTCTTTCTTCCTGACTTGCTTGACAGCTTTGAAAATCTTTCTTTTAGCTCGGGATATCCAAGAGTCGGTTAGTTTCTTTACAGACTTGGATGCGTATCTAGTTGTGCCTTTGGATGGTGGTGGAGATGAATGAGAGGATGAGTCTAATGATGATGAGACATGAGGACGATCAGGGTCTTTTGGTGGCACAGAAGTTAGTTCCTTGGAGCGTGCTGTACTATCTAGAAGAAAATCATCATAATCAACTTTGTCATCTTTTCCAGATTTAGCCATTTCTTGAGCCTTAATCCTGGCTTCTTCATCTGCTTGAGCTTGAGCTTCTTTTTCTGCTTTTTCTTTAGCTGCAGTCTCAGCATCTTTATCAGTAATCTTCTTAGTCTTTTACTTTTCTGGTTCCTCAAAGTCATAGGTGATAGAATCCTCTAGTTGCCGTTGTTGTTGTTTGAGGGTGGTGGTACCAGTTCCCTTATCGGGTTGATTAACCGCATCGGAAATTGGTGTTGATAGTGCACCACCACTTGACCCTCCAGGGCAACAAGTTTGTTCACGGGTGAACTCCTTAGCAACATGTTGGAGTTTGATATTCTTCAACTTCTTTCTGTAGTGTCTGTCTTCATCCAGTGGCTCTTCTTCTGAGCTATCCTTTTCTTGCTCAAGCATTGGAGTTTTCCCTTTATCAGCCTTGGGACTTAGAGGTTTGGCTACTGTCAAGGGGTCATCGATTGGAGTTTCAAAGTAGATAACCTCTTCGTCTGTTTCAGTGTCCTCTGAGTCCTCGTCCTTCTGTTGTGGTTTAGGTTTGGGAATAGGGATTGCCTCCTTTAATGGAACTTTCCTTTTACGGGAAGGACTCCTCTTCGGATACCTTCTAATACTCTTAGTGCTCGCTATACTTCCCGTACTACCTCTGCTGGTCTTCCTAACAGGTGTTCCAGAAGATTTTTCATCCATGAATTCCACTTTGCCTAATGCAACTGCTTCCAAATAACGTATGTATGATTGTAGTCCTTTGATGTCAGCAGTGAGAAGGTAATCTGGTAATACCGCACCTTGTTTCTTCCTTGTTGAGTCCTTAAATTTGACAACATTGAGTGTGGGCTCAAGCAACACGGAGTAATGTTTGGGGTCATCAAGTCTCAAGGGAATATCAGGATTATTCCCTAGAGCCCTTTGGATCAACAATTTGGTGTATCTGATATAAGGGATCTTGGTGCCAGGCTTTTTAAGGTATGACATAATGTCATCCCAGATCAGAGCTGCAAATTCGATATGTTTCATGTTGACCATACCCCAAAATACTTGTAGTTCCATGAGCTTTGGATGCTCAAAACCACTGTCACGTCTAGAAACTGACTTGGCAATCATGATGTAGAGGGTTCTCCATGGTTGAGGAATATTTTTGCGATCTACTGCGGAGTGCTTTGTGATGATCCCGGCAGATTCATCATAGCCAATGTCGACCATGAACTAGAGAGTGACCTCTTCAGAATGAGTAGCAGAGTAATCGACATCTGGATGGCAGGAAGAAGAAGAACAGCCCTTAAATCTGCCGGAGTGATGGTGACTTGTTTGTGGTTAAGTTTCACCGTCACAACACTTTGACCTTTGACCTTTCGTATCGTGTGCCAGAATAAGTGGAGATAGATTTCCGGCACATTAGCAGAATTTGTGAGCATGTTCTGGTAAGGATGAGTCTTCTGAATATCCACCGCAATCTGACAAGAAGACTCTGAGCAAGTGAAGTTGTCAAAATCAACTCTAGGGTTGTTCTTCCCAATCTTCATAGTGTAACAGTCGGGGAATATGTCTTCCTTTGAGAGAACATTTGGTGCATCAATGTATTCCATTTGGGCGTCCATGTCGTGATCTGAAAGATATTTAGCCAAAAGAACCAACATATCGAAAGACATTATGTTAGTTAACAGTTGATTTTATTGTCTATTTATTGAATATGATATGTTAACGAATGTTACGTGTCCAATGTCACTAGTTAGTCCAATAGTCCAAAGACGTCGTGATAAGTTTCGTGAGTTGATTAATTTTGAGTTTTAAAGTCCAATTTTTCACTTATTTTTTACAACTTATTAAACATTTAAGCTTATTAGCGACATATTGGTTTCGTAATGTTATGATTTATTTATTTACAAGTTTGTACGCGTAACAATTCATAATTTTGGTTGATTTAAGGCTTAGGCGTAAAATTCCAAGCTTATGCGTAAACAGTGAACCATACGCGTAGTTATAAGGTTATGCGTAGGATCTAGACATACGCGTAAGAAATGTTACGCGTAGGAAAAGAGGGCCTTAAGCATAGAGCTTACGCGTAAGCGTATGTGGAACCTTACGCGTAAGGCTTACTCGTAAGAGTGATCCTTTGTAGAACCTTACGCGTAAAGTTTACGCGTAAGATTTCTCTTACGCATAACATTCTACGCATAAGGTGATCCTTATGCGTAGAAGCTCAATTAACCTTGATTCTGAATTTTCACGCGTAATAATTCTGAAATAATTCATCATAACGCATTCATTAACACCATATTCAATCCCTTTCAATCTAACAAGGACACACAATTAAACACAGTTACGTGTAGGATATGCTTATGCGTACATCTTAAACCCTAGGATTCAATTTTTACGAATAAGAGATTTAACCATAGAAAATGCACCAAATCATTTCTGGGATATCTAAGAGGGCATATGAGTTTACTTAAACAAGTTTTAACATCCAATTCTTATATGAACATAACACACCCATCTTTTTAACCAGAAACACTCTTATATGAAAACACCCAATTCTACGCTTAAACCCTAATCCTTAAAACACCATTAATTCGTTTTCTGGGTGAGTTTTAATGATAGAAATGGTTTAAGGGTGATCATTTAAACATTTTAACACAACCATTTTAACAGTAAACACCCAAACATGATTTCATGTTCATACGCTTATGCGTAGAACAGAAAATCAAGCCTAGAGTAAAATCTAGCCGTTGGATCATGAAACAAATCAAAACCATTGTTTAGATAATCATTTCGAAGATTAAAGCACGGATTTGTGGGTTGAATCTTATGCGTGGATTAGGTAGTTGAGGATAATAAATGTAGTGAAGTAAATATGTTTTGAAATTACGTGGAGAGTTTTATTAAAAATTAGTTTAAGCTTTTGACAATTTCAATCCCTCCACCTTACCCATTTTCATCCATAGCACTTAACTTCCATTTTGGTTACGAAAAGCATGATTTTTGGAAAGAAACTTGATGATACTCCCCCTTGACTTAAGAAATAATGAAATTTTATAAATTTGAGCCCGGGGAGTGTCAGTAAACCAGAAATGTGACCACCATTATCAAAGAAACAACCGGGATGAGGTAACATGCAAGTACAAGGTTTTATGAAACCAAAAAATATTTACTTTCTCCCCCTCAACACTTGACCAAGAAAAATACTGAGTTTTGAAAGAGTAAAGTGTTGATGGAAGAAATGCACTTGCCATGTTAAAAGAAATATAGATAGAAGAATATTTTTATTGTTTTATCAGATTTTATATTTTTGTATTTTGTTTATGAAAATCTTTACAAAAGAGGTTTTGGTGTTTGACTGGTTTTAAGAATGTTTTAAAAGTTCATCCAGTTCCTCTAGAGTCAAACACCGCATACCAATCCGGTGGACCAACTCATTAAACCTAGCAGGAGCTAAGGCTTTGGTGAGAAGATCTACCAATTGGTAGTCAGTACCCACAAAGTATAGTTCAACGGTACCCTTTTCCACGTGCTCCTTGATGAAATGATATCGAAGATCGATGTGCTTTGATTTTGAATGTTGAACAGAGTTGCATGAGATCGCTATGGCACTTTGATTGTCGCAGTACATCGGGATTCTCTCAAATACGTAGCCATAGTCTTTGAGTTGTGTTCTTATCCAAATGACTTGAGCACAACACGCGACATGGCTACATATTCTGCTTCGGTTGATGACAGCGATGTACAATCATGCTTCTTCGATTGCCACGACACCAGTTTATCACCAAGAAATTGTAGAGCTCCTGAAGTACTTTTCCGAGAATCTAAGCAACCTGCAGTGATCGCGTCTGAAAAAGCTATTAGTTCAAAACCATAATCCTTCGGATACTAGATCCCCAAATTAATGGTTCCCTTGATGTATCGAAGGATTCTTTTAGCCTCAAAGAGGTGGGTTTCAGTTGGTCTTAACTGATAACGGAGCAAAGATATACTGAAAATACAATGTCAGGTCTACTGGCTGTTAGATACATGAGAGACCCAATGATACTTCGGTATTTGGTAGGGTCAACCAATTTCCCATGCAAATCAGCATCCAGTTTCTTAGTGTGTGCTGTTGTTGTGGCATAGGTATCACAACTTGTCATTCCATGTTTGTGTAAAATTTCAAGGGCGTATTTGGACTGACTCAGAAAAATACCACGGGGTGATTGATGAACTTGAAGTCCTAGAAAGAACGTAAGTTCACCCATCATGGACATTTCAAAATGTTTTTTCATTAGTTTTGAAAAAGCGTTTGAGTATTTTAGATGTGTTGACCCAAAAATGATGTCATCCACATAAATTTGAATGATTAAAATGTGTGCCCCGTGATATTGTATGAAAAGTGTAGGGTCGACCGAACCTTTGACGAAATCATTAGGGACCAGAAAGGATGATAACTTATCATACCAGGTCCGAGGGGCTTGTTTGAGACCGTAGAGCCTTCTTCGTTTGAAGACATGATTAGGAACCACGGATCAACGAATCCTTTTGGTCGGCTAACATAGACCGTTTCTTTCAGTTGTCCATTGAGAAAAGCATTTTTGACATCCATCTGAAAGACCGTGATGTTCATGTGAGCCGCAAATGCGAGAAAAATCCGTACATGCCTCAAGACGAGCAACAAGCGAATGATTCTTCAAAGTCAATACCTTCTTCCTGTCTATAACCCTTAGCCACCAAACGTGACTTATTTCTGATTACGGTTCCTTCAGCATCCAATTTGTTTTTCCAAATCCATTTGAGACCAATGACGAAGACCCTTGTTGGTCTTTAAACCAATTCCCATACTTTAAGATGTTTAAACTGATTGATTTCTTCTTGCATGGATTCAATCCAGTTGTCTTTGGTCATTGCATCTTTAATGTTTTAGGTTCAGATTGGCGCAGTGAGTGCATAAATGCAATGTTCATCGTCTGTGTGAAGACGTTGTCTTGTTACGACTGGTTGATTCGGGTTACCAATAATGTTTTCAAGAGGATGGTATTTCGTCCAACGATGTGTGGAAGGTTGATGTTGATATACATTCTGCAGATTAGGAGGATTCAAATGACTTGTAGATGATTCCGCAACATCAGGTGTGGCAGTTTCATTAGCAAACGGATTGAAGAACGCATTTGGATCATAATCTGCAGGTGGGGGTACTTCATTGTTCAGAAGATCATCAGCTGGTTCAGCGTCGTTGGATGCGGTTTGTTCAACTGTTGTTGTAGAATCAACTGGTGGTGTTTCCTCAACAGGTAGTTGTTGTAGCAGATATCATGTTTAGGATTTTGATCAGGTTGAGCAGCGGAAACATTGGATACACCTGGAGCACGTTCATCAATATCATCACTAAACGAGGAGCAAATAGCTGTTCCATTTGACGTCGAGTTAGTTGTAAACTAGGTTCAGCTGATGATGGGGTTTGAGGGAAATTTAAACGGTTATGACAGGGTTCCAAGCTATTATGCTCAGAAGCCATTTCTGTAAGCTCATCAAAATGGGCATGAATCATTTCCATAATCTCCCTTGTACAACGACTTCAGATCCGGAAACCCTTAGAGTTTTCACAATATCCTACAAAGACTCCAATGTCAGCTTTGGATTTGAACTTACCAAAGTCATCACGATCATTATTCGGATAGCAAAGGGATCCAAAGATATGAAAGTGTTTGAGATTCGGTTTACGGTTGTGGATAAGCTCATAAGGTGTTTTGTTGTGGCGCTTAGTAATCATTGAGATTGAGTGTAGCATGCGTTGACACCTGCCAAATTTCCCACAAGTAATCGGAAGTTTAGCATTAATTAACATTGTTCTTGCGGCTTCCACTAACATACGGTTTCGCTTTAAACAACTCTGTTTTGTTCCGGTAATGCGTGCAATAGATGTTTGATTCTCAATTCCTACTTTCTCATAAAATGCACGAAGAGTTTGATTCACAAATTCAGTTCCTTTGTGCTTCTTCTTTTGTCGAATGTGTTCTGAAGCTGAACTTGAATTTTCATGAGAAAGGTGATGATCATCTGTGGAGCTTGATCTTTACTTCGAAGAAAATAAACCCAAGTCCATCTTGAGTAGTCATCTACAATTACCAAGATGTAGCGTTTGCCATTAATCGTCTGCACGCATATCGGGACACACAAATCCATGTGAAGAAGATGAAGCACATGCTGTGAGCTGTGTTCCACCTTTGAAGGAAAGTGAGCACGAGTGTTTTTCCCTTGTTCACAAGCTGAGCATAGGTGATCTTTAGAATACCGAAATCTTGGGAGACCTTCAACAAGTTTGTATCATGCAAGATTGGTTATGGTTTGAAAGTTTAAATGTGAGAGACGACGGTGCCATAGCCAGGATTTTGTAGATGTAGCCTTAGAAAGTAGACAGATGGGAGATGAAGCAATCATGTCTTGGATTGAGATAGTGTAGAGACTTGATGTGCGTTGACCAGAAATAAGATCGTTTCCTTGTAGATCACGAATGAAACAAGTTTTCTCCCTAAAAGCAACTTCCAAATCTCCATCACAGAACTGACCAACAGAGACGAGATTGTGACCAAGGCCTTCCACATAATAAATCCTACTAATTTCGATGTTGCCATTGATGTAATCTCTGTAGCCCATGATAGCTGCAAAGTGATCATTCCCGAACCTTACAGTGCCAATGAACTTTGAAATAAAGTTTGATAACAGTTTGAGATTGCATGTCATGTGCCGGGAACATCCGCTATCAACAACCCAGGGGATGATCTGTATCACCTGCATTACACATAGACGACACAGATGGAATAGAAGCAGATGTGGAAACCGAAGAGTTAGAGGGTTCTGATGCAGATATAGATGAAATACTCATGTTCATGATTTTAGGTATCCATTTAAATTCAAGTGTATTTTGTAACCATTTCTGCCATCTCCAACTAGTCTTATCTTTGGTCTTAGTGCATGCACTAGGTGATAAGGTCTTCCTAGGAGGTGAAGGGGGTACTATGGGTACATCAATGATCTTAGCCGGAATAGTAGAAGGTCGTTTACCTAGCACAGACTTAGAAGCATTAGTGGGCCTAGAGGTATTCCTTTTTCTATTATTCTGCTGACGATTCAAGATAGCCTTAGCAACACATCTATCATGACAACCAGAAAACATACTTTTACGACAACCAACACAAGAGGCTTCAAACAAAACATTAAGAGTACTTAAAGATTTAGCATTCGTTACATCACTTTGTTCGTTACATTTGTCAGATGCAATATCTAAAGTGGGTGCAACGTGAGTTTTTTTCAAAGTCCTAGGGTGTTCTTCTACTTCAGCATTCTTTATTGTTCTTTTCTTATGTCGCAACTTCCTTATCTTCCTTGTATTGCTCCTAGGCTGTGAAGTGCGGGTGTTGGGAAAAGAGGAAACTATTCCTATTTCAGTAGAGGGAAGCACATTAGTTTCTTGTGGTTTGTCATTAGATATTCTAGAGTCATTTTGAATCTGTGCAGGTGCAGTTACTTCAGTGTTACTATCCCTATATTGTTTAAGTTTTACCAACTCTGTTTGTAGATCATGGATTTTGTGTAACAAATCTAGATTTTTAGAATGAGTGAGACCATTTCGTCGTAAAACATCTTTGGTGTAAGGAAGATGATCATCAAGATCTTTTGACGCTTTAGCACGAGTCTTTTTGAGTGAATCAGATATGACACTATGTGCCTGTTTAATTTATGAAAGTTCTTGTTCATATTTTGAGACTTGACATTTCAAAGACGCATTTTCATCATCCAGTTGCTCAATTTTTGGATTAAGAGTTTTGGTATGCAACTGGTGAAGTTTGTTTTGCCAAGCGAGTTCACGAGTGTGACAATGTTTTTGACACCATTGAAGACGACGTTTTTCATTTGAAAGCTCGTTTAACAATCTCTCATTTTCAACTTTTAAAGACTTGATTTGTGACACATTATCAGTATTCTTAACTTTTTCAACAGAATCAGCAGATATATAATCAAATGCTTATGCAACAGAATGAAGTAACACAACATTATAGATATCAGCACATATAACATCTTTCTAGAGTCGATCAACATCTTTTATCAACATTTTCTTTTTGTGTTTAGTATTTGAAATAGATGTTTCAGTTTGTTCGAAAACTCCTTTCATAAGTCCAAGTTCCTTGTGAAAAATTATTTCCCAATATAGTGCACAGTTTTTCAAATTAAGGACACGTGGTAAAAGTCTTTTCTGAAAAATATCTCTTTGGGGACGCACTTGAGGCGATTGAAAATGTTCAAATTTTATTTCAGAATTGAATTCAATTTCACGTTCCAAAAGTTTGATGTCCGATAAGAATGTTTCAAAATATTTTATAACTTTACATTGTTCGGCTAATGGCTTTATTTCAGTGAGTGAAGGTAAATGACCATTAATTTGTGCAGTATTGGAAAGGGGACCCTCATTAGAAGACTCAGAATTAGGTGTCATAACCCAAGGTGTGTTAGAAAAATCCTGTTGAGTGACGAAAGTGACGGCTTTTGAATAGTTAAATGGTTTGTTATAAACAACATTTTCCAATTTTGACCGACTCTCGTCTTCTGCATCTAATTCCTCTTGACGATTGTATTCAACAACACTCATAATGGAATCATCAATTCTATGTTCTGCACTGTAAACTTTTGGATTTGGTTTGAATGCTCGATTAGAAAACTTTGGTTTGTAATCAACAAGATTCGGTCCATATCCATTTGGATTTGGTTTAACAGTAAACTTTTCAATGGTTGATTGACTCACCATGTTTATAAACAACAGTTTTAAACTCTTTGATTTTGTTTTGTAAGTCAACAATTTCTTTAAGATAGTCATTTATTCGTTTCGTTGAATGCTTTTTGTACTCAGAGAACTATTTTTGACAAGTTAACAACTTAGACTTGGCTTTTTGAGTTTCCAAAGTAAGAGCGTTAAGTTGTTGTTTATGATCATATTTCAGTTGTTCTATTTGAGACAACAAAGCATTCTTGGATGCGACTAGATCACTTATCTGTCATTCTAATGATTTTTCGTTTTGGTAAGATTTAGCAAAAGCGACTTCAAAACCTTGTTCACGATTTTCTTGAGTTTTAAAAACGTTGAGTTGCCTTTTTAAGCATTCAATATCCCTGGTTAACAATGCATTTTTATCCTTTAATGGCTTATTGAGGTCCTTGCATATTTCCAGGCGTGATTCTTGGTCTTTAAGTAAGGTCATGAGCTCAGACGGTAGTTCAGCTTGTTCAACATGAGTCTCAACATGATCATTAGTCAGATCCTCAAGTATAACCACGGAGTCAACTTGATTATCAATGGTAACCATAAGGTCATCTTGATTGTCAAATATAACTACGGGATCTATTTGATTATCATCGGAATGAGATGTAGACGGCTCATGTTGAACATTCTGATCCTCATCGGATACAGAGATAGGCGGAGTTAACATATTAGTAAAGAATATGGTTTGATCCGCACTGAGACAAGCCGTTAGTGTCATACACTGGGCCTGTGTCACTCATGTAGAGTTCTTGCTTGTTTGCCATTAACATCACAACTGCATTAGCCTGCAAGTCCTCCATATCATCATCAGAATCTATATTGGCCATAAAGTTGTGTTCCTTGTTGGTAAGAGTTCCACCAGCTTCATCCTTGAGAGCCAAAAGTAAAGCCTCTTAGTGATAAGCGCTGTCTCTTGTCCTCGGCTTTGGGCTTGCATTAGCCAGATGACCCTTCTCATTACACTTATAACAACGAGGACCATTAACCCCATTCTGAGCATTACCCTGTTCAACCACTTGAGCCCTTTGTTGTTGTGGAGCACCCATCTTATTACTTCCCATTGGATTAAACCCTTGACCACCCCATCCGGACGAACATTACCACGATTTTGAACTTCAACACGTCCATTGTTAAAAACAGCCTGATTCCTTGTGTTAGATGAGGTACGAATGCGATTGTTGGATTTGTTATAGTATCGGCCGAAGGCTCTAACAATCATGACAAACCCTTGTTGCAATGCATCGAAAGCTTCTGCATCTTCATTGGATTCACTGTAAAGTGCTTGATCATTGTTGTTGTTGTATGGAACCAATTGAGTTTCTTGAGATTGTTGCTTTGATGGATCATATGGTGTGATTGTTGCAGTTGGTTGAGCAGTGGGTTGTGGAGGATTTGTGAATACAATTTGTAAGGTCGGGAATTGAGGATAACAGGCTTGAGCCCACAAAGCTAATTGTTGATTATCCGTAAGTGAAGGTGAAATAGTTTGTCCATGGATAACCCTTTCTTTGTCAACTTCTTTTTGATGAGGCTTCAAATAGTCGTAAAACAATCTGTATGTAGCATGATGATGATTCTTTACTTGACGGATGAAGATGACATACTTTTCCCAATCAGTACCAAGACTACTCAGGAACTTAGTGTCGACTGCAATTCTTGGCATAATAATGTTGTGTTTGTCCAAGTCATTGATGATGTCTGAGAATCAATGATGATAAGACTCTAATCTCTCTCCTTGTTCAATCATGAAATGTTCATAAGCCAACTAGATTTTGGATTCCATGTCCTCTTGATTGAGTTCAGTGCCTTCCATGAGAATATGAATATGTTCCCACATTGCTTTAGCAGTCTTTTGAGAATCAACACTTCGAAGGATCGGATTGGGTTATCCCAAAAGGATGTATTGCATTGCTAGTTTGTCGACTTCAAAATGTAGAAGTTCATCAGCTGTGAGGTGACTAAGACTTGCAATGTTGGTGACATCACCTCTTGGTGGACTAGCATTTGGATCTCCGGGTGCAACGACAGTAGGCATATGAAACGGACCTTCCAGGATGACCTTCTTTAAGAACTTTCCATGTGGCTTCCTTAGATCACAAAACCTAAAGAACCTAATCACCCATTGATCATAGCTTCCGGGAGTGAGCATTGGAGGTCTATCAAGTGATCCAGCCTCATGAATGGATTGTTGGCTGCTTAAAGCTTCACACATCTTTGCACACCAAGACGGTTCCTTCATAGTATTCCTGGACGGATGTTGATTGTTAAAGTTTGTGTAAGGTTGTACTTGAAGACTAGGGGTGGTTGAATCATTTGTGGTTGAATTGCTCCTTGAGGAAATTATTGTTGAAATTGTTGTTGATAAACTTGTTGTTGTAGATTGAATTGTTGTTGTTGTTGACTGAGTTGTTGTTGTTGTTGAGGATACACATGAGGAAAGTAATTAGAGTATAGTGGTTGAGACATCTGGATAACTTGTGTTGTAAAATAGATCTTTGTAGTCGAATGAAACTTTGTTGATGAAGAGTCCTTACGCGTAGAAACCAAGTTTAGGCAAAGAAAACCTTAGGCATAAAAATAACAAACTTACGCGTAAAATTAAAGTTTGCGCGTAGGATTTGCTTACGCTTAAGAATTGAGAAACACTAAGGTTAGGCGTAAACTGAAAGTTAGACGTAGAAAGCTTATGTGTAAGATTAGCTTATTTGTAAGACAAGGCTTAGGCATAAGAAAATGCTTAGGCGTAAAGAGTTCTACGCGTAAGTTTTAGCTTATGCGTAAAATTAGGGTTTTGCCCAAAAAACCTTTACACTTATTCCAGTGTAAAAGATATCCAAAGTCGAAGTGTTTTTAGGCTTATCCAAGCAAGAAAACACTGAGTAAACTAAGAACACTGAAGATCAAACTGTGAAAAGCTTACGCGTAACAACTAGGGTTTTGTTACGCTTAGGTTTTGCCAAAATTGAGATTTCTGTCCAAAAGTGTTTCTAAACTCGATTTTTGTGATGATACAGCTTCAATATCACCAAAATAACACAAAAGTGTGAAACTTGATGATCCAAAAGTTTTAAACACCTTACGTGTAGAAATATCCACACGTATGAAACCAAGCTTAAAACTAAGGAAATACACGTAAAGTTTGAAACTTTTTGCCAAAAACTTAAACTTTATCACCAAATAACTGTTAAAGTACAAGAATCTTGAATTTTAAAGTGAAAAAATCAAAGCTTTTTGCGTATGAACATTTTGAAACCGAGAGTTACGCGTAGAACACTTAAAATTCAAAAACAAAATCGTTCACCCAACTATTTGGCGATTGATACCACTGTTAGGTTCCCATATTTGTAACACAAGCATCAATATGAAGAAATATATAAGAGATGAAGGCGGATGAACACACACACACTTATGCGTAGGTATTGAAAGAAAAGTTAAGCATATGATAAATGTAAATGTGAACAACCAACTCTCTAATGAGAGTTACAAGATTATTTATAGGAGGGAACTAGGGCAACACACCAAGTTCCCATCCTTTCCTTATTGGGCTTTGGATAGGCTCATGGGCTTTCTACAAGAGCCTAGCCTTGATTACTAACTTAAAAGCCTTAATTAAGCTAACTATTACAATATTAATTACTAACACTTGTAATCAACCCGTATCCAATATCAATTGTACCCTAATAATCTGGGTATAAAATGCCACCACCACACTTATCATAACCCTAAAAATGCTCTAAGAATCCAAACCCTAATCTCTAATAAATCTTGTCTGCCCCCATATGATATTTTGTCCTTTCATATAGAACAAAAAGCAGATCTCTTAATCTTATCTCATCTCCATCATAATCAAATCTCATCTTATCTAAACAAAAATTATCAACGAGAATCATTTCAGCTCCATCCACGAGAAAATTATGCCTTTCCACATACTTGCTCTCCAAAACCGGATCTGAGGACTATCATTCTTAGAGCTCGCCATAGGGATGGCTACAAGATCCATTGTGGTTTCGGGTAAGGTGTGATGATTCCTCTTGAACGTTTTGATATTTTACATTTAAACGAATTTTTGGAAAGAAAATAACAAATGATTGTTATGTTTCTTATCCTATAAAATTCAGATATCAATATGAAGCATGGTATTTGAACATAGATCAGTGATGTTTAATGTTCTTAATCAAAATAAGTCTTTTAAAGATTTGTGAAACCGTTTGGGTACATTGAGATCTTGTTTTGTTCGACCTATTAACCACGAATCAAAGACAAAAGAAAAAATCATAATGATTATATTCTTTATCTCACGGATTTGTACATAATATGAGGCATGGCTTCATAACCAAAGATCGATGATGTGAATGGTTAACAAAACCATAAATGAGATCATGTTTTACATATTTACTTTAATTAGTTTCGAGTCATTTTGCAGATCTATGATGAGTTTGTCTCGTGTGTTTGACTGTTATGATGTCTTGAAGTATCTTTACACAACACGAGATAAGAGCTGAGATCCCTTGTATTTACTTTTAATTCTTGAGTCTTGACACTTAAGTTTGATGTTTCAAAAGAAATATAACTTTCTAATATCTTGTGATGTAATCGGTACTAGTTGATGTTTGTGATCAATTTCTTTTATTTGATTCTGAGATTCATTGAATATTTTTGATTTCATATTGTTTGTATGAGTCTCAAAGATTAATGAAGTAGGATTTGTTGTCGTAGGATGATTATATGCTTATATAATTGGTTGAGTGTTGTATGTTGATGATGTATTGGTTGTGATTTGTTGAATTGGTTGTGCTGTTTGTATTATAATTTGATACGGGTGTTGTGATGTTGTATTGGTTGTGTTTGAATTTGTTGAGTCATACGGATTTTGAATCAGCAGATTTAGAGTAAAAATGCATTAGTTCTTCTTCTCCTCCTTTCAAAACGCACCTATTTTCTTTCAAAACGTTCAACTTTTGACATCAAAACTCAACTCTTTTATAGTCAAACCGCATTCAATTTTATTTTTCAAAACGCACCAAGGTCTGATGTCAAACCGCAGTGATGCCAAACCGCATGGAACCAAACCGCAAATTACAAGTCTAGAGTCAAACCGCTTTTAGTGTCAAACCGCTTTTAGTGTCTAAACGCTTTAGAGTCAAAACGCTTTGAGGCCAAACCGCATAATATTAAGCCTTCAAACCGCACTTCAAACATTGAATCTGGACAAGTAAAGACGACAAACCACACAGAAGAACCAAACCTCAAACCACATTGAAGATCAGCGTCAAAACGCATTCAAGAACTGCTTGCAAACTGGAGTGACGAATCGTACCTCAAACCTCTGCGAAGAACTTGCATATGTAATTTGCAGATTCAAAACTAGCATAGCAGAACATCTTATAACCTGCTTAAGACAGCTTAAACCAGATTCAAAATGCATTATTCACCAGCAAATTCAAGATTAAACAGCTTAAAACGTCCTTTGAATATCAACAAATTTAAGAAAAATGACTTAAAACCTGCTTAAGAACGACTTGACAGCAACATTACAAAAAAGCATCAAAAACGCATCAAACAAACAACATAACGCCATCTAATCCACAGAAAAAATGCATCAAAAATCATGCAAACCGTATCAAACCGCATTAAAGAACCGCATATTAAACCGCAACGAGAAACCAAAATAGATACACATGCCCAAACAGATTCAACAAACAATATGCAGCATCAACACAACCACATTAAACCGCTATAAAAGAAAACCGCTAAACCGTTGTCAAACCGTACCAAACAATCAATCAAAACGTGGTACTAATGACCCAAATCAACACAAACAACATAGCCTTTGCTCTGATACCATTTGTAGGATCATTCTTCTATGTTGTTTGATGATTCGGGTGGTCTTGGATGGTGGAAGAACATGTTAGCCATTTTAGAGAGAGAAAGAGTAGAGAGACTCTTTTCTAGAGAGAGAAAGTAAAACAAAAAGAAAAGGTTAGATTAATGAAAAGCACCACCTCTTCGCAAGTAGGAAGAGGTATTTATAGTTACATTCTACCCGCCCTCCTGTCGGGCTGTGGATCAGGCATACAGTGGGTAAGGACTCGTCCGTCCTCCACGGTGTTACTCTATCTAACTAACATCTAGCTAACTAACTAATAAATAACGTAATGTCTATGAGCTAACATATGCTAGACTAGAGTTGGGGTGACCAACTCTTCAACATGGATGTGGAGTTTGTTAGGACTCCTTGAGATCGTTTTGAGCCTCTAGGGTTAACAATAACAATGATAATAAACTTATACACGCAACGGAATTAAACAAATCAAAGTTATTAACACAAGGTTTCATTCACCATCACCTCCAATTATATTAATAACGTGTTACCTAAATGTAACAGGGATCAAAGACTTCTTTGATCTTGGGGGTTAACTAAACTACTCACCTAGGCGTTTACAAGACTATACACCTAGGCTACACACACACCTTTAGTCGACTACATTATGGAAGACTTATATATAAAACCTACACCCCATGTCTCTTTATATAGTAGAACATTAGGGTTTACAAGATACTACGAAGGACTAAATAATAAATCTTCTATTGCAAGCAAGTCCCTCCATCTTTTTGTAGATTTCCTTCTTGTCACTTTATGCCCTTGATGTTTCATTCTTTATTGTTTTGTATCATCAAATCAAGAAACCCAACAATCTTCCCCTATTTGATGATGACAAAACAAATAGGATTCTTGTATGAACTTCCCTAGACAAAGTAGCAGAAGTTGAGATAATTAAATCTCACCATGAATGAAACATTTTTGGCTTCCTTTGTCTTCCCCTTAATTTTTGTCTTCCTTTTTCTTCCCCTTAATCCATGCCATCGCACTCCAATATCTCTTCCCCTTTTTGTTATCAACAAATAGAGAACATATGCAATAGAAACTTCTCTTTGAGTGGTGCATGAACATCAATGATTCTTCAAATCATGAACATCAATGATTCTTGTTGATCCCAGTAGAGCAAATGATCTAATATAGAAACTGACTTAAACAAAGATTTATTAAGTATCACGCGGAATTTAATACTTAATCTTAAGAAGAAGAACAATAAACATTCAACACCTCAATATTATTATTAATACGAATACTCTAACCAGTATTAGGGTTTTACAACCTTGAAGTGTATCGACCTTAGATATAAAACATACGTATATCTAATCTAACCTAGGACCTCCTTTTATAGACTAAAGAGTCCTTTACATAATACAATACGTAACCTACAAGATAAATATCTTTTCCATATTTATCTAATACAAAAAATTTAAACCGACTATACAAGACTAGCAGTGGTTACATTACAATATCCGTGGTTGCACAATACTACTAGCCACGATTTGTCTTCAGTAGTGGATCCATTCTTCTGTCCATGGTTTCATCAACACTGTCCGTGGTTCCAACACTTAGAATAATTCTTGATCCAAGGAACCAAAAACCCAACAATCCTCCCCTAAACTTGATACATTCAAATAGAATTCTCAAGTTTCCTTTAAGCTCAAAACATCTGAATTGGAGGATGTAGCCAAACACTTACTATATTTAAGAATTTTCTCATACTTCAGTAACAAATTGTAAGCTTGACCATCATAGGGTATCAACATCTTGATAATACCAGGCTTCATCATCTGAGTAATAACTTCTGGATACTTATTCAATTGAGGATAATCACCTTCTACAAGCATATAAATAACTTCTCCGTAAATAGTTAACACATGAACTCCACAAGTTTGATATAGAAACCAACTTGTAACTTGTCCATTGCAGAGTCCTTTCCATTCAGGTTCATCATGAGTAGGCTCAAACAGAATCTTCAAATGATGATAAACCATCCTCTCATGATAATCATTTGGTTGCACATCACCAAATTTATTCCTATAAAGCTCCCAAAGATTCAGCAAATCATCTCTATCAAAATATTGAAGCATCTGTGAAAATTTATTATACTCAGAAACTTCATTATTGAGTCTTTGAATTTTCCAACATCCTTCACTCCCTTTAAGCTCATACTCATAAAATATAATTAGATTACTATCAATCTCTTTCAATCTTTTAGAATCAGATGCATCCTAAAGCTCAGATTTTCTCTTTAGATTACCTTTAATCCACTCTTCTTCTTTTTCGAATTCATTGACGAAAACTATCATTATTAATTCTCATACACATCAGATAAAGCTCATGAATTCTTTCAAATGAACATTTATTAAGATTATCAGGAATATGCATGCCTGAATTCTTAATAATCTTCATCAGTACATTCCTCATCTGTGCAATTGTAGGAGGTTTCTTTCTTATAACTTGCTTCCTTTCTTTACTGATCCTCCTTGCCCATTCACCCAAAAGTCTAGCTCTTTCCTCATCATCTAACAATGCCCATTCTTGTGGAGTATACTCATCATGTATTTGATTAGAAGCTTGAAGATAATTTTGTGATTCATACCATTTAGCTAACCATTTCTGACTAACCTCCTCCTCTTCTTGCTTTTGTTTCATTGCAGCTTCTTCCTCTGCAGCTTGTATACTTCTTGAAAACACATTATCATAAGCAATATGTTCTTCTCTACTTTTAAACTTCAACTCTGGTTCTGCAATTCCTTTACCTTTTCCAACATTTGGTTTAGCCACCTTCTTCTTCAAAGGCTCACCAATAACCAAGCTTTTACCTTTGGGTTTGTTTACAGTAGATTTAAGAGATGAAACAGGTGCAATGATGGGTGTAGGGTTAGTTGAGGTTTTGCTAAGATTAATCAATGTACTTGTAGCTTCTTTCTCAACTTCTTTTGACTTAGGTGGTGACACAGATATGGTGTAACAATTGTAGAAGTAGTTATGATAGCAGTGGGTACAATTGCCATGTCTGAAACTGCAGCAGTGGTTTCAAGAGTACTATCCGTGGTTGCAGACACACTATCAGTGCTTATGTTCTGTTCTAACTCATCTTCTACCACATTCTTCAAATTTTCAAGAATAGCTTCATTCCCATCTTTATCATATACTACAAATTGTGCTTCTTGATCTCCACTATCCACATCTTCTTCCATATGCACATCTACAGCCTCCCATGAAATCATGCCTTCACTCCTCCCCTGTTTGGGTACATTCTCCACATTCAGAGATGGATAGGAGTCCACCTTCTTTTTCATCTTTCGCATAGTCCTCAAAACAAGAACCCTGTGTCTTCTTACTCTCTCCAAGACAAACATCCTATGCTTCAGCTTGCGAATTTCTTTACCCTGAAACACAGCCAACTCTTGAAGACTTGAGATTGTAGCATCCATTTTAGCACATTTAGCCGTCAATTCATTAAACCGTTCAAGAATATCCTCCCCACTTCGACCTGTGTGAACTGGTCCGAGAGGTGGTTCATTGAAAAAGTCATCATGTACTAGCTTAGGATCCGTCAATTCAGTTTCATGTTCCAAACTATCCTCATCACTCGACTGTTAACCGCCCGAGAGGTGAATCCTTGGATAAAGTAAACATAGCACCGGACCTTGCCGATCATCTATGCACCCTGTAGTAGCCAGTTGGCTATGGATTCCTCCACCTGTGTTAAGTTCCAAGGAACTCTCCACAATAGGAGTTGCCAAAGGTTGGGTCTTAATTATGTTTCCACTATCCTGACCAACATCTAAGCATGAATCAGTAGTGGAAGCCCTTCCAATCATGTCACCTCCACTCCATGTGACAGCATCATGAACAACACCACTAACACCAGCCTGAGGTAGCTTGGTGCACCTTCGTCTCCTAGTCCATACAATTGGTGTAAAGTGTTTTGGTTTGGCTAGAAGTAGGTTGAGTTTCACTAACAGTGGTTGAAAATGTACTATCAGGGTTGAGGTGTACTAGCATGGGTTCAGTGACTACTGGTTGGGATCCAAGACCTTCATCAAACTCGATCAGCAGCAAAGCAAGCATATGGGGAAATAAAGGAACATCCCTAATTTGTAAATCTGGCTTCTGATTCCTCATATGTGCAAAGACCTTAGGAAGCATATAATGTACTTCATACTCCCTAGTATGCTCAATGGTTCTTCAATTTGAATTTCCACAATCAGTTGAACAAACCTAGGATATAAATAATATTTACCCTTCTTCCTAATGTTCTCAGACTAGTCCCTCATAAATCATCCTAGACCAATTAAACTTCCTTCCATCAGACAAACAAATAACAACAGTAGCAATTTTGGAAGGAAAGTCATTAAACCCAGTGGTCTTATTACTCATACACATCAACAAGATATGAATCAAAAACTTCCATTGTTTTGAAAACAAATTCTTAAAAAATTGTACCTTATCACCCCTGTGTGTATAGCCTAACCTTTCTAAACCAAAGCAACTATCTCAGATCCTGAAAGGTTTACAATACCATCAGCATCATCAAACTTTAAAACCCTTCTAATGATCTCCTCATTAAGCAAAATAGCATTCTCATCTACAAAAGTGCTAAACACTTCTACTCCATCGACCTCCTCAAGCTTAGCATTCCTCCGAAACGATGAATATAGGCTTTAAGGATGGTTGGTGGGACGGTTAAAGCATAGTGAATAGGACTGTGAATAAGGAAATCAATCATTTGATGAAAACCTTCAGATCTATTGTTTTTTATTAGATTAGCAACAAGGTTATGTGTGTTGGAGTACTGTTCCGGCATTGTGATTGATGATGGGTCTGATGTGGGATTTGTGAATTATGCAAAGGAAAGTGGTTAGGTGGATATAGAGCCAAGTAGAAGTGATTTGAAGATCAATTAAATGATCCATCCGTGATTTGGGGAGATAAATATGCTTTCGCCAAAGTTACCAAACAGCCCCTAAAGTATCCAAAAATAAGCAGCATGCTATCAGTGGTTTTACAGCCTCTATCCGTGGTTTGAAAAACACTAGCAGTGGATACAGAATTGCACTCCAACCAGTTGACCATTAGATATAGCAAGCAAATCTATGTCAAAATTAGTGATATCACACAAAAATATGAAGGATTACACAATTTTATTTCCCATTTTTTTTAAACACTAGCAACTAAAAACATCCCAAGCTCCAATGTACAACAATCCTTCATACCGCAAGTCACAAAAGAAACCAAACACAAAAAAGAGAGTTAATGTTAGCAATGGTTAGAAAAAGGTAGAAGTGGTTCCATAGACTTATCAGTGGTTAGCCAAAGTGCTAATGTCTAAGTCAATATGGTCAACTTCTGGTATTAATATATTTCCAAAATCCAATGAACTAATTAACTCCTCAACCACCTTAACCTTCCCCTCATTTACTTATATAAACCATACACTCTGCTTATAAAAGAATCCCAAGGCACCAATAACACACACACATCAATTAATCCAAAAGCCTAATTCCTCCACAATCAACAACAATCAGCATGTGGAATCAACCAGAAGTCATCAATCTAACATCCTCTTCCTCCTCCTCATCATCATCATCAAGTGATGATTCTAACCCATGGCGTCTGTACCTTCCTCCACAAGAACCATGACCTAGAAAATCCCCCTTTCTCCCTTCTTCTGAAGATGATAGTGTGGTAGATCCTAGTGAGTCATCAAGAGGTTCAGATGATTCCACTGAGCGCCAAGAGCCAACCTTTAATAGGTTGGTGAGAGAGGAAGCAGAGAGAGGAAAACCTTCACCATCCCAACCCCAACCAAGGCCACGTGCCAGAAATCCGCCACTCCCAAAGAACAGAGAGGTGGTTCTTGGTCTTCCTGCACCAGGTTTTGGTGCTTTATCTCATATTAGTAAGGGAAAGGGTAAACGGAAGATGGAGTGATGCTTTATGGTGGAATGAGTAGATGGGTCAACTGAAGACTTCTCATATCACAAACCCATCTGCTGTATTCATCTTCATCATCTTCGTTTTCATCAATCCATCCTTTTCAGCTTCTTCGTCGTACTGGTCATGCTTAGCACCAGCTTTTGGAATAGATGATATGGGCTAGGATAGGTTTAGGAAATCTTGTATAGAACTAGTCTTTTAATTGCATTTGAAGTTAATTGTAAGCTGTAAGCTGTAAACTGATTCTTGAATGAATGAACAATTTAACTTCAGCACTTCATTTGCATCAGTAATTAACTTCCATTTATCTGCAAAATGGTTAGTGGGAACACAAAGCAACAACTAGTGGTTTGAACATTACTATCAGTGGTTAGATACAAAAATAGCAATACTAAGATCACATAATAACAGTCCAACACTTATACAAACTTTTACAAAACAAGTTGAGATTTAGAGATTAATCATTATAAAACTAACAACAAGGTACTGAAATCTCCCCACATCAAAAGCTTTAGTGAGAAGATCAGCAACATTAAAATCAGTATGGATTTTTACCATTTAAATCAACCTTTTCTCATTACAATCTCTAATAAAATGATGCCTTATCTTAATATGTTTAGTTCTAGAATGTAAAACAGGATTTTTAATAATGCAAATTGTACTGTTATTATCAATGTAAATCTTAGTATGCATAAAGTTGTACCCAAAGTCTAGCAATTGATTCTGAATCCAAAGAATTTGACCACAGCAACTAGCAGCAGCCACATATTCATCTTCAGTTGTAGAATTTTCCACAATAATTTGCTTTTTACACTGCCATGAAATTAGTCTGCTTCCCAAAAACTGACATCCTCCAGTTGTAGATTTCCTATCCAAACTAGCACCAGCATAATCACTATCTGCATAGGCCACCAACTCAAAAGGAGAATCTTTAGAATGCCAAAGGCCTAGTTTAGGATGACCTTTAAGGTATCTAAATATTCTCTTAACAACATTCATGTGTGTTGTATTAGGTGTGACTTGAAATCTTGCACACACACATACTAAGAACATTATATATGGCCTAGATGCAGTGAGATACATCAAAGATCCAATCATGGACCTGTACAACTTCTGATCAACTTTGGGACTTCCATCATCTGGTAGCATTGGTTTCTGAGTCTCCATAGGTGTACTAGCACTCTTCACATCCTGAAACCTAAACTTCTTCAAAACATCTACTACATACTTGTCTTGACTAATGAAAATACCATCAGTCCTTTGTTGAACCTGTAGCCCCAAAAAGAAAGTGAGTTCTCCCATAGAACTCACCTAAAACTTATCATGCATAAGTTTATCAAAATCCTTGCATAGCTCCTTATTTGTTGAGCCAAAGATGATGTCATCTACATAAACCTGAACCAATAAAATATCATCTTTGTGCTTCCTAATTAACAAAGTTTAATCAATCAACCCTCTTTTAAATTCATTGTCCATCAAATAAGTGGAGAGGCACTCATACCATGCCCTAAGAGCTTGATGCAACCCATACATAGCCTTCCTCACCCTGTAAACCTTGTCAGGATGATCAGGATCTTCAAAACCAGGAGGTTGACAAACATAAACCTCCTCATCAACTATGAAATAAAAAAAGTCACTTTTAACATCCATCTGATCCACAACAAAATTCTTGAATGAAGCATAAGCTAAAAATAATCTAATAGCCTCAATTATTGCAACTGGAGTAAATACTTCATCATAATCCAAGCCTTCAGTTTGTGTGTATCCTTGAGCAACCAACCTTGACTTGTTTCTTACAACAATACCTCACTCATCCCTCTTGTTTCAGAACACCCATTTTGTCCCAATTGCCCTCTTACCATTAGGAAGATCAACCAATGTCCAAACCCCTTAAAGTTTGAACTGAAGAATCTCCTCTTGCATTGATTCTACCCATCCTTCTTCTGATAAAGCTTCTTCCACTCTCTTGGGCTCCTTTTGAGACAGAAAACAAGCAAACAAGCAATTTTGCAGATCTTTATGACTATTTCTTTTGTGAAGTGATCTTGCAAATAAACCTTGCTCAGGGAAGGATTTAGTGTTCTGAACCTTGCTTCTTGTTTGAACAGGGGTGTTCAAATTTCCAAGTATTTGTTCTTTAGGATGAATCTTATGTATCCTTGTAGAGGTAACTGGACTTTCATGAATGACACGTTCCAAATTAGTAAAATCAAGATTGAAAAATCATCCATGTCTTCATCATTAGTAGGAGTATCAATTTCTATCAAGGCAGGCATGGTAGGATCATGTGGATACTCCTCTTCACCAAATAATGGATTTGCAGTTGGTCCAAAGAAAGTACTATCATCAGTACTTACAACCGTGGTTTCACTTGTACGGCAAAAGGTAGAATTTGGCTTAGCAGTTGCTTTCATTTGGCTTAGCAAAGGCTTCGAATGCTTTTTTTCTTTTCAATTTCTTCTACCGACACTGAGTTATCTTTCAACAACTCATCCTTATCTTGATGATGATCAACATTGCCTCCAGTATTCAATATATCATCAGTAGGAGCTTGCTTATCAATGATGGATGAGACAGAACCAGCTTTCCACTTTTCAACCAAATAGAACTCCTTTGGAGAATCAGCTTCCTTAGAATCTGTTTCTGCATCATAATCCTTTTGTGTACCTCCATTAACATTAGTGGAAGTTCCTGCAATGATAGGCTCATAATTCATAGATTTGGTTAGCATATCAATGTTAAATAGCCAGTCCGGTCCTTTGGTCTCAACACTAGGAGTCTTTTCACTAAATTGAACATGTAGGTTCTCTTCAACAATTTTAGTCCTCCTATTGTATACTCTAAAGGCTTTACTATTAGAAGAATAGCCTAAAAAGTATCCATCATCAACTTTTTCTTGAAACTTGCCTAGGTAGTCTATGGTATTCAAGATAGTAACAGGATACCCAAAAGGTTTTAGGAATGCAATCATTGGCTTCCTATCATGTAACAACTCATAGGGGGTCTTGTTATGTGGCTTCACTACCTTACTTCTATTTTGCACATAACATGCAAAGTACACTTCACCCAAAAAGGCAAGTAGTAACTTAGACTCTGACAACATTGTCCTAGCAGCCTCAATTAGTGTCCTATTTTTCCTTTCAGCCTACACCATTTTGTTGTGGTGTTCTAGAAACACTAAACTGTCTTTCTATACCCTTAACTACATAGAACTGATTCATCACATCATTCTTAAACTCAGCCCATTATCACATCTCTGACATTTTGACCTTATGATTCACTAGATTTTCTATCTGAGTGATGAAACTCTTGAGAATCTCACTAGTCTCACTCTTAGCTGCCAAAAAGTATACCCAAGAAAATCTACTATAATCATCAGTGATAACTAGGCAATACGGCTTATGGTTCAAACTTTTAACAAAGGTAGGTCCAAATAAGTCCATATGAAGCATAAACAGTGGTTGTGTGATGGTGTTTACAGTTTTGGTCTTACAAGAAGCTCTATATTGTTTTCCTTTTGACAAGCCACACATGCCCTTACACTCAAAACCTTAGAAGGTAACCCTCTCACTAAGTTTCCTTTTACCAGTTTATTGATTGTTTTGTAATTGAGGTGACCTAGCCTTCTATGCCATAACTTAGACTCATCTACTCGATGCTTTAGCAAACTAACAGTTAAGGACTTATTAGGAATTACATCTCTAAGATCAAAACAATAAATGTTTTCCTTCTTAGGTACCCTTAGCTGTATATACTTCTCATCGGCATCTTAAAATCGGTGACAACACCACACACTCAGCCACCAAAAGTATCCAGTTTTTCTTATCACACATTTGAGAACCATGAATAAATTATACTTAAGTCCTCGTACCATATAGAGCTTTTCAAAGCCTAAATTTCTGTTTGATTGTGCCTCTGCAAAGTATCTTTCCTCCCTTTGGATCATTACCAAATGCCACATATCCTCCATCAAAAGCTTCAAAATCCTCCGCTCCTCATCCCAAGTCATGTGCCTAGAGCAACCACTATCAAAACTCCTTTATCTTTTAGCTCATCTTGTAGATTGCCCTGCACATGAAATTAACCAAATTAGTTCCTTTTGTGGACCCAAGCCAATACTTGACTTGGTCGCCTGCATCAACATAATCAAATTTGTTTAGGTCCATTGATGCACACTTGACATGATGTAAAACCTTGGTCTTAGGCTTCTATTGCCAACTAGCTGAGGCCTTAACAAAGATAAAATGGTTTCCAACCACTGTGTCAGTTATCACCTTTGGAATTTTTGAAACTTCTTTTGAATCATTGGTGATATGTTGCTTAGTAGTTTTTACAGTTTTCTTAGCCGGGTTTACATTTTGCTTAGCAGTGGTTCGAACCCATTTGGGAGCAGCAGTGACTATTGATTTTGTATTCCCATTCCTCATCAACACTGCTCTAGGAATCATGTTTTTGTTAGGATGAGGGTTTGTTTTCTTTGAAAAGTTTTGATGAGTTACCCTCCTCCAATGATTCTAAACTTTTGGTTTGTTTTTATAACAGTTTCTCTGTAAGTGCTCAAAACTACCACATGTAAAACAAGCCTTTTTAACACATTGAAACTCATCTCCTAATCTGTTTGAAATTAGTCCATTGAAGTTTCTCTGGTTTCCCCTAGGTATGTATCTTTTCATATGTTCCCTAGGTACTTCCTTGTACTCTACTACTTTCTTAGCAATTTGAGCTCCAAATCTAGGCACAAGGTTGGCTTGCTGAGAATCAACTTTATTAACATGTTCTATCCTCTCAGGCTGTGTTGATTCAGATCTATCTTCCTCAGAATCTGATTCCCAATCTTCAATGATGGGAGCATCAGATGACTTATCAGAACGTATCTTAGGTGATGCAATGCTAGTCTCACCTATAGGTTTATTGAAACTAAATTCACTGCTAAATGACAGTTCTATAGTAGGTGGTGCATGTTTCATAAGAGATGATGGAAGTATATTATTGTAACCAAGACCAGTACCATCCTAGAACAATTTTTGACCTATTGGCTTATTTACTAGATCAGAAGCATACTGTGTTTTAGCAACCTTAACAACATCTTTTTCTTTTTCTTTTAGGGCTTCTACCTTTACACTTTCTGCCTTTTCTAGTTTCTTTTTAAGCATCTTAATCTCTCTATCCTTAAGATCAATTTCACCACCAAGTATATTAATCTTATCTACATACTCAAACTCACATATAATACATTAATTAAGATTTTCTTCAACACTTTCTAGACCAACTCTATAACCTAAGTTATCTAGAGACAGTCTTTCTACTTCTTTCCTTAAACTCTCAGTGATAGCTTTTTGAGATTCTAAGTTATCTTGACATGATTTAAAACAACAAGTAGAAGTTTTAGAATCATTAGATACCTCAACTGAACCAAGAAGATGAAGCATAGGCCATAAGAGCAAAGTTATGCTCTTTTGAAGCTTCACTAGCAAGAAGAGCTGCATTGGGTCCTTATTCATTTCATCACCAGTCATAATCACCAATACCATCTTGAGCCACCAATGCTAAAGAAGGAGCGGCTCTTCGCTGGTCTTCTTGATGCCTTCAATCCTCTTAGGTGCTCTACACTCCCTAGAAAAGTGCCCCTTCTTTTTGCAGTTAAAGCACTCTATCTTACTTTCATCAAATCCAGCTCTCCTTTGACCATTATACTTGACCTGTCTTCCAGTCCTCCTCAAAAGCTTCCTTTCTTGAAGAGTCAACATTGCCATTTGCCATTGAAGATTAATCTCTTCAAGATCATCAGGATCAATTTGATCTAGATCTTGATTCAAAACAGTAACACTGTAGTTAAATCAGCCGAAAAGCACAAATTGCACCATCAACGACATTATCACTAACAGCGGTATTGTTTGCAATAGCCGTGGTTATTCCATAGGCAGCAATGGATACATCTTGTGAACTCTTGTGATTAGTGGAAACAAAAGCAATGTTTTGGCTAATTGAAGATGCACCAGCAATGTTGTTCTCAGACTCATATACCTTTAAGTTGTTGTAGAGATTGTCCAGAGTCATCTTTTCAAAGTCATCCTTGTTCCTCCACACAACAGTATGCATAGCCCAGTCAGGTGATAAAATTTTGATGAACTTTAGATTAATATCTTCTTGAGCAACTTTCTAGTCCACTTACTTCAGTTGGCTGATGAGCTTTTGAAGTCTGTTATAGGTGCCATCAATTTTTTCTACACTCAGAGCAGTGAAGTTTTCAAGCTTATGCTTGAGCATATTTTTCCTTGATTTCTTGGTAGCTTCATTACCAGCAAACCTTGTTTCAATAGCATCCATGAGCTCCTTAGCAGACTCATATTGTTCAAAGTCCAAAGCATATTCATTAGGTATTCCCATAGAGAGAATACTATGAGCTTTAATCTCCATCTTTCTCTTAGCCTTGTCAATCTCACTAACAATGGCTATATCTTTGCCATCCTCACCCTTCTTAGGAAGACTATCACCTTTTTCCACAACATCCCAGAGAGCATAATCAATCATACAAATATATTGCCTTATTCGCATTCTCCAGATTTGGTACTCTCCATGCTTGAGCATGGGCACCTTGGAAGTAGTAACCATGTGTGTTTCGTCAGACATCTTAACTTACTTAAACAGAACGTAACAAAGCTTCTTCTTGGTTTCAGTTTCTAGATCACAAGCTCTGATACCACTTGTTGATCCCAGTTGAGCAAACGATCTAATATAGAAACTGACTTAAACAAAGATTTATTAAGTATCACGCGGAATTTAATAATTAATATTAAGAAGAAGAACAATAAACATTCAACACCTCCATATTATTATTAATACGAATACTCTAACCAGTATTAGGGTTTTACAACCTTGAATTGTATCGACCTTAGAGATAAAACAAATGTATATTTAATCTAACCTAGGACCTCCTTTTATAGACTAAGGAGTCCTTTACATAATACAATACGTAACCTACAAGATAAATATCTTTTCCATATTTATCTAATACAAAACATTTAAACCGACTATACAAGACTAGCAGTGGTTACATTACAATATCCATGGTTACACAATACTACTAGCCACGGTTTGTCTTCAGGAGTGGATCCATTCTTCTGTCCGTGGTTTCATCAACACTGTCCGTGGTTCCAACACTTAGAATAATTCTTGATCCAAGGAACCAAAAACCCAACAATGGATTTTCTAAATCCCAACATTCTTCATCATCTTGTAGATGTTCCTACACATATAATAAAGGAAGTTAGTTTCCTTTTCGAGACCAAGCCATTACTGTCTTGGATCTGCCTCGTGCATCAATGTAGTTATATTTATTCATAGTTATTGATGCACCATTGGGTTTGTTAGGTCTCCATTCCCAACATGCAGAGGCCTTAACAACATTGCCCCTTTGTCCCTTAACAACATTTATATCCGTACTAGTACTAAGTGTTGGCCTAGCAGTACGAACTTCTGGCTTAGCAGTTTTGACTATTGGGCTTCATTTCTTGTTATAAAATATTGTTTTCTCCTAATAGGACCTTTTACCAGTTTGTTGTGGTGCTTTAGTAAAACATGTTATTGGTTTAGTATTTGAAACTGTTGATTTTGGGTGAGCAGTACAAAGAGGCCTAACAGAATTTAAAGGTCTAAGGCCATTTCTCATTAACACTACTCTGGGAGCCATGTTCCTTTTGGCACTAGGATCATTATATTTATCAAAATCATATGTGTTCACCCTGGAAATCCCTTTACCACCTTTTCCCTCTAGTGGTAATTGCAATTGACCTTGACATGATGAAAACTGCTACAAGTAAAACATGCTTTATTATACATGACAAAGTCTCTTCCTAGTTGATTGGACTTAAAGTTATTCCAGTTTCTTTGGTTACCTCTAGGACTTTGTGACCTATTCTGTGTTCTATACGTTCCAGCATATCTTAGCCGTTTCCTAACTAGGTTTTCAACATCAATTTTAACCACTTTAGGAAGATCAGTTTTCTTTTCTACCTTAACTTTAGACACATTTTCCTCAACTAATGATGTGTCACTTGCACTTTCAAATGATTCCTTAACATCTTCTGACTGTTCTACCTTAGGACTCTCACTAGTCTTAGGTCCATATTCAAACTTGACATCATGAAATTCCTCTAGACCAGTGTGTGTCAAATCAATACCTGTGGGTTAATGTACCCCTCTATGAGAAGGTGGAACTGACTTGTATCCTACACCAAACTTAGTCTTATTAACAAATTGTCACTCTATAATCTTTTTAACTCTATTAGATGCATATTCAATAGTGTTTATACTAAGCTGTATGTTTTCCTTTTGTTGCTTAAGCTTGTCTAGATCATTTTTAAGTACACTTATCTCAGCATCTTTGTATAAATATCCCTCTTAATTACATATATGTCCTCAGAAATGACAGTCTCATTTTGCTTATGAAACACTATTTGTTCTTCTAAGATGGCTAAACCTCTTTTATAATTTACCAAATTAAAACTAGATTGGTTAAGCTCTATTCTCAGGTCATCATACTATTTTTTAAGTTTTTCATAATCTGTAGGTGCTTCCTCCTCAGCCATGAAGCTTCCTCCTCGGCCATGAAGCTCCAACCTACGTGGTGCTCTTCTGACTTATGTACCCACTGTTTTCTTGGCCTCTAACTCTATTATCCTGGTTTCGTGGCCCTCTACATTCCCTAGCTAAGTGTGTTGGGAAATACGCTTTTGGGAGTTAATACTTATTGTAATAGAGTTAGTATTGATAGTGTCTTATGATAAGTATTAACTAGTTAGTACTAATAGTGAGAAAGTTAGTACTGATATCTTTAAGTTTCTACTGTTCTAAGTAAGGAATGTCGTGTATGTTTTGTAACACCATATCTTCTATTCCAATAGAAGATATGATATACTTAGTCCATAGTTATCTCTGTAAGGGATCTCCTTAGTGTATAAAAGGAGATCCTAGCCAAGTTAAACATACATCCCATATTCTAGCCGTCCTAAGAAGAGCTTCAAGGTTGTAAACCCTAGTACTAGGAGAGTACTCGTATTATTTATTAATAATATTGAAGCTGTTGGTGTTACATTGTTTTTGCATTAATCTTCTAAGTTCATTCAAGTAGATTCCGCATACTTGTGGGCAACTACAACAAAGTTTCTCATTGTTGTTTTGGAACCATCCAAGGCAACTAACACGTTTGCAAACTAAGTATTCTAGATCCAAGGTTTGGCACTCCACAAAGTGCCCCATCTTATGGCAGTTATAACACTCCACTTTTGACTTATCATACCTAGCAACATCACCTCCACTGATGGTGATCTTCTTTGCAGTCCTTTGATAACACTTCTTGGCCTCATGCTTAGTAAAGCTAATTGCCATTTCAAATCCATTTCCTCAAGATCATCTTTATGGATTTGAACTAGGTCTTCGTGGATTTGAACTGGATTGTGAACCTCATCTGAACTGCTATTGTTGGGAGAGGACATAAACGCCAGGTTCCTAGAGCTAGAACTTGAGCTTCTAGTCTTCTTTAACTCCTGTTCAATGATTCTGAAGTTGTTGTATAGATCATCAAGACTCCTGGTATCAATATCTGGCTTGTTTCTCCAAACCACTACATGATTGTTCCATTCAATAGGAAAACTCCTTAAGAATTTGGAATTCAGATCTTCCTGCTCAATCTAGACATCCAAAACAGCCAATCTGCTGATCATTTTCTAAAGCCTATTTTAGATAGAATCAAGAGATTCTGAACTTTGAGCACTAAAATTCTCATAACTCTTCTTCAGCAATGTCTTCTGAGTCTTTTTGGTTGCTTCATTACCACCAAACCTTACAATTATGGTTTCAAACAAGGATTTAGCATCCTTGCACTTGCTGAAAGTCAAAAAATGCTCATTAGAAATAACCATCAGCAAAACACTCCTAACCTTGAGACCATTCTTCTTTTGAAGCTTCTCTTCTAAAGTAATAGGAATACTATTGATAGTTTGAGTTTTGACACCATCAACAATTGATTCAGTGATTTTAGGTGTGAAAGAGTTACCATTCTTAATGATTTCCCATACAACATAATCTTGCACTTGAAAGTACTGCTCATTCTAAGCCTCAACATCTGATATTCATTTTGCTTCAGCATTGGCAACTTAGTTGTGGTAGAAGTTTGAGCTGTCTCCATGTCCATCTTCTTTATAGGGAAAAAAGAATTCCTCTGGTTTGGATCTTCTAAATACATTTGAGCCTTGTGCTAGGATACTTTGAGTATTACCAAAAGTATGCAAAATCTACTACTTGATACTTAGAAGAATATTAACAATGTATGAACAATGTAATAGTAATACTACAACAAACTGTTTCAATAAATGCTTCAATATTATTAAGCAAATAATATGAGTGATCTGACTATCACTAGCGTTTATAACCTTGAAGCAAAACGTATTCAAAGATATATATCACCTTAACCTAGGATCTCCTTTTATAGGCACACGGAATTCTTTACAGGATAACTATAAATATTCTAAACATGCATAATATTCATTTAAGTCAAACTATATAAGATATATACTAAATATCTTCTATACATATCGCATTACACGTTTTCTAACACCGCAGTACAAATCTTCATCCTTCAGAATCAGCAGTATAATGTTTCCTCTGGCGGTACTAACTCAGTTAATACTGTTAGTGTAATCTGCAGCAGTACAAACTTGTTAAGTGTTTTAGTTCCCAACAACTTTCTTAGCCAACTCTTTTGTTTCTTTCTTCTTCCTTACTTTTCAGCTTCGTATCGTGTTCTTTTAGACTTAACAGCTACTTCAGCCTCTCTGATCAATCTTTCCTTTTCCTCCGTCTCTTTTTCAAATTCAGTCGCCGCTTTTGCTGTCATTTCCTCATCAATCATAACATTACCATCCATATCATCATCTTGGACATTGTTTTAATCTTCCTTGTCTTCACCAATTACTAATTCCATCACTGGTTCATTTACAAAGGTTCCACCTTCTCTTTTACCTTATTTTCTGCTTCTCTTGTGGGTGATTTTAAGATTTCTGAGTTCTTTCTCTGCAATGAAGGGACTAGTAACTGGTGCTTTCCATTTCTTCCTTTTGTCCACAACTGGTTCAGTGACATCATTTTGTTGACTTTCTTGACTCTATAAGTGTTTGAAAGTTTCTTCAACCTTTTTACTGATGCCACTATCTATGTCTTGCTTATCAGACTAAATTTTAGAGTCGTCAGGGTTAGGTGAGGCTTTTGAAGAAGGTTTTGGCGAATTTGTTTCCTTTTAGCCGGCACATTTCTCTTATGTTTTGTTGGTGGCTTTGGTTTCAGTGCATTTGATGCACTTTCCGAGCTACCCGACTTTTTACCCTTCTAACCATTTGTCTTAACTTGAGAAGACTGTGTGTCTTCCTCAGTGAATCCAACCTTTCCTTTGAGAAAAGCCGAATCATATCTTCGATAATTTTCAGTTTTAGTGATCTCTTCTGGAAGTAAGAAGTCTAGAAGTCATTTTCCCTGTTTTCGTGTACTAGTGGCCAGAGTTTTCACCATATCAACCTTGAAGTCGTCTAGAACACTGTGAACTTCCTCATTTTAATCAAGGAGACGATTTTGAAATTCATCATGAGTTGTGTTAGGAATTGGAAATTCCATTGTGAAGTGTCGGTAACCCCAACTATAGACTAGCACAAGTTAGCTCGTAGACATATTGTTATTTACTGTTTATTAGCTTAGTTTAGCTTAGTGTAACACCGTGGAGGAAGGACGGGTCTTTACCCACTGTATTCCTGATCCACAGCCCTTCAGGAGGGCGTTTAGTTTGTAATTATAAATACCCTTCCCACTAAGGGAAGGGTGGTGCTTCTTTAATCTAACCTTTCTTTTGTTGTTTAAGTTTCTCTCTCTAAAGATCACCCTCTCTACTCTTTCTCTCTCTAAGATGGCTTACTTTATCTTTCACCACCCTAGACCACCCGAATCATCAAACAACATATTTTATACGATCTTACAATTGGCATCAGAGCCTAGGTTTTGTTGTTTTGATGATTTGTATGGTTTTTTATATGGCTCGTATATGCGGTTTTTATGTTTTTAGATGTTTGGATGCGGTTTGGTGTTGCTTAAGTCGTATGGCTTTTGGATTCTAATGGGTCTGATGTTGTTATGGTAAATACTGATTTAATTCACATTTGTATGATTCTGATCTTGCTGAATCTTGAATCCGTTTTAAGACTATTTATGATGGCTAATACTGAATGGTATAACTGTTTTAATACTGGTCTGGTCTGGTAAACTGCAGTTTATGGTATTCTTCAAAGCGACTTGTGGTTATTTCTTCGAAGAGGTTTGTCAAAAATTGTCCAGATGCAATGTACCAGAAGCGATTTGTGCTTTTATAGAACGGTTTGACTTTTGAGTCAAAAGCGATTTGTCATTTATTGGTCAATACGAGATGTGTTTTGTCTTAATATCTGGTCAAATGGTCTAAAGTGATTTGTGTATTCAGAGTTCTGCGGTTTGAGTATTTAACTATACGATTTGTTAAGAATGAGTTTTGATTAAAACAGAAGCGATTTGTGTTACAAAAGATGAAGCGATTTGTAACAAATTTATGATGCGACTTGACTCTTATGCATTTAAGCAACTTGTTACAAGCTTTTTCAGGTTTGTAAGAAATAGATGAAGATAAAAGAGGCTGCTCAGGCTGTAAACGAGTCTACCTCTATAAACATCGTCTTCTACCATCTAAACTTTACACAACATCTCAACATGTCTCACTACTATGCTAAAGGACCTAACACTTTTCGATCTTAGGTTTTCCCTTTAATTTAGTGGTACTAATAAAGGTGCACCAAGACTATCAAGAGTCTTATTCACGAAACAAAAACCTCGTCATTGATCTAAGATTAAGAAGACTAAGCCTCTATCATATCCGAAACTAAAAGGTCAAAGAAATATAACAACCTTGTAATTTTCTTTACCTTGGTTCATGTAAGACTCGATAAAACTTGGTTTCTAATTTGAGTAGTTATACCTTTGAACTAAAGAAATGAAATAAATGGTTATTTGGTCCCTTGTTTCATTATGTGTAAATCATAAGAGGAACCAATGTTTTTGGATCTCAGTCTTTCATTCATATTCGTGACAATATTGCTATTATCAAGACACTTGAAGGCGTCACATGAATCAAAATAACCCATCATAGATCCATATGTTAATGTCAATGTTCAAAACAAACTGAAATTGAACAAATCCTATATTAAGGTTTCATTCGTTTTTCTTGTTCGGTCACAATAGGATTAAAACGAAAGTAATATTAATTAACCTACCTTGATTCATTGAGAAGATCTCGTGGTTGTCACAATATACTCAAACCATCCCTGTGGTGAGCCCTATTCAATCATAAGTGAATGGAAATGAAAGGATCATGTGGTGAGCGCATTTGATGTTGCCGTAATATGAGTTGGGACGCGGTTTATGTTGAGAGTAAGATTAGGGTTTAAAGATTTACTGATTATTGGTGAGTGGGAGGCGTTTATTAGAGAGTGTTTTGGGTTGATATGAGAATTTTTAGGGTTAAGTGACTATAAGTGTGTATTTTATACCAGTTTTTAGGGTTGTGTTATCCTAGGTTGTTTGGCATGGGGCCGTATGTTGGACGAAATTCTTGGGCTTCGGGTGTTTATTTAAGTGGATCGGGCCCAACAGGTACATAATGAATGTGGCAATGGGTGGTACTAACGAATATTACTTGGGCCGAATGAAAGTGTGATATGGACATTTTAATTCCTCGAAATTAGTTGAGTATTGTGGGATTTAAGTATGATTTGGGTTCTAATGTTGGTTCGGATCATGTGGTATATTGGCGTTGAGTTATGTGGTATCTGCTGGGTCTCTGTTTTAATCCTTTGTGTAGGATCGTGAATATTATGTTGTTTGATGATTCGGGTGGTCTAGGACAATGATTAAATAAGAAAGCCATTTTAGAGAGATGAAGAGAGTTGAGAGGAGGTTCCTTGAAGAGAGTTTCTTAAACAAATGAAAGGTTAGATTCAAAGAAGCCATACCCCTTCCAAGGATGGAAGGGGTATTTATAGTTACAAATGAAACGCCTCCGACTCGTGTGGATCGTGAGCATACAGTGGGTACAGACCCGTCCTTCCTCCACGGTGTTGCACTATGCTAAACTAGACTAATAACAAACAAATAAAACAGTAAATAACGTAACTAATGATATGTCTACGAGCTAACTTATGCTAGATAATATTTGGGGTGACCGACTCTTCACTATGGAATTTTCTAATTACTAACAATCTCCGTCTAAGGGAGGTCACCCCATTTTTTACATTTTGAATCCTAGCATTCTATTCTTGACTTTGTTCTTGAGCTCATAGACTTCAATTCTTCAATTTCGCAATCTTTGTGCTTTTGCAGTGCAACTTCAAAGTCCGAGTGCTTTGTACTTTCAGTGGAGGTCTTTGAACTGATCCACATCATTGATGATCTTCGAGCTTTCTTTGAGATCATCAGCCACGGTAAATCTCTGGATCACCCTTTATTATGTTGCCATCATGTGAAGTTGTGACATCTTTCCATCGTGAGTAGCGAAGCCTTATCGGTTCATGATATTTGCAGAAATAAGAAGCAAGTATGAAATATCAGAGCCAGGTTATGTAGATATGCACCAGTCATGATTTCTTCAAATTAAGTGTGGATGCTGTGAGCATGCGGCTTTGGATTGACTCTCAATTCGATCACCGCAACCGCCAGTCAAATGTACCTGTTAATAAAAACACACGAAAGTGTCTTTGATCACTTTCGTTGAATTGAGGTACACGCCCACGGTTCCTCGCTGATCAAGTACAAGTAAGCTCGCGGATCGTAGGATTCCTAAGAATCTCCTTGACGTGGTTTCGCACTGTTCTAGCCGTTCTCAAACCGAACGTCTCAAAGAAGACAACACGAGAGTGAGTGAACCAAATGAATTAAGATTCATCGATTGATAAAAATTGATTTGAAAAACAATTGCGTATTGCTTAGAAGAAAGAGTTTTGCAATACAACGAAGGTTTTATGAGAAAGATCAATTTTCAATCAAAATACTTTTTGTATCACGAAAAGAGTACACATTCGGCGTGCTAGAGAAAAGAAGGTTTGCACATCGAACGGTTTTTCCAAAATCATTTTTTCAATCAGAGATACTTTTGTGTTTGAAAACATGAATACACATTCGATGTGCTAGAGAAAAGAAGATTTGCACACCGAACGGTGTTTCCAAAAGTATTCGTCAATTCCATTCTGGACCAAGGTTGATTCAAGATTGAATCGCCCCATTGTTTCTATCTAGTTGTCACAAGCTTGATCTTACGAGAAGATCTCACATGTCACCTACCAAGAGCTTGTTTGATGTTGGCTCTAGAAGGCTTTCCATCTTCATTGTGAATATTTTTACATATCACTCGGATGTTCTGGCAATACCACAAGGATAATGCGTAGGACTCTTAATATATACTTACTTTCCACATTGTGTGAAATAGCAAGTCTTCAGGAATTTAGTGTCCTAATGAGATGTTGTGGATGATCTCTTAGCTCTAGACTCGATTGTGCACATTTGGTTCCTATGACGGAGACTAGGGAGAGGGTCTCCTTCTTCAATATCAACAATCTCTAAGAGAAAGTCGATAGATAATGTCGGTTCCCCGTGAGAATGAAACAAGCCCTTTTAAGAGGAACTTGAGTAGCTGGGAAGTTTTAGTGCAGTGCATCACTGGGTCCATGACGTCTTGTCTTCAATACCAGTGTTACCTTGGTAACAACCAAGTAACATATGTATTGAACCCGGTTACTGCCCTAAGGTTGAATTATTGGAGGGCTATTTCTTTTCACCCTTTTCACATTAATTTCTTTTTCACTCTTCAACCCCTTCAGTGCTTACCGAGACTTCATAACTAGAACCTTGTTGGGTTTATTCCAGTTCTAGCTCTATCTCAGTCGGCACTCTTCCCAAATTCTCATTTTTCTCCTTTTTTCAATATACCTAAGGACTCTACACTATCTAGTGGATTGTCCCTGGGTAGATCCCTCCGGTTCTGGCGGATCATAGGAAGGAATACCTAACCTCACCATCCTTATAACTCCATACATAAAGTAAAATGGTCGGTCTTTTGGTACAGTTCATTCCTTCTAGAAACCAATTGAAAAATCATTTGAAAAAACAATCAAGGTACTTGTGATACAAGATCAAAGCATTTTGTACCTTAATAGTTTTGATCATTTAGAAAACCTCCCCCTCAACATGTGCATATGATTTAGAAATTGTTTAGCACATGGAGGCAAGAGGACTTTGAAATATTTTCTTTGATCACAATTTTCATAGAAAAAAGCCATTTGATTTTCTTGGTAAAATTCTCCCCCTCAATATGTGCATAGGATAAGAGAAATTAGTTTAACACGTAGAGGCAAGAGACATCCACGAATCAGAAAAGCCATTTAGAAAACCATTTGAAAACTCAATCAAGGTACTTTATGTTAAAACATAAAAGCTTTTGTACCTCAATAGTTTATTTTCTTTAAAATGCTCCCCCTCAATATGTGCTTCGAGATTCGAAAGCGTTTAGCACACAAGAGAGAGCAGCATGCACATTTGAATCAAAACGATCACCTTTTATCAAATTTCATTATTAAATCACAAATTCTCCCCCGATCAAAAATATCAAACCCTTTGAGATTTTGGATCCCAAGTGATTTAATTAGGTTTAGAAAACATGGGAGAAAATGTGGCCTTGTTTAAATACTCATCTGGTTTTTGGATAAATCCTCCTCCTCAACATGTGCATTGTGTATTTGAAATCGTTTGGCACATGGAGGCAGGAGTGCCTATAAAGGACTAAAACCAATTCCATTTAAACAGATAAGATATTTAAATCACGATCTCTACCCCGATCAGAAATTTCAAACCTTTTGAGATTTGTGATCCCAAAAGATTTAAATCATTTAGAAGATTTTGGGGAAAGACGTGGCAAGATTTGATTTTGAAAAATGACAGATAAGGACCATTTTAAGACATTAAAGATTTTTAGTATCAGATATGATTGTTTTATGAGATCTTTATTTTATGAGATCTTTAAGTAAAATAAAACAATTTCACAACCAAACAAGAACAGAAAAAATTTCATTTTGAAAGACCTTGATTCAAAAGAAAAATCATACCGTGACATAACATTAAATCTTTAGATCACCACTTATTATCGTACAAATTGGAATTTTTGTGAAGAAATATCATTTGAAAATATTTTATTTTAAATCACTCTCCCCCTAAATCCATGACAGAAGTCAATAATTGAGTGACTTAGGTTTTGATAAAAAGAAGTCCGGTGATTTTCAAAATTTAGTTCAATTTATTTTCAAAACAACATTTTTCCATTTGCAAAAACAATTTAATCAAATTAATCAAAATTGTTTAAAAATGGTATCCTGCACAAAGATACGTTAGGTGGTTGAGAAGCTTCTGTTGTTGTTACTGTAGGGTTTGGATGAAAACCATCTGCTGATACAGTGAGACTTCTTCTTACGTTGCATTTTGAATGCCAACTGAGGTCAAATTAAGCTCTGTTTCTTCAATCACTTAGAAGAAAACCATCTGCGGATGCAGTGAGACCTCTTACGTTGCATTTATGCCAACTCTCCATGGAAGTCCAATTAAGCTCCGTTTCTTCATTTGTCAACCCAAGATATCGTTACCCTTTCCTTTCGGCATCCAATCATCTTCAATTGTGGGATCCGGATAGGGAACATTCTTTTATACCAATATACCTGCATACGTTAGTGAACACATATACAAATATATGGTGGTCGACATCACCCAAACAACAATCGACTAATTCAAGTCAATTCAACATATCAATCAGTTCATATAAGGTCTGGGAATAATGTGTTCATCAAACTCCAATCATCTAATCCTAGCAATCATATCCTAGGCACTTAGTCCTTCAACATAGGTTAACATCATTTTTAATTAAGCATATTAGGATAATTAAGAAAGCCGGTTGGATGATATAGATTTAAAAACATTGTCCCCCTCAATCAATGACTCTTTTTCTGAAAAGTTTAAAAGCGCTGAACTCATTAATTGAGTTTGCAAATTTTATAAAAAACTCTGAATCTGATTGTTTTTAAAGCAACTCATTTACCGCCATTTTTGAAAACACTAAATATTTTTCTGAAGAATTTTAGACGGAAAACATTTGTGTAGGAACAGCAGTCCTTCGACATACTTTCCTTGTTTTGTTTTTAGGATAAGTGCACGAAAATATTTGAAAATTGGTTTAGCGCAACACTTTCCTTTCTTTTGAAGAGCGGGTTGCTATCAGAAATAATAGCAAACCATAGTTTTAAGCACGGGTTACAGTCTGAACTAACTGTAAGCCATAGTTTGTGACATGTTTTGGAAAAAAAGAATATTTACACCTCCTGCTCGAACTTCATCTATGGTCTCGTGCCATTATTGAATGACATTTCTAAGACCGTAGATGTTATCGATACCAGAAGACATCTCATGAGAAAACATATTTTTGGTATTTTTGAAATTTTCTGATTTTTATGGGTTTTTGTTGATTTTATATTTTTCTATTTTGTTTTTGATGGTTTTATATTTTTGTATTTGGTTTTTCTGAAAAATATATAGAAAGATAGAGTAGATGATATAATTTAAGAAGATGATGATACGAGTACCGAGATAAGAATACCGAACAGCACGTCGTAGAAGATAGAATTCGTCATCTCTTAAACTTCCATCACCAAAGCTTCCGAGGCTCCAGAATAGAAGATTGAACATGAGCCTTTGAGAAAGAGAGACTTTGGCAGCTTCCCTCCAAACCGACAATCCTTATGTTGAGCAGATTTGAAGCTCTATTTCAAGCTTGCTTTAGCCAGGTGCACAAGGAAGCACACCATTATCATAAATCCCGCTGCTCCATTTAAGAACAATAATCGAGGATCTCCATTCGGGGTTATATCATCCAATAGAAGAACAACAACGTTTCTGTGACAACTTGTACTTTCAGGTCATTTCTCAAAACAGTTCACGTTTCACAATTTCATCATTTATCGTAAACTAGGTTTACGTGTTCCAAATTCGCGTAACCTTAATGGTTTAGCGGCGAATTCATGATCATATCATCACGAACATTTCATATAGACTAAATTTAGTCTACATTTCATTAGCATCATTTGCATCATGTTAGTTCATTCATGATTTTTTCATTTCACATTAAACGCGTAAATTTTATATTAAATAAACGTTATCGCGTGAGTTATTATTTTGAACATTTAATCCGTTATTTCTAAAAATGATCCCGATATATTTTTATACTTACATTTAGTTTCTAAAAACTATATTTTGAGTTTACCTAGTGTTTTAAATTTATTTTGTATATAAATCGTTAAAGTTATATTATTACGACACTTTTCTTAAAAACTACTCGATAATTATTTTATCACTCAATTTTTACAAGAAATGTATTTTTACAATTTTTATGGTCTCATTATACTCTACTTTGATTTATTAAAAATTTACTTGTACCTAAAAGCTACCATTTACCTTACAAGTTATTATAAACTACACACTTTACTTACATTTTTTTTAACAAATACTTACACATTATATATAAAAAAAAAAAGATATTTTTGCCAATCCCTCCCCCCTTGGCCGACCAAGGGGAGGGTGGCAATTAATGTTGGTATGGTTTGCTTGATTGTATAGATTTATACATTTACTTAAAGTCTTACTTGATTCACTTATCTCATTCATTCTCAAATTATTTCAAAGTTAGTAAAAAGTGTTCTCTCCTCTTTCTTTCTTCCTCTAAAACCGGTTCATCACAAGGAGTAGCAAGGGATCAAAAATTTTTCAAGCTCAAGTTAAAAACAATCTAGATTACACTCTTATATAAGGTTTTGAAATAAAAACCTAGGGTGTTTAGGTTAAATCCTTGTTCTTATCACCTCATCATAGTAGCTTGTAAGCATATTACTTTCATTTTTAATCTTTCATTTTCATTTCATATTTATTTCTTCATATTTTGTGCAAGCATGCAAGACATATGGTTATTTATACCATTTTACATTGATTTTTAGAGTTTTATATATAAAGTCATCCTATAATTATTCCCTTGTTATATATTGGTCTTGATGATGTCTAGGAACCCATGACACCCTAAGAAGGTGTATGGTAGGATTAGAATAGCTTTGGAGTTGATTTGAAGGGATTGGAATAGGTTTAGTACGAGAAAAACTATTTTCGACAAGTATATATAGTGGTCTGATCTTGTTTTGATTTTCTGGAAAATCCGACAGTAGGCACGAATTTTTGGCCTTGATATTTAGAAAATATACTTTAAAACGAATCCGTGGCCGCTTGAACGGATTAAAACGGAGTTATAACGAAGAAGTTATGAATTTTTCAAGTTTGACGACGAAATATATAATTTCTGAAATTTCAGCAACCTATTTTAGTTTTGTACGAGTCAAAAACGAGTCCTAAGCTTTACAAATTATTTCGACTTATCAAAAATATATTAGTATACTTTGATACGAAGCTAAGGACGTATAATACGTAGAAAACGGATTTGAAACGACTAAGATATACACGTTTTCATAAAAATTGCCGTAACTATTATTTTTAGAAAAACTATATTATTTTTACGAGATAAGTGTTACGGTAACTAAAATGACCATATTGAAGGCTGTTTTTAACAATGACGTAGAACTTTTTGTAACGAAATGTCTTCTAATAAAATCGAGATCATCGAGCATATTTTTCAAAACGACCATCCGTTTGTATAGCGGAGTTGTAATAAATTATTTACAGTTGCTTAAACTTTGCCGAAACTCACTTTTTACACAACATTTGGACAAAACCACCATATTTAACCTCTATTATCTTTATGTTCGAGACCTCTATGACGAAAACTCATGTACTAAAACTTCTAAATTTTGATACAAACTTTCCAAAACCGTCGAGTTCGTTTTCTAACGTTCGACGTACATCATTTTACAACTAGCTTTTCGAAGCCATTTTTGTCACTTTCATGAAAATTCCGACGACATTATTTTACGACGAAAAGTTAAAATTTCACAATTAATCATTAAGAAACCATTGTAGGATGACATTTTGACGTAAATACTTTGTAAAGTAATTTAAGAATGGTCAAGGCGTCAAAAGAGTATTTTTCGACGATAAGTATTATTTTCAAAACTCACAAATGGTATAAATAACATCTGAAAATGCATGCATATCATAACATCATAACTCATTACATATCATATCATTCATAATAGGTCATTTTCGAGATTCACGCTATATTTCAGTGTATCCACTTTGGTCATCGTAATCATTGCAACAGGTGAGTTCATAGCCCCACTTTTACTCTTTTAACTGTTTTAAAACACTTGGGGAGATACATGCTACATTTTTAATCGAACACATATGCTTTGAACTACATGCTATATCCGAATGTTTTATTGTCACTAAGTATTTGCCACGTTCGAAGTCCCTACATCATGCACCATTAGTCACTTGCGAGTGAGCGCGAATATTGTGAATAGGCTATTGGAATTAACTCAGCTCCTATTGACCCAGTTAGAGGAAATCGAGCGCACTATATTTGAATCATTAAGGTAAATTGGCAAGTTACCTATTAGGGCGTATGAAATGATGATTACTAATTTTTATTGGTGCGAGGTTTACGCTTTGGTGTCATGAACTTAGTGAAATAAATACGAATTTGTTTTCACGCATGAGTGTGAACCATTTAACCTACACTACGATGATCGTTCAAACTTAATTAATTAAACCTATGGATTTCACTCAACCTTTGTGTGAATTTTTAAGCATTTTTTATCTCGTATCTAAGGCATTCAATTCATGGTACGCATTTGACACATCATGGAGTCAGCGCACTTAATGCCTCACTTCGGTTTTATGAACTTTAAACACATCGTTTGACTTGTACTAAACTTATTTTCCGTGCATAGTAACTTTCATTTCGACCTATCTTTGTAACTCAATGTTTTATTAAATCAAGCTTATGTATTTTCCAAACGACATTTTAGGTCGTTCAATATAACTGATTGTGATGCTATGACAAATGTACCTCGTGAATCCATTCACGGCCAAGAAAATGTAATTTGGGGTGTGACAGATTGGCATCGTGAAGCTTGATTATAGAGAACTAGGCTGCATCATTGACCCTAGACTATAACTACATCATCATAGCATCCTATCATTTCATCATAAGTGCATGTTCACTTTGCATCCCGGTTTATACGCATATTTTTCGAGTTATTTATTTTCATTTCAAAATCGATTGTCACATAGATGCCTTCAAATACCCATCCCATTTTACTCACATCAGAATTTGACATGAAGAATCCCCTGTCATTCCCTATCACAATTTTTAACATCGGTTGACTCAACACCAAACATCATATGAGTCGATTAGTCCAAGCATTGCATAGTTACTCCTAATTATACATAGCCTGATCACCTATGTCTAATTCAGGAAGAATCATGCAATGAAGGGAGTAGTAGGCTTATATGTGGGCAATTCCATGACCTGTTAAATTTTCAAAGACCAAGTACTCAAACCCATTTAGCCTAATCTCATGATACGCTTCTTGTTTGATGAGTTGTGAGATTAAGTGTAAATCGGTTACCTAAAAAGTCTTTTGAAGGTTTTGCTCGAGAATGGGAAAGTTTGCCACATCAAACCCTAAACCGTGAGAGAACAACATGGACCTGAATTCGAGTGGACTGAATTCCTTTTTGGTGGGCGAATGTGACAACTTGTACTTTCGGTCATTCTCAAAACAATTCTCGTTTCACAATTTCATCATTTATCGTAAACTAGGTTTACGTGTTCCAAATTCGCGTAACCTTAATGGTTTAGCGCGAATTCATGATCATATCATCACGAACATTTCATATAGACTAAATTTAGTCTACATTTCATTAGCATCATTTGCATCATGTTAGTTCATTCATGATTTTTTCATTTCACATTAAACGCGTAAATTTTATATTAAATAAACGTTATCGCGTGAGTTATTATTTTGAACATTTAATCCGTTATTTCTAAAATGATCCCATATATTTTTATACTTACATTTAGTTTCTAAAACTATATTTTGAGTTTACCTAGTGTTTTAAATTTATTTTGTATATAAATCGTTAAAGTTATATTATTACGACACTTTTCTTAAAAACTACCCGATAATTATTTTATCACTCAAATTTTACAAGAAATGTATTTTTACAATTTTTATGGTCTCATTATACTCTACTTTGATTTATTAAAAATTTACTTGTACCTAAAAGCTACCATTTACCTTACAAGTTATTATAAACTACACACTTTACTTACATTTTTTAACTAATACTTACACATTATATAAAAAAAAGATATTTTTGCCAATCCTCCCCTTGGCCGACCAAGGGGAGGGTGGCAATTAATGTTGGTATGGTTTGCTTGATTGTATAGATTTATACATTTACTTAAAGTCTTACTTGATTCACTTATCTCATTCATTCTCAAATTATTTCAAAGTTAGTAAAAAGTGTTCTCTCCTCTTTCTTTCTTCCTCTAAAACCGGTTCATCACAAGGAGTAGCAAGGGATCAAAAAATTTTCAAGCTCAAGTTAAAAACAATCTAGATTACACTCTTATATAAGGTTTTGAAATAAAACCTAGGTGTTTAGGTTAAATCCTTGTTCTTATCACCTCATCATAGTAGCTTGTAAGCATATTACTTTCATTTTTCATCTTTCATTTTCATTTCATATTTATTTCTTCATATTTTGTGCAAGCATGCAAGACATATGGTTATTTATACCATTTTACATTGATTTTTAGAGTTTTATATATAAAGTCATCCTATAATTATTCCCTTGTTATATATTGGTCTTGATGATGTCTAGGAACCCATGACACCCTAAGAAGGTGTATGGTAGGATTAGAATAGCTTTGGAGTTGATTTGAAGGGATTGGAATAGGTTTAGTACGAGAAAACCTATTTTCGACAAGTATATAAAGTGGTCTGATCTTGTTTTGATTTTCTGGAAAATCCGACAGTAGGCACGAATTTTTGGCCTTGATATTTAGAAAATATACTTTAAAACGAATGCGGGCTTGAACGGATTAATACGGAGTTATAACGAAGAAGTTATGAATTTTTCAAGTTTGACGACGAAATATATAATTTCTGAAATTTCAGCAACCTATTTTAGTTTTGTATGAGTCAAAAACGAGTCCTAAGCTTTACAAATTATTTCGACTTATCAAAAATATATTAGTATACTTTGATACGGCTAAGGACGATAATAATGTAGAAAACGGATTTTGAAACGACTAAGATATACACGTTTTCATAAAATTGCCGTAACTATTATTTTTAGAAAAACTATATTATTTTTACGAGATAAGTGTTACGTAACTAAAATGACCATATTGAAGGCTGTTTTTAACAATGACGAGAACTTTTGTAACGAAATGTCTTCTAATAAAATCGAGATCATCGAGCATATTTTTCAAAACGACCATCCGTTTGTATAGCGAGTTGTAATAAAATTATTTACAGATTGCTTAAACTTTGCGAAACTCACTTTTACACAACATTTGGACGAAACCACCATATTTAACCTCTATTATCTTTATGTTCGAGACCTCTATGACGAAAACTCATGTACTAAAACTTCTAAATTTTGATACAAACTTTCCAAAACCGTCGAGTTCGTTTTCTAACGTTCGACGTACATCATTTTACAACTAGCTTTTCGAAGCCATTTTTGTCACTTTCATGAAAATTCCGACGACATTATTTTACGACGAAAAGTGATAATTTCACAATAAATCATTACGAAACCATTGTAGGATGACATTTTGACGTAAATACTTGTAAAGTAATTTAAGAATGGTCAAGACGTCAAAAGAGTATTTTTCGACGATAAGTATTATTTTCAAAACTCACAAATGGTATAAATAACATACGAAATGCATGCATATCATTACATCATAACTCATTACATATCATATCATTCATAATAGGTCATTTTCGAGATTCACGCTATATTTCAGTGTATCCACTTTTGTCATCGTAATCATTGCAACAGGTGAGTTCATAGCCCCACTTTTACTCTTTTAACTGTTTTACAAACACTTGGGGGAGATACATGCTACATTTTTAATCGAACACATATGCTTTGAACTACATGATACATCCTACATCATGCACCATTAGTCACTTGCGAGTGAGCGCGAATATTGTGAATAGGCCTATTGGAATTAACACTCCCGCTCCTATTGACCCGTTAGGGAAATCGAGCGACTATATTTGAATCAGTAAGGTAAATTGGCAAGTTACCTATTAGGGCGGCGATGAAACGATGATTACCAATTTTTATTGGTGCGAGGTTTACGCTTTGGTGTCATGAACTTAGTGAAATAAATACGATTTTGTTTTCGACGATGAGTGTGAACCATTTAACTCACACTACGATGATTGTGTTCAAACGAATTAATTAAACCTATGGATTTCACTCAACCTTTGTGTTGACCTTTTAAGCATGTTTTATCTCAGGTATCTAAGGCATTCAATTCATGGCATGCATTTGGACACATCATGGAGTCGCGGTGACGACGCGTCTCACTTGGTTTTATGAACTTTAAACACATCGTTTGACTTGTACTAAACTTATTTTCCGTGCATAGTAACTTTCATTTGGGACCTACACTTTGTAACTCTGATTATTTTATTAAATCAAGCGATGTATTTTCCAAACGACATTTTAGGTCGTTCAATATAACTGTGATTGTGATGCTATGACAGTCAGTCCCCAGGAATTCCATTCCGCTGCAAAACAGGTAATTTGGGGGTGTGACAGTTTCATCCCACACTTAAATAATCTTCTCAAATTCCTTTTCCACTGAAGTCTGAGGCAATCCATTCCAAAAGGTGTCAAGAGAACAATTCCCCCAAGTAGTTGAATTGATGCAGTCAGTCTCTTTGTATAATGCTCAAGAATTCTCCCAAATACACATCATGGGGGGAATGAAAACACCTCCCTATGTTCACATTTTTCTTCCCTGATGATCGTGTATGAAGTTCAAGAACCCGAAGTACACCAATACCCAAGAACTCTCCCGAATACACATCATGAGGGGAATGAAAACACCTCCACAATGTTCACATTTTCTTCCTGATGATCGCGTGTATGGCTCAAGAATCCAGTACACACATTCCTACCTCAAGAATAACTGATAACACCTCCCTCATGTCATACATTTATCTCCCCTGAATATGTCATACTTGTGTACCTCTTTTATCTTCAGAAACTTTTTCTAACATCACTTCCCCACATCGTTGGAATAATAACACTAAAAGCCTTGATGAGTAAACCTTGAGTTTCTCTGCGGTCATGACATTTGTTTTCCAGGGATATCTTCAATCACTTAGAAGTATTAAGCTCATCGTTTATCGCCATGAGTCAAACCTTGAGTTTCTCTCTACTAATAACATTTGTCTTCCTGGGATATCTTCAGTTACTTAGAAGTATTAAGTTCATCAAGTTTACTCGCTTTGTGTTTAGATGTCTGTCTCCTTGCCCCTTTCTTGTTTTGATACTCGAATCACAAAGAAATATAAGCCCAAATACTTGAAATCTTTATGAGAAGAACACTTGAACTCTTGTGAGAATTAACTTGCTGAAGACTCTCTCTGACTATTTTTGTCAACCCTTATGTAGACAATTTGAAGTGACCAGTGAAAAAGAAAACCCGATATACCATACTTGAAACTGAAGTCAACTTCCCCACATTTGTATCTTAAGCTTGCACTTAATGATGGAAGAACGATGTAGAGAATTTATGCTTCAAGCAAATCTCTAAGTACTCACTACCCAAACAAAGTATGAGACAATAACACCTCTTGCGATTATCCACACCGTCATATGCGTGTGACACTGAGTAAAACAAAGTAACTCCTAATAGTGATAGTTAACCAGATCTTCAACCATCCACCTCGACTGCTGGTAACTAGATAAACCAAGTCTTCAACTCAAATTCTTAAGCCCGAGCAAGTTATCAAATAAGAACACGCCCTTGTGAAAGTCAACTTCAATCTCAAATAAGTGATAAATGATTAACTCTGAAGTAATCAACTTGTGTCAAATGTCCAACACGTGAATAAATGTACAACTGGATGAACCTAACAAATGATTCTCAACATCAATTCCATCTTCCTAAAGATATATATATATATATATATATATATATATATATATATATATATATATATATATATATATATATATATATATATATATATATATATAAATATATAGACTGATCTGGAAGATTCACCAATAATGTCTTCAAGCGGATGAGGTAGTCATTTTCCTTAATTTTCTTGTGGTTGATTTACAGAGTGCACAATAATCTGTGAAGATTTGGTAAAGGAATACCAAAGAGTGGATCATTTTTCATGAACAATAATCCGTGAAGATTTGGAAAAGGAATACCAAAGAGCGGATTATTATTCAATAGTGCAACTGCAATATTACAATAGTCAATATCAACGCCTCCCATAAACCGACAACATGTTTGATAAATGCCCGAGAGTTAAGAAGTCTTTAGATAATCAAATGCAACTCGTCTTTAGTCTTCTAACATGTAGAAGAGAATGTAGAACTGACTGTAGACTCGACCTTCTTCAAGATTGTCCGAATGGGGAATAGAGTGTTAACATCTTCAACTCACACCAAAAAGCATCCCAATTAACTTACATCTTGCAAATCCACTTACCTAAAATCCCACCCAATCAAACAAGAAACGTAAAGATGTTCATCAAGGAAATCAAAGAATCGGCCGCAACTAACACACAAGATGGTAACACCAAACTACCAATCACATCAAACAAGAACAGAGAGATTGTTCGGAATCATCATGTTGATGTATACGTGAAGCATTAACCGGAAGCACTTTGTCGATAAACTCATCAATCCGAGTGAAGATGTCAACCAATGGCTCATAGAAGAAGAAAAAATCCATGTGAAGATGACCCGATAAGAAGAAGCTCGGTTCTTACATGAGTTTAGAGCCGTATGACCATTTATATTCTCAAATATCAATCAACAATGCAAAAAATTCACACTTCTTCTCCCCCTCAAGAATTGCATACGGAGTTGCCATTCTTGATTAAATAAGTGAAAATCATCCGAATGTTCTATTCACACTTCTCTCCCGCAAAATAAGCACATGATGTCGCCATCTTCATTATAATCAAGCAAGTGGAATGAGAAAACAATCGTGGTAGCCGGTTCACTTGATGACCAAGCGCATGGAGAAAGTATGAAGCATGTTGATGAGAATGGTCATAATAAGAAGATTTCTCTTCTTCCGAAGATAATGCGCACTGAAACGTACACATTTCTTTTCTTTAGGGAACGAGGCATGAACTGTTGTGTTCATACGTCATAATGTTGAAGTACGAGGCCTGAACTGAAGTGAACAGACGTCATTAGAAGATTTCTTTTCTATTGAAGATAAAGTGCACTGAACCGTACACTTTTCTTTTCTTTAGAGTACGAGGCATGAACTGTGGTGTTCATACGTCATAAGAAGATTTCTTTGGAAGATAAAGTACTGAAACGCATACTTTTCTTTTCTTAGAGTACGAGGCATGAACTGAAGTGTTCATACGTCATATATCTCTCTCTTTTCATCTACTCTTGGCAAACTTGTAATCAACCCCATTATCATTCAATAGGCTATTTGTCGTGACAATTGATGGAGAAAACCCAATATGATGAATTTGACCCTGAAGTAAACTAACCTGAACTCGTGACTTATACTTGCACATATGTAACAAAGAGCGATGCCGATTTCCATTAGCATCTCTAAGTACTCTCTATGTACTCTATACTCTTCAACCAACCAACCATCAAGTATAAGACGTATATTACCTCTTGAAAATCCACAATTGAATGTGACACTGAGCACTACAACGTAACCCCTTAAAGTGATAGTTATTTTCTAGTGGTATGAGCCCAATTCCCCCAAGTGGTAAAAGAAAAGGTAAAAGACACCCAACAATAACTAGATTTCCAAGTCTTTATTTTTGATAATAAGCTCGAACAAGGATCATGAAGAATCTTCATCCAACCATCCCCGATACCTTCAGATACTAAGTACACTCGCCCATGATAATTCACTTCAACCTCAAATAAATAATACTGAATTAACGCCGTTGTCACTTTTTCGGTTAAGCTCAAATCTAGCCATCTTTGACATTTAAACGAACTTTGATAATGGTTTCATCCCGACCATGGTTAAATGCACATAACCCCGTAAACCATGTAGTAACCAAACTACCATGACGAATATCCAAACACACATCCAATTCATGAAGTACACCCTTTTATCCCTTCTTTGAAGCAAAAACCGTAGCACCAAGATCAAGTAAGATCCGAATTACACTTTCTTCTCAAGATGGTTCCATCATTACGGGATTTTACAACTCTAAGGTTTAAACCGAGAAATAGTTTCTTTCGCGAGATTTTACAAAACCAAGAATAAAACGTAAGATAGATCCGAAAATGCACTTTACTAATACCAGGATGTTTCCATTGTCACGGGATTTTACTAGTCTATGATTTAAACCGAGAAATAGGTTCTTTCACGGGATTTTACAAAATCAAGACAAAATCATAAACAATGTCAGCTTGAATGTGTTACGACGACTTTGGTTTCAGTGAATATCTGTTTTAGGGGAACATGCAGTGGTTCATCAGCGGTTCATTATCCAACATCAACAACATCATCAACCATCCAATCAACACTTTGGTAAACACATCATTCACGCGATTCTCGAAGCAATTGCAGTGACAACATGGAGAAGTAAATCCGATATGTCAAACTTGATCATGAAGTAGAATTTCCCAGATTTGTTACTTAAACTTGTACTAATCCTTGTGAAGAACAAACGGTGTACCCAATGTACAAAATCTCTTGACATTCTCAACTGAGTGAGACACCGAAGTGATACTTACGTTGTGAGTTAAGCGAGAAAGAGTCAAAACCGTAATTAAATAGCCAAGTCTTTATCCCACTCAACAAAAGCCCAAACAAGTCATCTTCACGGAAGGGTAGAAAGAAAGAAGACGAAATAAGTAAACGCGCCCAGAAAGCTTCACTTCAAATTCAAATAAGAAATATCGTCCGAACAACCCCGTAGTCAACATTTTACAATAATAGAAAAAGCCGTGACATAATTTCCGTGAAAGTGCGTAGACCAAAGTTTCAAACCCTGTTGGATCGATATACTTTAACCAAACTAACTTAACTAGCTTGTTAAGGTTTAATAACCTCGGATAAATCCTAAGTTATTAACAAAGAAACACTGAGCAATCTTTATCAAGTATGCGGAATTTACTTAACAAAGCTAAGAAGAATAACTTTTTATTATAAACTCTAAATCTGGTTATTATGCAGATATTCTAATACAACTCTAAGATAATCGAACTTTTCTCTAAAACACTAATTCGTAAACTCTAAAACTCTTTTTTTCTGAAATCGTATGCAATCGTTTGTAATCGTACATCCAATACCAATCTAGGAGTCCTTTTATAGGCTTCAAGGATATCCTAGTCGGTTTACAATTAATAACCTTGTACGACAAGTAATCTAAACATAGAATACAATTCTTTCCATAAACGAATATAACAGTTCTTTTGTTCTTGCAGTACTTTGACTTCATATTGCAGTACTTTGACTTTGTCTTTAGACACAAAGCTTCTTCCAGTACTTTGCAGCTTACAGTACTTTCATATCTTCAGTACTTTGATATCTTCAGCACTTTCATATCCCAACAATCCTCCCCTAACTTGAATTCTACTTGCTTGACTTCAAGTTCCTTTGTGAATATATCTTTAATGTACTTCATCTTTTAAAATGGATTGTTTCTTAGTCTTTAAGCTTTATCTCTCGTAATATCCTGTGCTTGTCAAAGTATCTCTTAGAATTGTTCTCTCTTTACAAAAGATCCAGCAAGCTCCATCTTTTCAAAAACACGCAACATATGACAATTTGGACATTTAATTCAGTTTAAGTTGCATACTATTCTCATCACTTTCAAGTGAATCATTGAAAACTTAATGGATTTAGATCTCTTTACCAAAGCCATTATCTCTAGAGTAGCCAAATGTTTTGGTGTGTAAGACCATGGTACATTGATAACCATATGATTTTTAGCAAACCACCACTATCAACAGATTTGATTTGTCTTTACCAAAAGTGTACCTTCTGGACTAGTTAGTTTCTTCTATCTAATGGTGAACTAATTACCAATAATGGTTTTTCCACGGCCTTTACCACAAGCCATTTTCTTGGGGCTAGCCAACTTCACATTATGATATGGTGAGTTGATTACCATCCAACTTATTAGCAAGTTGTCAACTAAAAACGATTTGATATATCTTTACCAGAGCCGTTTGCTCATGGATTAGTCAATCCTTTTGTAACCATGGTGGATTGATAACCTATTGATGTTATCATCACAAAACCATTTATTCAACTTTTAGTTCAAAATATTTATTACTTAGCAAAAAGGTTTCTTCTAAAATTTATTTAACTGTTTAGTTCAAGAACAAAGACTTTGATGAAAGTACTGCCTGATCAACAGTACTTTGAATAAAAGTACTGATATATCAAAAAGTATTTATTCAAATAAAATTCATACCAGTTATTGATCATTCTCAGCAATGGTAGTCCGGTTTATAAACAAGTTGATAACCATGCAAGCAGTTTCATTATCCTCTTCTACTTCCAATCCATGCTCTAGCATTCTTCTCATGAGCTCAACTGTGAGAGGGTATCTTCTTTCTGCAAACATGTATATCATTGTTCCATTTTCCAGCTCCAAAACATGAACTCCAGATTCTTCAAAGAATCTCCAGCAAAACTATTTCCCGGCCTTCTTGATTCTTCCAAATATCATAAGCTTTCTTCTTCAGTTTCCCATAGAGTTATGAGATCACCATGTAAAACCAAACCAATCCCTTCTAATGGATTATTTTCAAAGAAAGCCTTTACAACATGATATAAGTAGAATAGGTCTACTCTATCTATAATATGCAGTAAATCCCCTAGCCTTTTGAAAACTTTGAAACTTTCATCTTCTTTATAAAAAATCATGTAATCTTCATTCTTGGATTTCACAACTTTAAAAACACTGATCTTTGATCTGTTCATCTTCATGTCATCATCTTCCTTTGTATAATCAAAATCTACCATTCTGAGATAATTCTTCAATTCATCACTAGTCTCAGATCTTAATTCAACCTTTTCTTTCTTTGAAAACTGAACATCTGTAATTTCAGTTTTTCTTTTTCTCTTTAAGCTCTTCTTCCTTTCAGTTTCAGTCCAAGTAGCTTCTTCTCTAAAATCTTTGATGTCTGCAACATTTTTCTTATAATCCTCCCTAGCAGCATCATATAATCTTTTCATCTCTAAATAATTAAACTTCTGCAATCCTTTATACCCTTGACTTTTCAAATAAGCCATCATAGCATTCCTGTCCTTAGCTAAATTAGGTCTTCTTGGCATATATCTAACAGGTGTAGGGGATTAAAGATTCAGAGGTTTCAGCATCTAATTCATCTTGCACCTTTTGAGTTGCTTCTATTCTGAGCTTCTTGAGCTTCCTGTTCTTTTCTATCTTTAGCATCTAACTCTTTTTGAACTTTTCTAGCTGCAGCTTCATTCCTAGCAACTTCAATTGCTCTAAGTTCTGCTAAAGTGAGTTTCTTTTTCTTTGTTTCAACCAGAATACCTTTCCCTTTATCTTTTGGATCAATTCGGGTTGAGAAGTTCTTTGTTGTTCTTCTTCTTGTACATCTCTAATAGTAACTCCTCCTCTTGGTTGTGACAAATCTAAAATTGTAGCAATTAATTCATCATCACTTGCGAATGAATAGGTCGAATGTAGCTTCCTCATCTTCTTCTATAACAATTGTAGAAGGACCAGCATCTTCTTCAAAATTCAATACCCTTGGTGTTATTACTTCTTGCCTAGATGTATCATGAGAAACATTACTTTGATGTTCAGTACCTTGAACATCAGTACCTTGAACTTGCACTTCTTCCTCGTAATCGAAATAATCTTTTCTCTAGCGGTTCTCAGATTCTTTCTTCTTCGCAACATCTTCTTTCAAATTTTCCTTTTGTAAATTCCTCCCCAAGTTGACAGAAGATGATTTAGGAACCTTCTTTCGTTTAATTCCTTGGAAGTTGTTTACGACGTTTGTTTTCCTCTTTAACCCATAAGTTGAAACCTTGAATATATGGTTTAATAAAATTCCTCAACCAGATATACTTACGCTTCAATTTCCTAAGCGTTTTAGCTTGAAACTCAACAGTCTTGTTCAGCCTAACAAGCTCCCTTGTCAAAGCATAATTATCCAAAGTCAAACCTTCACGAGATATAGTATGATCATCACCTTGAAGATGTGAATGGTCCTCGGAAACAGGAACAGAATGTTGTGGAGATGGAGTAGGTGTTCTTTCAATCTCTGCTTGAACCTCAGGGCTTGGAGAAAAAGACTGTAACGATGCAGTACCTTCAATAGAAGCAGTACTTGCAGATGCAGTACTTGTGAAAAGACTTGCATGCAGTACCTTGTACGAATCAGTACCTTCACTTTCTTCATCCTCTCCAGCTTCAGCACGTACAGCTTGAACAACTTCCATCATTGTAGGAGTTAATGGAATATCTCCACCTCTGAACAAAGCACTTCGCCTAGCCATAAAGGTAAATATTTTGGCTTGTTGCACAATGACGTAATAAACCAGAGGTTTTGGAACATCACCAATTGCTTGTTTAAGAAAACTGTACAAACCTTGGATACATCACCATTTTGACCAGAGGATATATGTGATAGCATCCCATCCAAAATAAGTCTTGAAAAATTAAACACTCTGTCAGTAGCTAGGCCAACCACTGCAGATGCTATATTGGACCCAAACTGCTCCCAAGAAGTACTTTTAGAACTTATGCAATGAAGCAGTACATGAATCAAGAACTTCCATTGAGGACGGAATAATGCTTTCTTGAATGTTTGTTCTGTTAAAGATCCTTCATAACCAAGATTCCTAAAAGTATCCCAAATCGGTTGCTTGTCAAATCGAATAGCCCCATCTTTATCTCCAAATAATAAATCTTCTCGAATAGAGGCTTCTGTAATCTTGATAGTCCCATCCAAAGAACTAGATCTAATATAATAATCATCCTCCTCCATGTTATCTCTAGCATTAGCCCAAAATTCTTGAATCCATGGTTCAGTAATATCCGGTTCAACTAAAAGAGCATAACTAATAGGCGACCCAGTAAGATAATCAACAATATCATAAAAGCCATATTCAGTCTTGTCCAAATTAGCCACCATATTGTGCTTTGAAGCAGTTAAACGATTCGCCATTGTTGAATAAGTGAGCACAATAAAGATTTTATCGAAGAATAAAGAGATGGTGATTGGGAGATAAGTATGGAAAAGATGTATAGTAATAATATGAGAGGGAAAATCGGGAAGTAGTTATTTATAGGTAGGATTTAAAAAAATCACAGCCTATAATAACACAGTTACCGTTACTATCAATTACCCATCAATATTACCGTTAGAACAGTACTTTAATACGACAAACAATACTTTCCACATAAGCAGTACTTTCCAAGCAGTACTTTCAGGAAAAACAATACTTTGCCAAATTCCTTCATATAAACTAAGTATAAACAAGCATCCTCCCCTCAAGCAATACACAGGACTATACTAACACCTTATAGTCCTCCCCTCAAAGGTAGCTTACTAACTAAAATACTCCAAAACATCTGACAGAAACTCCTTGTCTCCTGTCATGCTCACAGAACAACCACTATCAAAAATGATCTTTAAGCTCCTCTTCTGGGTTGCCCTGTCTAATAAGATGAAAAAGTTAGTGGCTTTTAGGAACCCAAGCCATTACTGACTTGTGTTCCCCTTGTGGAGTGACATACTCACATTCTTTGAGTATATAATCTCCACTGTTTTCTAAAGCATGATCCAGTATTATCTTGTTATTTAAAACATGTGGATTTTCAACAAAGCTTTCTGGTTTTTCAACACAAATCTCTTTTTCTGGCATCACAAAAAACATCTCGGATTTTTAGTTGAAAGTACTGTGTGTCCCTCTGCATACTTTCCTTTTTACCATTCAGTTTTAACAGGTGGTTCCTGTGATCTAGATCCCCTATATGAATTGTGATACCTTCTAGGTTGATAGTGATATCTCCTAGAATTCCTATTCCAAGTAGTGTTATCAGTACCTTGTTTCTGAGTAGTACTTTGGAAAAGTACAGATCTGAAGGTCTTCTCTGTTGTGGGTATCTATGATCTGGTGTGAAGTTTCTGTGATTAACCCTATTTGAATTAGTCCAAACTGGTTTGTGCTCTTTAAAATTTTGGCTTCCATAGATTCTAAGGTTATTTGATAACCTGCTACCTCAGCCCTAGCCTTAACACAATTATCTCTCAATCACATAACTGCGAAGTAATTTATGATAAAAATCATGACACTTAGAACATACCTGTGATAGGAGTTGGCGTACGTCGGTCGACATCTTGAATATTATTGAAGTAGGGTTTCTTCCTACTCGAGTTTCACACAAGCTCTGATACCACTTGTTGGATCGATATACTTTAACCAAACTAACTTAACTAGCTTTTTAAGGTTTAATAACCTCGGATAAATCCTAAGTTATTAACAAAGAAACACTGAGCAATCTTTATCAAGTATGCGGAATTTAGTTAACAAAGCTAAGAAGAATAACTTTTTATTATAAACTCTAAATCTGCTTATTATGCAGATATTCGAATACAACTCTAAGATAATCGAACTTTTCTCTAAAACACTAATTCGTAAACTCTAAAACTCTTTTTTTCTGAAATCGTATGCAATCGTTTGTAATCGTACATCCAATACCAATCTAGGAGTCCTTTTATAGGCTTCAAGGATATCCTAGTCGGTTTACAATTAATAACCTTGTACGACAAGTAATCTAAACATAGAATACAATTCTTTCCATAAACGAATATAACAGTTCTTTTGTTCTTGCAGTACTTTGACTTCATATTGCAGTACTTTGACTTTGTCTTTAGACACAAAGCTTCTTCCAGTACTTTGCAGCTTACAGTACTTTCATATCTTCAGTACTTTGATATCTTCAGCACTTTCATATCCCAACAAACCCCATAACAAATCTCGTCATCATACCCAAACTCATTAGTCCATCTTATTATCTCGACTCTCATCGAATTCAGATCACAAAAAATCCATCACAACCTATCATCCAAATCATGGTTAATATCATCCTTGAGCCAAATCAAGCAATTACTCTCGACCACTCCATCATTATCGTTGGCCCATTTGAGTCCATGTATTAATGAATTTCGGATTCACTCACAAAGCACCAAGTCCAATCTACTAGTGATAAACCAAATCCGAATTGGAGGGTTATCACCTGAAGCCAATTATAATTGAGTGGTGAAATACATTCAACACAATATTCATTAGGAACAGGTTCGACCCATAAAACTCAACATAATACGCCTCATTCAATCACAAAATCTCATGTGCAAAACATCCAATTTCAACGTTCGATAAAAAAAAACATATCAATCCAAACCAAGGAGTTACCAAGTCAGGTGTATAATCCGGATCACGCACATTAGTTAAAGTCCAAGATAGGTAAATACTTGTTAGGGCCCATGAATAAGTGATAATCACTTAAGTCAAACACAAGTCCATAACTGTACCTAATTGTAGTGCACGATCCAATCACCTTCGGCCCATTTTCATTTGGTATATCACAAACCCACGAACACAAACTGGTACACAAATGGTTCGGCCCATGAAAAATGTGATACCCCCACCTGTTGCCCTAAATCCATGGAGTATTTAACACACCCAATACTCACTTACCTCCCAAAACTGAAACCCTAAAAACACTCTCACAAAAAGAATGCAGCCTCAACTTCACAAAACCTAATATATCTCATCATACATCCGCCCCATCTGCTGTCATAACCTCACGCCACCCATAACAGACTTAATTCATAATCCTTCCTCCATTCAATCGCTCGTACACACACCCCTTTGTTGCCACAGGCATGGTAAAGGGAAGATGCTTAATCTTAGCCACATGTATGGTTTTGATATTTGAACATATAGACGAGGCTTCACAGGGATGGTTTAGGTTTTGTCATGGTTTCAATAACACACAAAGGTTCACTGGTAGGTTTTCTTTAATCCTAATGATGTTAAGTCAATGAATCAAGCATAGTAACTACATATAGCATCCTTGTTATATGATAGTACTCATATAGTCTCGGATATGAAATAGGAGTGATCTCCTAATATGATCTATGATGAATTTATCTCATTGGTTTTTGATTATTGACGAAACTTTAAGTACCAAATGAAGATAAAGCTGAGATCTATATGCATGTTAACTTACAAGTATTGATCAATGATGATATATGTTCACTTAAATTGTCTTTGAAAGATTAAGACAAAGATTGAACGAGACTGAGATCATAGAGATGTTGCTATAATTTTTCATTGAACCGATTGAAAAGAAACAAGAAACTGATGGTTTTGTATTTCTTTTAATGTTCGGAAATAAAATGGAGTGAATACTCTGAAAAGATCGATGATGGATTAGTTTTATTTCGTGTTTGAGACTCTTGAAAGTCTTGGATGTTTTCATATTGAGAACCACGAATGAATAGCTGAGGTCTTTATTATCTTTTACCATTTCATTTTGGATTTGAATGAGGGATGCTAGTAGTTGTAATGAGATAGGATAAGTTTGGTGTCTGATTTATGTTGATATGAGTTAAAGTTTGTGGTCAAGGCTGTTGTATGAGGTTTCTTGGTCTTCATCTCTGTCAAGTTGCATCAATGTTTGAGTCAAGTCACATATTACTTAATCAACTCGCATCATACCCCACTCGTATCATACCAACTCGCAGTTGACTAAATAGTACCAACTCGCATCTTTAATTCTAGTACCCAACTCGCAAGTACCAACCCGCTTGAACCAACTCGCTTGTACCAACTCGCATCAGCAGCAACTCGCTCAAAAGCAAGTGCCATTATACTATATGCGAGTTAAGTAACTCACATTAAAACATGACCAGAAACCCAACTCGCTTCTTAGAAAGCAACTCGCATTCCAGCCATTGAAACTGGACATTATAACAGCTTGCAACCAAGAATACGATGAGTCAGGACAATCAATACTGTCAACTCGCTTTGAACAAACAGTCAACTCGCTCATATTTTGCAACAAGGCAACTCGCTTGACACTTTCATTGACAACTCACATTCACTAAAAAGTCAGCCCGCAATATTCAACTCGCATCCTTGAAACAATGCATCTGGAGATGTTATGACAACACGCAATTTGTACCAACACGCATGTTTAGCACTAAATCTGGACATAATATCAATTCGCATAAAAGAATATCCACAACACGCATTGAAGAAACTAGACCAAAAACGCATTTAACAATACACATTTGACCAGCAGCTTAAAATCCCAGAAAACAGTGACCACAAGAAGATGACATGTTGACCAAACAACATATTTAGAAAAATGATAAGGACAAACGTAACACACATACAAAAACCAACAGCAAACAGCTGATACAACTGTTAAAACTAATTATTAAACCATGTTAAACCATTTAAAATCAGTTTTTAACAAAATAATCAACAAACAACACCCAAACCGTATCAAACCCACCGAACAAAACCACATAAAAGACCAATCGAATCAACACAACAACACAACCTGGCTCTGATACCAATTGTAGGATCATGAATATTATGTTGTTTGATGATTCGGGTGGTCTAGGACAATGATTAAATAAGAAAGCCATTTTAGAGAGATGAAGAGAGTTGAGAGAAGGTTCCTTGAAGAGAGTTGCTTAAACAAATGAAAGGTTAGATTCAAAGAAGCCACACCCCTTCCAAGGGCTGTGGATCAGGCATACAGTGGGTAAAGACACGTCCTTCCTCCAAGGTGTTGCACTATGCTAAACTAGACTAATAACAAACTAATAAAACAGTAAATAACGTAACTAACGATATGTCTACGAGCTAACTTATGCTAGATAATATTTGGGGTGACCGACTCTTCACTATGGAATTTTCTAATTCCTAACAGTTTGATCGGATATCTTTTGACTCACACTCTTAACAAGTACTTGGGATTCAAAATATTGCTATGAAGCCAAATTTGAATTAGAATTGGATTGAACCGGATTTAATGGATTTTAGATCGGAAGATTATTAATGACAATGAGATTTGACGATGAGATGTGTTATAATGAAAGTTGATTATTCAATGAGACTTGTTGCGAGTTGATGATGAAAGTCGTTATGATATACGGTTTGATACATTGGTTTTTACTACTTCACGGAAAATATTTTGTCACGGCTTAAATTGTTTATTAAACAAAGTTGACTACGGGGTTGTTTGTACGGTATTTCTTATTTGGATTTGAAGTGAAGTTTTCCGGGCACGTTTACTTATTTCATCTTCTTTCTTTCTACCCTTTCGCGAAGATGACTTGTTTGGGCATTTATATAGTGTGATAAAACTTGGCTATTTAGTTACGTTTGCAATTCTCTCTCGCTTAACCCACAATGTAACTATGATTTAGCTGTTAAAGAGTTACCATTCTTAATGATTTCCCATACAGCGTAATCTTGCACTTGAAGGTAATGCTCATTCTAAGACTCTACATCTCATATTCATTTTGCTTCAGCATTGGCAACTTAGTTGTGGTAGAAGTTTGAGTTGTCTCCATGTCCATCTTCTTTATAGGGAATAAAGAATTCCTCTAGTTTGGATCTTGTATATCAAAGTATCAAACCTTGGCTATAAAACCACTTGTGAGGATCTAAACACACTTGAGCCTTGTGCTAGGATACTTTGAGTATTACCAAAAGTATGCAAAATCTACTACTTGATACTTAGAAGAATATTAACAATGTATGAACAATGTAACAGTAATACTACAACAAACTGTTTCAATAAATGCTTCAATATTGTTAAGCAAATAATATGAGTGATCTGACTATCACTAGCGTTTTTAACCTTGAAGCAAAACGTATGCAAAGATATATATCACCTTAACCTAGGATCTCCTTTTATAGGCACACAGAGTCCTTTACAGGATAACTATCAATATTCTAAACATGCATAATATTCATTTAAGCCAAACTATATAAGATATATACTAAATATCTTCTATACATATCGCATTACACGTTTTCTAACACCGCAGTACAAATCTTCATCCTTCAGACTCAGGAGTACAAAGTTTCCTTTGGCAGTACTAACTCAGTTAATACTGTTAGTGTAATCTGCAGCAGTACAAACTTGTTAAGTGTTTTAGTTCCGAACAACTTTCTTAGCCAACTCTTCAGTTTCTTTCTTCTTCCTTAAATTGTCAGCTTCGTATCGTGTTCTTTTAGACTTAACAGCTGCTTCAGCCTCTCTGATCATTCTTTCCTTTTCCTCCTTCTATTTTGCAAGTTCAGCCGTCGCTTTGGCTATCATTTCCTCATCAATCATAGCATTTCTACCGATATCATCATCTTGGACATTTTCTTCATCTTCCTTTTCTTCACCAATTACTAATTCCATCATTGGTTCATTTATAGAGGTTCCACCTTTTCTTTCAGTTTATTTTTTGCTTCTTTTGAGGGTGATTTTAAGATTTCTGAGTTCTTTCTCTGCAATGAAGGGACTAGTAACTGGTGCTTTCCATTTCTTCCTTTTCCACTAGTGGTTCAATGACATCATCTTGTTGACTTTCTTGACTCTGTAAGTGCTTGAAAGTTTCTTCAACCATTTTTCTAATGCCACTATCTATGTCTTTCTTGTGAGACTAAATTTTAAAGATGTCAGGGTTAGGTGAGGCTTTTGTAGAAGGTTTTGGCGAAGGTTGTTTCCTTTTAGCCGGCACATTTCTCTTATGCTTTGTTGGTGGCTTTGGTTTCAGTGCATTTGATGCACTTTCCGAGCTACCCGTCTTTTTACCCTTCTAACCTTTTGTCTTCACTTGAGAAGACTGTGTGTCTTCGTCAGTGAATCCAACCTTTCCTTTGAGAAAAGCCGCATCGTATATTCCATAATTTTCAGTTTTAGTGATCTCTTCCGGAACTAAGAAGTCTAGAAGTCTTTTTCCCTGTTTTCATGTACCAGTGGCCAGAGTTTTCACCATGTCAACCTTGAAGTCGTCTAGAACACTGTGAACTTCCTCATTTTAATCAAGGAGACGATTTTGAAATTCATCATGAGTTGTGTTAGGAATTGGAAATTCCATTATGAAGTGTCGGTCACCCCAACTATAGACTAACACAAGTTAGCTCGTAGACATATCATTATTTAATGTTTATTAGATTAGTTATTAGCTTAGTTTAGCTTAGTGTAACACCGTGGAGGAAGGACGGGTCTTTACCCACTGTATGCCTGATCCACAGCTCATCAGGAGGGTGTTTAGTTTGTAACTATAAATACCCTTCCCACTAAGGGAAGGGTGGTGCTTCTTTAATCTAACCTTTCTTTTGTTGTTTAACTTTCTCTCTCTAAAGATCACCCTCTCTACTCTTTCTCTCTCTAAGATGGCTTACTTGATCTTTCACCACCCTAGACCACCCGAATCATCAAACAACATATTTTATACGATCTTACAATTGGCATCAGAGCCTAGGTTTTGTTGTTTTGATGATTTGTATGGTTTTTTATGTGGCTCGTATATGCGGTTTGTTATGTTTTTAGATGTTTGGATGCGGTTTGGTGTTGCTTAAGTCGTATGGCTTTTGGATTCTAATGGGTCTGATGTTGTTATGGTAGATACTGGTTTAATTAACATTTGTATGAATCTGATCTTGCTGAATTTTGAATCCGTTTTTAGACTGTTTATGATGGCTAATACTGATTGGTATAACTGTTTTAATACCAGTCTGGTCTGGTAAACTGTGGTTTATGACATTCTTCAAAGCAACTTGTGGTTATTTCTTCGAAGAGGTTTGTCAAAAATTGTCCAGATGCAATGTACTAGAAGCGATTTGTGCTTTTATGGAACGGTTTGACTTTTGAGTCAAAAGCGATTTGTCATTTATTGGTCAATACGAGATGCGTTTTATCTTAATATCTAGTCAAATGGTCTAAAGTGATTTGTGTATTTAGAGTTGAGCGGTTTGAGTATTTAACTATGCGATTTGTTAACAATGAGTTTTGATTAAAACAAAAGAGATTTGTGTTACAAAAGATGAAGCGATTTGTCACAAATTTACGATACGTCTTGACTCTTATGCATTTAAGCGACTTGTTACAAGCTTTTTGAGGTTTGTAAGAAATAGATGAAGATAAAAGAGGCTATTCAAGCAGTAAACGAGTCTACATTTACAAACATCGTCTTCTACCATCTAAACTTTACACAACATCTCAACATGTCTCACTACTATGCTAAAGGACCTAACACTTTTTGATCTCAGGCTTTCATTTTAATTTCGTGGTACTAATAAGGGTGCACCAAGACTATCAAGAGTCTTATTCACGAAACAAAAACCTCATCATCGATCTAAGATTAAGAAGACTAAGCCTCTATCATATCCGAAACTAAAAAGTCAAAGAAATATAACAACCTTGTCATTTTCTTTACCTTGGTTCGTGTAAGACTCGATAAAACTTGGTTTCTAATCTGAGTTATTATACCTTCGAACTAAAGAAATGAAATAAATGGTTATTTGGTCCCTTGTTTCGTTATGTGTAAATCATAAGAGGAACCAATGTTTTCAGATCTCAGTCTTTCATTCATATTCGTGACAATATTGCTATTATCAAGACACTTGAGGGCGTCACATGAATGAAAATAACCCATCATTGATCCATATGTTAATGTTAATGTTCGAAACAAACTGAAATTGAACAAAGCCTATATTAAGGTTTCATTCGTTTTTCTTGTTCGGTCACAATAGGATTACAACGAAAGTAATATTAATTAACCTACCTTGATTCATTGAGAAGATCTCGTGGCTGTCACAATATACTCAAACCATCCTTGTGGTGAGCCCTATTCGATCATAAGTGAATGGAAGTGAAAGGATCATGTGGTGAGCGTATTTGATGTTGCGTCAATATGAGTTGGGACGCGGTTTATGTTGAGAGTAAGATTCGGGTTTGAAGTTTTACTGATTATTGTTGAGTGGGAGGCGTTTATTAGAGAGTGTTTTGGGTTGATATGAGAATTTTTAGGGTTAAGTGACTATAAGTGTGTATTTTATACTGGTTTTTAAGGTTGTGTTATCCTAGGTTGTTTGGCATGGGGCCGTATGTTGGACGAAATTCTCGGGCCCAACAGGTACATAATGAATGTGGCAACGAGTGGTACTAATGAATATTACTTGGGCCGAATGAAAGTGTGATATGGACATTTTAATTCCTCGAAATTATTTGAGTATTGTGGGATTTAAGTATGATTTGGGTTCTAATGTTGGTTCGGATCATGTGGTATATTGGCGTTGAGTTATGTGGTATCTGCTGGGTCTCAGTTTTAATCGTTTGATCGGATATATTTTGACTCACACTCTTAACGAGTACTTGGGATTCAAAATATTGCTAGGAAGCCAAATTTGAATTGGACTTGGATTTAATGGATTTTAGATCGGATGATTATTAATGACAATGAGATTTGACGATGAGATGTGTTATAATGAGAGTTAATTATTCAATGAGACTTGTTGCGAGTTTATGATGAAAGTCGTTATGATACACGGTTTGATACATTGGTTTATACTTCTTCGCGGAAAATATTTTGTCACAGCTTAAATTGTTTATTAAACAAAGTTGACTACGGGGTTGTTTGTACGGTATTTCTTATTTGGATTTGAAGTGTGTCACACCCCCAAATTACGTGTTTTGCAGCGGAATTGAATACCTTGGGGGAGGACTGTCATAGCATCAAAGTTACAGTTATATCGAACGACCTAAAGTGTCGTTTAGAAAATACATCGTTTGATTAAGTAAAATAATCAGAGTTTACAAAATGTAGGTCCCAAATGAAAATCAATGTATGATGTAATAGGTTTGATACAAGCCAAACGATGTTTTTAAAGTATATAAATCCCATGTGAGACGCGTCGTCACCACGACTCTATGATGTGTCCATATGCATGCCATGAAGTGAATGCCTTAGATACCTGAGATAAAACATGCTAAAAAGTGTCAACACAAAGGTTGGTGAGTTCATAGAGTTTGGTTAACAAGTAAAGTCTTAAAAGAGCGTTCATGTAACAAAGGCAAAGTTTTTGGTTATATAGAATAGTTCGCAAAGCAAAGGCATCGTAAATCCACTCAGTTCCAAGTCCCGCCCATACAAAACTTGCAACCTGTGTGTTTACAACCCACTGCTAAAAATAGTATGTCAATCTTGTATGCATGTATCATAGTAGTTAAAAGTATCAATGTTACCACAAGGGTCTTCCAACACTCGTGTTGGGATGTATCCATAAAAATGGCCTTCCAACATATAAATGCTGGGATGTTCCTCCAACGCTCACGTTGGGCTGTATCCAAATTAATGGCCTTCCACCATATAAATGATGGGATGTTCCTCCAACGACGCACGTTGGGCTGTATCCAAATTAATGGCCTTCCAACATATAAATGTCGGGATGTTTGTTTAAGTCTAGTCACAACACGCACCAAGTCTAAAGTATAGCAATGTTGTTTGGCAAAAGAGTTTAAATGTTTTGACCGGCTCCCACAGGAGTTAACCAATTGCTAAAGTATGTATGTTGAAGCATAATTGAAAACAAGTTTAGCACATTAAGGCACATATCGCAATAAACCACACATAATGTCCAAAGAGTATAAGAAGTATAATGTAACACAATTGTATAAATGGTTTGAGTATTTGCAAGAGTAAAAACAAGTATTTAAGCATATATCTCCCCCAAATAGTTTGTAAGAAGTCAAACGAGTGAAAGTGGGGTATGAACTCACAGTAATATGTAAAAGTTTAGAGTACTTGTGAAAGTAAATGAAAATAGTTTGAGCATGTATCTCCCCCAAAAGTGATTGAAAATGTATAAAAGTAGGGGCTATGAAACTCACCTGGTGTGATTGATATGCTAACAAAATGAAGTGCACGAAAGTGAGGCTCGGAAACTATCCTCGACCTAAAATGAATGTTATGACTTGAGTTATGATATGTTGTCGTGAATGCATGATTTGAAAACGTATCACCCAATATGCTACTTGAAAACTAGGTATATATATAAGAAAATATTGTTACTTGAATGTGTGACGGTTTCTTGTCAAAAATAATTACTTTTGAGCTAATGGTGAAAATGTAGTTAAAATTACGCAACGGTTTTAGTAATTGACAAATCGGTTTACATCGGACTTAATGTAATGTATACATAGGAAAACTAACTCGTTTTTAAGGTCCGTTTCTCCCGAAACGTCCGTTTAGGCCCTCAAAAACCTTGATTAAAATCCTGACAGCTTACTAAAGCTGTGAATAGTGTTTTCAGCACGTTTTTGACTCAAAGTTCGGTTAACCATAACTCACTCGTTTTAAGTCCGTTTTTCAAGTTCTTTATATCCACGCGAAGGTAATTAAGTGTACTAATATATTTTTAAACTTTGGAGATTTCACAGAAAGTTTAAGGCCACTGTTTGGTCAGTTAAAAAATCTGGACTGCATGTACATTTTCCGGAAAATGGTAGTTTTAAATCGTAACTTGAAAACCACGTATCTTTTTCGTTATAACTCCGTTTTAGTCCGTTCAAAAGGCCACGTTCATAACTAAAAATCTATTTTCTAAAACTTTAATAAAACTTATAAAAATGACTAACTTTTCGGAAAAATTATAAATTTCGACAGCGCTTCCGCGCTTATTTTAAACTTACCATTTTTTTTTATCTACTTGTTTAACCACAACTTCACCACAAAAAATCCCTTAATCTACTCATCACCAATCCTACTAGTAAAACAACTTCATTTGATCATAACCAAAATAAATATTCATTGTGAGGCTAAAAATATATATACAAACTTAAATAAACATATATAAAATTTATGTAACCATTTCCTCCAAAACCACAACTAGACTTTGATGATCCATTTTTCAAACTTCTCATTTTTATAAACTTCTAACTAGTACATACTTGTTATAAAAATTAATAGGACACATATGGGTGATAACATTTGATAAACATGAATAAAAACTACAACTTGAGCAAATATGATCATGAGGACTTCAAGAAAATGTATGAAAATATGTATGAAAAGGTAAAAGATAAAGTTTCATGCTTACAAGTTACTTGATGAGGTTTATGATCAAGGATTTATCCTAAACACCCTAGGTTTTTATTTCAAAACCTAAACAAAGAGTGTTACTAGATTGTGTAGAACTTGACAAGAAAATTTTTGGATGATCACTTCCTTGATTCAACCATGGTGGCCGGATTTTGGAGAAGAAGAAGAGGAGAGAAAAGCTTGATCTATTCACTTGAATTATTGAGATGAATGTGTTAAATGTGTAAAGTCTTTGGAGTGTAAGACTATATAATTAAAGATCTTGAAAATCTTGGTGAATCTTTCATTTAATAATACATACATATACTTTACATTATATATTATGTTTATAAATGTGTAAGTGTAAGAAATGTAAAGTTATTTGAGGATAAGTAGTAGCTTGTAGTATTGTTAAGTAATATTAGTAAGTTGTATACACATTTGAATATTTAAGGTAGCGTTAGATAAAAATAAATTTTCACGGTTCAAGATAAAATATGTTGAGGTCATAAACATTATAAAAATACATTTCTTGAAAGATTTGAGTGAATAAATATTTATCGGGTTGAATTTAAGAAACCATCGTAATTTATATAAACATAACAATTTATATACAAAATAAATTTAAAACATTGGGTAAACTAATAATAACATTTTTATAGTCTTAATATGAGTATAAAAATATATTAGGAATATTTTTGGAAGTGTCGGATCAAATGTTCAAAATAATATTCACGCGATAGCGTTTATTTAATATGAAAAATTATTCGTTTAATGAAAAATGCAAAACTATGCATGAGCTAATATGATGAATGTAGAGTTTAAGAAATGACCAAAAATTGCGAATTGTGACATTCTTCCCATGTCAGCGGAATCACGTCCTCGTGATTCGATTAATGATACTATGGCCCAAAACGCGACAAGGGTTCTAAAAGTTTATGCTCATGTATGGTCTAAATGATTATGTCAATGCTCATGCATATGAGTTACTCGTTCCACAAGGTACGTTCCCGTGCTATCGTGAGCAATTCCCGTCCTAAATACATGCTTTCTTATGATTAGGCTCGATGAGACAAGCTTTCCCATTCTCAAGCAAAATTTTTAAAAGACTTTTTGGTAACCGATTTTTACTTAATCCCACAACTCATCAAACAAGAACTGTCATACGATTAGGCTAAATCGGTTTAGGTAACGACTTGTTTCTAGCTCGATCTTTGCAACTCATCAAACAAGAACCACTTTCGGATCAAACTGAAAACAAGTGGTTTGAAGAAAATCTTTTGAAAATTTGGCTTGATTACGGAATTGCTAACACATATGAGACTACTACTCCCTTCATTGCATGATTCTTCCTGAATTAGACATAGGTGATCAGGCTATGTATAATTTAGGAGTAACTATGCAATGCTTGGACTAATCGACTCATATGATGTTTGGTGTTGAGTCATAAGTCCGCATGTATAAAGAATATGCACTTATAATGATATGATGAGATGCTATGATGATGTGGTTATAGTCTAGGGTCAATGATGCAACCTAGTTCTCTATAACCGATGCTCTGATACCAATCAGTCACACCCCCAAATTACGTGTTTTGTGAATTGAATACCTTGGGGGAGGACGGTCATAGCATCAAAGTTACAGTTATATCGAACGACCTAAAGTGTCGTTTAGAAAATACATCGTTTGATTAAGTAAAATAATCGAGTTTACAAAATGTAGATCCCAAATGAAAATCAATGTATGCGGAAATAGGTTTGATACAAGCCAAACGATGTTTTAAAGTATATAAAACCCATGTGAGACGCGTCGTCACCACGACTCTATGATGTGTCCATATGCATGCCATGAAGTGAATGCCTTAGATACCGGAGATAAAACATGCTAAAAGTGTCAACACAAAGGTTGGTGAGTTCATAGAGTTTGGTTAACAAGTAAAGTCTTAAAAGAGCGTTCATGTAACAAAGGCAAAGTTTTTGGTTATATAGAATAGTTAAGCAAAGCAAAGGCATCAAATAAATCCACTCAGGTTCCAAGTCCCGCCCATACAAAACTTGCAACCTGTGTGTTTACAACCCATTGCTAAAAATAGTATGTCAATCTTGTATGTATATATCATAGTAGTTAAAAGTATCAATGTTACCACAAGGGTCTTCCAACACTCGTGTTGGGATGTATCCATAAAAATGGCCTTCCAACATATAAATGCTGGGATGTTCCTCCAACGCTCACGTTGGGCTGTATCCAAATTAATGGCCTTCCACCATATAAATGATGGGATGTTTGTGACAACCCGTACTTTCAGGTCATTTCTCGACACAATGCATGCCTTACAATTTCAACATTTATAGTAAACTTGGTTTACTTGTTTCAAATTCGCGTAACCTTTATGGTTTAGCGGCGAATTCATGATCATAACATCACGAACATTTCATATGGACTAAGATTAGTCTACATTCCATTGATATCATTTGCATCACGTTAGTGCATTCACGACATTTCATTTCACATTTATCGCGTAATTTTTATATTTAATAAACTTTATCGCGTGAGTTATTATTTTAAATATTTAATCCGTTACTTTCAAAAATGATCCCGACATATTTTTTTATACTTACATTGGTTTATATAAACTAAATTTTTAGTTTTCCTAGTGTTTTGAATTTATTTGGTACATAAATCGTTAAAGTTAAATTATTACGACGTTTTCTTAAAAATTATACGATAATTATTTTTATCACTCAAATTTCACAAGGAATGTATTTTTACAATTTTTATTATCTCATTACATTCTATTTTGACCTATTAAAAACTTACTTGTACCAAAAATTTCCATTTACCTATACTTGTGCATTTTCTTACACATTTACTACACTTTCTCACAAATGGTATAAATAACATACGAAATGCATGCATAACATTACATTGCAACTCATTACATGTCATATCATTCATCATAGGTCAAGATTTGCGTATCACATTACATCTCGGTGTACTCACTTTTGTCTTCGCATCATTGACCAAGTGAGTTTTCATAGCCCCACTTTTAATTGTTTTTATACAACTTTTGGGGGAGATACATGCTCAAACTGTTTTCATTTACTTTCACAAGTACTTTAACTTATATGAATCACCGTGAGTTTCATAGCCCCTATTTTATACATTTTGAATTACTTTTGGGGGAGATACATGCTCAACTATTTTCATTTACTTTCACTAGTACTCTAAACTTTTACGGTTGACTGAGTGAGTTCATAGCCCCACTTTTACTCTTTTAACTGTTTTACAAACTCTTGGGGAGATACATGCTACCTTTTAAATTGAACACAAATGCTTTGAACTGTATGCTATATCCGATGTTTTATTGTCACTAAGTATTTGCCATGTTCGAAGTCCCTACATCATGAACCATTAGTCACTTGCTTGAGCGAGTATAGTGAATAGGCCTATTGGAATTAACACTCCCGCTCCTATTGACCCAGTTAGATTAGGGAAATCGAAAGCACTATATTTGAATCATTAAGGTAAATTGGCAAGTTTACCTATTAGGGCGGCGATGAAACGATGATTACCAATTTTTATTGGTGCGATGTTTACGCTTTGGTGTCATGAACTTAGTGAAATAAATACGATGTTGTTTTTAACGATGAGTGTGAAACAATTTAACTCACACTACGATGATTGTGTTCAAACGAATTAATTAAACCTATGGTTTTACGTCGAGTCATGCACTATAATGTGAATTCATTTGACACCATGTGTTTGAACATAAACTATATACATTTTGGCAGTGGGTTGTGAACACAGGTTGCAAGTTTTGTATGGGCGGAACTTGGAACTGAGTGGATTTACAATGCCTTTCTTTGCATAAACAATTTCGATACATTGAGCCATGCACTATTATGTGAATTCATTTGACATCATGCACTTGAACATTAACTCTACATATTCGCAGCGTGGGTTGTGAACACACAGGTTGCAAGTTTTGTATAGGCGGGACTTGGAACTGAGTGGATTTACAATGCCTTTGCTACATAAACGATTTTGAAAGTCTTTACATTTCAACGATTTACAATGCCTTTGCTGCATAAACGATTTTGAAAGGCTTTACATTTCAACTCAAACTCTATGAACTCACTCAACCTTTGTGTTGACACTTTTAGCATGTTTTATCTCAGGTATCTAAGGCATTCACTTCATGGCATGCATTTGGACACATCATGGAGTCGTGGTGACCTACGCGTCTTATGGGATTTATATACTTTAAAAACATCGTTTGACTGTACTAAACTTATTTTCCGCACAAGTTGATTTCATTTGGGACCTGAACTTTGTAAACTCTGATTGTTTTACTAAATCAAACTATGTTCTTTTCAAACGACACTTTAGGTCGTTCAATATAACTGTGATTGTGATGCTATTATTGACGTCAATCCCGGGAATTCCATTCCGCTACAAAGCAGTAATTTGGGGTGTGTGACAGTTGGCATCGAGCTTCAGTTATAGAAAACTAGGTTGCATCATTGACCCTAGACTATAACTACATCATCATAGCATCTCATCATTTCATCATAAGTGCATGTTCACTCTACATGCGGTTTATACATACATTTTTCGAGTTATTTACTTTCATTTCATATCGGTATCACATGGATGCCTTTAAATACCCATCCCATTATCCTTTCATCATACTCCAATGTGGAGAATGCCTGTCATTCCTATCACAATTTTAGCATTAGTTGACTCAACACCAAACAACATATGAGTCGATTAGTCCAAGCATTGCATAGTTACTCCTAAATTATACATAGCCTGATCACCTATGTCTAATTCAGGAAGAATCATGCAATGAAGGGAGTAGTAGGCTTATATGTGTAAGCAATAATCGAGCCAAATTTTCAAAAGATTTTCTTCAAACCACTTGTTTCCGTTTGATCCGCGTGTGCAGTTCTTGTTTGATTAGTTGCAAAGATCGAGCTAGAAACAAGTTGTTACCTAAACCGATTTAGCCTAATCGTATGACAGTTCTTGTTTGATGAGTTGTGGGATTAAGTAAAATCGGTTACCAAAAAGTCTTTTGAGGGTTTTGCTCGGGAATGGGAAAGTTTGCCTCATCAAACCCTAAACCCGATAGACTAACACGAACTGAATTCAGGGACTGAATTCCTTTTTGTATGGGCGAATGTGACAACCCGTACTTTCAGGTCATTTCTCGACACAATGCATGCCTTACAATTTCAACATTTATAGTAAACTTGGTTTACTTGTTTCAAATTCGCGTAACCTTTATGGTTTAGCGGCGAATTCATGATCATAACATCACGAACATTTCATATGGACTAAGATTAGTCTACATTCCATTGATATCATTTGCATCACGTTAGTGCATTCACGACATTTCATTTCACATTTATCGCGTAATTTTTATATTTAATAAACTTTATCGCGTGAGTTATTATTTTAAATATTTAATCCGTTACTTTCAAAAATGATCCCGACATATTTTTTTATACTTACATTGGTTTATATAAACTAAATTTTTAGTTTTCCTAGTGTTTTGAATTTATTTGGTACATAAATCGTTAAAGTTAAATTATTACGACGTTTTCTTAAAAATTATACGATAATTATTTTTATCACTCAAATTTCACAAGGAATGTATTTTTACAATTTTTATTATCTCATTACATTCTATTTTGACCTATTAAAAACTTACTTGTACCAAAAATTTCCATTTACCTATACTTGTGCATTTTCTTACACATTTACTACACTTTCTCACAAATGGTATAAATAACATACGAAATGCATGCATAACATTACATTGCAACTCATTACATGTCATATCATTCATCATAGGTCAAGATTTGCGTATCACATTACATCTCGGTGTACTCACTTTTGTCTTCGCATCATTGACCAAGTGAGTTTTCATAGCCCCACTTTTAATTGTTTTTATACAACTTTTGGGGGAGATACATGCTCAAACTGTTTTCATTTACTTTCACAAGTACTTTAACTTATATGAATCACCGTGAGTTTCATAGCCCCTATTTTATACATTTTGAATTACTTTTGGGGGAGATACATGCTCAACTATTTTCATTTACTTTCACTAGTACTCTAAACTTTTACGGATTACCGTGAGTTCATAGCCCCACTTTTACTCTTTTAACTGTTTTACAAACTCTTGGGGGAGATACATGCTACATTTTAAATTGAACACAAATGCTTTGAACTGTATGCTATATCCGATGTTTTATTGTCACTAAGTATTTGCCATGTTCGAAGTCCTTACATCATGAACCATTAGTCACTTGCGGGTGAGCGCGAGTATAGTGAATAGGCCTATTGGAATTAACACTCCTGCTCCTATTGACCCAGTTAGGGGAAATCGAGCGCACTATATTTGAATCATTAAGGTAAATTGGCAAGTTTACCTATTAGGAAGCGATGAAACGATGATCACCAATTTTTATTGGTGCGATGTTTACGCTTTGGTGTCATGAACTTAGTGAAATAAATACGATGTTGTTTTTAGCGATGAGTGTGAAACAATTTAACTCACACTACGATGATTGTGTTCAAACGAATTAATTAAACCTATGGTTTTACGTCGAGTCATGCACTATAATGTGAATTCATTTGACACCATGTGTTTGAACATAAACTATATACATTTTGGCAGTGGGTTGTGAACACACAGGTTGCAAGTTTTGTATGGGCGGAACTTGAACTGAGTGGATTTACAATGCCTTTGCGTGATAAGCGATTTCGATACATTAAGTTATGCACTATTATGTGAATTCATTTGACATCATGCATTTGAACATTAACTCTACATATTACAGTGGGTTGTGAACACACTGGTTGCAAGTTTTGTATGGCGGGACTTGGGCTGAAGTGGATTTACAATGCCTTTGCTACATAAGCGATTTTGAAAGTCTTTACATTTCAACGATTTACAATGCCTTTGCTGCATAAAGCGATTTTGAAAGGCTTACATTTCAACTCAAACTCTATGAACTCACTCAACCTTTGTGTTGACACTTTTAGCATGTTTTATCTCGGGTATCTAAGGCATTCACTTCATGGCATGCATTTGGACACATCATGGAGTCGTGGTGACCTTGCGCTTACATGGGATTTATATACTTTAAAACATCGTTTGACTGTACTTCAAACTTATTTTCCGCACAAAGTTGATTTCATTTGGGACCGAACTTTGTAAACTCGATTGTTTTACTAAATCAAACTATGTTTCTTTTCAAACGACACTTTAGGTCGTTCAATATACTTGTGATTGTGATGCTACAGATCAATCCCAGAATTCCATTCATTTTAAAACAGTAATTTGGGGTGTGAGTTGGCATCCAACGCGCACGTTAGGTAATCCAAATTAATGGCCTTCCACCATATAAATGATGGGATGTTTGTTTAAGTCTAGTCACCACACGCACCAAGTCTAAAGTATAAGCAATGTTGTTTGGCAAAAGAGTTTAAATGTTTTGACCGGCTCCCACAGGAGTTAACCAATTGCTAAAGTATGTATGTTGAAGCATAATTGAAAACAAGTTTAGCACATTAAGGCACATATCGCAATAAACCACACATAATGTCCAAAGAGTATAAGAAGTATAATGTAACACAATTGTATAAATGGTTTGAGTATTTGCAAGAGTAAAAACAAGTATTTAAGCATATATCTCCCCCAAATAGTTTGTAAGAAGTCAAACGAGTGAAAGTGGGGTATGAACTCACAGTAATATGTAAAAGTTTAGAGTACTTGTGAAAGTAAATGAAAATAGTTTGAGCATGTATCTCCCCCAAAAGTGATTGAAAATGTATAAAAGTAGGGGCTATGAAACTCACCTGGTGTGATTGATATGCTAACAAAATGAAGTGCACGAAAGTGAGGCTCGGAAACTATCCTCGACCTAAAATGAATGTTATGACTTGAGTTATGATATGTTGTCGTGAATGCATGATTTGAAAACGTATCACCCAGTATGCTACTTGAAAACTAGGTATATATATAAGAAAATATTGTTACTTGAATGTGTGACGGTTTCTTGTCAAAAATAATTACTTTTGAGCTAATGGTGAAAATGTAGTTAAAATTACATAGCGGTTTAGTAATTGACAAATCGGTTTACATCGGACTTAATGTAATGTATACATAGGAAAACTAACTCGTTTTTAAGGTCCGTTTCTCCCGAAACGTCCGTTTAGGCCCTCAAAACCTTGATTAAAATCCGACAGCTTACTAAAGCTGTGAATAGTGTTTTCATTACGTTTTTGACTCAAAGTTCTGTTAACCATAACTCACTCGTTTTAAGTCCGTTTTTCAAGTTCTTTATATCCACCGCGAAGGTAATTAAGTGTACTAATATATTTTTAAACTTTGGAGATTTCACAGAAAGTTTAAGGCCACTGTTTGGTCAGTTAAAAATCTGGACTGCATGTACATTTTCCGGAAAATGGTAGTTTTAAATCGTAACTTGAAAACCACGTATCTTTTTAGTTATAACTCCGTTTTAGTCCGTTCAAAAGGCCACGTTCATAACTAAAAATCTATTTTCTAAAACTTTAATAAAACTTATAAAATGACTAACTTTTCGGAAAAATTATAAATTTCGGGCAGCTTCAGCTTATTTTAAACTTTACCATTTTTATCTACTTGTTTAACCACAACTTCACCACAAAAATCCCTTAATCTACTCATCACCAATCCTACTAGTAAAACAACTTCATTTGATCATAACCAAAATAAATATTCATTGTGAGGCTAAAAATATATATACAAACTTAAATAAACATATATAAAATTTATGTAACCATTTCCTCCAAAACCACAACTAGACTTTGATGATCCATTTTTCAAACTTCTCATTTTTATAAACTTCTAACTAGTACATACTTGTTATAAAAATTAATAGGACACATATGGGTGATAACATTTGATAAACATGAATAAAAACTACAACTTGAGCAAATATGATCATGAGGACTTCAAGAAAATGTATGAAAAATATGTATGAAAAGGTAAAAGATAAAGTTTCATGCTTACAAGTTACTTGATGAGGTTTATGATCAAGGATTTATCCTAAACACCCTAGGTTTTTATTTCAAAACCTAAACAAAGAGTGTTACTAGATTGTGTAGAACTTGACAAGAAAATTTTTGGATGATCACTTCCTTGATTCAACCATGGTGGCCGGATTTTGGAGAAGAAGAAGAGGAGAGAAAAGCTTGATCTATTCACTTGAATTATTGAGATGAATGTGTTAAATGTGTAAAGTCTTTGGAGTGTAAGACTATATAATTAAAGATCTTGAAAATCTTGGTGAATCTTTCATTTAATAATACATACATATACTTTACATTATATATTATGTTTATAAATGTGTAAGTGTAAGAAATGTAAAGTTATTTGAGGATAAGTAGTAGCTTGTAGTATTGTTAAGTAATATTAGTAAGTTGTATACACATTTGAATATTTAAGGTAGCGTTAGATAAAAATAAATTTTCACGGTTCAAGATAAAATATGTTGAGGTCATAAAAATTATAAAAATACATTTCTTGAAAGATTTGAGTGAATAAATATTTATCGGGTTGAATTTAAGAAACCATCGTAATTTATATAAACATAACAATTTATATACGAAATAAATTTAAAACATTGGGTAAACTAATAATAACATTTTTTATAGTCTTAATATGAGTATAAAAATATATTAGGAATATTTTTGGAAGTGTCGGATCAAATGTTCAAAATAATATTCACGCGATAAGCGTTATTTAATATGAAAAATTATTCGTTTAATGAAAAATGCAAAACTATGCATGAGCTAATATGATGAATGTAGAGTTTAAGAAATGACCAAAAATTGCGAATTGTGACAAAGTGAAGTTTTCCGGGCACGTTTACTTATTTCATCTTCTTTCTTTCTACCCTTCCGCGAAGATGACTTGTTTGGGCATTTATATAGTGTGATAAAGACTTGGATATTTAGTTACGTTTGCGATTCTCTCTCGCTTAACCCACAATGTAACTATCACTTCGGTGTCTCACGCTGTTGAGAATACGTCAAGAGGCTTTGTACATTGGGTACACCGTTTTTTCTTCACAAGGATTTGTACAAGCTTAAGTAGAAAATCTGGGGAATTCTACTTCATGATCAAGTTTGGTATATCGGGTTTACTTCACCAAGTGGTCACACAATTTAGCGAGAATTAAAATTCGAATGATGTGTTTACCAAAGAGTTGAATGAATGAGATGTAATCAGCAATTCTCATGAAGTAGAATACGTCAAGAGGCTTTGTACATTGGGTACACCGTTTTTTCTTCACAAGGATTAGTACAAGATTAAGTAGCAAATCTGGGGAATTCTACTTCATGATCAAGTTTGGTATATCGGGTTTACTTCACCAAGTGGTCACAGCAATTGCCAACAGAATTCGTAAATGATGTGTTTACCAAAGAGTTGAATGAATGAGATGTAATCAGCAATTCTCATGGGTTACTCGATGCTACAGCATGTCAATGATACTTCACAGTCTAAAGCAAAATCTTTCTAAAATCTTCAGTGTCAACCATTATTCTTCAAAATGCTTGCTTATGACAAGAACTTCTCGTGCTAATGGACGTACACGTTATGATGCTTCCGAAAGTTCGAAACCATCATTGGGGAGAAACGTGTACTTTGGTATGTTACGGTCAACCTCAAGGGGAAGTAGTTTATACTACTTGTCTTAGCATGGTTTGTGAAGGTGTCTACATATGGGTAAAGAATTGTTGATGATATTGTTGATGATGATGAATGAACCGTTGATGAACCGCTGCATATTCCCCTAAAACAGATATTCACCGAAACCAAAGTTGTCATAACACATTCAAGCTGACATTGTTTACGGTTTTGTCTTGATTTTGTAAATCCCGCGAAAGAATCTATTTCTCGGTTTAAATCATAGACTTGTAAAATCCTGTGATAATGGAAACATCCTGGTAATAGTAAAGTGCATTTCCAGTTCTATCTCTCGGTTTATTCTTGGTTTTGTAAAATCCCGTGATCATAGAAGCATCCTGGAGAAAGGAAAGTGTATTTCGGAATCCTATCGATCTTGTCATCACGATTTACCGAAGAAGGGATAAAAGGGTGTACTTCATGAATTGGGTTATTGTTTGGATATTCTTCATGGCTGTTTGGTTATTTCTATGTTTTACGGGGTTATGTGCTTTTAACCATGGTCGGGATGAAAACCATTATCATAGTTCACTTAAAACGTCAAAGGAGGCTAGATTTGAGCTTTTAACCAGAAGATGTGACAACGGCGTTAATTCACTATTATTTATTTGAAGTTGAAGTGAAATATCACGGGCGAGTGTACTTAGTATCTGAAGGTATCGGGGATGGTTAGATGAAGATTCTTCAAGATCCTTGCTCGAGCTTATTATCAAAAAAGAAGACATGGAAATCTAGTTATTGTTGGGTGACTTTTTCCTTTTCTTTTTCCACTTGGGGGAATTGGGCTCTTACCACCACAAAATAACTATCACTTTAAGGAGTTACGTTGTAGTGCTCAGTGTCACATTCAATTGTGGATTTTCAAGAGGTGATGTACGTCTAATACTTGATGGTTGGTTAGATGAAGAGTATAGGGTACTTAGAGATTCAATGGAGGATGAAATCTCGGTACCGCTCTTTGTTACATATGTTCAAGTTTAAGTCACGAGTTCGGGTTGTTTTACTTCAGGGTCAAATTCATCATATTGGGTTTTCTCCATAAGTTGTCACGACAAAGAGCCTACTGAATGATAATGGGGTTGATTACAAGTTTGCCAAGAGGTTGAAAAGAGATATATGACGTTTGAACACAACCGTTCAAGCCTCGTTCTTTAAAGAAAAGAAAAGTGTACGCTTCAGTGCGTTTTATCTTCTGAAGAAGAGAAATCTTCTTATTAATGACCATTCTCATCAACATGCTTCATGTTTTTCCATGCGCTTTGGTCATCAAGTGAACCGAACTCTTTTGTTGATTGTTTTCTCATTCCACTTGCTCAATTATAATGACGATGGCGACATCATATGCTACCTTTGAGGGGGAGAAGTGTGAATAGAATACATTTGGATGATTTTCACTTATTCAATCATGAATGGCAAACTTCGTATGCAATTCTTGAGGGGAGAAAAAGTGTGAATTTCTTGCATGGTTGATTGATATCCGAGAATAAATGGTCAAACGGCTCCAAACTCATGTAAGGCGAGCTTCTTTTTATCGGGTTATCTTTACATGGAGTTTCTTCTAAGAGCCGTTGGTTGACATCTTCTCACGGACTGATGAGTTTAACGACAAAGTGCTTCCAGTTGTGGGGCTGATTTTCTTGATGAACATCTTTCTGTTCTTGTTTGATTGGGAGGGATTTGAGTTATGGGCATTTGCTCTATATAAGTTAATTGGGATGCTTTTTTGGTGAGATGAAGATGTTAACTATCTATTCCCCAACTAGACAATCTTGAAGAAGGTCGAATCTATAGTCTGTTCTACATTTTCTGCTGCATGTTAGAAGACTTAAGACGAATTGCATTTAATGATCTAAAGACTTCTTCTTATTCCGGGCATTAGTTTAGGGGAGAGCACTAATTGGGGGAGGGTGAAATGTCAGATTTAATCCCCAATTAGACTTGCTCACACTCTTCAGCAAGTTGATTCTCATAAAGATTAAATGTGGTCTTCTCAAAAAGATTTCAAGTATTTGGGCTTATAATATGTTCTTTTACGGGGTGTCAAAACCACAAGGGGAAGGAGACTCAAATCTAAACACAAAGCGAGTAAACTTGATGAACTTAATTCTTCTAAGTGATTGAAGACATCCCGGGAAGACAAATGTCATGACCTTGAGAGAAACTCAAGGTTTTTACTCATCAAGGCTTTTAGTGTTATTATTCCAACTACGTGGGGAAGTGATGTAAGAAAGTTTCGAAGATAAAAGAGGTACTCAAGTGTGTGATGATTTTGATGTTATCGCAATCATCGGGGGAGGGAGAATTGTGTACAATGGGGTGCTCGGTTGTTTCACTTGAGTGCTTAATCGTGATTGAGATATAATCACTTATTCCGGAGTTGACATCCGCAAAGATAGTCATCCTGAGAGATAATCGTGATTCGAGCTGCTTATTCAATGTTATCGGTTATTCTCTCTTTGGGCATTGGTGCCAGTTCTTGAGCTTCATACACAATCATTAGGAGAGAGAAAAGTATACATCGGGGTTATTCTTTGGCTATCGGACTTAATTTGCTACTTCGATGGTATAAGTTTCTCCGTCTTTGGGTATATGTGTATTCGGGTTCGTGAGCTCTAGTCTAAGAGACTGACTGAATCAATTCATCTACTTGGGGGAAAGTGGTCTCTTGAAAACTTTTGGTATGGATAAGCGCCAGACTTCAAGAGAATGAAATTTGAGAAGAGTTATTTATGTGTGGGATGATCGTTCTTGTTTTTGGATGATATAACCTCGAACGAAGAATCACAAAAATTACTCTTAAAAGGAGCAGCAAGATCGATGATAATGGTGTGCTTCTTTGTGCACCTAGCTAAGGAAAGCTTGAAAGAAAGCTTTGAATCTGTTAAGCTAAAGGATTTTCGGTTTGGGGGGAAGCTGCCAAAGTCTCGCATTGTTAAAGGCTCAATTCATTCTTTTCAAGAGCCTCGGAAGCTTTGGTGGTGGATGTTTAAGAGATGACGATTTCTATCTTCTTCAACGAGGCTGTTTGATATCCTTATCTCGGTACTCGAATCATCATCTTCTTAAACTATATCATCTACTCTATCTTTGTAAATATTTATCAAAAACCAAATAGAAAATTATTAAACCAACAAAAACCCATAAAAATCATAAAATTTAATATATATATATATATATATATATATATATATATATATATATATATATATACCAAAAATATTATTACTTTTATCAAGACATGTTTTTGGTATTTGCGATAACATCTGCGGTATTAGAAATGTCATTCAACAATGGCACGGGACCATAGATGAAGTTCGAACAGAAGGTGTAAATATTTCTTTTCAAAACATGTCACAAATCAAATGGCTACGCATTACTTGATTTGTAACCCATTACTTAAACCATGGCTTGCAATTATTTCAGATAGCAACCCGTTTTTCAAAAAAGGAAAGTGCTACGCTTAAACGATTTTTATTAAATTCGTGCACTTATCCTAAAAACAAATTGAGGAAAGTATGTCGAAGGACTGCTGTTCCTATACAAATGTTTTTCCTTCTATAAATTCTTCAGAAAAATATTTTTTGTTTTAAAAAATGGTGGTAAATGAGTTGCTTGTAAATCAATCAGATTCAGAGTTTTCGTAAAAATTGAAAACTCAATCAATGACTTCAGCACTTTTAAACTTTTCATAAAAATAAGTCATTGATTGAGGGGGAGAATGTTTTCAAATGTATATCATTTAACGAGCTTATCTAATTATCCTATATACTTAAATGTAAAACATGTTAATCTACGTTGAAGGACTAGGTGCCATAAGTGTTTAGCATCTTTTCCTCCCCGCATGTGACAAACGATTTCAAATTTTCCATGAACATGTTGAGGGGGAGCATCTACTTTAAACCTCAAATTATTGAAACGTGATTGAATTGTCTCTAAGTGCAGGTTCCCTCTAATATGTGCAAAAACTCTTTCAAACTTCGAGGCACATATTTAGGGGGAGCAAACTTTTGAAAACTTCATCCTTCCTCAAAATGTTTTATCTACTCAAATTGATTGGGAAGTGATGATGATCATTTTAGAAAATGTTAATCAAAAGATTGGACCTTTCATTCTTAATCTAACGATTTCAAAGATCTCTTGCCTCCATGTGCTAAACAATTTACGAATGTTTATGCATATGTTGAGGGGGAACATTTCTAAAATATCAAAACAATTAAGATACAAAATGCTTTGATTCTATATCACAAGTATCTTGATTGATTTTCAAATGGTTTTCAATTGGTTCCGATGGCTGATGAACCATACCAAAAATACCGACCAACTTTACTTTATGAATGGTGATACAAGGATGATAAGGTTAGGTTGAGGTCCCATGATCCGCCGAGAGCAGGAGGGATCTACCGGGGACAATCCACTAGTTAGTGTAGAAGTCCTTAGGTATGATGATAAAAGGAGAAAAGTGAGATATGGGAAGAGTGCGGGGTGAGGCCGAGCTGAATCTGGAATAAACCCAACAAGGTTCTAGTTATGAAGTCTCGGTAAGCAACGAAGGGTTGAAGAATGAAAACGAATTGAATGTGAAAAAGGGTGAAAAGAAATAGCCCTCCATTTATTCAACCTTAGGGCGGAAACCGGGTTCAATTCATATACTACTGGTGGTTACCAAGGTAACATCGGTATTGAAGACAAGACGTCATGGACCCAGTGACGCACTGCACTTCAACTTTCCATACCACTCAAGTTCCTCTTAAAAGGACTTGTTTCATTCTCACGGGGAACCGACATGATCTATCGACCTTCTCTTAGAGATTGTTGATATTAAAGAAGGAGACCATCTCCCTAGTCTCCGGCATAGGAACCAAATATGCACAATTGAGTCTAGAGCCACGAGATCATCAATAAATCTCATTAGGACACTTTCAATGAAGACTCTGTTTCACACAATGTGGAAAGAGAGATTATATCTTATGAGTCCTACATATTATCCTTGTGGTATTGTCAGAACATCTGAGTGATATGCAAACATATTCACAATGAAGATGGAAAGCCTTCTGGAGCCAACATCAAACAAGCTCATGGTGGGTGGCATGTGAGATCTATCCAATAGATCAACCATGTGACAACTGAAGAGAAACAATGGGGCGATTCAATCATTTGAATCAATCCTGGTTCAGGTTATGGATTGACGGATACCTTTGAAAAACCGGTCGTTGTGCCAAAAAACTATTTTCTTTTGCACATCGACTGTGTACTTATATCTTAAAATAAAAGGTGTTTATGATTGATAATTGATTTTTATTAAAACCTTCGTTGTATTGCAAAAACAATTTCTATTGACCGATTACGATTGTTTTCAAATCTCTATTCATCAATCAGTGAATCTTATTTCATTTGGTTCACTCCTCCGTCTTGTCTTCTTTGAGATGTTCGGTTTGAGAACAGCTAGAAGCGTACGAAACCAAGGAAATTCTTCATAATTATACGATCACAGAGCGATACTTATCTTGATCAGCGAGGAACCAGTGGGCCGTGTACCTCAATTCAACAAAAGTGATCAAAGACACTCTTGTGTTCTTTATTGCTAAGCTGTTTATGCAGGGAACACCCGACGCTATTGTCGAATGGAGCGTCAATCCATAGCCGCATGCTTACTCAACACATTCAGTTCCAAAGAAATCATGATTAGTGCATCAATGACTCGGATATTTTCACTCCATGCTTCTACTGGCTACGCCAATATCATGAATCTACTAAAGCTTCCGCTACTCTGATAAGAATATATCATGAACCAGAATGTGAGCATGTCGGTCCAAATGTCACAACATCACATAATACCAACTCCACAATGGATGAGTAAGAGATTAATGTGGCTGATGATCTCAAAAGGTGACTCAAAACTCAGTATCACGTGGATCAGTTAAAGACCACCACTCAGATTATCCAAACATGCAAAAATGAAGAATCAAAGACTACGAGCCACAGAACAAAGAACATGAACAAGAATTCAAGGACTATCTCAATGATATATCTGTTTGTATACTATGTAATTTTAATGTGTGTTTGAGGTGACCTCCCTTAGGGGGAGATTGTTAGGATTTGGAAAATCCAGTAGTTAAAGTGTCGGTCACCTCAAGTATATGTAATCGTTAGAAAGCTAGTAGTCGTAGTTATTTGAGGTTAAGTAGTATTTAGTTATTTAACACCGTGAAGGACGGACGGGCCTTTACCCACTGTATGCCTGATCCACAGCCCGTCAGGTGGCGTTTTATTGTAAGACTATCAATACTCTCTACCTCCCAAGGTAGAGAGTTGGAGCTCATAATAAGATTTTTCTTTCTCTCACTAAAGTTCCCAAACCTCTAACTTTCTCTCTCTAAAATCATTGCGTACGCCTCTTGTGTTTATGTTATGATGTGTATGTGAAATCCAATATGTTACAAAGAATTCTTCTCGTCACTTACTCTATATTTTTCATTTTTTTTTCTTTCACATGTTTTTCTTAAAACAAGGTGTTAGTTTCTTTTCGACGCTCTTTTTCTTTCGACAAAAAGGGGGAGAAGAGAGTAAAAACTCCAGTTCAAACTTTTACGAATTTTAGTTTTTCCTTAAAATAATTTTATGTTTTGTCATCAACAAAAAGGGGGAGATTGTTAATACAAATAAGCCGTAAAAATGTTTATTTATATATTACGATCTTCTAATGTTTTGTCAATAACAAACGTAAAATCCTTTTAACGAAACAAATAAAATACGTAATTGGTTTGAGCCAATAGTTTACTAACACACTTATGTTTTCACATAAAACACTAAACAAATAATAGTGCTTTCATGATTTAGTTATACATATGTACAACAACTAGTTTTTACATATTGGGTAGATATATACATAATTAGTATGTATTATAATGGGTAATAATATAATAGGTATAAGTTTAAGTATTTGACCCATTGACCAAATACATTGAATGTAGTTGGGTTTAACCCAAAGTCCATAACCCATACCCATGGAGCATAACCCATGGCATGACATCACGCAAAAGTCATAAATAGGTATTACCCATGACCCATGGACTAGATACATTGCACCTACTAGATACATTGTATCTACTTGGATACCCATGGTCCGAAGTCTAGGACCCATGACCCATAACCCATGACCCAAAACCCATGGGCAAAGAGGAGCGTCCGATGATTCCCCCAGTTTACACAGGACGAATCCCTCAAGTAAGGGATTCGTGGAACAGTAGCCTATTTTCTTCTATAAATAGTGAGCCATTTCTTCATTTTGGGTTGTCACTTCCACTCATACTTTCTCTTAGTATTGTAAACTCTCTAACCTAAGATCCAAAGGATCTTTCTATGTAGTTTGTGTTTGTTTTTTTGTGATTCTTTAGGTTCCTCATAAAGGCGAGATCACCACCTCTTGAAGTCGAGCAAGCTCAAGTCCATGAGTTGCCATGCTTCGTCATAATCAAGACTACTGAGGTTCTCTTGTTGATAGTCCTTTCTTCCTCCCTAGAAGTGTTGTGTCAAAGGCATTAGTGAAGAATGCCAAAAGAGTCAAGACGAAGTCATAAGTTAAAGGTGCTTAACGTATGTGTCAAAGGCATTAGTGAAGGATGCCAAAAGAGTCAAGATGAAGGCATTAGTGAAAGGTGTCGAACGTCCGTGTCAAAGGCATTAGTGAAGGATGCCAAAAAGGGTATAGTCAAAGGCATTAGTGAAGGATGTCAAGGGTGTACAATTGATATGGTGTATCGATGTACTAATAGAGATAGGTTGTTTCCAAGGACATTGATATCCTTGATGATGTTGTAATAAGGAGTGGGTCTCCTTTGGGATAGGTGTTGTGTAGTTTGGGTAGTAGTTCCTCCTTTGTAATGGAACTCGGTATCTAGCCTTGTACCGGATAAAGTGTAGGCAACGTTGTGACATGTGTGGTTCTACCTTGTGGAAGAACCCCGGTATCTAGCCTTGTACCGGAAAAAGACTAGGCGACGTTGTGAAGGCTTCTCCGCCATAAGGAGTTGTGTCGTGTAGTGATTATGAACTCTCGAGTAGGTGACTCGGGGAGTGGAGTAGGGCAAGGAAGGTGTTCTTGTATCCGAACCACTATAAAGACTTGTGTCGTGGTTTTGTGTTTCTTACTCTTTACCTTTACATTGCATACTTACATATCTATCTATCAACGTCCAACATACACATCTAAATAGATTGACATAACTTGATCTAAATATTTTAAAACAAAGTTTTAATTGGTAAAACTATTCAACCCCCCCCCTTCTAGTTTTCCACAGAATCCACTAGTTAGTCTAGAAGTCCTTAGGTATAATTAAAAAATAAGAAAACTGAGAATAAGGGAAGAGTGCCAACTAAGATGGAGCTAGTACTAGAACAAACCCAACAATGTACTAGTGATGAAGTCTTGGTAAGCGCTGAAGGGGTTGAATAATGAAAAAGAAATATAAAGAGAGAGGGTGAAAAGAAATAGCCCTCCAAATATTCCACATTAGGGCAGAAGTCAGGTTCAATTCATATGCTACTGGTGGTTACCAAGGTAATGCCAGTATTGTAGACAAGACATCATGGACCCAGTGACGCACTGCACTAAACCTTCTAGCCACCAAAGTTCTCTTAAAAAGACTTGTTTCATTCTCATGGAGAACCAGTGTAATCTATCGACTTATCTCTTAGAGATGGTTGATATTGAAGCAGGAGACCTCTCCCTAGTCTCCGCATAGGAAAATCAAAGTGCACTATTGAGTCTAGAGCCAAGAGATCATCCAAAAGTCTCATTAAGACACACTTAAAATATGCTTATTGTTTCATACACCGTGAAAAGTAAGCAAATATACATTAAGAGTCCTACGCATTATCCTTGTGGTATTGACAGAATATCTTAGTGATACGTAAAGTATTCACAATGAAGATGAAAATCCTTCTAGAGCCAACATAAAAAAAGCTCTTGGTAGGTGTCATGTGAGATCCTTCATCGATCAAGCTTCTGACAACTGGAAAACAACGATGGGTGACTCGCATTTGAATCAACCTTGTTCCAGTAAAGGAATTGACGTATACTTTTGGAAAACACTTCGATGTGCTCAAAAATTATTTTCGAGCACATCAACTTCGCATAAATTTTAAAAAAAAAGGTATTTGTGATTGAAACTTGATTTTTCTCATAAAACTTTTGTCGTATTGAAAAAAAAAGAAAACTCTTTAATCAGCAATACGCGACTGTTTTTCAAATCAATTTTTCATCAATTAGTGAATCCCAATTCACTGGTTCACTCACTCCGTGTTGTCTACTTTGAGATGCTCCAGTTTGAGATTAGCTAGTACAGCTACGAAATCCTGTTAAGGAGATTCTTCAGAATTCTACCTGATCACAAGCAGTATTATACTAATCAATGTGGAACCGTGGTTCTTGCAACCCTATTCTACGAAAGTGAACAAATATACTTTCGTTTGTTTATTGCTAACTGTTGTTGCAAGAACTCCTGACAGTTGCAGCTGATAGCGAATGAGATGTCAATTCATAACACATGCTCACACTTCATACTCACAATTAAATAAATCATGATAAGTAAAAGACGTACAACACTGCTTCTGCAACTCTGATGCAAAATATCATGATCCAGAAAGATGTGAGCATGTCAGTCCAAAAGTCACAACATCACATAGAGGCGATACAACAAAGGCGATACAACATCACATTTAGGTCGTAGTCTTATTAGAAAACTTTTAGTTAAAATATCACCATGGAGTCACGTCGGGTCTTTACCCACTGTCAGCCAGTTCCGTAGCCTGTAAGGGTGTTTATTGCAAGACTATAAATACCCTCTTCCCACCAAGGGAGAGGGTTGGAGATTTCACTTAATCTAATACACACTACTTTCTGTCACTAGAAAACTCTCCCACTTCTTCCTTTCTCTCTCTATAATCGGCCTATCATAAGAACCATACATGTTTTGATAACTTACATTAGAACATATTTATAACTTTGGAATTTATTCGAAAGTTTTGAACAAATTTGAAACTTTTTGACTTATTCGAAATTTCTTATACAAGAAACTCGAAAAATTACTGTAGACATACTTCTTCGAAAGTTGCTAATTTCTAGCTTCTTTTCCCGTTGATTCAAACAAAGTCCAATTGTTACAAACCATTCTAAACACCTTAAATATTATTTCTAATAACACATATCCTAGCCACATACATCAAAACACTTACTCGAAAGTTTAAAGAACACCAAATTTCTAACTTGTTATTTTTCAAATCCTAACCATGTAAAACTAATTACAACATGATCCTATCACTAATAATACTCTATTGGCAAATGTTCTAGGAATAACTCACACACAAACACAAATATTTGAAATCACTTAAACCCTTATTATTCAAAGACTCAAATCTTTTTAAATAGTTACAATTCATGATTGTCGAGTGATGTTTAATTGATTTCAAACCTTTCCCACCATTTTAATCAAACTAAAACATACCAAATCAGGAAAACCCAAATTTACACCCTAAAACCCCAATCTTTTCGAATAACATTTTTACCGTTATTAAACACCGTTTTTAGGGTTGGAATCATGAGTATAAAACCACTTACAGATTTGAGTGAATGTTAAAGGATTGAAGGTTTGGATTTGAGCGCTTGAATCGTTTTTGCCTTTATTCTTTTAAGTTTCTTATTTTGTGACAAAAAGAAAAGGGGGGGGGGGGGGTTGGTGAATTACTTTTGAAATTTTGACTTTTGGAATATTTAGTACCTAAACTCTTTTAATTGAAAATTTATTCCTAGTTTGAAAACTATTTGCACCGTTTGTCCCTAACTTTATCAATTGGTTAACAGTTTCTCATAATTGACAAAAAAACAAATGTTTACTCCCTATCTCTTTAAAACTTTTGAAATTTATTAAGCTTTTGGGAGAGATTTTTCTTGCAAAAACATATCCAACAATTTGAAGCAACATTTTTTTTCAGAAAGAGTATGCAAGAACCTGAAATGAATTTTGAAATATTTTTTTTTCGAATTCTCCCCCTCAACACTTGCTTCCTAAAAAAACTTGTTTTTAAAATATTTGAAGCAGAGAACATGTGTTGAAATATGAGAAAAATACGTGCTTGCATACTGGTAATCAGGATAAACATATTTTTGGATTTACTGTTTTTTAATTTTGTATTTTGTGTTTTTGTAGGAGTTTAAAATATAAAAAAATAAAATCTTTTTGTATTTTGATGGTTTTATATTTTTTGTATTTTTTTTGATAAAATATTTACAAAATAGTTTCGTGTTTGACCTATTGTTTAATGAGTAAGTAAATTATCAAGTTCTTTTGGAGTAAAATACCGTATACCAATTCGGTGAACCAAATCAACAAATCTTGAATAGGGAAAGGCTTTGGTGAATAATTCCGACAATTGGTGTTCAGTACTCACCAACTAAAAATCGACCAAACCCTTTTCCACTTGTTCCTTGATATCATGATATCTGAGAGCGATATGATTTGACTTGGAGTGTAAGACTGCGTTGCATGAGATTCTTTGTGGCACCTTTAGATTCGCAATACATCAAAATCTTGTCAAATACATAACCGTAATCCATCAGCTGTGTTCTTATCCAGAAGACTTGAGCATAGCAGGCATACATGGCTACATATTCTATTTTTGTTAAGGACAGTGATGTGAAATCTTGCTTCTTCGACTGCCATGACACCAATTTATCACCAAAGAATTAAGGATTGCCAGAAGTACATTTGCGTATATCTAAAAAACCTGCATGATCCGCATCTGAAAAATCTATTAGTGCAAAACCAGAATCTTTCAGATACCAGATCCCCAAATTAATGGTTTCCTAGATATATCGGAGGATTATTTTAGCCTCAGAGAGGTAACGTTCAGTAAGATTGTACAGATAATGGGAGCAAAGATAAACAACAAATATTATGTCTGGTCTGCTAGCAGTTAGGTACATCAGTGAACCAATAATACTACGGTATTTGGTAAGGTCAACTGGTTTCCATGCAAATCATCATCCAACTTGGTGGAGCTTGTCATTGGTGTGTTATAGGTGCCACAACTAGTCATGTCATGCTTCATAAGTATGTTTATAGCATATTTGGATTGATTTAGAAAAATACCATGGGGGGTTGATGAACTTGAAGTCCTAAGAAGAACTTTAGTTCACCCATCATACATATCTCAAAATTTTGTTTCGTTAATTTTTCAAAAGAGTTTGCGTACTTTTTCTTAGTTGAAACAAAATTGATGTCATCTATTTGATACACTTTTGGTTGGCTAATGTAGATGATGCAATCTATTACTGGTTTTCCTAATGTAGATGATGCCAATACCTACTGGGTAAGTTCACGGTGTTTATATAGATGTCATAGTATGAGTAGCATATATAATTTTCATAACTTAGTCCTGATTTTTGCTTGAAATTGAACTCTTACAAACCAGATCCTGAAGCCTGTGTTGGAGACATCCGCAAAACAGGGAGACAATATAAAAAGTGGAAGAATTATTCGATTACGACACATGAAAAGAAGAAGATGGCTCCATAGCCACTTGCATGCTTCACCAATATCAGGAAATCTTGACATTTGTCCTTTGCTATAGCTCATTTTCTTAATATAGGTTTATATAACAGAACAACTTTTAGATGTTTATGATTAGTTCAAAGTGTAAGCAAGTGAAGGTTCTGTGTAGGTGAGTTGCTTTGGAGACCGATGATAATTTAGAAACTGGAGATTACTAGAGGTGAGCTTTGCTATGATCAATTTACTTTCATTTTCTTATAGGTTATGGTTTCAATATAAACAAAACTAGTTAAGGCCCAAGTTAACTGTATTGAGATTATTCTCAGACTCAAAATTATGGGAAGTGGGAAAACTTGGAGACAAGATCAAAGAATAAGGCTTCTCCGTGTTGACACAAGTGGATATCTGCACAACCATGACTAGAAATATAGTCGCATTGCTGGCAGTCAACAAGAGGTTAGAGCAATCTTTTTATTGCTAGTATTTATTCCTATAAATAGGTCGATTCGAGTTATTTTTATATCCAACGGGTCAAGTAGTTTGCAAGCCACCCAAGTATCATGATGCATACCTCTTAAGTTGTTTTTATCCAGCAATTCATATTTCTGGTATGATACTCGTAGATGAATAGCAACAGGTATTTATTACACATAAATAATGTACAAACAAATGTATGTGGGTCAACCCAACTTGACCAGTAAAATTCACTTACTCTTTAATGTGTACACATGCCAATAAGCTTCTTATCATTTACTCTACAGGCAGAAAGTCCAAGTATGGCACTTGTTTGTTGTGGCCATCAGTTAGGAACACAACGAATTAGGTATTTTCCTGGAATTTTTTTTTATTTGTGGTAACATCAAGCTTAAGTTGTTACTAACTTGAGAAATTATTTGTTAACTTTGCAGGGCAAGTCCTTCCAAGACTCCAGTGAGGCCTCGTGTTACTACCCAACTTTCAGCAAAATAAATGCTGATGACTTGAACAGACATCCTTATGAGCGTAAAATATGATCCATGAGTTAGCCCTTGTTCTCGGTAATTTGGAGATGTTCTTCTTCCTGTTGCCCGTTAACTATAGTCGTGTATCTTGAAGTTTGAGAACAAAGATTTGAACTCCATCATTGGTGCATGGTTTACATTGTGGCGCGATTAATCCAAGATAATGATGTTCAATTATCTTGAATTCTAGTGTTTTTCTTTATAGTTTGTTGAATTCTAGTGTTTTAATGTGGATTTTGTCATATGTTTATTTGAATTGACGTATTATCTTAATTTACTTTGTTGTGTTTGACATTTGTGATGTATTTTAATCAGTTTATATATATTTCTTTGCATTTGTATATAATTATCAATTAAAACAAAAAACATTTCTAAAATTTACTAATTTATTGGAAAATTTTAGAAATTATTTTTTTTAATAAAATAGATTTTGCCAAAAAGACATATTTTAGTTAAAAAGATATCTTTTTATTCTATATAAAGATAGGTTGGATGCTTTTATAAAGACGGGTTGTGCGAGAACCGGTGTCAATGTTTAATAAAAATATGTTTTTTTACTCTATAATGGAGACCAATTTTAAGGAGAAAACCAGTACCGATGCTTCTAATAGATATAGGTTGCCTAACCGGTTTCTTTATATTTCGATCATGGAGATACCCCAATTCAGAGAGTGGTTCCAAAACAACTCTTCATGGGCCATTTTGACCGGTTTCTGTGAGATTTTTTTGTAGTGAATCAAGGTCTACAGGTTGATCCTGCTAAGATTGAATAAGGATTGGAAAATACCTTTAACCCCCACCGAGATTCGGTTATTTTTAGGTATTTCTAGTTACTACAGACGATTCATTAAAGGTTTCTCCAAGATAGTGGAACCTCTAACAAAGCCGACTCAGAAGAATCAAAAGTACGAATGGGAAAAAAATCAAGAGACATTTTTCAACTGTTTAAGCATAAACTCTACAGTGCCCCAATTTTGTCCTTGCCCCGAAGGTATAGATAATTTTGTGGTTTATTGCAATGCTTTGCATAAGGGGTTGGGTATTGTATTGATGCAAAAGGAGATGGTACTCCTAGGCCAAAAGATATAACTGTTGGCCAAAGTTCTAACTCTGATTAACCAATAGTTAGTACTGCTCCACCTACTAATCTTTTTGATGATTCTGGAGCTTATTTCAACAACATTCCACTCACATATGATGTTCTATCAACTCCTTTAAAAAAATTCACAAGAATCATCCTCTGGGTAATGTAATTGGAGATGTGTAGTCTGGTGTTAAAACCAGGAGACAAACACAGGATGTAGATCAACAAGGATTTATTATGGCTATTTATGAAGAAACAAATCATGAAGAAGCAAACATATGTTTGTTTGGATGTTTCCTCTCCCAGATTGAACCCAAAAATGTTTTCAAAGCTTTGGAGGAAGAAAGTTGGGTGGAAGCAATGCAAGAAGAACTCTTATAGTTCAAAATTCAGAAGGTTTGGGTTCTTGTTGACTTACCTAAGGGTGTGAAGGTGATTGGTACTAAGTGGGTGTTCAGAGTAAACAGAGATGAAAGGCTTGTGGCTTAGGGTTATACTAAAAAGAATGAATTGAATATGAAGAGGTTTTTGCACCTGTAGCTAGGATTGAAGCAATCTGGCTATTCTTAGCCTATGCTTCATTCATGGGATTTATGGTATACCAGATGGATGTCAAGAGTGCCTTTTTATATGGTACAATTGAAGAGAAGGTTTATTTCTCACAGCCTCCAGGTTTTATTGATCCTGATCATCCAAACAAGGTGTATAAGGTAGTGAAAGCTCTTTATGGACTACATCAGGCACCAAGGGCATGGTATGAGACTTTAGCTACACATCTGTTGCAGAATGGATTTCAAAGGGGCAAGATTGATCAGACTTTGTTCAGTAAAAAGCACAAAGGAGATATCTTGCTTGTATAGGAGATGTGCATTGAAATTGAGAAGCTGATGCATGACAAGTTCCAGATAAGTTTCATGGGAGAAATCGCTTTATTTTTGGGGCTACAAGTGAAGAAGAGACCAGATGGTATATTTATAAGTCAAGATAAATATGTGGTTGACATTCTAAGGAAGTTGAAAACAGAGGAAGGTGAAGGTCTCAACTTTCATCAGATAGTGGACTTTCTAAACACTACCCATATAAGGTATGCTTTAACTGTAAGTCCTACTATCTATGTCTCTCACATCACACAGTCTTGGCAAACTGCTATTGTCAAAACTATTGAACATAAAGACACAGAATTAACTACAACAGTAAATGTTAGGATTGATAAAATCATGTGGTTAAAGAGTCGGTCACCTCAAGTATATGTATTCATTAGTAAGCTCGTAGTCGTAGTTATTTAGTGTTAGTAAGTAGTTTCTTAAGTAAGACCGTGGAGGACGGACGGGTCTTTACCCACTGTATGCCTGATCCACAGCCCGTAAGAGGCGTGTCTTGTAAGAACCTATAAATACCCCTTGCCTTGCAAGGCAAAGGGTTGGAGCTTTTCATAATATCATTTTTCTTTGTCTTACTAAGTTCCCAAATCTCTTCCACTCTCTCTCTCTAAAACTCATTCCATTCGATCCAAGTTATTGGGTGTTTGTGTGTTTATGAAAACCAATATGTTACATTTGGTTTCAAGAGCCATGGTTTGATCACTCATCTTTCATGTTCTTGGATTTCTAGTGGTTTTCATAAGGTTTTGGGTTTGAATGAGTTTAGAGTATTTTTCATCATTTGGATCATTTCATGTGTTAAAGCTTGAATTTTGATAAGGTTTTGGGTTTGAATGAGTTTAGAGTATTTTTGTTTGGAAGGCTTGAATCATCGTGGTTGGATTATTTTTAGATTCAAAAGTGGTGTATTTGAAAATTTCATTTATGCGATTTGAGTCTCGATATGGAATTCTTCTATGTGATTTGTCATGATAACTATGCGATTTATCTCTTTTATGAACGCTTGTTGAAGCGATTTGTCATATTTTGTATGCGATTTGTCATATTCTTTGAAGCAATTTGACTAGTATGCGATTCGTCTATTGAGACAAAACGACAAGAAAGGATAAAGTAGTGGAAGTAATGGGTGTACTTGTGCACTATGCGATTTGTCAGCTTATGCTATTTGAGTTTTATGCGATTTGTCTGCTAAGCGTTTTGTCAACTTAAGCGATTTGACACTTAAGCGTTTTGACACTTATGCGATTTGTCTAGGGTGCGATTTGTCTATTGAGACTTGTCGTTTCTTCGTGTTACGTTTTACGGTTTTCTCTTGACTTAGTAAAATCCCGTGAAAGAATCTATGATAAGGATTTAAAAGGTACACTTTTGAGGGGTCATTTAAGCCCTTAATTGATCACTTTTTTATTCGTTACTACTTAATTTCGTTCCTTTTCACTTTTTAGGTCTCTTGAAGGCAAATTGCTGGAATGCCACTTATTCGGACGAAAAGGTGCGAATATACGAAGAAAATGGCCAAAGTCAATAATCGAGACACTCAAGCTGCTGGAACTGAAGGGGATGGCGTCACAACCAAAAGGGGACGGCGCCACTGCCAAAATGGCGACGCCGTCGTTGATGTTTTGTGACGGTCCAGTAGCCAAATTGCTAATTATCAAGTGACGGCATCAGGTTTTAAAAGAGTAGGGCGTCGCGGCTCAGACGGCCTAGATTTGATCCAGACGGTGTTAGAGACTGAAGGCAACGGCGTCACAGGCATAAGGTGACGCCGTCACAATGCTAATGTGGCCAAGACGAAACCCTAATGACGGCGACCTGACGGTGTCACAATTAAAGAGTGACGCCGTTGCAGTTTGTAACACTGTATATAGAATCCGAATTTTTCAGTTTTCAGTGTGTAGTTTGTGGAGTAAAAACCTAAATCGAACCAAGGCTGTCTTGTACAGTATTTTAGGGTTCCATACCCCTATCTTACATCAAGATAAGTGTTTTACTTCATTAATTCAATTATGTCTTCAATTGATTATGTGTATGCTTGCATGTTTCCCATGTTCGGCTAATTTATTTGTGTGTTCGCTTCGGTAATTTGAAACTTAGTTATTGAATATTGATTGGTTGTCTCTTCTCTTAATTGTTATTGACCTAGTATTGCGATAGGTCATTCATTGTGTCATTAAGGCTTGATTAATCTTTGTGAACCTTAGCTTATAGTCACTAGTGGAATCATAGGCTAAACATCCAAAGAGTACCTTAGTGTTACGTTTATGAATCCTAGAGATTTTGTAGTCATTAAGCTTTGGTAGCTTCAAAGAGTTAGGGATAAACGCATACCCTACAACCTTAGACACACAACGCGATTAAGAATAAGGACGTGACAATTCAACCATCAATAGGAGATAACTAGGGAGTAATAAAACCTATGTAAACACATTTTTAAATCAATATACGAGCACACAACAATAAACATAAACTACCCCTAGCTTAGTTAATATAATTAGATAAGTAGAGTAATCGGTAGAAATACCAACCCCCAAATCCAAACCCCGAGATTCGTACATTTCCATTTCCTAAAAAAAACATAAGAAGCTAAAAAATAATCTTCCTCAACCCCAACCTTAGCGTAGTAATTTCTCAATAGCATTCCTATTCCCCTTGAGAACGATATCAATACTCGTGGCTTACCCTAATACTACACTACAACGATTAGGTTCACTGCCTAGGGTGTTGAAAAACTTGCTCGACGAAAAGGAAGTTCCTTTGACCCCGAACACGCTGTGTAAGCGTATCAAGTTTTTGGCGCCGCTGCCGGGGAATAGAATAGCTAGTTAGGAGTTCACCTCGTTTAGGTTTCCTTGCTTGATTCCTATCAAGTAAGCCCTTTTTCCCATTTTTAGCTTCCTCGTAGTTTATCCCCTTCTTCGTGACCTTTGTTCGTAAACCTCATCACTTTTCATCATGGAAGGTGATAACCCACCACCATTCATCAACCTACCACCAAATGACCCGCCAAGAGCCCGTACTCTTGGTGAATACTCAAGACCAAGCCACCTAGGTTATAGAAACACCATTGATCTTCCCGACCAAGCCCAAAATACGGCCCTTCAATCCGACACCATCCGATTGGTGCAAAACGGATGTGCATTCCAAGGACTTCATTCCGAAGATCCTAATCAGCATCTTAAGGATTTCATTAAAATCGTCGATTCCATCGACCTCGATGCTACTACTCGGGAGACCACGCGCTTGCGTCTCTTACAATTCTCTCTACGGGACCAAGCTAGTAATTGGCTTGAGCGACTTCCCGCCGGCTCCATCTCAAGTTGGGATGATCTCACCTCTCGATTCCTTGCTCAATTTTTCCCATCGGGGAGAACCACTAAGATTAGGAATGAAATCTTTATGTTCCAACAACATCAAAGTGAATCTCTCTATGAGGCATGGACTTGATTCAAGGACTTACTCTATAAATTCCCTAATCACGACATTGATCTTTAGCTTCAAGTCCAACTCTTCTATGATCATGTCAACTTCCCCACTAAGCGATCCGTTGACCAAGCGGCCGGTGGAAAACTTAGTGATCTCACCGCGGAAGAATCATGGGGCATAATAGAGGACCTTGGGCTCTATGACAACGAATGTTGGAATGACCCCCGTGAGTTGCCCAAAACCGTAAAGGCAATCTCCTTGCCTCTCCTTGACTCACAATCTTTCGACCGTAGGATGCTCGAGCTTGAAGATCAAGTTAAATTCCTAATGAGCTCCTACTTCAATCCTAAGTCTTCACGCCAAGTGAACAAAGTTTCTTCCCCGTGTGAGTCGTGTAGTGGTCCTCATAACTCGCGCACTTACACAAGATTCCCCGAACAAGCTTCCGTTGACTACGCATCCTCACGTACCAACGGAACGGGAGGAAGTTTCCCTACAACACCCGGACCTAGGACTTTTAATGACACCCAAGAAGCGTGGAAAGGCAAACCCGACTTCTATTGGGGACAAACCAAAGAATTCACATCTAATGATTTCTCATGGCCCTACCCAACAAAACATAGAAGGGATGTTGCAACACCTAGTCACATCCCAAGAGGCTCAAATAGCTAAGCTCTCGGACCGTTTTAACCAACTACAAGCCAAGATGGATAGGAAGATTGATAACCTTTTGAAAGCCATGACCAATAGTGATAGGAAGGTTAATGCTATCTCAACTCCCAAAATTTCCGGTGTAGAGATTAAGGACCCAAGTAAGTTAGCTAAGCACGTTCAATTCGTCAATACCATCACCTTAGTGAAACCTAATAGAACAAATGACGAAGCGGACCAGGAAATGATACTTGAGGTTAGTGAAACACCTATTAATGAAACAACCGAGGAAGTTGATGAAGTAGACAATGATTATTTCAATAAGTTTCCTATGGAAGAAGAACTCTCTCGCCACCCACACTTAGTACGTGACCTCCGTCACATGTATGTTAGGAGAAGCCCTAGGATCAAGTTTGGGAACCCTTGGAATCTTAACATACCATGTTGCATAGGACATCTTTTAGTGGCAAAGGCCTACATCGATCGTAAGTCCCCAATAAATATCATGACTAGAACCTACTATAATTGGGTAATGAAGAAGCCTATCCCAACTAGGCAAGATCCCGATAATCCTAGGGTTAGTTGCAATTTTCTTGGTAGAGTTAAGGGATTGGCCATCTATGTAGGTAGTTTCATGTTTCCTACGGATTTTATAGTGGTAAATGATATTAGCACGGCCATAGATCCTAGCTTGTCCAACGTTATTCTAGGAAAGCCTTTCATAGAAAACACCGGGATGACTTATGATCCATCGTTAGGGTTAGTGAGATTCAAAGATGAGACCGATGATGTAGCTTACCAAATGCCATTTAAGATTGAGAATTTTTCATCACTTTCTAATGATGAAAAGGAACTTAAACTATCGGTCTATTATAGGAATGAGGAAGATAAGGAGAATGGAGTAGATTATGTAATGGCCAAGATTCTCGGTTTCTATAAGGATTGCTTGAAACTAGGACTGCAATATAGAACCGATTGGGGAGAGGACGACCTCTTAGAAAAGTGCATCATAGGACACTTCTACAACATGGAACCCCCCGATAGAGACCGTCATGAGGAAGAAGATGACGGTAATGAAGTCACGTAGGGGCACGACTTCGAGTCTAGCTACAAGACTCATAAATAAAGAAAAGCGCTTCGTGGGAGGCAACCCATGCTTAATTGTTTGCTTGTTTGTGTCGTGTATCTTTTATTGATTGTTTATTCTCATGTTTAAATTTGTAAAAATGCTTTATTTTGCCTTTAACCTCGTCTTAATTTCATATAAAGGTATTTTACATAAGGGATAAGTGTAGGGAGGATTACACACATTTTCAAAAGAAACGTAAACATGAGAATTTCAATTAATTAAAAGATATACATGTGTGTTTGTTCGAGTCAAATGCTTGTATCGAGTCATAATGGATGTTTTTGAGGATTTTTCCGATTCTAAAGATATAAATTTTCGAAATTTTTTCAGAAAATCGAACCGGTTTCGTCAGGGATAACCTACTTGCGTCGGGATCGCAACTCGACGGCGTTAGGAAGAGCATAAACATTTCTTACTTTTCGTTTTCGTGCTACTTATAAAATTTTTGGAATTTTCCAAGTCTTAATTTTCCAGAAAATCTGTAAACATCCATTCCACAAGCATTATATCATAGTAGAGTCTTATATATATATTGTTACCGCCGATTTTATGCGAAAGTTTCGTTTGTTTTCTTCAAGTGTGCAGGTTTAATTTATCAAGAAGATGATACAAAAGATTGGAATGAGCTTTTCACGCATAACATTCTTCTTGAAGAAAGATTTAACCACTACTTCACACATGGATCCTACCGAGCTAATCAGGGGAGTATTAGTTTCTGTTGTTTTTAATTACCTTCTATTATCATAACTTTGATACTTTCGGGGAACATTGGGGGCAATGTGCAGTTTAAGTGTAGGGAGGGAAAATAAAACAGGAACTTTGAAACTATGCTTATCCTTGATTATTTTCTTAGTCCAATTTCATTTGTGTAATAAACCATGAGAAAATGTCGGTTAGGGTAATTTTGGCACCAAATTTAAATTTTTTCATGACATATAGGAGTGGGCCATTAGTCTTAATAAAGCGTCTCATGGATAGGAAATTGCATGACTAGCACAAAAACCCTTTACCACCTAAATTCCACCCAAAATGTGAGGATCGCCCTTAGATTAGTAAGAATTAAAGCATTCATCTTTAATGCTTAGAGTGTGAACCGGTAGTATAATAGATTCTAGAACTTGTTTTGTGATGCATCTCGAGATCGCTAGTAAGACTACACTTGTGTAGTTAGGAATAACTAAATGATAAGAGGCATTAGGATAACCCTTGTTTGATACCCGTAATATAATTACTTCTTCCACATTGGTTGAGTAATTCCCCCACACCCTTGCGTTGTACTCATCTTTAGTACACGATACCCCTAGTTAACCCCTCTGAGCCTATCCTTTTCGCGGTTCTCGTGATGTTTCGGTTTTTCGGAATATCAATGAAGAGCATTGTTTACACCCCACCCCCAAATGTACACCCAAATCGCCTTAGCCTACCTTGTATGCACTCACTTTTAGTGCATTATTGTTATTATACTTAACCCTTAGTTCAATTATCTAGTTGCTTGCATAAGTTGCTAAGTCGAGTCATATCTTTTGTACACGGTTTTGGGACGATTGGGACTCATGGGAAAAGTTAAATTTTATGAAATGACGAGAAGGGAACGTTAAATTCAAATTCCCTTTATTTGCGTAATAATGTACTCCAAGTGTTTTGATCTTTTCAATGCGGGTCAAATTAGTGTTAGAATAATAAAAACTCAAGTGTAGGGATGTGCCTATAAATCCCTATTATTTTTATGTTATTGTAGAGGATGGTAGAGTAAAAGTGTATGGAAAAAAAAAATGGGCTACCATCCTACATCTATCTATAAATTTATGTATGTTTATTTCAGTTATCTAGAGTTTAGAGTGTCGAGTCTTGGCTTAGCAATGCCATTCTTCTCATGCTTGTAACATATAGATTTTTGAATTGCCACCACTAAATAGCCTATCCCACCAAACCCTTTGTTTCCCTGCCGTAAGCCTAACGTTACAACTCTTTAAAAGACCTCTTGGATAGTCTTTCCTAGGTGCTTACGCCAAAGTGATGGAGGTTTGATCTAGTCTCAATCCTATGGTAATCTAGGTACTAGGACCGGTTAATGACTGTTTATCTTCCATTTCTGATTTGATATATTCCATATACACCCTAGAGATGTGAGTATCCAAACACCCCTTGTGAGGTGCTTGTATGTAATTTTCGTGCTTGTTATGACTTTTGTGGGGCTTATATGTGTTGTGGATTGTTCTAAACCAATGCTTCTTGACCCCTAACTTATAAATTAATTGGCTAAAAGAACATTTGCTTGAGGACAAGCAAATACCAAGTGTAGGGATATTTGATAACGATTTAAAAGAGACACTTTTGAGGGGTCATTTAAGCCCTTAATTGATCACTTTTGTATCCGTTACTACTTAATTTCGTTCATTTTCACTTTTTACGTCTTTTGAAGGCAAATTCTTTGGAATGACACTTATTCGGACGATAAGGCGCGAATATACGAAGAAAATGGCCAAAGTCTAGAATCGAGACACCCAAGCTGCTGGAACTGAAGGGGACGACGTCACAACCAAAAGGGGACGGCGTCACTGCCAAAATGGCGATGCCGTCGTTGATGTTTTGTGACGGTCCAGTAGCCAAATTGCTAATTATCAAGTGACGGCATCAGGTTTTAAAAGAGTAGGGCGTCGCGGCTCAGACGGCCTAGATTTGATCTATACGGGTCGAGATCGCTGGCGGCGGCGTCACGGGCATAAGGTGGCCGCGTCACAATGCTAACGTGGCCAAGCGAAACCTAATGGCGACCGACGGCGTCACAATTAAAGAGGCCGCGTCGCAGTTTGTAACACTATATATAGAATCCGAATTTTTTAGTTTTCACTGTGTAATTTTGTGGAGTAAAAACCTAAACCGAACCAAGGCTGTGTTGTACAGTATTTTAGGGTTCCATACCCTATCTTACATCAAGATAAGTGTTTTACTTCATTAATTCAATTATGTCTTCAATTGATTGTGTGTATGCTTGCATGTTTCCCATGTCCGGCTAATTTATTTGTGTGTTAGCTTGGGTAATATGAAACTTAGTTATTGAATATTGATTGGTTGTCTCTTATCTTAATTGTTATTGACCTAGTATTGCGATAGGTCATTCGTTGTGTCATTAATGCTTGACTAATCTTTGTGAACCTTAGCTTATAGTCACTAGTGGAATCGTAGGCTAAACATCCAAAGAGTACCTTAGTGTTACGTTTATGAATCCTAGAGATTTTGTAGTCATTAACCTTTGGTAGCTTCAAAGAGTTAGGGATAAACGCATACCCTACGACCTTAGACACACAACGCGATTAAGAATAAGGACGTGACAATTCAACCATCTATAGGAGATAACTAGGAAGTAATAAAACCTAAGTAAACACATTTTTAAATCATCATACGAGCACACAACAATATACATAACCTACCCCTAGCTTAGTTAATATAATTAGATAAGTAGAGTAATCGGTAGAAATACCAACCCCCAAATCCAAACCGCGAGATTCGTACCTTTCCCTTTCCTAAAAAAAAACATAAAAAGCTAAAAAATAATCTTCCTCAACCCCAACCTTAGCATAGTAATTTCTCACTAGCATTCCTATTCCCTAGAGAACGATATCAATACCCGTGGCTTACCCTAATACTACACTACAACGATTAGGTTCCTTGCCTAGGGTGTTGAAAAACTTGCTCGACGAAAAGGAAGTTCCTTTGACCCCGAACGCGCTGTGTAAGCGTATCAATCTATTTCCCGGTTTAATCAAAGAGTAGTAAAATCCCGTGGGATCTGTAATCATGTCTACAATCACTTCTTCCGTTATTGATGACGTTCAAGCTGCAGGATCTGATACTCGTCCACCCATGCTGGATAGAACCAATTATGACTCGTAGGCTCAAAGAATTAGACTGTACTGCTTAAGAAAGGAAAATGGGGTTAACATCCTTAAGTCAATTGATGAAGGACCATATCAAATTGAGACTACCAAAGATATCCTTGAAACTACTGCTGATGGTTCAGTTATATTAGGATTGGATAGACCAAAGATGTATGATGAGCTTGATGATAAAGAGAAGAAGAGATACGATGCAGACATCAGGGCTTCAAATATTGTAATTTAGGGTTTACCTAAGGACATTTACATGTTGATCAATCACAACACTGAAGCTACGGCAGTGTGGGACAATGTTAAGATGCTTCTCTCTGGTTCTGAATTGACTAAAGAAGACAGGGAGTCTCAGCTGTATGATGACATTGAGAACCTTAAAATGAAACCAGGGGAAAGTGTTACTGATTATTATGTGAGATTCCATAAACTTGTGAATGATATGAGGAATATCAAAATGACAATGCCAAATATCCAACTTAATTCAAAGTTTGTAAACAACATGAATTCGGAATGGCACAAATTTGTCACTGCAGTCAAACTGAACAAAGGATTAAGGAACACCAATTACGAGTAACTGTATGCTTATTTGCTCCAAAATGAGAACCATGCTACATTTGAACGAATGATCATGGCAAAGTTTAATACCAGTATTGGTGATGCAAGTTCTTCAAATGATTCAATTGCATTCTACACTAATGTAGTAATAACCACCAAAGCATCACAAGTCATACCTACTGGGGATGGTAATCACAAACTTATTCCAGATCCAAGTTATAAGCCTTCAGACTCATTCATGGAACAATTTGCTCATCAAGTGGCTCTAATGGTTAAGCAAAACCTGAACTTTACCCCACCCACTAACAATCATCTCAGAACTGCTTCTAACCTTCACAATAATGCTACGGTTAAAGATGGAAGGGTAGTTGTGCAAAACGTGCAAGGAAAGCTGAATGCTTATCTTCCACATAATGAACAAGGAAATGTTGGGGTTGGTGGTGGTTATGGAAATGCTGCTATATGTGGAAGATATGTAGGTAATCAGAATCGTGGAAGGAACATAGCCTAGGGACAAGGAAAGACAATCAAGTGCTACAACTGTGGTGGAGAAGGACACATAGGAAGGAATTCCACTCTTCCAAAACGTCTACAAAATGTAGAGTACTTCAGGGATAAAATGCTACTGGTGCAAGCTCAAGATAGTGGGGTTGTGTTGGATGAGGAAGAATTGCTATTCCTAGCTGAGGGAAATGCCAAAACATATGATGCTGATGTGGATGAACAGCCAGTGCAGTATGGGTCAAAACAATCCCAATGCATTTCAAGTTGCAGACTGTGATGCATTTGATTCATATGTCGATGATGAACCAACTGCCCAGACCATCTTCATGGCTAGCATTTCACCAATGGTCTCTCCAAAGGTTTCTTCACCACAACAGGCCAGTCCCTTCAAGGAATCGATCATATCAGAGGTATTAAAATTATACGATGATATTGATGGGCAAAAGATTCACGACAAAGTACAATCAACCGAAATCATTGAATCAAATATTGAAAATATAGGTAATATGGGTAATAGCAATATTGTCCCAAATGATCAATATGTGAAACAAGATGAAAGTGAAATTGTACCAAGTGATGCATCTTCTGCAGTCAATGATGACTATATTTTTTATGAATACACTGCATGTGCTCCTGATGATTCCATAATCTCTGAACTAAATGCCTATAAAGAACAAGCTGCCATATATGAACAGCGTGCTAAATTTGAAATGACTACCCGTGAGTAGGAGATGGATAACCAAATACGTACAGTTATTAGAAAAAATAATTTTAGGGAAGAAATGTTAAAACAAGAGTTAAACTCCTTACAACAAAAGCTCAAGAAAACTGTTAAGTAAACGAAAGAACTTCAAGAAAATGTAAAAGTGCTTAAACAAGAATTTACTGCTAAGGAATCAAAACTTTTAAATGACTTTTTCAACCTAAAAATTTTGAAAAACAAGCTTGAAAACAAACTGTACGTACAAGGGAACACCATTCAGACTGCTCACATGATCACTAAGCATCGAATCTTAAGCGATAAGCATAGTATTCCCCTTGTAAAGGAACCTAATCCCAAGTATGGAAAAATAGCTAGAGCTGCTCAAAAGGTAGTCTATGATGGTAATGAGATCCTTAAGCCTAGGCAAACACCATCATGTATAGGAAGCACTTAAGAGGATAGAAAATTAGAAGATACCTCAAGGGAGAAAATGGCAAAGAAGTTAAATGATCCTTGGTGTATAAAGAATAATATAATGCTTAAATCACATGATTACACTAAAGAAAATTAGATTGCCTTGAATAAGTTTAAACCTTAAACTCAATTAACCCCTGAGCAAGTATTCTGGAAGAAAGATTTGGATAAACAAAAAATTGATAATCTTATTGAGAAGAATCCTCCTTGTAGGAAAATGCCTCCAGCCACTGTGTATCCCTCAAATACACCTATGCATTTAGTGCCCAGAAGTCTTTCTACTCAAAGCAAGACCTTAATTAGCCTATATGTAGTTTATCAATTATTTGTTGATTTTGAGAAAACGTGTAAGAAGAGCATTACACCTACAGGAATTACTGAAGGGGAAAGGGGTTTTGAGCAAAATAAAGAGTGTTATTTAACAGAGGTCGTGCCTTTCTTTAAACTACTAAAAGAACAATTTGAGAGTCTTCAAAAGAGCGTAGATACAGAAATTAAAGAAATGAAAAAGGTGTTCAATGAAATGGAAATTAAGGTCAAAGATTATGAACGTGAACTTAAAACTAATGAAATTGAGAGGAAAAATCTGCATATCTTAAACGATAACTTGATTTCTAGATGTGTTGCTGAGGATGTGTTCTACACTGTTATGAATTACTCTATTACCGCTTCTCAATTTCATGAATTATCTGTTGCCTTGAAAGTTTCCCATGATCGTGTTATTGAGCTTGAGTCCACAAATTTAAAATTGTATGAGAAAATAGAACAAGATGATCATGATAACTTGGCCAAACATTTTTCTACATTGGAAGTTGAACATTTTTATTTGCAATTAAAATATCGACATTTAAAAGAAAATGTTAAAACCTCAAATGCCAAGACATCCTCGGATGCTCCTGAGTTTGATACAGTTTTTGAAATTAGAAAACGTGATGAACAGATTCAAGCTCATTGTAACACGATCAAAAGATTGAAAACCCAAATCTCTCAATTAAAGAGTGAAAAGAATGATGTGACTCCCCAAATGCCTCCTTCTTTAGATTCTCGAATTCTAAAATTTTCATCTTCAAAACATCATTAATGCATTACAACATGAAAATGAATGCTTTATAGCAGAAAATGAAAAGCTCAAATTGCACTTCAAAGAGTTATATGAATCAATTAAAGTCACTCGTGACAAGAACAATGAAAAGGTAACTTCTTTGCAAAATGAAATTGAGAATCTGAAGCGTCAGGTAAAAGGGAAAATGCCAATCACCAATTATGAGACTACTGCACCAAAGGTACCTGTTTATGCTAAATATGCTATGACTGTGAAGTAAATTCCACCTCATCTTAGGAATAATGAACTTTCACTTCAAACATACTTTTCATACCTTAAGGATAGTCTAGAATGTCTCCGTGAAATTGTTGAAGAGGATAAGATAGAGAATCCACTTGATAGTGCAATTAAGGATGCATGCTTATATGCCAAACGATCTTAAGAGCTGTTAGAATGCCTAATAACTATATGTCCTAAATTTGGTACTAAGAAAGATAGAGTAGTTATGCCTTGCTCTATGCTTAAAATCAAGCAAGTGTCCTTTGATGTGCCTCCTAGTACTTCAGATCCCAGCACTTCTAAACCAGGAATGCATAAAGTAGTGAAATCAACTAATGTTCCTATCGTTCCCTCTACAGGAGTAATCCGTGACACTAAGGAAAGCAGGTCAAAGCCTCCAGGCAATACAATGCAACATAGGATCTTGCAAGCTAAGAGTGATCAAGGGAAGGAAGTAGAAGACCATCCTAGGAACAATAAGTTTGAGTTTAATAAGATGAATCGTGTTGAGTCTAGTATTAGCTATAAGCGTACTGTAATTAATTTGAATTTTTTTATGATTTGCAAAACATGTAATGAATGTTTGGTTTCTGATGCTTTACATGAATGTACTGTGAATGAAGTAAAATATGTTGCTAAGTATCCAGTCAAAACTGTTAGAACTGCTAAACATGTTAAGGATGTCAGAAAACCAACGTGGAAAAAGGTTATGAAAACATTGCAAACCAACAGGAAGAAAATTTAGTAATGTGGGTTGTCAATGGAAACCCACTAGTCGTAAATTCAATCTTAATGAATTGTACCCTAAATTATCTAGATCAATGCCCATTAGGAAATGGATGCCCACTGGTAGAATTATACCTTTGAGAAGTGAACACACTTTGAATAGATCTACTATCACTACTAGTCCTGCATCTACCTCTAATGATATCATTGATTATGCTTCTAATATGGGTGTTCCAATCTCATATACTAACCAAATGGAACCCATTCTTGCATGGGGATCCAAATTATCCAGTCATCCATACTTGTCTGTGTTAAACTGCAGGTCGTACAAATCGTTATGTGGTATTTGGACTCAGGCTGTTCCAAGCATATGACTGGAGATCGCTTTCATGCTCATGAACTTCGTGAGTAATTTCATCGGGACTGTCAGATTCGGGAACGACACTTTGGGGAAATTATGGGTTTCGAAGACTATGTTGTTGGTGACAGTGTAATTTCCAGGATCTATTATATTGAAGGTCTTGGTCATAATTTGTTCTCTGTTGGTCAATTCTGTGACTCAGATCTAGAAGTGGCCTATAGTAAACATACTTGCTTCGTTAGAGAACTTGATGGTGTTGAACTTTTAAAAGGAACCTGTGGAACCAATCTGTACACCATCTCCATCGAAGACATGATGAAGTCCTCTCCAATCTGCTTGTTGTCAAAGGCTTCAAAAACAAAGTCATGGTTATGGCATCGTCGTCTCAATCATTTGAACTTCAGAACCATAAATGATCTTTCTAGAAAGGACCTTGTAAGAGGTTTGCCCGAATTGAAATATGAGAAAGATCATCTTTGTTCAGCATGCCAATTGGGAAAAAGCAAGAAATACGCCCATAAACCCAAACCTTCAAACTCAATTATGGAAGTTCTTCATACTCTTCACATGGATTTGTGCGGACCCATGAGAGTGAAAACCATAAATGGGAAGAAATATGTGCTAGTCGTAGTTGATGACTATTCTCGGTTCACTTGGGTTAAGCTTTTGAGGTCAAAGGATGAAACTCCATATGTCATCATCAAACTTATTAAACAGCTGCAGGTTCGACTTAATAAAATGGTCAGAATTATCCGAACAGACAATGGAACTGAGTTTGTAAACAAAGAACTAAGTCAATTTTACGAAAGCATTGGAATCAGCCATCAAAGAAGTGTTCCATGTACTCCTCAACAGAATGGTGTAGTTGAAAGACGAAATCGGACTCTTGTCGAGCCGCAAGGACTATGCTGATTTACTCAAAGGTTCTAATGTTTCTCTGGGAAAGCTATTGCTCTGCATGCTACACCCAAAATCGTTCCTTATTCACACTACTCATGGAAAAACCCTTACGAACTTGTCCACAACAGTAAACGGATCTTTCCTTCCTTCGTGTATTTGGTGCTTTATGCTATCCAACGAATGAGGGTCAAGATTTAGGAAAGTTAAGAGCTAAGGCATACATTGGAGTTTTTGTTGGTTACGCACCAAACCGGAAAGGTTATCGAATCTACAATAAAAGAACCCGAGATATCATGGAAACTATTCATGCCACGTTCGATGAGTTGTCTGAGCAAATGGCTCCTGGACAATCTAGTTCTGGACCCGCATTTCAACATTCATTAAGTAATCCCATTAGCTCTTCTCTTGTACATAATCCCTCACCTACATTTCCATATGTACCTCCATCAGGAGAAGATTTGAAGAAATTGTTTGATCTAATGTTTGATGAATACTATGAACCTCTTGATAATGCTCATTCTACAACATCAACAATGGTGGCTCCTAATCCAATCAACACAGATAATCCAACTGTTTTTGTGTCTCTATCTCAAGAAGCGCTTGCTGCAGATCACTCATCATCATCCTCAAATCCTCAATCCTCAAGTGTACATCATGGAAATGTTTCTGCCAACTATGATGGAGATAACCCCTTTACCACTCCAGAAGATCCACCATTTGAAAATATATTTGCCCCTGAACCTACACCTGAACCATCTTCATCAGGGGAACAAATTCTGCTACATCAGTTCCTCATCACCAACCACATGAACATATCAGAAAATGGACACATGATCATCCATTGGACAACATTATTGGGAACTCGTCTCGTCCGGTATCCACTCTTAAACAACTTGCCACAGATGACTTATGGTGCTTCTTCAATTCTGTATTATCAAAGATTGAACCTAAAGATGTCAAAATAGCAATGTATAAGGACAAGCGGTTTAATGCTATGCAAGAAGAAATCCATGAGTTTTGTGGAAAACTAGAAGGGGGGGTTGAATAGTTTTACCAATTTAAAACTTCCTTTTATATGTTTAGATCGACTTATGTCAATCTATTTGGTTGTTTATGTTAGACGTTGATAGATATATATATAAACGTGTAATGAAAGATAAAGAGTAAGAAGCACATCACCACGACACAAGTATTTATAGTGGTTCGGCTACAAGGATACCTTCCTTGCCCTACACCACTCCCCAAGTCACCTACTCGAGAGTTCGTAAGCACCACACCAACTCCTTTTGGCGGAGAAGCCTTCACAACGTCGCTTAACCTTTTTCCGGTACAAAGCTAAATAAAGAGTTCCTTCACACAAAGGCGAACCACACCTAACACAACGTCACCTACCCTTTATATGGTGTTAGGCTAACCACCGAGTTCTTTCACACCAAGGAGAACTAATCCTATCACAACGTTGCCTACCCTTTATTAGGTACTAGGCTAAGCACCTACTTTCATTAATATGGAGGAATTACTACCCTTCACAACACAACACCTAATATCAAGGAGATTCACTCCTTGTTACAACATCATCAAGGATATCACCATCCTCGGAAATAAACAAATACTAATATGTATAACGATGCACCTCATCAATTATACGACCTAGGCATTCTTCCCAAATGTGACTTGATTAGATTCATCTGCATCCTTCACTAATGCTTTTGACACAACGCTTGGCATCCTTCACTAATGCCTTCATCTTGACACCTTTAGCATTCTTCACTAATGCTTTGACACGGATGATGTGCACCTATCACTAATGATTTCATCTTGACACTTTCGACATTCTTTACTAATGCCTTCAACTCAACATCTATGGAGAAAGGAAGAACTATCAACAAGAGAACCTTAGTTGTCTTGATGATGATGAAGAATGGCAACTCATGGACTTGAGCTTGCTCATCTTCAAGAAGTGGTGATCTTGCCTTTAAGAGGAACCTAGAAGATCACACAAAAATAAAAGACAAACTACATAGATCACTTGGATCTGAGGTTAGAGAGTTATAATATTTGGGGGAAGTATGTGTGTAAAAGTGATGGTTAGAAAGGAAGAAATGGCTCTCTATTTATAGAGAAATTTCTCTACTGTTCCCCGGATCCCACGGATCCCTACCACAAGGGATCCGGCTAACACAAAGCTAGGGATCCGTGGAACGCTCCTCTTTGCCCATGGGTAATTTTGGTTATGGGTCATGGGTCATGGGTTATGGGTTGATCCATGGTTTTCTTTCTAGATACAATGAACTTGGTTAAGTGGTATATATAAAACCATGGGTTATGGGTCAATACCATTTGCTAGTTTTTACCCATTTTAGTATTTACATGTTTTTACCCATTTTAGTATACTTGGTTTAAGTATATGCTAACCCAATATGTAAACACTAGTTGTTGTACATATGTATCTAAATCATAAAAACACTTATACTTGTTTCAGTGTTTTATGTGAAAACGTAGTGTGTTAGGAAACAATTAACTCAAACTATTTACGTATTATATTTGTTTCGTTAAAATGATTTTACGTTTGTTATCGACAAAACATTAGAAGATCGTAAAATATAAATAAATGTTTTTACGGCTTATTTGTATTAACAATCTCCCCCTTTTTGTTGATGACAAAACATAAAATTATTTTAAGAAAAAACTAAAATTCGTAGCAAGTTTGAATTAGTAGTTTTTACTTTCTTCTCCCCCTTTTTGTCGAAACAAAAAGTGTTAAAAGAAACTAACATAATTTTTATAAGAAAAATACGTACAAGAAAATGTAAAGAGAGCAAGTGACGGAAATGGTACTCGTCTTAGCTCCCCCTTGACGAGTCCATCCCTTTGAAAGGGCGTCAAGGACATGACGTAAAATAAACTAATTGTGTTTGCAATTATGTTTGCAAATGGTTCGTCTAAGTGACGAAAACTTGCTCCCCCTTGAAGATTACAAAGTTGCACTGGGGTGTCATGAAGTATAGTCCAAAATCGGATTAAGTTGCAAATGTTTTTGCAATTTCGTTTGACACAAAGCTCCCCCTAGCTTAATGGTGTCAAAGTCTTCATGTGTTATTTTGAAAATCTATAAAGTAAAGGTTAGAAAACAAGAGTATAGTGCATAATTTCCTGCAAATAAACTCAAGTAAGTTAAAGTTTGTGCTTCTGATCCACGGATCCCGCGGTTCCCCTTTTGGAGGGATCCGGCTAGGCAATTTGTAGGAATCCGGCTATCTGGTGACAGTTTCTTCAGCAATGAGAGTGTTTCAATCAATGCTAACGAATATGTGAGGTAGTATATGATATATCAAGCACAACACATAAAGCACATAACAACTATGGCATAGAGATATTCATTCAATAAAAAACAAGAGATGATCAACCAAATCTCTAAAACTAAGAGAATGAACTAGCCATACAAGTGCTACTAATGCTAATGAGTTATCCAAACTCTAGATTCAACTAAAAGCTTAATGATGATTAAGGATGAGATAAGTTTTCCTAAACATTCTAAGTTTGAGCTTGTGACTATGATGCTCATTGTAGTTTTGGCTTGTTGACCTCTTCGAAATTTTCGAGGAGGTGATAAAACATTAAACGTTTCTCTTCACGTAGTTCATGTATCAATATTTCAACATGTTTACAATGATATCAATCCTTGTCATGGTTTTGAATTTCTTGAAGTGGAAGTTCAAGTGAAGTGGGTTGAGGATCTTCAAATGAAGGAGGAATTGGTGGTGGCTCATTAAGTGATGGCTCAACAATGTTTGAGGGTGGAGGTAAAGAAGCATCAACTTCCATATGGTCAGGTGGTTGACTTTGATGTCTTCTCATAATCCAAAATGGACTATTGGGGGGAATGAGAGAGTTTGACATTGGATCAAGTGTTGATTCAATATTTTGATTTTGTTTCCCAACCTTTTCAAGTGAGTTTGTTGGTAGTGGTGGAAGGTGAGATGGCCAAGGAGGTAAGTCTTCTACATTGTGAAAATGTGGAGATGATTGTGAGGTGGCTCTAGGCACCAATGATGTTGGTTGAGTTGTGGAGGGGATGTTTGGTTTGGTAGAATTTGGTGATGAAGTCCTAGTGGGAACTATTTTCTTGGGGATTAGTTTGATTGGTTTCCTTGGTGTAGGAGAGATCCTAGCATTAGTGGACTTAACCGGAGATGATTCGGTTGAGGAAACTTCGTGTATGATCCTAGCAAGTTTCTTGGGTGGTTCTTGAGTGGATGAGTTAGCACTAGGAGCCTTTCTCATGATGAAATGACTAAGGGAGATGGTTACAATTGCTAATAATTGTGTTTGTGTTTGATGACTAAAGTGTTCTTAGCAATATGGCTTATAAAGGGAAGTGCTTGGCAAGTGCATTTAAGACTTAATCTACTAATGTTCTTTTAAATGTGATGATTAACATGCACAAGGTTGAAGTTCAAAGTTTCACTGGTCTAGGAACTCATTTAAGATGAGATGGAGTGTTTGAGTTAGGAAGATGAGTTGTAATGATTGTTTTAGCAATGTTAGACAAACTGTCACCCGGATCCCACGGTTCCCTCCTTGGAAGGATCCGGCTAGGCTAATCCTAAGGATCCGGCTCTCAGCAGTTATGACAGGTTTGAAATGAGGTTTCTAGGAGCTAAAGCCTATCTCATTTTGAGTGTTTCAGTTCTCCTAAGTGTTTTAAGATGAGAGGGTACTTGAATAATCAAAGGTAATAAGTGTTATAGCAAATGATTGCTTCTTATGGAAAGGAGATGGGACAAGATGACTACCAATGGATGTCCAAGGATAACACTAAGAGTTTTGGTGGTGTCAAGTCATAATAAATGATCCTAGTGATCAGATTTAAGCTTGAGGTGAAATTAGAAAAATTCTTAAAAATCACAAGAATTGAGAAACTAATTTTTTGTCTTACTTTGAGATAAACATGATTAGAAACAATTTTCTAAAATTGTTTAATTTGTCCACTTAAGTGTTTTGAAAGAGGAGAAACAGTTTGTGAGTATTGAAGAGGAAATATGGTGAGTTTTGATGTGTTGATAAATCAAGAGGCATTTTGACTAAGATCTTAAGTAAGCCTTTAGTGAGTCTAAGCCTTTCTCATCCTTGAAGTGGTTTTAGTTGGATTCTAAAATCATATGCTTAGCTAATGTGATGTTATCTAGAAAGTTATCTTGATGCAAGGAATGTTGTATTGCTGATATGATGTCACGGATCCCACGGTTCCTTTAAGGGAGGGATCCGGCTAGGATAATCCTAGGGATCCGGCATCTGCAGATCAGAATCTCCACAGAAATGATGTGCAGATTTTGCAAACTAATAAATCTATAAACAAAGCAATAAGAACAAGCATGTCATCACAAAATACCACTTATAAAAGCATGATAAAGTAACAATATCCAAGTTACCATAAACCAAAAGTTCTAAAAACGTAATCATCCAAACATAAAATAAAGGAAAACAAGCATATTCCTATTGTCTCTTTCGTCAATCCTTTCTTTTCCTTTTTGACGGCTTAGTGAGGTTGTAAGCGAGGTTTTGAATCATGCCCCTCAATTGTTTAAATTCCGCGGTCTCGTTTGGAATGGTTGGAAGTTGTTCGTAGTAGTCAAAGGGTTCCAATTTGATGTTGGCTATGGGGTCGACGTCTTCCTCATCTTCTTCTTCTTCACCGGCCGAGGAGTCCGAGAGAGCTTCAGGTTTCTTTCCATTGACCATGAACCATTTAGGGGGTTGTTTGGTAAGAGGTACCATGACGTGATCGGAAAGGTAATGATCATCGTTGATAGGAGATGGTTGCAATGCACCAACATTCGTACAAAGTCGTGTTAGGAGCATACCATACGGAAGTACCATATTGGAAGCTTTGAATACCCCAGCCATTCTCCTTACCATGTAATAGGAAAGATTAAATGGCCTTTGGTAGGTAAGACAATAGATCATTTGCACAAGACATGCGTTTGGATGATCTTTGTTTCCAAATAGGCTAATGACGTTTTCCCTAAGGATTTCTTACCATTTTATAAACATGGGATGCATTTCGAAAAGTTCCATTTGAAAGGGATCACGGTGAATGAGCTTTTTGTTACGGTTGTAATGGGATTGGTCGGTCCTAACTTTGAAGATAGTATCTCGAATGGTTTCTGGTTCGTCGAGAGGAGTGTTATAGAGAGGCTTAGGATCAAGTGCAAGGTTTTGAGCATTAATTGCCCAGTCTTGAGAGTACATACAAATTCCTTCACACGGAATGCGAAGAATTTGAGCAAAGGTGTTGAGAGGAAGAATAAAGTTTTGTTTTTTGATGATGAAGGTGATTGAGATGCTATTATCGGTGTTTCTAATGATCCTAAAGCTTTTGTAAAATTCAAAAATGAAGACCGGACAAATTTGTTCATCTATGTCAAGGTGACAATCAAATTTGATTGTCGAGAAAACTTGACGAATGTCGGTATATTCAAGGAAACATTCCTTGACTACACGACCTTCGTGGATAAGTCGTTTTACAAGTGATGGATCTAGACATACTCCTTGTGTCAATGATATTTTGTATGATATTATTAAGCACGCGGAATTTACTTAGTAATACTTAGAAGATGGATTGTATGATGTATTGTATGTAAACACAGATTAAAGACAAAACTTAAGCTCCAATATTATTAATGAATAACATGAGTGATCTTGCTTATCACTAGGGTTACACCTTGAAGCTCTTGTGAGTAATACGTAGGTAATTAGACAAGTACCTAAGACAATGACCTAGGACCTCCTTTTATACAACAAGGAGTCCTTTACAAGATAAGTATAAAGCTAACATTATAGAATATATATACAAGATCTATTCTATACTTATCTAGACGAGTTATTCTAATCATAAACTGATAGCAGTGGTAATAATGTACTGGCAGTGGGAATACATTTCCACTGCTAGTGTTAATCAAAGCAGTGTAAACTACAACTATCCGTGGTAACGGATTATTCCCAACAATCCTCCCCTAAACTTATGATTTCTCTGCAAATCAATAAGTTTCTTCAATAAGCATTATCTTCAAGGATTTGGGTAATTCAACCAAACACTTTACTTCTTTCTTAACTTCTGAATAGCTCGTGAACATTGATATTGAAGCCTATGTAACAATGCTCTAACCTTCTCATTGTCTTCATGAACTCTTATGGTTGTACTTAACATCACAGTGAGAGTTCCAGCTCTGAGTGGATATTCCTTCTCAGCAAGCAGGAAAGCATCTTCACCATTTGCTGTAGAGACATGATGAACTTCACATGATTCATAGTAAAACCATTTAGTACCAGGACATGTACATGAGAATTTCCAGAAATCATCATCAACATTTGGTTCATAGAGCCTTCTAAGATTAATCCATAACTGCATCTCCTTTGTATCTTTGAGATCTTGAGCATTAAACCTTTCTTGAACTAACCTCCATAGTGTATCAAGGTCATCTCTATCAAAAGCTTTTATAAGATCTTCAAATTGAATGAATGATGAAGTTTCACCACCTAGCCTTGTGATCTTCCATGTTGGAGCAAAATTGCTAGCAGTGTAAACTTCCCAATCAATGATAGGATGCCGAACTTGCAGTGGTTCTGGATAAAAATATTCTTCTTCAATCACAATCATTCCAGTCAGTTGATCTTCAGTGAATTTCTCAGTAGGAATTTTCTTCTCAGTAGACATTGCTTGATCTTCCGCAACCTTAGTCTTCTTAACAGTTTTAGAATCACTTTCTTTGTCCTTTCTCTTCAATTTAGGAAACCTCTTTAATTCTTCTTCAGAGCCCATTAGAGTAAAATCTTTATCTTGTTTTTGAACTCTGTAGTAAGCCTTTTCAACTTGATCATCAGGCATTCCTTTGAATTGATGCTTTTTCCAACCACCAACATGACAACAATACGTCTTCATATATGAAAGAATTTGTGCTTTGGTTGGTTTTTTTTGTTTCTTCTGACCCTTTCATTTGTACTAATCACATCTGCAAGTGCTTGATTGTTCTTCATTTGAATGAAATCCTTCAACTGAGCAGTTCTTTGTTCTTCAGTTAAGGATGCATCAGCTACCAGGTCAATTGCCTTTTTCTTGATCATTAGATTATTAGCAATCAAGAACTCAATATCATCTTCAGTAGGAACATAACTAAAATCTGGAGTCTTCTCTCTAAGAATTGTAGGTTGAACAGTGGAAAGTGGATCTTCAACAAAATCTTCCATTCTATTCAATCTTTTAGTCTCCAAAAAGCTTGCAACTTCCATTTCTTCAAGCTTTTTCTTTTCAGCAACTTGTTCTTCTTCTATCTTCTTAGCAAGTTCTCTATCAAGAGCAATCTGAGCTTGTCTTTTCTTTGAAATCTTACTTCCAGTTTGCTCTACATTTTCCATAACTGCTTTACCTTTATCTTTCTCTAATTTATCAAATTCTTCACTTGCAGTGGCAATAATTGGCTCTGCAGTGGAAATAGAATCAGTTGCAGTACAGAAAATGTCTTGATCATCAAGTTTCTCTCCATGAGTATCAGCTTCTTTTGCTCCTTTACTTGTATCTCCTTCATCTTCAAAAACAATTTCCCTCCCCTCAGTGTCAGCACCTGTTTTCCTCCCCTGTTTGGGAGAATTTCCCAAATCATGATCAGCTGAATCACCATCAGTAGGTGAGGATGAAAATGAAATCACCAACTTTACAGTCTTCTTGTGCCTTTTCAACCCCTGCATCTCTTCCTTTAAGGTCTGAATCTCTTCCTTTAAGTGTTTAACATCCTTGGCATGCTGCTTCTTGACATGTGCCAAATCCTTCTGTAGAGATTCAACCTGCTTGGCTAACTTTGTACACAAAACCATCAATTCCAATTGGTTCCCGCTGCCCTCATCACTTCTAATTGTGTTACCTATTTGGAGAGGTGAATCATGGGGCAAAGGTTCAGAATCCTCCCTAGTTGGACTAGGTGGAAGTCTAGAACCACTACTGCTTGTTCCTAGACCATAAGGTGCAGAAACTTGTTTTGTTGTCATGAGAGGAGTTGACTGTTTAGACCTTCTCTCATAGGTGTTTGAAACTGGTGGAGTATAATCAATGTTTGGAACATTAATTATGGGTGTGTTGTGTTCAGTTATAATCTTAGCAAGCATTTGGGGAAGAAGAGGTGTAAAAATCATATTGCCATCTTTGTTCAAATTTTGAAAAACTTTAGGCTTTAGGCAACTGATTTGATAAACATTAGTATGGGGTTTTAGTTGAAACTCATTTAGCACTGCTTGCACAAATCTTGGATACATTAAAAATTTTGTTTTACTCTGTACATTGCCTTTACTTGTAAAAATATAATTTGACCAGTTGAAAACCTTATCAGTAACTAGACAAACCAAAGGGTAAGCCATGGTTGAACTAAATTGCTCATAAGATGTTTTCTTTGGACTGACACAATGCAATAGAGTATGAATCAAAAATCTCCATTGGGGACAAAAACCACTCTTTTTGAAAGTAGCCTTTTTGTCAGTGGTATCATACCCCATGGATGATAAAGTATCATGAATTTTAGGCATAGGTAATGTGATGAGACCATTGAGATCACCCAATTGGAGTACTCTCCTCAAAGATGCCTCAGTAACATCAATAGTTACCCCATCCACAGTGGCTCTTAGAGCATCCACTGTTTCATGTGTATCTCCAATCTCAAGTGTTATGGACTTAGCAGAAGTCCAAAACTGTTTGATTTGTGAGATATAGATTGTGGGTTTTAAAAGCAAAGCATACCTTATATTTGTGATATGAAGAAAGTCCACAATCTGATGATAAACAGGGCCACTCTTCTCATTAGACTTTTGTAGCTAGGCCACAAGATTGTGCTCATCTGCAAAGTTTAAAGATGCCATAGAAACTTATGATGAAAAACGATATTATGTCAATAAGAATTGAAAAAATAACTAGCCAATTGAGAGAGAAAGATATATAGGGTTAGGGTTTAGAACTATTGCGCAAGTAAAATTATCTTTAGAAAGTATTAATTATAATATGGAAAGAAGATAACTTCCTTAAAATTTTAACCCTATATATGTGGCAATCAGTGGTTACTTTCAATGGCTAGTAAAAATTAGTTACTGACACAATCAGTTGTAACGGCTAGAACAACAGTGGTAAAATAACACTATCAGTGGAAACTGTGAACTAGCAGTGGTAATTTTTCACAAAAATATCAAAGAGCATTGGTAAATAAAATCATGTGATAACAAGACCGCTCTTATCATAGTTTTTAGCAAACTACCAGCTATCAACGGATTTGATATGTCTTTACCATGAGCCGTTTGCTATGGACTAGCCAACTCTTAATCATAAAGAATATGGTGAGTTGATAACCATATAGTTTTTGGTAAACTATCAACCATAAACGGATTTGTCAAGTCTTTACCAGTAGCCGTTTTTTCTGGACTAGTTGATTCTTATGTGGGTTAGACATGGTGAATCAATAACCATTTGTTGTGTATCTCAGATATACACCTTTTAAATTCAACCCCCATCGAAACTTGGTTATGTATCTGTAAGAGATAGAAATAACCAACTTGTTATTATCCAAAGTTACCTTTAACCAAACCATTGTCCAAGTAAAATATCTTCCAAAGTCAACCCAATAATATCTATATTTACTCCTTAACCTACCAAAATAGGAAAAAGTAAATATACTCATTAATTAACCCTTTCAACCGACTTTGTCTATATAAGGAGGCTTGGCTTTATGTAATCTTCATCAAAACACATTCAAACACAATATCTTAAAACTAATCATGAGCAATCCTTCCAACACCATCGATATCTCCTCTGATTCAGAAGAAGAGTATGTAATCGAATCAGAGTCTTCCTCGAAGCATCGGATGGTTAGGATACTTTCCACCAGAGGCTGGCACTTCATCCAAAAGATATACCAAAGAAACGCTAAGCTGTACCACTGCAAAACCCGCACCATCTCGAGTTTTACTCCAGCTCATCAGATGATGATAAGGAGAATGATAAAACCTATTCCATGGCTAAAGATTTGCCAAAAGCTCTTTCAATAGCACTGGAAACAGCTATCTCTAATATGAAGCAGATATCCATCCCAACAAAGTCTGCAATGCTACCAAAACCTCCTCCACAAGTTCTTGGTCTTCCATGTCCAAGAATGTAATCCACTTTTGAGAACAAAAGGAAGAGGGCTCAGAAAAGCAAGCATAACTATGTGGGCAAAGGCAAGAAGCCTATGGAGTAGTTGAAGTTAGGTGTAGGATGTGCTAGGATGTAGTCTTTTGTGTTTTGATGATTAGAAGTACTTTCACTATGGTTGTAATGAATCATGTTTGATTAATGAAATAAAGTTCCTTTCTTTTTTTCCACTGTAAAAGCAAGCTTGTTACCACTGGTTGCAATATAGTTCCCACTGTTAAAAATAATTTCCGCATAAATATCTGTGGACAACTAGAAAGTCAAATACCAAAGAGTAACCATTCAATGTAAACAAAGAATCCTTCAACTCTGCAAATCACAAACATAAACCAAACACTGGAATCACTGTTGAGGTTTGGCAATGGTTAGTGTATATAAAGGAATGAACATAGCAGTGGCTATACTCAATAAAGTCAACTCATAGACACTGATACACTTTCCAAGGCCATAGGACTCCAATTTACTTCTCAACCACTTACACCTTCCCCTCATTAACTTCCTGAATCCAACTTAAAATATATTAAACAAACCTTTTAACACACAAAACACCCAAATCACATACTCCAAAAATTTCACTCTCAAAGATCATTTCTCCAACAACACCATGAGTCAATCTAGTCCAATCAATCTTTCTTCTAGCAGTTCATCTGATAGTTCTTGGGATGACTTTGTTTTGAAGAACCCTAGGAGAGTTGAGAAAGAAGAGTATGAGAAGGTTGTATCCAGGAAGAGAAAACATTCAATTGTTCTCTCAAATCATTTTCTTGCTGGTCCTTCATCACTACAGCCAGAGCCTCAGGATGCATTAATCAAGGAAGATAGCTCAGAGATCAGCTCGTATGTATCACCATATGTAGATACAGATGATGAGACCTCTGGAAGAGTCCTGAGTGTTCCCCCTCTTGCAGCAATAGCTCCTCCTGAAGAGCTCCAACCATCACCTTCTCTACCATTGCTATCAAAACCACCATCAGCAGGTCCTTCATCATCCTCACCACCTACTGGAATAGTGGTGATGGGATTAGCAAGCCCTAAGTTGTATCCATGGATTGATATGCGTGGAGCTCCTAAAGTGATGCCAACTTGGGCCTTTCCAAAGAAGCCATAGGAGGTGAATGGTTGTCAGATGTAGTAAGGTTGTGATAGGTTGTGAAGCTTTTGTTTGGGGTAGGTAGTTGGTAGTTGGTTTCTAGTTGATGTAATGATGCAAGTAATCAGTATTCCATGGATGTAACTACTGCACTTAGTGCAGTCTTGTGAACTAATAATAATAATCCATGTTTTCCTTTACCATTAGTGTTCCTGCATCATACATATTGTTCACATTTTGCATTACAATTAACTCCACCTCCAAAACTGACATACTGTCCATCATAGTGCTCAAAATCAGAAAGATAGGACTTGTTGCCAGTCATGTGCCTTGAAAACCACTATCTGTATATCCTTGATCTGATCTTTTTGTCTTTGGATGTTCCTGCACATAAGAGTAAAGAGTTAGTTTCTTTTGGGGACCCAAGCTATGATTGACTTGGATCTGCCTCGTGTATCAATATAGTTAAATCTATCAAAGGTCATTGATACACAATTGGGATTGGTTGTAGAGGTATTTCCTTTAGGTTTCCATTCCCAACGTGTTGAGGCCTTCAAAGCATTGCCCATGTCCCCCCTTTTCTTGTTCATAACCCTTGCAGTGGTAACTTTTGGTTTCTTTTTAGGCACCCACTGTTGGTTATAATTTACCTTTTTAGCATGAAAAGTTCCTTTCCCTGTTTGTGCAGATTTTGCAAAAGGTGTTTTGGAGTTTGCACTTTTAACAGGTGACGTAGGGTGAGCAGTGTTAACAGTTTTTGTAGTGGCAAAAGTTTTGAGGCCACTTCTAAGTTGAACTGCTCTTGGGACCATTTTGCAATGTGAATTAGGGTGTACATTATATTGAAACCTATTAGTCTCCACCCTTTTATTCCCTTGTACTTCCCTTCTCCCAACATGATAGTGACAATAAGCATGTAGATGATCAAAACTACCACAAATATAGCATGCCTTATTGTACATTACTAAATCACTACCTAGTTGTTGAGATTTAACATGATTCCAACTCCTCTGGTTACCCCTAGGAGCTGTAGGCTTGTTCCTATACATCTCAGCATACCTTACATTCAGTCTAGGTTTATTAACTGGTTTCCTAGGTTCCTCTGTAACAGTATTAACAACTTTTGGGGATAGAAGCCTCTACATTCTTTTTAACATTCTCATCAACAACAGATGAGTCACTAGCCCTCTCAAAAACATCATTATCATACTTAACCTCATTCTCATTTTTCACAGTTGTGTCCTTTAAAGGACCATATTCTCTTTCAAGATCCTTAAAATCTTCTAATCCTGTATGAGCTAAATCTATACCTAGAGGTGATGGAACACCTCTTAGTGGTGGAGGCACTGTATTATAACCCATACCCGACTTAGCTTTATTATATAGTTGAGCATTCCAAATTTTATCAATTGACTTAGACTGATGATAACATGGGTCTAAAGTTAAATTGACATTTTCATTTTTCTTTTGAAGTTTTTCAAGCTCTTTTTGATATGCTTCATTCACGCAGCTTGTATGTTATACCTCTCTTCTAAAAAGAATCATATCTTCATTATATTTTGACTCATTTTGCTGATAGTGCTCTATTTGCTTTTCTAATCCTGCCATAGCTCTCCTAAGATTAGACAAGATAATTAGCAAGATATAACTCTTGTCTTTTATTAGAATATAAATCATTAAGTCTTTCAACTTCTTTAGCAGCCCTACATGTCTTAGAACAACTATCAAAGTTTTGTACCTCAGAGTCAGAGAAAGCCATGAAAGCAAATTCAGTAGCAACAAGAGCAGATCATTGTTCTTCTTCTTGTCCATCAGCCATGAAACTCCAATCATAGCTCACACCATCAATAGCCAACATTGCCTTTGGTTCTTCCACAGTTGGTCCCTTCTTTTGCTTGTACCAAATAGACCTGTTATCCTTGGTCTTTGGTCTTCTACATTCTCTAGCAAAATGTCCAAACTTGTGGCAGTTAAAGCACTCCACTTTCTTCTTATCAAAGCCTGCAGTTTCATCACCATTAATGTGAATAGGCTTGCCAGTCTTCTTGTAGAATTTCCTAGCCCTCATGCTAAGAAGAGCTATTTGCCATTTAATATCCATTTCCTCCAAGTCATCTTCATCAATCTACTCTATGTCTTCATGAGTTAATACAGAGCCATCAACTTGTGTGGATATGAAAGCATAAAAGGTAGGATCTCCAATACTAGCAACCTTCTTCTTTGAACCTGCAGTGGTAACATTCACATTGCCAGTGGAAACTTTAGAACCAGCAATGGCAACTTCATCATCACTGTCATCTTCAGAATCATCACTGTCAACAGAGGTTGACAACAATGCCAAGCTACTAGAGCTTGTGCCAAGTTTCCCTGCCTTCTTCAACCTTTGCTCAATAAGTTTGAAGTTGTTATAAAGATCATTGAGCTTCATTGTTTCTATGTCTGATTTGTTTTCCCAGACAGTAACATTGGTTTGAAATTCTGAAGGCAAACTTCTTAGAAACTTCAAATTGAGGTCTTCCTTTTCTACCTCAATGCCAAGCACAGTCAGTTGTGTAACAATCTTCTGGAGTTTGGTGAAGATGCTATCAAGTGTGTCATTGCTTGAAGCAGAGAAATTTTCATAACTTTGCTTCAATAATGTCTTTTGTGTCTTCTTTGTAGCATCATTACCACCAAACACTGAGCAAATTTATTCAAACAGTTCCTTAGCCGTTGTATACTTGCTGAATGCAATGATCTGATCTCTAGGAAGAGTCATCAGCAACAAACTTCTAGCTTTAAGATCATTTTTCCTGCAAGCTTTTTCAACACTAGATTCAGGCACAGAAACTTTCACTACATCTGTGTCACCAACCTTCACAGTACTAGTCATAGGCTTGAAAGAATCACCAGTTTGAATGATCTCCCATAGAGCATAGTCCTGAATGAGAAAGTATTGCTCAACCAGTATCCTCCACATCTCAAACTCATTAAGTTTGAGCTTTGGTAGCCTTGGTGTAGAAGAGTTTGATTGGTTGTTTTCCATCTCCATTGAATTGAGTGAGTAGGTTAAGCTAATTCCTTGGATCTTCTAAAACAAAATATCAGAACCTTCTCTCTGATACCACTTGATGGATCTAGACACACTCCTTGTGTCAATGATATTTTGTAAGATATTATTAAGCACGCGGAATTTACTTAGTAATACTTAGAAGATGGATTGTATGATGTATTGTATGTAAACACAGATTAAACACAAAACTTAAGCTCCAATATTATTAATGAATAATACGAGTGATCTTGCTTATCACTAGGGTTACACCTTGAAGCTCTTGTGAGTAATACGTAGGTAATTAGACAAGTACCTAAGACAATGACCTAGGACCTCCTTTTATACAACAAGGAGTCCTTTACAAGATAAGTATAAAGCTAACATTATAGAATATATACAAGATCTATTCTATACTTATCTAGACGCGTTATTCTAATCATAAACTGATAGCAGTGGTAATAATGTACTAGCAGTGGGAATACGTTTCCACTACTAGTGTTAATCCAAGCAGTGTAAACCACAACTATCCGTGGTAACGGATTATTCCCAACAACAAGGCTTTTGAATATTTTACGGTCAGTTTTGGTCAATCCCTTTTTACGATAGTAATAAGTAAGGTAATGGACGGTGTCATGATGATCTTTTTGAGTGGCTTTGGGCATGGTTGGTCCTAAAAATATAAATTTTCAATTTGGTAAGCTTAGTTGGGATGGGTTTATGGTTTTGATTTGTATTAACAATGTTGTGAACATAATATGATTTTGTTAAAACCCCTTTTTCATGATTAATTTGAAAAACCCTAATTGACTTAATTGATTAGAAATTAAGAAACCATAATCCCTAGGATGAGGATGATGAAAATTAGAACAAGTTAATGTAATTACTTACAATGGTGTTCTAGGAAGGAATACTTGAGAGTATGGGAGCCAATGAGGATGAATTATGTAGCTTAGTCGTTTTTGTGTTATGTGAATAGAGGGAAAAAGATCAGTGGTGATTTTTTGAAAGCGTATAGCTGAGTTATGTTCCATGGTTCCCCCGGATCCCTTGTATTTGGGATCCGGCTAGTACAACTAGAGGGATCCGGCTACTGTAGACAGAAAAAGGGTTGTTTGGCTTTATTTTTGTAGTAGACTTATAACTAGCTTACAAAAAAATAGTTTGGAAGTATTAGATGAGGATTGTTTATGGATGACGGGTTTTGATGAATCACAAATCGAGGGTTCATATGTGACAACGGCGTTAGTTTGACGAATCAAGAGGAATACTATTCCTGATGATGTAAAAGACGGAGAAGTGACGAAAGAGACTTCTTATGATGTTAGTATTTTTTTTAAAACAAAGACAACTATGAGATAAATTAAACTCATGTAACCTATCTAATGAAAAGTAAAACATACCTCTATGCTTCTTGGTTTCGCGTAATACAAAAAAAATACTTCATGAGCTTTTAAAGTAATCCTTTGTACTTGGTGTACGTAAGTTGTGATTACTTTTTAGATCCTTCCTTGAATGTTGACTTCATTATTCTTTGAATAGAGATGAAGATTTTTGGAGAGATTCTAGCATGAAGATTTCTTAAAAAAAATGTCAGAGTGATCTATCAATGTCCAACAATATGATTTAAAATAGATATGACCTTTTAAAAAAAATCCTTCTTTGTAGTTTTCAAACATACACGGATCGTATCAAGTCTTTAAAGTACAACATACTTTAAGAAATTTGGTAATGAAGCTTTGATGCCAATTGTGGAAAACTAAAAGGGGTGGGTTGAGTAGTTTTACCAATTTAAAACTTCCTTTTATATGTTTAGATCGACTTATGTCAATCTATTTGGTTGTTTATGTTGGACGTTGATAGATAGATATATAAACGTGTAATGAAAGATAAAGAGTAAGAAACACATCACCACGACACAAGTATTTATAGTGGTTCAGGTACAAGGACACCTTCCTTGCCCTACTCCACTCCCCGAGTCACCTACTCGAGAGTTCGTAAGCACTACACCAACTCCTTATAGCGGAGAAGCCTTCACAACGTCGCTTAACCTTTTTCCGGTACAAAGCTAAATACCGAGTTCCTTCACACCAAGGCGAACCACACCTAACACAATGTCGCCCACCCTTTATACGGTGCAAGGCTAACCACCGAGTTCTTTCACACCAAGGAGAACTAATCCTATCACAACGTTGCCAACCCTTTATTAGGTACTAGGCTAAGCACCTAGTTCCATTACTATGGAGGAACTACTACCCTTCACAACACAACACCTAATATCAAGGAGATCCACTCCTTGTTACAACATCATCAAGGATATCACCATCCTCAAAAATAAACAAATACTAATATGTATAACGATGCACCTCATCGATTTTACGACCTAGGCATTCTTCCCAAATGTGACTTGATTAGATTCATCGGCATCCTTCACTAATGCTTTTGACACAACGCTTGGCATCCTTCACTAATGCCTTCGTCTTGACACCTTTAGCATTCTTCACTAATTCTTTGACAGGGATGATGAGCACCTTTCACTAATGCTTTCATCTTGACACTTTCGACATTCTTTACTAATGCCTTCAACTCAACATCTATGGAGAAAGGAAGAACTATCAACAAGAGAACCTTAGTTGTCTTGATGATGACGAAGCATGGCAACTCATGGACTTGAGCTTGCTCGTCTTCAAGAAGTAGTGATCTTGCCTTTAAGAGAAACCTAGAAGATCACACAAAAACAAAAGACAAACTACATAGATCACTTGGATCTGAGGTTAGAGAGTTATAATATTTGGGGGAAGTATGTGTGTAAAAGTGATGGTTAGAAAGGAAGAAATGGCTCTCTATTTATAGAGAAAATTCTCTACTGTTCCCCGGATCCCACGGATCCCTACCACAAGGGATCCGGCTAGCACAAAGCTAGGGATCCGTGGAACGCTCCTCTTTGCCCATGGGTAATTTTGGTTATGGGTCATGGGTCATGGGTCATGGGTTATGGGCTGATCCATGGTTTTCTTTCTAGATACAATGAACTTGGTTAAGTGGTATATATAAAACCATGGGTTATGGGTCAATACCATTTGCTAGTTTTTACCCATTTTAGTATTTACATGTTTTTACTCATTTTAGTATACTTGGTTTAAGTATATGCTAACCCAATATGTAAACACTAGTTGTTGTACATATGTATCTAAATCATAAAAACACTTATACTTGTTTCAGTGTTTTATGTGAAAACGTAAGTGTGTTAGGAAACTATTAACTCAAACTATTTACGTATTCTATTTGTTTCATTAAAATGATTTTACTTTTGTTATCGACAAAACATTAGAAGATCGTAAAATATAAATAAACGTTTTTACGGCTTATTTGTATTAACAAGTTTGATCGTCTTGATGTATGGGAATTAGTACCAGCTCCAGATTGTGCTATGGTCATTGCTCTCAAGTGGATCTTTAAAGTAAAACTTGATGAACACGGTGATGTTCTGAAAAATAAGGCAAGACTAGTGGCTAAAGGATATCAACAAGAAGAGGGTATTGACTTTGAGGAATCTTTTGCTCCAGTTGCACAAATTGAGGCTATCAAAACCTTTCTAGCTAATGCTGCTAGCAAGAACATGATAGTTTATTAGATGGATGTAAAGACTGCATTTCTGAATGGAGATCTCAAAGAAGTAGTCTACGTCAGCCAACCCGAAGGTTTTGTGAATCCAGAGCATCCTACCCATGTCTATCGCTTAAAGAAGGCCCTTTATGGTTTGAAACAAGCTCCAAGGGCATGGTATGATACACTGTCAAAGTTTCTCTTAACTAATGGATTCAAGAAAGGAGCATTGATCCACATTCTTCACCGAAAGTCGCAAACACTTAATGGATCACTTTCAAATCTATGTTGATGATATTATTTTGCCTCTAACCGACCCTAATGAATGTGACCATTTTTCAAAGGAGATGGGCTCCAAATTTCAAATGTCTATGATGGGACAAATGTCATTTTTCTTGGGATTACAAATTTTACAAAGTCCCGGAGGCATTTTTATTAATCAATCTAAATATGCAAATGAAGTTTTAAAGAAATTTGGATTTGACACGTGTGACCCTGTTGACACTCCCATGGTGGAGCGCACAAAACTGGATGAGGACCACTCAGGGATCATGATTGATCAAAGAAAATATCGAAGTATGATTGGATCCCTGATGTACCTCACAGCCAATAGACCTGATATTCTGTTCGTTGTATGCATGTGTGCTAGATACCAGGCTAAGCCTACCAAAAAGCACCTTGAAGCGGTTAAACGGGTCTTTCGGTATCTCCAACGAACCACTAACATGGGACTTTGGTATTCGAAGGACACCAATATGTCATTAACAGCATATGCAGATGCAGACCATGCAGGGTGTCAAGATACATGTCGAAGCACGTCAGGTGGTGCTTAATTCTTGGGAGATAAATTAGTAAGCTAGTCTTCAAAGAAACAAATGAGTACGTCTATATCCTCTACAGAGGCGGAATACATAGCACTGTTATCTTGCTGTGCTCAAATCCTATGGATGAGATCACAATTATCTGACTATGGCTTTGAATTCAACAAAATCCCTCTATATTGTGATAACAAAAGTGTCATTGCTCTCTGTTGCAACAATGTTCAACATTCAAGAGCAAAGCATATCGACATTCGACATCATTTCATCAGGGAACAAGTGGAGAAAGGTGTGGTGGAACTATATTTTGTGAGAATTGAATATCAGCTGGCAGACATCTTCACTAAAGCTCTTCCTAGAGAACGTTTTGAGTTTATTCTTCCACGACTTGGACTAAAGAGTCTACAACCGGAAACACTCAAACATCTTGAAGAAGAAGAAGAGGAGTAAAGGCTTTTCTTCATCTATTCTCTGTACATATATTATCAAAAACCAAAATACAAAACCATAAAACCCACAAAAACAAAATAGAAAAATATAAAATTTCAAAACCCATAAAAATTAGAAAATTTTTGAAAAAGTCCAAAAATATCTTTTATATATCATGCTATTTGATTTCGATAACATCTACTGACTTATATTTATCATTCAAAGAATTACACGGGTCTTTAGATGATGTTCGATCAGTTGTAATATATTAAAAAAAATTGAGATGGAGAAAAATGAAGGTTTATTGTCATTTCAGGCAGTAACCCGTTTTTAATGAAAGAACAGAGCTATGATTCATCTAATTTTAAAATCTCACGCTCTTATTCTAAAAACACAATTTGTCACCAAAAAAAAAATGTTTCCAACCAAATATTTTTCCTTCTAATGATTCTTCTGAAAAATATTTGTCATCTAATGAAAACAAAATTGCTTTGGAAATATCTTAATCTTTATTTTGAATATCATCTGGACTTATCATCTATCAACATATCTATCACTCAATCAACAACTTATGTCATTGATTGAGTGGAGAATGATTTCAAACATATCAAAAAGGATATTTTTTTTCAAACAATTGGCACGTAAATGTTTAAGGTCTAATTGTTAGGAATTACAAATTCCATAAGTGAAGATTCGGTCACCCTAAATATTATCTAGCATAAGTTAGCTCGTATACATGCTATTTGTTACGTTATTTAGTAGTTATTTAGTTAGTTTGTAGCATAGAATAGTTTAGTGTAACACCGTGGAGGAATGACGGGTCTTTACCCATTGTATACCTGATTCACAGGCCGTCAGGAGGTCGTTTAGTTTGTAACCTATAAATACCCTCTACCTCCCAAGGTAGAGGGTTGGATGTTCATTTGGAATCTAACCTTCCATGAGTTTCTCTTACTAGAATATATAACTTTTTCTCTCTAAAATCATATACCTATACGCCTATATTTGTGATTGCTTGTGTGTTTGAGAAATCCAATATGTTACAAATGGTATCAAGAGCCAAGGTTTAGATCATCTCTCTTACATATCCTTAGATTTCTAGTGGTTTTAGATGGTTTTTGAGTTTGAGAAAGTTTAGTGGTTTTTGCATCATTTGGATCATTTCTTGTGTTAAAGTTTGAATTTTGAGTATACTTTTGTGTTTAGAATCATTGTAAGTGCTTGGGTTTTAATTTGGAAAGCTTGAATCACTGTGGTTGGGCTTGTTTTGGATTGAAAAGTGTGGTTTTGAAGTTTTTCATGGTAGCGACTTGAGTCTCAGAGTTAGATTTCTTCGTAGTGACTTGCTTCAATAATTTTTAGCAAGTTACAGTGTTAGTCGTAGCGACTTGATCGTAGCGACTTGTCTATTGAGACAAGCTGAAAAACAGTACAAGTTAGTGGATTCTCTACTACAGCTAGCGACTTGGAGGGGTAGCGACTTGCTTTCATTATTTCTAGCGACTTGTACTTTTAGTTCTTAGCGAGTTGTTCCTTAGCAACTTGACTGTTTAGCGATTTCGTACAATAGCGATTTGTGTCCAGCGACTTGGGTCTTAGCGACTTGGGCTTAGCGACTTGATTCACTGTAACTTGAGGTTTAGCGAGTTGCTACCTAGCGACTTGGGGATTAGCGACTTGGTTCAAAATTTTCTAGCGACTTGGTTTTATTGTTCTTGGCGATTTGTTTTATTAGCGAATTGTCTTTATAGCAATTTGATGAATTGATGCAAGTTACTCATATCTAATATCCATCAACACAATGTCTTACATCACTGACCCTTTAATCTCCAAAGTGCTTGAACTTTATGATACCTCACAGAACAATGAAATTGGTTGCTATTCAGAATGTTCTACCTTGATTGATTCAACAATTTATGATCAAAACACTTCAAAATCTGAGTCAATACTTAAAGAGTCACACTTGTTAATGACACATGATGCAGAGCAAATGAAATGCAACATTGAGCCCTTTCAACTACTTCATCAGCATCTCAAACAACTGTTATCCGCAGCTATGGATCGTACATGCGGTGCTGCAAATCTTTCGTCAGGATCTACCCACTTTAACAAGAACCGTACTATGAACTTAGAGCAACTGAGGCTTCAAATTACCAAAAAGAAAGTATCAACTGATGATTCTAATGCAACTCTTCAAGTAATCTTCAATCAATTTCAACCATTTATCAAGGGGGAATATTCCTCAGATTTTGATCATGACTTGACTGGAATTTCTTTCAAGAAACATACTTGAATGGAAATTCATGAGTTCATAAACACATTAATTCAACTTATGGGTAATATGGAAATATACATTAAGGAAGCTGCTCAAGAGAATGATAATTTGAATGAGTTGAATGGGTGTCAATTTAAGTTAAGTGAAGGTTATGATATGTTGGGCAATGGATCAGTTGAAAGAATGGATGATGCCGCATGCAGAATTTCAGTTGCAACAAAGGATGATGAAACCGACTGTACTGAACACAAAGGCTCAGAGTCGGAAAAGCTTGAAACACCTTACATGACAACTCATGTTATGCATGTGGTGGATACTGATGACATATCTGCAAATGAACAGGTTTCATGCAATGAGGTACCCTTAACTGATCAACATAATGCATGTGCTAATGTACCTGATCAATTTGTTCCTAACTCTGAACATGATATTGTTAAAATTGTCATGGTTGAACCTGAATCTAAAATTGTTAAAACTAATGACATGATTGAAAAGGGGGTTCATAATGAACTTTCAAACAAATACTCAATTCTTGAAAAACATTGTATTTCCTTAGAAATTGCAATACAACAAAAAGAAGAAAGTTTTCTTGCTGAAAAACCTTGCATTAATCAGGATTTCCCAGAATTTCAATAATTTTTTGAAATTAACCACTTAAAAAACCAGATTCAGGATAAAGATTCAACCATATGCAATCTGAAATTACAACTCTTAGATGTGCATAAGAATGGTTATCATGGGATGAACAATCCTAATCATGAGATGAGTGGTAGGCTTAAATCTATGAATGATGAATTGGCTCTATGTGTGTCCAACCTAGTAAGGGAAAATGAGTCATTAAGAATGAACTTAGTAGAGAACAATTCCAAGTTGATAGATCAAACTAACTCCTTGTTGGCAGACATTGATGCTCTCAAAGCCCAAGTTCAGGATAAGAGCTTCACTATTGTTGCATTAAAAAATGAGCTTAGGAAATCTATTGGAAATAGGGTGAACACTAAGTTTGCAAAACCATCAACCTTGGGAAAGCCAATTGTTCACAACTCAAACATACAACTGTAGTTAGGCGCCCAATGCTTTTAGAACTGAAAGATTTAAACCATCAAAATCTAAGCTTGCCTCCCAAGTTGATGCGAATATTGTTTTGTCAAAACCAGTCACTTCACTATTTCATTCTGATATGATGAATAACAAACCCAGTTTAATGTTCAAAGTCCTGAGATCATGAATACTAGGAGTTCATCTAGTTCTCATAAGAAACATCAAATGGCTGATCAATCCCCTAAAAAGCAAACTAATTACAAAAGGACCAATATTTAAAACAGGGAAGTGCCTACATCCAAATCTACTAGCAGCTGTTTCAAATGGATTCCCACTAGTAGATTATTTAAGTTTTCAGGATCCAAACGGACTTACATACCTAGATCTTGCCTTAAGTGGATGCCCACAGGAAAACTCTACAAGAATATTGAACCTAAAGGGATTTCTATTAATGACACTCCTAGATCAAACTGTGCAACATCCAATAGTGAGGTTACTCATGTCACTAACCCATCTATCTGCAATACTACATGTGTTACTAGTGGAAAGCCTCGCCTTTTCGGTGCAATGCTCAATTCAATCATGAACATCATGACACGGTTTCCATCAGAAATGAAGATTGCTCACTCAGGAATTGTAGCTTGTTAGAATTGATGTACCTCGACTTGACTCCTGTTCAACCCATTAGGACTCGCTCTTAAATCGTGTACAAATTAGTTTTTTCTTAAAAAATCAATCAAATCATTTTTCTTTATTAAATCATATTTTTTTCTTTACCCTCTATCTAATAAAATATGTATCTCTTGTAATCGATAACATCTACGGTTCTAGAAATGTCATTCAATAATGACACGGGTCCATAGATGAAGTTCGAACAAAAGATAGTATCTAGTTTTATAACGGGGGTTTGAATTCAATCAATGTTCACTGGTGACATTGATTGAGGGGGAGAATATTTCAAGTTATCTCGTATCTCTCTTGTTTCTCTTTGCACCATTGTTTGACATGTATTATGTGCTGATGCATGTTTAAGTCCAAATTTCGTATGTCCTCTCGTGCTAGTTTGCTTATCTATGATATGTCACTTTTGGGTACTTGTCATATTATTCTACATGTTTTAGAAACTGTATTTACATGCTATCTGATAAGTTCAAGGACTGAAAGTGTTACTAGTACAAAATTGGATATATAGCGACTTGCCTTAAAATTTGAGAGATAGCAACTTGTCCTAGCGAGTTGCTTATTCTGCACATGTACAGGGACTGAAAGTGGTAACTTTGAAAAACTTGA
>OU343220.1:75731991-75831439 GCA_910596185.1 Chrysanthemum makinoi
TTATTTCATCTTTCTTTCTACCCTTCGCGAAGATGAAGCTTATTTGGGCATTTATATAGTGTGTCAAACTTGGCTATTGGATTCGTTCGCGATTCTCTCGGCTTTAACACAATGTAACTATGACTTAGGTGTTAAGAGTTACCATTCTTAATGATTTCCCATCCCCGATAATCTTGCACTTGAAGTCTTGCTCATTCCCAAGACTCTACATCTCATATTCATTTTGCTTGACATTGGCAACTTAGTTGTGGTAGAAGTTTGAGTTGTCTCCATGTCCATCTTCTTTATAGGGAATAAAGAATTCCTCTAGTTTGGATCTTGTATATCAAAGTATCAAACCTTGGCTATAAAACCACTTGTGAGGGATCTAAACACAGGCAATTGTGCTGGGATACTTTGAGTATTACCAAAAGTATGCAAAATCTACTACTTGATACTTAGAAGAATATTAACAATGTATGAACAATGGCGTTAATACTACAACAAATTGTTTCAATAAATGCACTTCAATATTGTTAAGAAAATAATATGAGTGATAGAGCTATGGCGTTTTTAACCTTGAAGTCAAACCACAAGAAGATCTATATCACCTTAACCTAGGATCCTTTTATAGAAGCACGAAGTCCTACGGGGATAACTATCAATATTCTAAACATGCATAATATTCATTTAAGCCAAACTATATAAGATACATACTAAATATCTTCTATATATATGCATTACCACGTTTTCTAACACGATTACAAATCTTCATCCCCTGAATTCACGTGATACAAAGTTTCCTTTGGCGATTACTAACTTCGATTATCTTTGTTAGTGTAATACTGCGTGTCCAGAGCTTGTTAAGTTTTTAGTTAGAACAACTTTCTTAGCCAAGCTATTGGTTTCTTTCTTCTTCCTTAAATTGTGGACTCATTATCATGTTCTTTTAGACTTAACTTGTTGCCCGGCCTCTCACGATCATTCTTTCCTTTTCCTCCGCTATTTTTTGCAGGATTCGGTAGCCGTTTTGCTATCATTTCCTCATCAATCATAACATTACCACCCATTACCATCATCTTGGTAATAATTACTTCCTTTTCTTCACCATTATAATTCCATCATTGGTTCATTTATAGAGGTTCCCGCACTTTTCTTTCGGTTTATTTTTGCCAGAGGGTGGATTTTAAGATTTCCCACGAGTTCTTTCTGCTACTGAAAATGAAGGACTAATGCTTTAGTGCTTTCCGCTTCTTCCTTTTAATCCACAAGCGGATTCGGTGACATCATCTTGTTGACTTTCTTGACTCTATAAGTGTTTGAAAGTTTCTTCAACCATTTTTCTAATGCCACTATCTATGTCTTTCTTGTGAGACTAAATTTTTAAAAGATGTCGGGGGTTAGGTGAGGCTTTTTGTAGAAAGGTTTTAGCGAAGGTTGTTTCCTTTTTAAGCACATTTCTCTTATGCTTGCTTTGTTGGTGGCTTTGGTTTTGATTACATTTGATGCACTTTAAATTCACGATCTTTTTACCCTTCTAACCTTTTGTCTTCACTTGAGAGGCGGCGTATTCGTCGATGAATCAACCTTTCCTTTGAGAAAGCCGCATCGTATATTCCATAATTTTAGTTTAGTGATCTTAGAACTAAGAAGTCACAAGTCTTTTTCCACTGTTTTCATGTACCCGATTGGCGAGGAGTTTTCACCATGTCAACCTTGGAAGTCGTCTAGAACAACGTGAACTTCCTCATTTTAATCAGGAGAGCGATTTTTGGAATTCATCATGAGTTGTGTTTAGAATTGGAAATTCCATTATGAAGTGTCAGTCGCTAACTATAGACTAACACAAGTTAGCTCGTAGACATATCATTATTTAATGTTTATTAGATTAGTTATTAGCTTAGTTTAGCTTAGTGTAACAGGTGGAGGAAGGGCCGGGTCTTTTACCGGTATGCGATCCACGCGGCTCATGGGAGGGTGTTTGGTTTGTAACTATAAATACCCTTCCACTTGGGAAGGGTGGTGGCTTCTTTAATCTAACCTTTAACTTTGTTGTTTAACTTTCTCTCTCTAAAGATCACCCTCTCTACTCTTTCTCTCTCTAAGATGGCTTACTTGATCTTTCACCACCCTAGACCACCCGATCATGAGACATATTTTATCTTTTGATCTTACAATTGGCATGAGCCTAGGTTTTAATGTTTTGATGATTTTGTACGGTTTTTATGTGGCTCGTTATATGCGGTTTGTTATGTTTTAGATGTTTGGATGCGGTTTGGTGATTCAGCGAGTTACATTATGGCTTTTAGATTCAAATGGGTTTGATGATGTGGTTATAAGTGAATCTTGGTTTTAATTAACATTGTATGAATCGATCTTGGCAAGATTTTTGAATCCGTTTTAATTTGCTTGATGGCTGTATCCTTGATTGGTATAAGCTTTTTTAAGAATACGATGCGAATTACGGTAAAAGCGTAGTTTTATGACATTCTTCAAACAACTTGTGGTTATTTCTTGAAGAGGTTTGTGAAAAAATTGTCAGGATCTGATATGCGATTTGTGCTATGGAGCAGTTTGACTTTTTGAGTCAAAGCGATTTGTCATTTATTGGTCCAATCTGAGATCACGTTTTATCTTAATATCTAGTCAAATGGTCTAAAAATGATTTATGTATTGAGTTGGCCGGTTTTGAGTATTTAACTATCGCGATTTGTTAACAATGAGTTTGAGATTAAAACAAAAGAAGATTTGTGTTACAAAAGATGAAGCGATTTGTCCAAAGATTCACGATCGACTTGACTCTTATGCATTTAAGCCACTTATTACAAGCTTTTTTGGGGTTTTATAAGATAGATTAAGATAAAGGGTTGTTCGGGCGATGCGAGTCTACATCTACAAAACATAAGTCTTCTACCATCTAAACTTTTACACAACATCTCAACATGTCTCACTACTATGCTAAGGACTACTTACTTTTAGATCTTAGGTTTTCCTTTTAATTTAAATTGGTACTAATGGGGTGCACAAGACTATCAAGAGTCTTATTCACGAAACAAAAACCTCGTCATCGATCTAAGATTAAGAAGACTAAACCTCTATCGTATCAGAAACTAAAGGTCAAAGAAATATAACAACCTTGTCATTTTCTTTACCTTGGTTACGTAATGACTCGATAAAACTTGGTTTCTAATCGAGAGTTATTATACCTTTGAACTAAGGAAATGAAATAAATGGTTATTTGGTCCACTTGTTTAGTTATGTGTAAATCATAAGAGGAACCAATGTTTTGGAATCTGGATCTTTCATTCATGAGTGAAGTGACAATATTGCTATTATCAAGACACTTTAGAGGCGTCACATGAATGAAAATAACCCATCATTGATCCATGTTGTGTTAATGTTTGAAACAAAGCTGAGGAATTGAACAAAGCCTATATTAAGGTTTCATTACGTTTTTCTTGTTAGGTCGATAGGATTACAGCGAAGTAATATTAATTAACCTACCTTGATTCATTGAGAAGATCTAGGTAGGCACAATATACTCAAACCATCCTTGTGGTGAGCCACATTAGATCATAAGTGAATGGAAGTGAAAGGATCATGTGGTGGCGTGTTTGATGTTGCGTCAATATGAGGTTGGGGCCTTCGGTTTATGTTAAGTAAGTCCGGGTTTGAAGTTTTCGATTATTGTTGAGTGGGAGGCGTTTAGTAGAGTGTTTTGGGTTGATATGAGAATTTTAGGGTTAAGTGATTATAAGTGTGTATTTTATACGGTTTTAAGGTTGTGTTATCCTAGGTTGTTTGGCATGGGGCGTATGTTGGGCCGAAATTCTGGGCCCAGCGGGTACACTATAATGAATGTAGCTTAGCGAGTGAGTACTAATGAATATACTTGGGGCGAAGATAGAAAGTGTGATATGGACATTTTAATTCCTCGAAATTATTTGATGTGTGGGATTTAAGTATGATTTGGGTTCTAATGTTGGTTCGGATCATGTGGTATATTGGCGTTGAGATATGTGGTATCTATTTGGGTCGGTTTTAATCGTTTGATGGATATATTTTGACTCCACTCTTAGAGTACTTGGGATTCAAAATATTGCTAGGAAAGCAATTTGAATTGGACTTGGATTGAGCCGGATTTAATGGATTTTTAGATCGGATGATTATTAATGACAATGAGATTTGTGATGATGAGATGTGTTATAATGAAATTAATAATTATTCAATGAGACTTGTTCTGAGTTTATGATGAAAGTCGTTATGATATCTGATTTGATACATTGGTTTATACTTCTTGAAAATATTTTCACGGCTTAAATTGTTTATTAAACAAAGTTGACTACAGGGTTGTTTATGCGGTTATTTCTTATTTGGATTTGAAGTGAAGTTTTCAGACACGTTTACTTATTTCATCTTCTTTCTTTCTACCCTTCGTTGAAGATGACTTGTTTTGGGCATTTATATATTGTGATGAGACTTGGCTGATTTAGTTCGTTTTGCGATTCTCAAAGCAACCCATGCAATGTAACTATAACCCGGTGTCTGTATTTGTTGAGAATCGTCAAGAGGCTTTGTACATTGGGTACAGTTTCTTCTTCACAAGGATTAGTACAAGCTTAAAGTAGCAAATGCAGAATTCTACTTCATGATCAAGTTTGGTATATCGAGTTTACTTCACGATTGGTCCGCGGCAATTGCCAGCGAGATTCGTGAATGATGTGTTTACCAAAGAGTTGAATGAATGAGATGTAATCGGAATTCTCATGAGTTACCGATGCTCTGACGTAATGATGATACTTCCGGTCTAAGCAAAATCTTTCTAAAATCTTCAATGTCAACCATTATTCTTCAAGATGCTTGCTTATGACAAGAACTTCTGTGCTAATGGGCGTACATGTTATGATGCTTAGAAAGTTCGAAACCATCATTGGGGCGTGTACTTTGGTATATTCACGGTCAACCTCAAGGGAAGTAGTTTATACTACTTGTCTTAGTATGGTTTGTGAAGGTGTCTACATATGGGTAAAGAATTGTTGATGATATGTTGATGATGATGAATGAACCGTTGATGAACACCATATTCCCACAAAACGGATATTCACGAAACCAAAGTTGTCATAACACATTCAAAGTGACATTGTTTCACGGTTTTGTCTTGATTTTGTAAAATCCAGCGAAAGAATCTATTTCTCGGTTTAAATCATAGACTTGTAAAATTCCGTGATAATGGAAACATCACAGTAATAGTAAAAGTGCATTTCCGGTTCTATCTCTCGGTTTTATTCTTGGTTTTGTAAAATCCGTGATCATAGAACCATCACGGAGAAAAGGAAAGTGTATTTGGAATCCTATCGATCTTATAATGTCGATTTACCTTGAAAGGATAAAAAAGTGTACTTCATGAATTGGGTGATTGTTTGGATATTCTTCATGGCTGTTTGGTTATTTCTATGTTTTACGGGGTTATGTGCTTTTAACCATGGTCGGGATGAAAACCATTATCATAGTTCACTTAAAATGTCAAAGGAGGCTAGATTTGAGCTTTTAACCAGAAGATGTGACAACGGCGTTAAATCACTATTATTTATTTGAAGTTGAAGTGAAATATCACGGGCGAGTGTACTTAGTATCTGAAGGTATCGGGGATGGTTAAATGAAGATTCTTCAAGATCCTTGCTCGAGCTTATTATCAAAAAAGAAGACTTGGAAATCTAGTTATTGTTGGGTGACTTTTCCTTTTTCTTTTCCAGCGAGGAATTGGGCTCTTACCACCAAAATAACTATCACTTTTAAGGAGTTACGTTGTAGTGCTTTCGGTGTCACATTCAATTGTGGATTTTCAAGAGGTGATGTCGTCCCAATACTTGATGGTTGGTTGGTTGAAGAGTATAGAGTACTTAGAGATTCAATGGAGGATGAAATCTCGTGCAGCTCTTTATTATATGTGTGGATTTAAGTCACGAGTTGGGGTTGTTTTACTTGAGTCAAATTCATCATATTGGGTTTTCTCCATAATTTATCCGACAAAGAGCCCCTCTTGAATGATAATGGGATTGATTACAAGTTTGCCAGAGAGGTTGAAAGAGAGAGAGATTTATGACGTTTGAACACTAGCAGTTCAAGCCTCATTCCTTAAAGAGAGAGTAAGCCCGGTGCATTTTATCTTAGAAGAAGCCTTCTTATTGAGACCATTCTCATCAACATGCTTCATGTTTTTCCATGCGCTTCGGTCATCAAGTGAGCAGAACTCTTGTTTGATTGTTTTCTTATTCCACTTCTCAATTATAATGGCGATGGCGACATCATATGATATGCCCAGAGAAGTGTGAATAGAATACATTTGGATGATTTTCACTTATTCAATCATGAATGGCAAACTTCGTATGCAATTCTTGAGGGAAAAGTGTGAATTCTTGCATAGTTGATTGATATCACGAGAATAAATGAATCAAGCGGCTCCCAACTCATGTAGGCCGAGCCTTCTGTTAGGTTCATCTTTACATGGAGTTTCTTCTAGGAGCCGTTGGTTGACTATCTTCTCCGCAGTTGATGAGTTTAGCGACAAAGTGCTTCGATTCGCGGTCTTGATTTTCTTGATGAACATCTTTACATTCTGTTTGATTGGGAGGGATTTGATTTATGGGCATTTCTGCATATAAGTTAATTGGATACTTTTGGTAAGATGAAGATGTTAACTATCTATTCCCCATTGGACAATCTTGAAGAAGGTCGAGATCTATAGTGCATTCTACATTTTCTGGCATGTTAGAAGACTTAAGGCCAATTGCATTTAATGATCTAAGACTTCTTCTTATTAGGGCATTTATCATAAAGATTGTTAGTTTGGGGAGAGCACTAATTGGAGAGTGAAATGTCAGTTAATCCCCAATTAGACTTGCTCACACTCTTGACAAGTTGATTCTAAAAGATTAAATGTGGTCTTCTCAAAAAAGATTTCAAGTATTTGGGCTTATAATATGTTGCTGATTACGGAGTGTCAAAACCCGACAAGGGGAAGGAGGCACACATCTAAACACAAAGCGAGTAAACTTGATGAACTTAATTCTTCTAAGTGATTGAAGACATCTGGGAGAGACAAATGTCATGGGAGAGCTCGGGTTTTACTCATCAGGGCTTTTGGTGTTACATTATTCCAACTCGTGAAGTGATGTAAGAGAAAGTTTACGAAGAAAGAGGTACTCAAGTGTGTGATGATTTGATGTTATCGCCAATCATCGGGGGAGAATTGTGTACATTGGAAACTCAGGTGTTTCACTTGAGTGCTTAATCGATTGATTGAGAGATATAATCACTTATTAGGAGTTGACATCCATGAATAGTCATCATGAGATATGGTGATTCGGCTGCTTATTCAATGTTATCGGTTATTCTCTCTTTAGGCATTGGTTATTGGAGCTTCATACACTATCATTGGGAGATAAAAGTATACATCGGGGGTTATTCTTTGGCTAGCCGACTTAATTTGCTACTTGATGGTATAAGTTTCTACGTCTTTGGGTATATGTGTATTGAGTTAAATGAGCTCTAGTCTAGGAGAATTGAATCAATTCATCTACTTAGGGAAAGTGGTCTCTTGAAAACTTTTGGTATGGATAAGCGGACTTGATGGGAATGAAATTTGAGAAGAGTTATTTATGTGTGGGATGATCGTTCTTATTTTGGATGATATAACCGAGAGAAGAATCACAAAAGTACTCTTAAAGGGCGGTCGATGATGATAATGGTGTGCTTCTTTGTGCACCTAGCTAAGAAACTTGAAAGAAAGCTTTGAATCGCTAAGCTAAAGGATTTTTGGTTTGGAGGAGAAGGCTGCCAAAGTCTACATTGTTAAAGGCTCAATTCCTTCTTTTCAAGAGCCTCGGAAGCTTTGGTGGTGGATGTTTAAGAGATAACGATTTCTATCTTCTTCAGAATTTGTTTTGATATCCTTATCTCGGTACTCGAATCATCATCTTCTTAAACTATATCATCTACTCTATCTTTGTAAATATTTATCAAAAACCAAATAGAAAATTATTAAACCAACAAAAACCCATAAGAATCATAAAATTTAAAATGTATATATATATATATATATATACCAAATATATATATATATATATATATATATATATAATGTGTGTATATATATATATATATATATACCAAAAATATTGCTTTTATCAAGACATGTTTTCTGGTATCGATAACATCTGCGGTCTTAGAAATCTCATTCAACAATAGCGCAGGACCATAGATGAATTCGAGCGGAAGGTGTAAATATTTCTTCAAAACATGTCACAAATCAAATGGCTTAATAATTACTTGAGTGCTATAACTTAAGTACCATCCCTTGCTTACTATTATTTGAGATAGCAACCCGTTTTTCAAAAAGAAAGTACTACGCTAAACAGCGATTTTATTAAATTCGTGCACTTATCCTAAAACAAATTGAGGAAGTATGTAGAGAATTGCTGTTCCTATACAAATGTTTTTCCTTCTATAAAATCTTGAGGAAAAATATTTGTTGTTTTCAAAATGAGTGGTAAATGAGTTGCTTGTAAATCAATGATTGAGGAGTTTTAAGTAAATTGAGAAACTCAATCAATGACACCACTTTTAAACTTTTCATAAAAATAAGTCATTGATTGAGGGGGAGAATGTTTTCAAATGTATATCATTTAACGAGCTTATCTAATTATCCTATATACTTAAATGTAAAACATGTTAATCTACGTTGAAGGACTAGGTGCCATAAGTGTTTAGCATCTTTTCCTCCCATGATGTTGACAAGCGATTTCAAATTTTCCATGTACATGTTGAGGGGGAGCATCTACTTTAAACCTCAAATTATTGAAACGTGATTGAATTGTCTCTAAGTCACGAGTTCCTGCAATATGTGCAAAACTCTTTCAAACTTGAGGCACATATTGAGGGAATAAACTTTGAAAACTTCATCCTTCCTCAAAATGTTTTATCTACTCAAATTGATTGGGAAGTGATGATGATCATTTTAGAAAATGTTAATCTAACGATTTCAAAGATCTCTTGCCTCCGTGTGCTAAACAATTTAAGATGTTTTATGCATATGTTGAGGGGGAGCATTTCTAAAATATCAAAACAATTAAGATACAAAATGCTTTTGATTCTATATCACAAGTATCTTGATTGTTTTTCAAATGGTTTTCAATTGGTTAGATGGTGATGAACCATACCAAAAATACCGACCAACTTTACTTTATGAATGGTGATACAAGGATGATAAGGTTAGGTTGAGGTCCCATGATCGCCCGAAGCAGGAGGGATCTACAGGGACAATCCCACTTGTTAGTGTAGAAGTCCTTAGGTATGATGATAAAAGGAGAAAAAAAATGAGATATGGGAAGAGTGCTTGAGAGGCGAGACTGAAATCTTTGGAATAAACCCAACAAGGTTCTAGTTATGAAGTCTCGGTGAAATGAAGAGGTTGAAGAAGAATGAAAGAATTGAATGTGAAAAGGGTGAAAAGAAATAGCCCTCCAATAATTCAACCTTAGAGCGACCGGGTTCAATTCATATACTCTTGGTGGTTACCAAGGTAACATCGGTGGTGAAGACAAGGCGTCATGGACCCGGTGGCCTTGGCACTTCAACTTTCCATACCACTCAAGTTCCTCTTAAAAGGACTTGTTTCATTCAGGGAGAGCATGATCTATCGACCTTCTCTTAGAGATTGTTGATATTAAAGAAGGAGACCCTCTCCTGAGTCTCGGCATAGGAACCAAATATGCACAATGGAGTCTAGAGCCACGAGATCATCAATAAATCTCATTAGGACACTTTCAATGAAGACTCTGTTTCACACAATGTGAAAAGAGATATTATATCTTATGAGTCCTACGCATTCTCCTTGTGGTATTGCGGAACATGGTGATATGCAAACATATTCACAATGAAGATGGAAAGCCTTCTGGAGCCAACATCAAACAAGCTCCTGTAGGTGGCATGTGAGATCTATCCAATAGATCAACCATGTGACAAGCTGAGCGAAAGCGATAGGCCGATTCAATCATTTGAATCAATCTTGGTTCGAGTTATGGATTGGCGGATACCTTTGAAAAGCCGGTGGTTGTGCCAAAAACTCTTTTCTTTTGCAGTCATTTGTGTACTTATTTCTCAAAATAAAGGTGTTTATGATTGATAATTGATTTTCATTAAAACCTTCGTTGTATTGCAAAAACAATTTCTATTGAAGCGATTAGCGATTGTTTTCAAATCTCTTTTCATCAATCGATTGAATCTTATTTATTTGGTTCACTCATCGTCTTGTCTTCTTTGAGATGTTCGGTTTGAGAGCGATTAAAGCATTTGCGAAACCTGTCGAAATTCTTTGGAATTATACATCCGAGCGATACTTATCACGATCAAGGAGGAAATGGGCGTGTACCTCAATTCAACAAAAGTGATCAAAGACACTCTTGTGTGCTTTATTGCTAAGCTATTTTATGCGAGGAACACGGAACTTGTCCGATGGAAATGGGCGGTCAATCCATAGCCGCATGCTCACTCAACACACGTTAGGTTCCAAAATCATGATTAGTGCATCAATGACTACGATATTTTCACTCCATATGCACTTTCTGGCTAGCACTTGCCAATATCATGAATCAACTAAAGCTTCGCTACTTCGATAAGAATATATGATTATCAAACATGCAAAATGAAGAATCAAAGACTACGAGCTCTGAGAACAAAGAACATGAACAAGAATTCAAGGACTATCTCAATGATATATCTGTTTGTATACTATGTAATTTTAATGTGTGTTTGAGGTGACCTCCGCAGGGAGTTGTTAGGATTTGGAAAATCCATTGAATTAAAGTGTCGGTCACCTCAAGTATATGTAATCGTTAAGCTCGTGAGTCGTGTAGTTATTTGATGTTAAGTAGTATTTAGTTATGTAACAGTGGAGGATGATTGGGTCTTTACCTTGTATGCACGATCCGCCGTCGGTGGCGTTTTATTATGAACTATAAATACTCTCTACCTCCCAAGGTAGAGAGTTGAAGCTCATAATAAGATTTTCTTTCTCTCACTAAAGTTCCCAAACCTCTAACTTTCTCTCTCTAAAATCATTGTCGCCTCTTTGTGTTTATGTTATGATGTGTATGTGAAATCCAATATGTTACAATGAATTCTTCTAAATTAAACACTCTATATTTTTCATTTTTTTTTTTTCTTCTTTCACATGTTTTTCTTAAAACAAGGTGTTAGTTTCTTCGATGCTCTTTTTGTTTTAGACAAAAGGGGAGAAAAAGTAAAACTCAATTCAAACTTTTACAATTTTAGTTTTTCCTTAAAATAATTTTATGTTTTGTCATCAACAAAAAAAGGGAGATTGTTAATACAAATAAGCCGTAAAATCGTTTATTTATATTTTACAATCTTCTAATGTTTTATCAGCCAATAACAAGCGTAAAATCCTTTTAACGAAACAAATAAAATACGTAATTGGTTTGAGCCAATAGTTTACTAACACATTTACGTTTTCACATAAAACTAAACAAGTAGTGCTTTCATGATTTAGTAATACATATGTACAACAACTAGTTTTTACATATTGGGTAGATATATACATAATTAGTATGTATTATAATGGGTAATAATATAATAGGTAGAAGTTTAAGTATTTGACCCGTTGACCAAATACATTGAATGTAGATGGGTTTAACCTAAAGTCCATAACCATTACCCATGGAGCATAACCAATGGCATGACATCACGCAAAAGTCATAAATGGGTATTACCCATGACCCATGGACTAGATACATTGCACCTACTAGATACATTGTATCTGCTTGGATACCATGGTCAGAAGTCTAGGACCCATGACCCATAACCCATGACCCAAAACCCATGAAGAGGAGTCCAGGCGATTCCCGGTTTACCGGGCCGGATCCCAAGTAAAGGGATCCATTGGAACAATAACCTATTTTCTTCTATAAATAGTGAGTCATTTCTTCATTTTGGGTTGTCACTTCCACTCATACTTTCTCCTAGTATTGTAAACTCTCTAACAAGATCCAAGGATCTTTCTATGTAGTTTGTGTTTGTTTTGTGATTCTCTAGGTTCCTCATAAAAGCTGAGATCACCACCTCTTGATGTCGAGCAAGCTCAAGTCCATGAGTTGCCATGCTTCGTCATAATCAAGACTATTGAGGTTCTCTTGTTGATAGTCCTTTCTTCCTCTAGAAGTGTTGTCATGGCATTAGTGAAGGATGCCAAAAGAGTCAAGGCAGAGTCATAAGTTAAAGGTGCTTAGCATTATGTGTCAAGGCATTAGTGAAGGATGCCAAAAGAGTCAAGATGAAGGCATTAAGTGAAGAGGTGTAGAACGTCCGTGTGTCAAAGGCATTAGTGAAGGATGCCAAAAAGGGTATAGTCAAAGGCATTAGTGAAGGATGTCAAGGGTGTACAATTGATATAGTGTATCGATGTACTAATAGAGATAGGTTGTTTCCAAGGACATTGATATCCTTGATGATGATTGTAAATAAGGAGTGGGTCTTTGGGATAGGTGTTGTGTAGTGTTGGGTAGTAGTTCCTCCTTTGTAATGGAACTCCGGTATCTAACCTTACCGGCGGATAAAGTGTAGGAAGCGTTGTGACATGTGTGGTTCTACCTTGTGGAAGAACCCGTATCTAATATGCAGGAAAAAGACTAAGCGGCGTTGTGAAGAGCTTCTCGCCATAGGAGTTGTCGTGTAGTGATTATGAACTCTCGAGTAGGTGACTCGGGGAGTGGAGTAGGGCAAGGAAGGTGTTCTTGTATCCGAACCACTATAAAGACTTGTATGTGGTTTTGTGTTTCTTACTCTTTACCTTTACATTGCATACTTACATATCTATCTATCAACGTCCAACATACACATCTAAATAGATTGACATAACTTGATCTAAATATTTTAAAACAAAGTTTTAATTGGTAAAACTATTCAACCCCCCTCCCCCTTCTAGTTTTCGGAATCCACTAGTTAGTCTAGAAGTCCTTAGGTATAATTAAAAAATAAGAAAGAAGCGAGAATAAGGGAAGAGTGCCAACTAAAGATGGAGCTAGTACTAGAACAAACCAACAATAATACTAGTGATGAAGTCTTGAGTGTGAAGGGGTTGAATAATGAAAATATAAGAGAGGGGTGAAAAGAAATAGCCCTCCAAATATTCCACATTAGAAGTCGGGTTCAATTCATATGCGGTGGTTACCAAGGTAATGATATTGTGAATAAACATCATCCCGTGGGCGTGTACTAAACCTTCTACCACCAAAGTTCTCTTAAAAGACTTGTTTCATTCTCATGGAGAACGGTGTAATCTATCGACTTATCTAGAGATGGTTGATATTGAAGCGAGAGACCTCTCCCTAGTCTCGCGTAGGAAAATCAAAGTGCACTATTGAGTCTAGAGCCAAGAGATCATCCAAAAGTCTCATTAAGACACACTTAAAATATGCTTATTGTTTCATACACCGTGAAAAGTAAGCAAATATACATTAAGAGTCCTACGCATTATCCTTGTGAGTATTGTGAATATCTTAGTGATCATTAAAGTATTACAATGAAGATGAAAATCCTTCTAGAGCCAACATAAAAAGCTCTTGGTAGGTGTCGTGTGAGATCCTTCATCGATCAAGCTTACAAGACCTGAAAACAAACGATGGGTGACTTCATTTGAATCAACCTTGTTCGATAAAATTGGCGTATACTTTTGGAAAACACTTCGATGTGCTCAAAAATTATTTTCGAGCACATCAACTTCGCATAAATTTTAAAAAAAAAGGTATTTGTGATTGAAACTTGATTTTTCTCATAAAACTTTTGTCGTTATTGAAAGAAAACTCTTTAATCGGCAATGCACGCGTATTTTTCAAATCAATTTTTCATCAATTAGTGAATCCCAATTCAGGTTCGCTCACTCAGTGTGTCTACTCTTGAGATGCTCGGTTTGAGATTAGCTGAATGCGACTCTGAAATCTGTTAAGGAGATTCCGAATTCTACGATCACAGCGATATTATACTAAATCAATGTGGAGCGAGTGGTTCTTGCAACCCTATTCTCAGAGTGAACAAATATACTTTTCGTTTGTTTAGCTATAGCTATTTTGCAAGAACTCCCAGCGATTCACGGTGATAGCGAATGAGATGTCAATTCATAACACATGCTCTTCTTCCTTCACAATTAAATAAATCATGATAAGTAAAAGCGCATACAACAACTTACGCAACTCGTGCAAAATATCATGATCGAGAAAGATGAGCATGTCGGTCCAAAAGTCACAACATCACATAGAAGCTGATACAACAAAGGCGATACAACATCACATTTAGTTCGTAGTCTTATTAGAAAACTTTAGTTAAAATATCACCATGGAGTCAGTGGTCTTTACCCACCGGTGTCACGTGATTAAAATTGCTGTAAGTGTTTATTGCAAGACTATAAATACCCTCTTCCCGCCCTGAGAGGGTTGGAGATTTCACTTAATCTAATACACACTACACTACATCACTAGAAAACTCTCCCACTTCTTCCTTTCTCTCTCTATATTAACCTATCATAAAGAACCATACATGTTTTGATAACTTACATTAGAACATATTTATAACTTTGGAATTTATTCGAAAGTTTTGAACAAATTGAAACTTTTGACTTATTAAAATTTCTTATACAAGAAACTTCGAAAAAAGTCTTTAGAACATTGCCGAATTTTAATTCTTCAGCTTTTTGATTCAAACAAAGTCAATTGTTAAAACCATTCTAAACACCTTAAATATTATTACATCAATAACATACTTACTTTCGAAAGTTTAAAGAACACCAAATTTCTAACTTGTTATTTTTCAAATCCTAACCATGTAAAACTAATTACAACATGATCCTATCACTAATAATACTCTATTGGCAAATGTTCTAGGAATAACTCACACACAAACACAAATATTTGAAATCACTTAAACCCTTATTATTCAAAGACTCAAATCTTTTTAAATAGTTACAATTCATGATTGTGGTGATGTTTAATTGATTTCAAACCTTTCCCACCATTTTAATCAAACTAAAACATACCAAATCAGGAAAACCCAAATTTACACCCTAAAACCCCAATCTTTTGAATAACATTTTACAGAGTTATTAAACACTCGTTTTTAGGGTTGGAATCATGAGTATAAAACCACTTCTGATTTGAGTGAATGTTAAAGGTTGAAGGTTTGGATTTGGCGCTTGAATCGTTTTGCCTTTATTCTTTTAAGTTTCTTATTTTTGTGACAAAGGGGTTGGTGAATTACTTTTGAAATTTTGACTTTTGGAATATTTAGTACCTAAACTCTTTTAATTGAAAATTTATTCCTAGTTTGAAAACTATTTTGCACGTTTGTCCCTAACTTTATCAATTGGTTAACAGTTTCTCATAATTGACAAAAAAACAAATGTTTACTCCCTATCTCTTTAAAACTTTTGAAATTTATTAAGCTTTTGGGAGAGATTTTTCTTGCAAAAACATATCCAACAATTTGAAGCAACATTTTTTAGAAAGGTATGCAAGAACACGAATGAATTTTGAAATATTTTTTTCAATTCTCCCCTAACACTTGCTTCCTAAAAACTTGTTTTTAAAATATTTGAAGCGAGAGAACATGTGTTGAAATATGAGAAAATACGTGCTTGCATCTTGTGTCAGGCTAAACATATTTTTGGATTTCTTGTTTTTAATTTTGTATTTTGTGTTTTGTAGGAGTTTAAAATATAAAAAAAAATCTTTTGTATTTTGATGGTTTTATATTTTTGTATTTTTTGATAAAATATTTACAAAATAGTTTCGTGTTTGACCTATTGTTTAATGAGTAAGTAAATTATCAAGTTCTTTTGGAGTAAAATACCGTATACCAATTCGGTGAACCAAATCAACAAATCTTGAATAGGGAAAGGCTTTGGTGAATAATTCCGACAATTGGTGTTGGTACTACCAACTAAAATCGACCAAACCCTTTTCCACTTGTTCCTTGATATCATGATATCTGAGAGCGATATGATTTGACTTGGAGTGTAAGACTGCGTTGCATGAGATTGCTGTGGCACCTTTAGATTCGCAATACATCAAAATCTTGTCAAATACATAACCGTAATCCATCAGCTGTGTTCTTATCCAGAAGACTTGAGCATAGCAGGCATACATGGCTACATATTCTATTTTTGTGAAGGACAGTGATGTGCAATCTTGCTTCTTCGACTGCCATGACACCAATTTATCACCAAAGAATTAAGGATTGCCAGAAGTACATTTGCGTATATCTAAAAAACCTGCATGATCCGCATCTGAAAAATCTATTAGTGCAAAACCGAATCTTCGGATATGAATCCCCAATTAATGGTTTCCTAGATATATGCAGTTATTTTAGCCTCGAGAGGTAGCGTTGATAGATTATGCAGGATAATGGGAGCAAAGATAAACAACAAATATTATGTGCAGTACGCTGCTTGATTAGGTACATGTTGAACCAATAATACTACGGTATTTGGTAAGGTCAGTGGTTTCCATGCAAATCATCATCCAACTTGGTGGAGCTTGTCATTGGTGTGTTATAGGTGCCACAACTAGTCATGTCATGCTTCATAAGTATGTTTATAGCATATTTGGATTGATTTAGAAAAATACCATGGGGGGTTGATGAACTTGAAGTCCTAAGAAGAACTTTAGTTCACCCATCATACATATCTCAAAATTTTTGTTTAGTTAATTTTTTCAAAGAGTTTAGTGCTTTTTCTTAGTTGAAACAAAATTGATGTCATCTATTTGATACACTTTTGGTTGGCTAATGTAGATGATGCAATCTATTCTTGGTTTTCCTAATGTAGATGATGCCAATACCCTCTGGGTAAGTTCCGCGGTGTTTATATAGATGTCATAGTATGAGTAGCATATATAATTTTCATAACTTAGTCCCGATTTTGCTTGAAATTGAACTCTTACAAACCGGATCACGAAGCTGTGTTGGAGACATCCGCAAAAGCGAGGAGACAATATAAAAGTGGAAGAATTATTCGATTACGACACATGAAAAGAAGAAGATGGCTCCATAGCCACTTGCATGCCACCAATATCGGAAATCTTGACATTTGTCCTTTGCTATAGCTCATTTTCTTAATATAGGTTTATATAGAAACAACTTTTTAGATGTTTATGATTAGTTCAAAGTGTAAGCAAGTGAAGGTTTTACGTAGGTGAGTTGCTTTGGTAGATGATAATTTAGAAGCTGGAGATTACTAGAGGTGAGCTTTGCTATGATCAATTTACTTTCATTTTCTTATAGGTTATGGTTTCAATATAAACAAAACTAGTTAAGGCCCAAGTTAACTGTATTGAGATTATTCTCGGACTCAAAATTGGGAAGTGGGAAAACTTGGAACAAGATCAAAGAATAAGGCCTCAGTGTTGACACAAGTGGATATCACCTGACCATGACTAGAAATATAGTCGCATTCTTTGGATCAACAAGAGGTTAGAGCAATCTTTTTATTGCTAGTATTTATTCCTATAAATAGAGTGGGTCGAGTTATTTTATATCCAATGGGTCAAGTAGTTTGCAAGCCACCCAAGTATCATGATGCATACCTCTTAAGTTGTTTTATCCAAAGATTCATATTTACAGTATGATACTACCGTAGATGAATAGCAAGGTATTTATTACACATAAATAATGTACAAACAAATGTATGTATTCAATGACCCGAAGACCCGATAAAATTCACCTCTTTAATGTGTACACATGCCATAAGCTTCTTATCATTTTACTCTCTGGTGAGAAAGTCAAGTATGGCACTTGTTTGTTGTGGCCATCAGTTAGGAACACAAGCAATTAGGTATTTTCTGGAATTTTTATTTGTGGTAACATCAAGCTTAAGTTGTTACTAACTTGAGAAATTATTTGTTACTACCCAACTTTCAGCAAAATAAATGCTGATGACTTGAACAGACATCCTTATGAGCGTAAAATATGATCCATGAGTTAGCCCTTGTTCTCGGTAATTTGGAGATGTTCTTCTTCCTGTTGCCCGTTAACTATAGTCGTGTATCTTGAAGTTTGAGAACAAAGATTTGAACTCCATCATTGGTGCATGGTTTACATTGTGGCGCGATTAATCCAAGATAATGATGTTCAATTATCTTGAATTCTAGTGTTTTTCTTTATAGTTTGTTGAATTCTAGTGTTTTAATGTGGATTTTGTCATATGTTTATTTGAATTGACGTATTATCTTAATTTACTTTGTTGTGTTTGACATTTGTGATGTATTTTAATCAGTTTATATATATTTGCTGCATTTGTATATAATTATCAATTAAAACAAAAAACATTTCTAAAATTTACTAATTTATTGGAAAATTTTAGAAATTATTTTTTTTAATAAAATAGATTTTGCCAAAAAGACATATTTTAGTTAAAAAGATATCTTTTTATTCTATATAAAGATAGGTTGGATGCTTTTATAAAGGCGGTTGTGCGAGGCCAGGGGTGTCAATGTTTAATAAAAATATGTTTTTTTACTCTATAATGGAGACCAATTTTAAGGAGAAAACCGATGCACCGATGCTTCTAATAGATATAGGTTGCCTAACGGTTTCTTTATATTTGATCATGGAGATACCCCAATTGAGAGAGTGGTTCCAAAACAACTCTTCATGGGCCATTTTAGGTTTTACGTGAGATTTTTTGTAGTGATCAAGGTCTGAGTTGATCCTGCTAAGATTGAATAAGGATTGGAAAATACCTTTAACTTCCCAGAGATTGGTTATTTTTAGGTATTTCAGTTACTCTGATGATGATTCATTAAAGGTTTCTCCAAGATAGTGGAACCTCTAACAAAGCCTTCGAGGAAGAATCAGGGAATGCTGAATGGGAAGAAAATCAAGAGACATTTTTCAAGCATTTAGCATAAACTCTCTGATTGCTAATTTTGTCCTTGCGAGAAGGTATAGATAATTTTGTGGTTTATTGCAATGCTTTGCATAAGGGGTTTTGGTGTATGTATTGATGCAAGGAGATGGTACTCTAGGCCAAAAGATATAAACATTGGCCAAAGTTCTAACTCGATTAACAATAGTTAGTGCTTGCTCCACCTACTAATCTTTTGATGATTAAGAGCTTATTTCAACAACATTCCACTCACATATGATGTTCTATCAACTCCTTTAAAAAAAAATTCACAAGAATCATCCTCTGAGTAATGTAATTGGAGATGTGTAGTGCGGTGTTAAAACCGGAGACAAACCTGGATCAGAGCATCAACAAGGATTTATTATGGCTATTTATGAAGAAACAAATCATGAAGAAGCAAACATATGTTTGTTTGGATGTTTCCTCTCAGTTAAACCCAAAATGTTTTCAAAGCTTTGGAGGAAGAAAGTTGGGTGGAAGCAATGCAAGAAGAACTCTTATAGATCAAAATTCAGAAGGTTTGGGTTCTTGTTGACTTACCTAAGGGTGTGAAGGTGATTGGTACTAAGTGGGTGTTCAGAGTAAAGAGAGATGAAAGAGGGATTGTTATTAGAAATAACGCAAGGCTTGTGGCTTAGGGTTATACAAAAAAGAATGAATTGACTATGAAGAGGTTTTTGCAGCTAGGATTGAAGCAATCGGCTATTCTTAGCCTATGCTTCATTCATGGGATTTATGGTATACGGATGGATGTCAAGAGTGCCTTTTATATGGTACAATTGAAGAGAAGGTTTATTTCTCCACGGCCTCGAGGTTTTATTGATCACGATCATCCAAACAAAGGTGTATAATGTGGTGAAGCTCGTATGGGTGCATTAGGCACCAAGGGCATGGTATGAGACTTTAGCTACACATCATTGCGAGAATGGATTTCAAAGGGGCAAGATTGATGGGACTTTGTTGATAAAAGCACAAAGGAGATATCTTGCTTATCTGAGGGAGATGTGCATTGAAATTGAGAAGTGATGCACGACAAATTCGAGATAAGTTTCATGGGAGAAATCGCTTTATTTTTGGGGCTACAAGTGAAGAAGAGACCAGATGGTATATTTATAAGTCAAGATAAATATGTGGTTGACATTCTAAGGAAGTTGAAAGCGAGAGGAAGGTGAAGGTCTCAACTTTCATCAGATAGTGGAATTTCTAAACACTACCCATATAAGGTATGCTTTAAGCATGAAGTCCTACTATCTATGTCTCTCATCCCACAGTCTTGTAAGCTGCTATTGTCAAACTAGTGAACATAAAGACAGAATTAAGCAACGATTAAATGTTAGGATTGATAAAATCATGTGGTTAAAGAGTTGGTCACCTCAAGTATATGTATTCATTAGTAAGCTCGTGTAAAGTAGTTATTTAGTGTTAGTAAGTAGTTTCTTAAGTAAGACCGTGGGAGGATGGGCGGGTCTTTACCTTTATCACGATCCACGACTAGTAAATGTCTTTTAGAACCTATAAATACCCTTGCCTTGCAAGAGAAGGTGGAGCTTTTCACAATATCATTTTTCTTTGTCTCACTAAGTTCCCCAAATCTCTTCCATCTCTCTCTCTAAAACTCATTCCATTCGATCCAAGTTATTGGGTGTTTGTGTGTTTATGAAAACCAATATGTTACATTTGGTATTAAGAGCCATGGTTTGATCACTCATCTTTCATGTTCTTGGATTTCTAGTGGTTTTCATAAGGTTTTGGGTTTGAATGAGTTTAGAGTATTTTTCATCATTTGGATCATTTCATGTTGTTAATACAAATAAGCCGTAAAAACGTTTATTTATATTTTACGATCTTCTAATGTTTTGTCGATAACAAACTTAAAATCATTTTAACGAAACAAATAAAATACGTAAATGGTTTGAACTAATAGTTTCTAACATATTCACATTTTCACATAAAACACTAAAACAAGTATAAGTGATTTTATAATTTAATATTACATATGTACAACAACTAGTGTTTACATATTTGGGTAAAATATACACATAACTAGTATGTAGTATATTGGGTAATATAAATGGGTAGAAACTTAAGTATCATAACCCATTAGGCAAATACATTGAATGTAGTTGGGTACAACCCAAAGCCCATGACCCATGGAGCTTGACCCATAACCCATTGCATGACATCATGCTTATATCATATATGGATAATATCCATAACCCATGGTATTGACCCATACCCAATGTCTAGATACATTGAACCCTTGGTGAGCACTCAAGAGAATGTCTAGATACATTGAACCCTTGGTGAGTACTCAAGAGATACATTGTATCTAGAAATCATGGATCAACCCATACACCATGACCTAACCAAAATACCCATGGGCGAAGAGGCATACCACGGATCCCTAGCTTTGTGCTAGCGGGATCATTACAGAGGACCAGGTGGGATCCGAGAACGATGAAATTTTCTCTATAAATAGTGAGCCATTTCTTTCCTTTTAGCTCACCACTTCACATATACTCTCTCCAAGTTTTAGATCTCTCTAACCTCGGATCCAAGAGATCTATGTAGTTTATCTTTGTTTTTGTGGATCTTCTAGGTTCCTCTTAAAGGCAAGATCACCACCTTTGAAGTCGAGCAAAGCTCAAGTCCATGAGTTGCCATGCTTCCTCATCATCAAGGCTCTTGAAGTCTTCTTTTGGTGATTCTTTTCTTACTTCTAAGAAGTGTAGTGTTGAAGACATTAGTGAAAGATGTCTTAGGGTCAAGAAAAGACATTAGTGAAAGGTGTCGTCAGTCCATATTGTAGGCATTAGTGAAAGGTGACTAGAAGCCAAGTTACAAGACATTAGTGAAAGGTGTCTTGAAGATCTAGACAAGACATTAGTGAAAGGTGTCTTGAAGATCTAGCTAAAGGCATTAGTGAAAGGTGCCTTAGATGTACAATCGATATGGTGTGTTCGATGTACAAGATAGACTAGTACTAGATCAAGATGGTGATATCCTTGATAGTGTTGTAACAAGGAGTAGATCTCCTTGAGATTAGGTGTTGTGTTGTGATGGGTAGTAGTTTCTCCATGGTAATGGAACTAGGTGCTTAGCCTAGTACCTAATAAAGGGTAGGCGACGTTGTGAAGGTGTGGTTCACCTCAGGTGAAAAGAACGGTGGTTAGCCTAGCACCGTATAAAGTGTAAGCGGCGTTGTGTTAGGTGTGGTTCGCCTTGGTGTGAAAGAACTTCGGTATTTAGCTTTGTCTGGGAAAAGGTTAGCGGCGTTGTGAAGGCTTCTCCGCCATAAGGAGTTGGTGTAGTGCTTAAGAACTCTCGAGTAGGTGACTCGGGGAGTGGAGTAGGGCAAGGAAGGTGTCCTTGTAGCCGAACCACGATAAATACTTGTGTCGTGGTTATGTGCTTCTTACTCTTTATCTTTCATTACATGTTTATATATCTATCTATCAACGTAAACATACCAAATAGATTGACATAAGTCGATCTAAATATTTTAAAAGAGAGTTTTAAATTGGTAAAACTATTCAACCCCCCTTCTAGTTTTCCACAATTGGCATGAGCTTACGTTACCAAGTTTTTTGTATATACGTGCTTTGAAAACTTGATACGATCCGTGTATGTTTGAAAACTACAAAGAAGAGAATTTCTTAAAACAAAAAGTAATGTTTTTAGAAATCATCATATGTTGGATAGTGATAGATCATTCTAACATTTTCTTTTGAGAAGTCTTCATACTAGGATTTGGGTATCTTAGAAGATCATGAAGTATTTAGCGTCTATGGTTTCTAAAACCATAAAAAGGGAATATAGAAAAGGATTGGGGTATCTTAGAAGATCATGAAGTATTTCGCGTCTATGGTTTCTAAAACCGTAAAAAGGGGATATAGCAAAGGTATGTTTTCTTAGTTACATTTTTTCAAAAAGCGTGCTAAATTGCTTGTGGACAAAATGGTGATATATGCTTCTATCTTATAATAAGCATAATATGAAAAGTGTTTTAGTGATTTTTTTCTTTGAAGTTTTGTTGTTAGATATCTTGTTAATTAAGCTTGAATAAAGGTAAAATGGGTAATATAACTTCACTAAAAAGTCTACAAAGACTAAACCTTTTCGTCGGGTCAAAAACATACATTTTGTAATTAATGCGTAAGCCGATCCGGATCCCTCGAGTTACACGACGGATCCTCTCAAGCAAGGGATCCGTGGGATCCGTGGTACGAAGACATTTTTTGTCGAATTTCAAAATTCATAACTTTTTAACCGTAAGTCGTTAGAAGTCGTGCCACCTATCGTTTTAAAGGTATTTGAGTCTAATTTCATTTAAAAATAATTTCATAAACTGATTCAAAACAATAATTTATAGAATCATTGATTTATAATAGAAAGTCATTTTTGGTCATAACTTTTGCACAAACTTTTGATCTAATTGGAGACGGATGTTTTCGCTTTTGAATAACAATGTGTCCTCTATTGAAATTAAGGTTTTGATCATATATATAAATATAAAAGAAACTAATCAAGCTTGGTATACATGTTTATATTTAACACAAAGCGATGAAAAGAACTTTCGTATGCTATGCTAAATGATAAATTGTCTTCATTGCATTACTTGATTATTTGCTTATCTCAAATAGCTTTTGTGCTTGTTTGATTGAATAGCATATGTGGTTTCCTTACCTTGATATTCATTCTCTTGTTTGTCGATTTAATAATATTCTACTAATCAATGTGCTATTTGAAGGAGTGTTTGGGATAACATCTTGTTGTGTCGAAAATGTTAGTTTAGATATTTAGATAAGTCATATAGGTTGAAAAATGTTTAAAACATATAACACACTAAATGGATTTTTGATTGAGTTTGTCATATGTGCTTATATGATTTCCATTGTTCTTGTATCATTTTCTAAAAACAACAAGAATGTACATCGGATTATAACCTACACTTGTGTTGATGCTGTACTCTCCCATTTTCCTTTTCATGATGGCTCTCCAAGCTTCATAGTAGGATTGACAACTTGATTATTTCATCCGATATACTCAAGTAAATTATTTTGCAACGCAAATATAATTGTTCATATCCGAAAGTCCAAACTCAAAGCTTTCCAACAACATATGTTGAACTAGCTCATCCAACCATTTTTGTTGTTTACCATATGGACAACTTTTAAACTTATTTTTAACATGGACGCTACCATATTTGTCTCAAGTATAATATTAAACGAAGCAAAGTATCATCATTGTTACTCTTCGATAGGCCATTGTAGGAATATAAATTTTCATAACTTGAGAATGAATACTGGAGAACTTATTGCACTAGAAACTCAATTTGACCTAACGGTTGAATTGCTTCCTTGATAGAAGTTGGGTATGTGGAATCACCCGTAAAAGTGGTCGTGTTTAACCTTAATTGAGCACCGCTAGTGATCTCATATTCATTCTCTCACTTGGGAAATTTATACTCCTATGTTTTCCTAAAGTAAGTTTACAATGGAAATACTTTGCATTGTCTTAGGATTACTAATCAAACAAGTTGTAAAATAAAATTTTCTTTTAGTTAATCATAACCACTTGCCTCATCGCGATTATCGGCTTTGATCGAGAAGAGCTACATGACTTCATGGACGAAGTTCATTGTATGCTAATCACCATCCGTAATGACTATACATAGTTCATTGCTTCCGTTGTCCAAAACAACCCTATTGTCTTGAACACCATCATCTACCTGCCGCCATTGTTAATACAAATGATTTACTAATCTAGATCGTAAATAGGTTTTGAGTTTCTTGAATAGTGCTTGTTAAGTTTGATAAACCTCTTTTGTTATTTGTGAGCTCGATCTCATTTGATATATTAGTGTTAGAACCTCTTAAACTTGAAATATGATGCATTGTCAAAGTCATTGCATACCTTTTGTAAAAGTTCTGCTTAGCATATAGAAGGATCCCAAAATTTGTGCTTGTGCCGGATCCCTACTCTTAGGGAACCGTGGGATCCGACAAGAAACGAAAATGCAATTGCAATCATTGTATTTCAATCATGTCCTTAGAACACCTCACACTAAGCTAAACATAGTGTCTTAAGGCAAATTAAGTCCTTATCAAGTTAAGTAGATCCTTTACTACTCAACTCACCTAGATCACACTCTAAGACGCTTGTAGATCTATCATTTTCACTTTAATCCATTACTCTTCTGCTCTCTATGATCACTCATCATTCTCACATGATCCCTCACATCTAGCTTTAGAAATCTTTCGATTATGGCAAAATTGATCATAAATCATCCTTACCTCAAAATTGATCAAAGTTGATCAAATTCTAGTTTTCCCATCTCAAAGCTTCTAGGATATTTTCCGAAACACTATCCTAAGACACAACCTGATCTCTAGGATCATTTAGCTTCAATTGACACTCAAAATCTTTAGTGTCATCCTTGCTCATCCATTGGTACTCTTGAAAGTTCCAAATCCTTCCATAAATAACAATCATTAGCTACATCACTCATTACCTTCAAGTACTCAAGCACCCCTTCATTTAAAACACTTAGGAGGACTGAAACACTCAAGATGATATAGGGCTTAGATCTTAGAAACATCATTTCCACTCTTTCATAAGCTGGGGCCGGATCCCTAGGATTAGCCTAGACGGATCTCTCTAAGGAAGGAACCGTGGGATCCGGATGACAGTTTATGTCTAACATTGCTAAAACAATCATTTCAACTCATCTACCTAACTCAAACACTCCATCTCATCTTAAATGAGTTCTTAGATCAGTGAAACTCTAAACTTCAACCTTGTGCATGCTAATCATCACATTCCAAAGGATATTAGAGATTTAAGTCTTGAATGCACGCACACTAAATCCTTCCCTTTATAAGTCATCTTGCTAGAATCCCTTAGTCATCAAACACAACATAATTCTCATCATTTAGAAACCTTTTCCTTAGTCATTTCATCATAAGGAAAGCTCCTAGTGCTAACTCATCCAACCAAGAACCACCCAAGAAACTTGCTCGTGTTGTACACGAAATTTTCTCAACCGAATCATCTCTGGTCAAACCCACAAATGGTAGGACTTCCCATCCACCGAATCATCATCCGTAAGAGATAATAGTGCTAGAATCTCACCTTAACAAACTCAATCAACAATTTCCAAGAGAACCGCAATAATTAGCATTAAACCTCTTAGGTTAGAAAAGGGACCATCGAGCTCTAAACCAAATGTACCTAGTTCTATAAAAACGTCTAAACCTTCATTCCTAGAGCATGGACTACACTCCTTTACCGAGCCTCTCTCTATTCATTAGAGCATTCACCACCGAGAACTTCCCATTCACCAACCTTCTCGTTAAAATAGGAACCACCTACATCACCAACTAGTCCATCGTTGGAAACAAGGAACCACCAAGGACTTGATCATATGGAGGAATTCCTATTACCACCACTCTCATTCCTAGTAGAACCTCATCCAAAATTACTCAATGTACCTCCACCATCATTTGTAGAACCTCCTCAAAACATCCTGTCCCTAATCAAGACAATAATTGCTCTAATTGTCTAATCACCCAAGGACTTGTTCAAGAAGTACGAAATGAGTTGCATTTCATGTTTAATCATCTTCTTGAAAGATTGGACCAAATCAACAAGTCTACTCATCCCTAGACTCAAGCACATTGTTGCTTCTTAAAGCTTTGGTCACTTATTAGTATTAGTAGAATATGGCTAAATCATTCTCTTAGTTTTTAGAGATTTGTTGATCATCTCCTATGTTTTATTGAATGATAGTTTACTTACCATATTGCATTAAGTATATGTTTGTTGGTTGAATACATATCTCATTTTGATGTTAACATTACTTGTTACATCACCATTGCTTAATTTAATCATCAGCTATACGGATCCCTCAAAATTGCGTAGACGGATCCCTACTAGGAGGGAACCGTGGGATCCGTGAGATAGAAAACTATTTTTCTACTAACTTGGATCACATATGCAGGAAATTGTGCATTATACTTGTTTTCTAACCTTTGTTTTGTAGTTATTCAATCTACACTTGAAGCCTTTGACACCCTAAAGCTAGGGGAGCTTTGTGTCAAAACAATACATTGCAAAGCACTTGCAATATTAGGATTACATTTCTCGACATCCCTTTGCAAAATTGCAATCATCAAGGGGAGCACATTCGTCACTTAGACGAAATCTTTTGCAAACTTAGTTGCAAACAAACTAGCTTAGTATTACTTTCTTGACGCCTTTACATAGGGATGGACTCGTCAAGGGGGAGTAAAAGACGAGATCCGTTCCGTTACTTGCTCTCTATTTCTTTTTATTTCTTTCACATGTTTTTCCTAAAACAATGTGTTAGTTTCCCTTCGAAGCTCTTTTTGTTTCGACAAAAAGGGGGAAAGAAAGTAAAAACTACAAATTCAAACTTTTACGAATTTTAGCTTTTCCTTAAAATAATTTTAAGTTTTGTCATCAACAAAAAGGGGAAGATTGTTAATACAAATAAGCCGTAAAAATGTTTATTTATATTTTACGATCTTCTAATGTTTTGTCGATAACAAACGTAAAATCATTTAAACGAAACAAATAAAATACGTAAATGGTTTGAACTAATAGTTTCTAACATATTCACATTTTCACATAAAACACTAAAACAAGTATAAGTGATTTTATAATTTAATATTACATATGTACAACAACTAGTGTTTACATATTTGGGTAAAATATACACATAACTAGTATGTAGTATATTGGGTAATATAAATGGGTAGAAACTTAAGTATCATAACCCATTGGGCAAATACATTGAATGTAGTTGGTACAACCCAAAGCCCATGACCCATGGAGCTTGACCCATAACCCATTGCATGACATCATGCTTATATCATATATGGATAATATCCATAACCCATGGTATTGACCCATACCCAATTTCTAGATACATTGAACCCTTGGTGAGCACTCAAGAGAATGTCTAGATACATTGAACCCATGGTGAGCACTCAAGAGATACATTGTATCTAGAAAGAAAACCATGGATCAACCCATAACCCATGACCCATAACCAAAAATACCCATGGGCAAAGAGGAGCATACCACGGATCCCTAGCTTTGTGCTAGCCGGATCCCTTGTGGAAGGGATCCGTGGGATCCGGGGAATAGTAGAGAATTTTCTCTATAAATAGTGAGCCATTTCTTTCCTTTTAGCTCACCACTTCACATATACTCTCTCCAAGTTTTAGATCTCTCTAACCTCAGATCCAAGAGATCTATGTAGTTTGTCTTTTGTTTTTGTGTGATCTTCTAGGTTCCTCTTAAAAGCAAGATCACCACCTTTGAAGTCGAGCAAACTCAAGTCCAAGAGTTGCCATGCTTCCTCATCATCAAGGCTACTGAAGTCTTCTTGTTGATGATTCTTTTCTTACTTCTAAGAAGTGTAGTGTTGAAGACATTAGTGAAAGATGTCTTAAGGGTCAAGACGAAGACATTAGTGAAAGGTGTCGATCGTCCATATTGTAGGCATTAGTGAAAGGTGACTAGAAGCCAAGTTACAAGACGTTAGTGAAAGGTGTCTTGAAGATCTAGCCACAAGACATTAGTGAAAGGTGTCTTGAAGATCTAGCTAAAGGCATTAGTGAAAGGTGCCTTAGATGTACAATCGATATGGTGTGTTTCGATGTACAAGATAGACTAGTACTAGATCCAAGATGGTGATATCCTTGATGGTGTTGTAACAAGGAGTAGATCTCCTTGAGATTAGGTGTTGTGTTGTGATGGGTAGTAGTTCCTCCATGGTAATGGAACTAGGTGCTTAGCCTAGTACCTAATAAAGGGTAGGCGATGTTGTCTAGGTGTGGTTCACCTTGGAGTGAAAGAACCCGGTGGTTAGCCTAGCACCGTATAAAGTGTAGGCGACGTTGTGTTAGGTGTGGTTCGCCTTGGTGTGAAAGAACTCGGTATTTAGCTTTGTACCGGAAAAAGGTTAAGCGACGTTGTGAAGGCTTCTCCGCCAATAAGGAGTTGGTGTAGTGCTTACGAACTCTCGAGTAGGTGACTCGGGGAGTGGAGTAGGGCAAGGAAGGTGTCCTTGTAGCCGAACCACTATAAATACTTGTGTCGTGGTGATGTGCTTTTTACTCTTTATCTTTCATTACACGTTTATATATCTATCTATCAACGTCCAACATAAACAACCAAATAGATTGACATAAGTCGATCTAAATATTTAAAAGGAAGTTTTAAATTGGTAAAACTATTCAACCCCCCCTTCTAGTTTTCCACACATGTGTTAAAGCATGAATTTTGATAATGTTTTGGGTTTGAATGAGTTTAGAGTATTTTTTTTTTGGAAGGCTTGAATCATCGTGGTTGGATTGTTTTTGGATTGAAAAGTGGTGTATTTGAAAATTTCATTTATGCGATTTGAGTCTCGATATGGAATTCTTCTATGTGATTTGTCATGATAACTATGCGATTTATCTCTTTTATGAACGCTTGTTGAAGCGATTTGTCATATTTTGTATGCGATTTGTCATATTCTTTGAAGCAATTTGACTAGTATGCGATTCGTCTATTGAGACAAAACGACAAGAAAGGATAAAGTAGTGGAAGTAGTGGGTGTACTTGTGCACTATGCGATTTGTCAGCTTATGCTATTTGAGTGTTATGCGATTTGTCTGCTAAGCGTTTTGTCAACTTAAGCGATTTGACACTTAAGCGTTTTGACACTTATGCGATTTGTCTAGGGTGCGATTTGTCTATTGAGACTTGTCGTTTCTTCGTGTTACATTTTCGGTTTTCTATTGATTTAGTAAAATCCCGTGAAAGAATCTATGATAAGGATTTAAAAGGTACACTTTTGAGGGGTCATTTAAGCCCTTAATTGATCACTTTTGTATTCGTTACTACTTAATTTCGTTCCTTTTCACTTTTTAGGTCTCTTGAAGGCAAATTGCTGGAATGCCACTTATTCGGACGAAAAGGCGCGAATATATGAAGAAAATGGCCAAAGTCAAGAATCGACAACTTTCCAGCTTCTGGGCCCGGAATCGGGGACTGGCGTCACAACCAAAGGGGACGGCGTCCATATGCCAAAATGTAACCCATAAATGCGTTGATGTTTTGTGACGGTCCGATAGCCAAATTGCTAATTATCAAGTGGCGGCAGGTTTTAAAAGAGTAGGAAATTAAGCGCCGCGCTCAGGCAACGGCCTAGATTTGATCCAGCGGTGTTAGAGCTGAAAAAGCGTACGTCCGCAGGCATAAGGTGTGCCGTCAGCAATGCTAATGTGGCCAAGACGAAACCCTAATGGCGGCGACCACGTTGTCACAATTAAAGAGGAGCCGTTGCAGTTTGTAACACTATATATAGAATCAAATTTTTCGGTTTTTCGGTGTGTAGTTTGTGGAGTAAAACCTAAATCGAACCAAGGGTCTTACAAGTATTTTAGGTTCCATACCCTATCTTACATCAAGATAAGTGATTTACTTCATTCACTCAATTATGTATTCAATTGATTATGTGTATGCTTGCATGTTTTCCATGTTCTAATTATTTATTGTGTTCGCGGGTAATTTGAAACTTAGTTATTGAATATTGATTGGTTGTCTCTTCTCTTAATTGTTATTGACCTAGTATTGCGATAGGTCATTCATTGTGTCATTAATGCTTGATTAATCTTTGTGAACCTTAGCTTATAGTCACTAGTGGAATCATAGGCTAAACATCCAAAGAGTACCTTAGTGTTACGTTTATGAATCCAAGAGATTTTGTAGTCATTAACCTTTGGTAGCTTCAAAGAGTTAGGGATAAACGCATACCCTACAACCTTAGACAAACAACGCGATTAAGAATAAGGACGTGACAATTCAACCATCAATAAGAGATAACTAGGGAGTAATAAAACCTAAGTAAACACATTTTTAAATCAATATACGAGCACACAACAATAAACATAAACTACCCCTAGCTTAGTTAATATAATTAGATAAGTAGAGTAATCGGTAGAAATACCAACCCCCAAATCCAAACCCCTAGATTCGTACCTTTCCATTTCCTAAAAAAACATAAGAAGCTAAAAAATAATCTTCCTCAACCCCAACCTTAGCGTAGTAATTTCTCAATAGCATTCCTATTCCCCTAGAGAACGATATCAATACCCGTGGCTTACCCTAATACTATAATACAACGATTAGGTTCCTTTTAGGGTGTTGAAAAACTTTCGACGAAAGGAAGTTCCTTTGACCCGAACCGCTGTGTAAGCGTATCAAGTTTTGGCGCATTGCCGGAATAGAATACCTAGTTAGGAGTTCACCTCGTTTAGGTTTCCTTGCTTGATTCCTATCAAGTAAGCCCTTTTCCCATTTTAGCTTCCTGCGTTTATCCTTCTTCGTGACCTTTGTTAGTAAACCTCATCACTTTTCATCATGGAAGGTGATAACCCACCACCATTCATCAACCTACCACCAAATGACCCGCCAAGAGCCCGTACTCTTGGTGAATACTCAAGACCAAGCCACCTAGGTTATAGAAACACCATTGATCTTCCCGACTATCCCAAAATACGGCCTTTCGATCCGACACCATCCGATTGGTGCAAAACGGATGTGCATTCCATGGACTTCGTTCCGAAGATCCTAATCAGCATCTTAAGGATTTCCTTAAAATCGTCAATTCCATCGACCTCGATGCTACTACTCGGGAGACCACGCGCTTGCGTCTCTTACAATTCTCTCTACGGTACCAAGCTAGTAATTGGCTTGAGCGACTTCCCGCCGGCTCCATCTCAAGTTGGGATGATCTCACCTCTCGTTTCCTTGCTCAATTTTTCCCATCGGTGAGAACCACTAAGCTTAGGAATGAAATCTTTATGTTCCAACAACATCAAAGTGAATTTCTCTATGAGGCATGGACTTGATTCAAGGACTTACTCTATAAATTCCCTCATCACGGCATTGATCTTTAGCTTCAAGTCCAACTCTTCTATGATCATGTCAACTTCCCCACTAAGCGATCCATTGACCAAGCTGCCGGTGGAAAACTTAGTGATCTCACCGCGGAAGAATCATGGGGCATAATAGAGGACCTTGCGCTCTATGACAACGAATGTTGGAATGATCCCCGTGAGTTGCCCAAAACCGTTAAGGCAATCTCCTTGCCTCCCATTGACTCACAATCTTTCGACGGTAGGATGCTCGAGCTTGAAGATCAAGTTAAATTCCTAATGAGCTCCTACGACAATCCTATGTCTTCACACCAAGTGAACAAAGTTTCTTCCCCGTGTGAGTCGTGTAGTGGTCCTCCTAACACGCGCACTTACACAAGATTCCCGAACAAGCTTCCGTTGACTATCCTCCAGTACCAATGGAACGGAGGAAGTTCCTACAACACCGGACCTAGGACTTTTAATGACACCCAAGCGTGGAAAGGCAAACCGACTTCTATTGGGGACAAACCAAAGAATTCACATCTAATGATTTCTCATGGCCCTACCCAAAAAAACATAGAAGGGATGTTGCAACACCTAGTCACATCCCAAGAGGCTCAAATAGCTAAACTCTCGGACCGTTTTAACCAACAACAAGCCAAGATGGATAGGAAGATTGATAACCTTTTGAAAGCCATGACCAATAGTGATAGGAAGGTTAATGCTATCTCAACTCCCGAAATTTCTGGTGCAGAGATTAAGGACCCAAGTATGTTAGCTAAGCACATTCAATTCGTCAATACCATCACCTTAGTGAAACCTAATAGAACAAATGACGAAGCGGACCAGGAAACGATACTTGAGGTTAGTGAAACACCTATTAATGAAACAACCGAGGAAGTTGATGAAGTAGACAATGACTATTTCAATAAGTTTCCTATGGAAGAAGAACTCTCTACCACCACATGTATTGACCTCCGTCACATGTATGTTAGGAGAAGACCTAGGATCAAGTTTGGGAACCCTTGGAATCTTAACATACCATGTTGCATAGGACACCTTTTAGTGGCAAAGGCCTACATCAATCGTAAGTCCCCAATAAATATCATGACTAGCACCTACTATAATTGGGTAATGATGAAGCCTATCCCAACTAGGCAAGATCCCGATAATCCTAGGGTTAGTTGCAATTTTCTTGGTAGAGTTAAGGGATTGGCCGTCTATGTAGGTAGTTTCATGTTTCCTACGGATTTTATAGTGGTAAATGATATTGCACGCCATAGATCCTAGCTTGTCCCGTTATTCTAGGAAAGCCTTTCATAGAAAACACCGGGATGACTTATGATCCATCGTTAGGGTTAGTGAGATTCAAAGATGAGACCGATGATGTAGCTTACCAAATGCCATTTAAGATTGAGAATTTTTCATCACTTTCTAATGATGAAAAGGAACTTAAACTATCGGTCTATTATAGGAATGAAGAAGATAAGGAGAATGGAGTAGATTATGTAATGGCCAAGATTCTCGGTTTCTATAAGGATTGCTTGAAACTAGGACTGGAATATAAACTGATTGGGAGAGGGCGACCTCTTAGAAAAGTGCATTATAGGACACTTCTACAACATGGAACCCCCCGATAGAGACCGTCATGAGGAAGAAGATGACGGTAATGAAGTCACGTAGGGCACGACTTCGAGTCTAGCTACAAGACTCATAAATAAATAAAAGCTTCGTGGGAGGCAACCCATGCTTAATTGTTTGCTTGTTTTTGTAGTATATCATTTATTGATTGTTTATTCTCATGTTTAAATTTGTAAAAATGCTTTATTTTGTCTTTAACCTCGTCTTAATTACATATAAAGGTATTTTACATAAGGGATAAGTGTAGGGAGGATTACACACATTTTCAAAATAAACGTAAACATGAGAATTTCAATTAATTAAAAGATATACATGTGTGTTTGTTCGAGTCAAATGCTTGTATCGAGTCATAATGGATGTTTTTGCAGGAATTTTTCCAGATTCTAAAGATATAAATTTTCCAGAATTTTTTTTCCAGAAAATCGCGAACCGGTTTGTCAGGGATAACGGCCGGTGTCGGATCGCGGCGGCGTCGAGGAGGAGCATAAACATTTCTTACTTTTTCTCGTTTTCAGGCTACTTATAAAATTTTTGGAATTTTCCGGTCTTAATTTTTCAGAAAATCTGTAAACATCCATTCCACAAGCATTATATCTTAGTTTAGTAGAGTCTTGTATATATATTGTTACCGCCGATTTTACGCGAAGGTTTCGTTTGTTTTCTTCAAGTGTGCAGGTTTAATTTATCAAGAAGATGATACAAAAGATTGGAATGAGCTTTTCACGCATAACATTCTTCTTGAAGAAAGATTTAACCACTACTTCACACATGGATCCTACCGAGCTAATCAGGGGAGTATTAGTTTCTGTTGTTTTTAATTACCTTCTATTATCATAACTTTGATACTTTCGGGGAACATTGGGGGCAATGTGCAGTTTAAGTGTAGGGAGGGAAAATAAAATGGGAACTTTGAAATTATGATTATCCTTGATTATTTGCTTTGTCCAATTTCATTTGTGTAATAAACCATGAGAAAATGTCGGTTAGGGTAATTTTGGCACCAAATTTAAATTTTTTCATGACATATAGGAGTGGGCCATTAGTCTTAATAAAGCGTCTCATGGATAGGAACTTGCATGACTAGCACAAAAACACTTTACCACCTAAATTCCACCCAAAATGTGAGGATCGCCCTTAGACTAGTAGGAATTAAAGCATTCATCTTTAATGCTTAGAGTGTGAACCGGTAGTATAATAGATTCTAGAACTTGTTTTGTGATGCATCCCGAGATCGCTAGTAAGACTACACTTGTGTAGTTAGGAATAACTAAATGATAAGAGGCATTAGGATAACCCTTGTTTGATACCGTAATATAATTACTTCTTCCACATTGGTTGAGTAATTCCCCACACCTTTGCGTTGTACTCATCTTTAGTACACGATACCCCTAGTTAACCCGTTCGAGCCTATCCTTTCATGATTCTCGTGATGTTTCGGTTTTCCGGAATATCAATGAAGAGCATTGTTTACACCCCACCCCCAAATGTACGAAGAAAATGGCCAAAGTCAAGAATCGAGACACCCAAGCTGCTGGAACTGAAGGGGACGACGTCACAACCAAAAGGGGACGGCGTCACTGCCAAAATGGCTATCTTCGTTGATGTTTTATGACGGTCCATAGCCAAATTGCTAATTATAAAGTGCGGCATCAGGGTTTTAAAAGAGTAGGGCGTCGCAGCTCGAGCGGCCTAGATTTGATCTAGCGGCGTCGAGACCGAAGGCGGCAATCGCGAGGCATAAGGTGGCCGTCACAATGCTAACGTTAATGAAGGCGAAACCACAATGACGGCGACGGCCGTCTGGATTAAAGAGGCGCCGTCATGGTTTTAACACTATATATAGAATCCAATTTTTAGTTTTCAGTGTAGTTTTGTGGAGTAAAACCTAAACCGAACCAAGGCGTGTTGTACAAGGTATTTTAGGGTTCCATACCCTATCTTACATCAAGATAAGTGTTTTACTTCATTAATTCAATTATGTCTTCAATTGATTGTGTGTATGTTTGCATGTTTCCCATGTAGGCTAATTTATTTGTGTGTTAGCTTGGGTAATATGAAACTTAGTTTTTGAATATTGATTGGTTGTCTCTTATCTTAATTGTTATTGACCTAGTATTGCAATAGGTCATTCGTTGTGTCATTAATGCTTGATTAATCTTTGTGAACCTTAGCTTATAGTCACTAGTGGAATCGTAGGCTAAATATCCAAAGAGTACCATAGTGTTACGTTTATGAATCCTAGAGATTTTGTAGTCATTAACCTTTGGTAGCTTCAAAGAGTTAGGGATAAACGCATACCTACGACCTTAGACACACAACGCGATTAAGAATAAGGACGTGACAATTCAACCATCAATAGGAGATAACTAGGAAGTAATAAAACCTAAGTAAACACATTTTTAAATCATCATACGAGCACACAACAATATACATAACCTACCCCTAGCTTAGTTAATATAATTAGATAAGTAGAGTAATCGGTAGAAATACCAACCCCCAAATCCAAACCCCGAGATTCGTACCCTTCCATTTCCTAAAAAAAAACATAAAAAGCTAAAAAATAATCTTCCTCAACCCCAACCTTAGCATAGTAATTTCTCACTAGCATTCCTATTCCCATAGAGAACGATATCAATACCCGTGTCTTACCCTAATACTACACTACAACGATTAGGTTCACTGCCTAGGGTGTTGAAAAGGAAGTTCCTTTGACCCCGAACGCGCTGTGTAAGAATATCAATCTATTTCCCGGTTTAATCAAAGAGTAGTAAAATCCCGTGGGATCTGTAATCATGTCTACAATCACTTCTTCCGTTGTTGATGACGTTCAAGCTGCAGGATCTGATACTCGTCCTCCCATGCTGGATAGAACCGATTATGACTCGTAGGCTCAAAGAATCGGTAATGCTTGGGAAAGGAAAATGGGGTTAACATCCTTAAGTCAATTGATGAAGGACCATATCAAATTGAGACTACCAAAGATATCCATGAAACTGCTGCTGATGGTTCAGTTATATTAGGATTGGATAGACCAAAGATGTATGATGAGCTTGATGATAAAGAGAAGAAGAGATACGATGCAGACATCAGGGCTTCAAATATTATACTTCAAGGTTTACCTAAGGACATTGACATGTTGATCAATCACAACACTGAAGCTAAGGCAGTGTGGGACAATGTTAAGATGCTTCTCTCTCTGTTCAATTGACTAAAGAAGAAGGGAGTCTCTGTATGATGACTTTGAGAACCTTAAATGAAACTAGGGAAAGTGTTACTGAATATTATGTGAGATTCCATAAACTTGTGAATGATATGAGGAATATCAAAATGACAATGCCAAATATCCAACTTAATTCAAAGTTTGTAAACAACATGAATTCGGAATGGCACAAATTTGTCACAGTCAAACTCAACAAAGGATTAAGGAACACCAATTACAGTAACTAATATGCTTATTTGCTCCAAAATGAGAACCATGCTGCATTTGAACGAATGATCATGGAAAAGTTTAATACCAGTATTGGTGATGCAAGTTCTTCAAATGATTCAATTGCATTCTACACTAATGTAGTAATAACCACCAAAGCATCACAAGTCATACCTACTGGGGATGGTAATCACAAACTTATTCTAGATCCAAGTTGTAAGCCTTCAGACTCATTCATGGAACAATTTGCTCATCAAGTGTCCCTAATGGTTAAGCAAAACCTGAACTGTACCCCACCCACTAACAATCATCTCAGAACTGCTTCTAACCTTCACAATAATGCTACGGTTAAAGATGGAAGGGTAGTTGTGCAAAACGTGCAAGGAAAGCAGAATGCTTATCTTCCACATAATGAACAAGGAAATGTTGGGGTTGGTGGTGGTTATGGAAATGCTGCTATAGGTAGAGGATATGTGGGTAATCAGAATCGTGGAAGGAACATAGCCTAGGGACAAGGAAAGACAATCAAGTGCTACAACTGTGGTGGAGAAGGACACATAGGAAGGAATTGCACTCTTCCAAAACGTCTACAAAATGTAGAGTACTTCAGGGATAAAATGCTACTGGTGCAAGCTTAAGATAGTGGGGTTGTGTTGGATGAGGAAGAATTGCTATTGCTAGCTGAGGGAAATGCCAAAACATAAGATGTTGATGTGGATGAACAGCCAGTGCAGGGTATGGGTCAAAACAATCCCAATGCATTTCAAGTTGCAGACTGTGATGCATTTGATTCATATGTCGATGATGAACCAACTGCCCAGACCATCTTCATGGCTAGCATTTCACCAATGGTCTCTCCAAAGGTTTCTTCACTACAACAGGCCAGTCCCTTCAAGGAATCGATCATATCAGAGGTATTAAAATTATACGATGATATTGATGGGCAAAAGATTCACGACAAAGTACAATCAACCGAAATCATTGAATCAAATATTGAAAATATGGGTAATATGGGTAATAGCAATATTGTCCCAAATGATCAATATGTGAAATAAGATGAAAGTGAAATTGTACCAAGTGATGCATCTTCTGCAGTCAATGATGACTATATTTTTTATGAATACACTGCATGTGCTCCTGATGATTCCATAATCTCTGAACTAAATGCCTATAAAGAACAAGCTGCCATATATGAACAGCGTGCTAAATTTGAAATGACTACCCGTGAGTAGGAGATGGATAACCAAATACGTACAGTTATTAGAAAAAATAATTTTAGGGAAGAAATGTTAAAACAAGAGTTAAACTCCTTACAACAAAAGCTCAAGAAAACTGTTAAGCAAACGAAAGAACTTCAAGAAAATGTAAAAGTGCTTAAACAAGAATTTACTGCTAAGAATCAAAACTTTTAAATGACTTTTTCAACCTAAAAACTTTGAAAAACACGCTTGAAAACAAACTGTACGTATAAGGGAACACCATTCAGACTGCTCACATGATCACTAAGCATCGAATCTTAAGTGATAAGCATAGTATTCCCCTTGTAAAGGAACCTAATCCCAAGTATGGAAAATAGCTAGAGCTGCTCAAAAGGTAGTCTATGATGGTAATGAGATCCTTAAGCCTAGGCAAACACCATCATGTATAGGAAGCACTTAAGAGGATAGAAAATTAGAAGATACCTCAAGGGAGAAAATGGCAAAGAAGTTAAATGATCCTTGGTGTATAAAGAATAATATAATGCTTAAATCACATGATTACACTAAAGAAAATTACATTGCCTTGAATAAGTTTAAACCTTAAACTCAATTAACCCCTGAGCAAGTTTCTGGAAGAAAGATTTGGATAAACAAAAAATTGATAATCTTATTGAGAAGAATCCTCCTTGTAGGAAAATGCCTCCAGCCACTGTGTATCCCCCAAATACACCTATGCATTTAGTGCCCAGAAGTCTTTCTACTCAAAGCAAGACCTTAATTAGCCTATATGTTGTTTATCAATTATTTGTTGATTTTGAGAAACCGTGTAAGAAGAGCATTACACCTACAGTAATTACTGAAGGGGAAAGGGGTTTTGAACAAACTAAAGAGTGTTATTTAACAGAGGTCATGCCTTTCTTTAAACTACTAAAAGAACAATTTGAGAGTCTTCAAAAGAGCATAGATACAGAAATTAAAGAAATGAAAAAGGTGTTCAATGAAATGGAAATTAAGGTCAAAGATTATGAACGTGAACTTAAAACTAATGAAATTGAGAGGAAAAATCTGCATATCTTAAACGATAACTAGATTTCTAGATGTGTTGCTGAGGATGTGTTCTACACTGTTATGAATTACTCTATTACTGCTTCTCAATTTCATGAATTATTTGTTGCCTTGAAAGTTTCCTATGATCGTGTTATTGAGCTTGAGTCCACAAATTTAAAATTGTATGAGAAAATAGAACAAGATGATCATGATAACTTGGTCAAACATTTTTCTACATTGGAAGTTGAACATTTTTATTTGCAATTAAAATATCGACATTTAAAAGAAAATGTTAAAACCTCAAATGCCAAGACATCCTCGGATGCTCCTGAGTTTGATACAGTTTTTGAAATTAGCAAACGTGATGAACAGATTCAAGCTCATTGTAACACGATCAAAAGATTGAAAACCCAAATCTCTCAATTAAAGAGTGAAAAGAATGATGTGACTGACTCCCAAATGCCTCCTTCTTTAGATTCTTGGAATTCTAAGAATTTTCATCTTCAAAACATCATTAATGCATTACAACATGAAAATGAATGCTTTCTAGCAGAAAATGAAAAGGTCAAATTGCACTTCAAAGAGTTATATGAATCAATTAAAGTCACTCGTGACAAGAACAATGAAAAGGTAACTTCTTTGCAAAATGAAATTGAGAATCTGAAGCGTCAGGTAAAAGGGAAAATGCCAATCACCAATTGTGAGACTACTGCACCAAAGGTGCCTGTTTATGCTAAATATGCTATGACTGTGAAGTAAATTCCACCTCATCTTAGGAATAATGAACTTGCACTTCAAACATACTTTTCGTACCTTAAGGATAGTCTAGAATGTCTCCGTGAGATTGTTGAAGAGGATAAGATAGAGAATCCACTTGATAGTGCAATTAAGGATGCATGCTTATATGCCAAACGATCTTAAGAGCTGTTAGAATGCCTAATAACTATATGTCCTAAATTTGGTACTAAGAAAGATAGAGTAGTTATGCCTTGCTCTATGCTTAAAATCAAGCAAGTGTCCTTTGATATGCCTCCTAGTACTTCAGATCCCAGCACTTCTAAACCAGGAATGCATAATGTAGTGAAATCAACTAATGTTCCTAGCGTTCCCTCTATAGGAGTAATCCGTGACACAAAGGCAAGCAGGTCAAAGCCTCCAGGCAATACAATGCAACATAGGATCTTGCAAGCTAAGAGTGATCAAGGGAAGGAAGTAGAAGACCATCCTAGGAACAATAAGTTTGAGTTTAATAAGACGAATAGTGTTGAGTCTAGTATTAGCTATAAGCGTACTGTAATTAATTTGAATTCTGTTATGATTTGCAAAACATGTAATGAATGTTTGGTTTCTGATGCTTTACATGAATGTACTATGAATGAAGTAAAATATGTTGCTAAGTATCCAGTCAAAACTGTTAGAACTGCTAAACATGTTAAGGATGTCAGAAAACCAACGTGGAAAAAGGTTATGAAAACATTGCAAACCAACAGGAAGAAAATTTAGTAATGTGGGTTGTCAATGGAAACCCACTAGTCGTAAATTCAATCTTAATGAATTGTACCCTAAATTATCTAGATCAATGCCCATTAGGAAATGGATGCCCACTGGTAGAATTATACCTTTGAGAAGTGAACACACTTTGAATAGATCTACTATCACTACTAGTCCTGCATCTACCTCTAATGATATCATTGATTCTGCTTCTGATGTGGGTGTTCCAATCTCATTTACTAACCAAATGGAACCCATTCTTGCATGGGGATCCAAATTATCCAGTCATCCATACTTGTCTGTGTTCAACTGCAGGTCGTACAAATCGTTCTGTGGTATTTGGACTCAGGCTGTTCCAAGCATATGACTGGAGATCGCTCGCGGCTCATGAACTTCGTGAGTAAATTCATCGGGACTGTTAGATTCGGGAACGACCACTTTGGGGAAATTATGGGTTACGGAGACTATGTTGTTGGTGACAGTGTAATTTCCAGGGTCTATTATATTGAAGGTCTTGGTCATAATTTGTTCTCTGTTGGTCAATTCTGTGACTCAGATCTAGAAGTGGCCTTTAGAAAACATACTTGCTTCGTTAGAGAACTTGATGGTGTTGAACTTTTAAAAGGAACCTGTGGAACCAATCTGTACACCATCTCCATCGAAGACATGATGAAGTCCTCTCCAATCTGCATGTTGCCAAAGACTTCGAAAACAAAGGCATGGTTATGGCATCGTCGTCTCAATCATTTGAACTTCAGAACCATAAATGATCTTTCTAGCAAGGACCTTGTAAGAGGTTTGCCCAGATTGAAATATGAGAAAGATCATCTTTGTTTAGCATGCCAATTGGGAAAAAGCAAGAAATACGCCCATAAACCCAAACCTTCAAACTCAATTATGGAAGTTTTTCATACTCTTCACATGGATTTGTGCGGACCCATGAGAGTGAAAACCATAAATGGGAAGAAATATGTGCTAGTCGTAGTTGATGACTATTCTCGGTTCACTTGGGTTAAGTTTTTGAGGTCAAAGGATGAAACTCCATATGTCATCATCAAACTTATTAAACAGCTGCAGGTTCGACTTAATAAAATGGTCAGAATTATCCGAACAGACAATGGAACTGAGTTTGTAAACAAAGAACTAAGTCAATTTTACGAAAGCATTGGAATCAGCCATAAAAGAAGTGTTCCACGTACTCCTCAACAGAATGGTGTAGTTGAAAGATGAAATCAGACTCTTGTCGAAGCCGCAAGGACTATGCTGATTTACTCAAAGGTTCTAATGTTTCTCTGGGCGAAAGCTATTGCTACTGCATGCTACACCCAAAATCGTTCCCTTATTCACACTACTCATGGAAAAACCCCTTACGAACTTGTCCACAGCCGTAAACCAGATCTTTCCTTCCTTCGTGTATTTGGTGCTTTATGCTATCCAACGAATGAGGGTCAAGATTTAGGAAAGTTAAGAGCTAAGGCAGATATTGGAGTTTTTGTTGGTTACGCACCAAACCGGAAAGGTTATCGAATCTACAATAAAAGAACCCGAGATATCATGGAAACTATTCATGTCACGTTCGATGAGTTGTCTGAGCAAATGGCTCCTGGACAATCTAGTTCTGGACCCGCATTTCAAAATTCATTAAGTAATACCATTAGCTCTTCTCTTGTACACAATCCCTCACCTACATTTCCATATGTACCTCCATCAAGAGAAGATTTGAAGAAATTGTTTGATCTAATGTTTGATGAATACTATGAACCTCTTGATAATGCTCATTCTACACCATCAACAATGGTGGCTCCTAATCCAATCAACACAGATAATCCAACTGTTTTTGTGTCTCTATCTCAAGAATCGCTTGCTGCAGATCTCTCATCATCATCCTCAAATCCTCAATCCTCAAGTGTACATCATGGAAATGTTTCTGCCAACTATGATGGAGATAACCCCTTTACCACTCCAGAAGATGCACCATTTGAAAATATATTTGCCCCTGAACCTACACCTGAACCATCTTCATCAGGGGAACAAATTCTGCTACATCAGTTCCTCATCACCAACCACATGAACATATCAGAAAATGGACACATGATCATCCATTGGACAACATTATTGGGAACTCGTCTCGTCCAGTATCCACTCTTAAACAACTTGCCACAGATGACTTATGGTGCTTCTTCAATTCTGTATTATCAAAGATTGAACCTAAAGATGTCAAAATAGCAATGTATGAGGACAGCTGGTTTAGTGCTATGCAAGAAGAAATCCATGAGTTTTGTGGAAAACTAGAAGGGGGGGTTGAATAGTTTTACGAATTTAAAACTTCCTTTTATATGTTTAGATCGACTTATGTCAATCTATTTGGTTGTTTATGTTGGACGTTGATAGATAGATATATAAACGTGTAATGAAAGATAAAGAGTAAGAAGCACATCACCACGACACAAGTATTTATAGTGGTTCGGCTACAAGGATACCTTCCTTGCCCTACTCCACTCCCCAAGTCACCTACTCGAGAGTTCGTAAGCACTACACCAACTCCTTTTGGCGGAGAAGCCTTCACAACGTCGCTTAAACTTTTTCCGGTACAAAGCTAAATACCGAGTTCCTTCACACCAAGGCGAACCACACCTAACACAACGTCGCCTACCCTTTATATGGTGTTAGGCTAACCACCGAGTTCTTTCACACCAAGGAGAACTAATCCTATCACAACGTTGCCTACCCTTTATTAGGTACTAGGCTAAGCACCTACTTCCATTACTATGGAGGAATTACTACCCTTCACAACACAACACCTAATATCAAGGAGATCCACTCCTTGTTACAACATCATCAAGGATATCACCATCCTCGAAAATAAACAAATACTAATATGTATAACGATGCACCTCATCAATTATACGACCTAGGCATTCTTCCCAAATGTGACTTGATTAGATTCATCGGCATCCTTCACTAATGCTTTTGACACAACGCTTGGCATCCTTCACTAATGCCTTCGTCTTGACACCTTTAGCATTCTTCACTAATGCTTTGACACGGATGATGAGCACCTTTCACTAATGATTTCATCTTGACACTTTCGACATTCTTTACTAATGCCTTCAACTCAACATCTATGGAGAAAGGAAGAACTATCAACAAGAGAACCTTAGTTGTCTTGATGATGAATAAGCATGGAAACTCATGGACTTGAGCTTGCTCATCTTCAAGAAGTGGTGATATTTCCTTTAAGAGGAACCTAGAAGATCACACAAAAACAAAAGACAAACTACATAGATCACTTGGATCTGAGGTTAGAGAGTTATAATATTTAAGGGAAGTATGTGTGTAAAAGTGATGGTTAGAAAGGAAGAAATGGCTCTCTATTTATAGAGAAAATTCTCTACTGTTCCCCGGATCCCACAGATCCCTACCACAAGGGATCCGGCTAGCACAAAGCCAGGGATCCGTGGAACGCTCCTCTTTGCGCATGGGTAATTTTGGTTATGGGTCATGGGTCATGGGTTATGGGTTGATCCATGGTTTTCTTTCTAGATACAATGAACTTGGTTAAGTGGTATATATAAAACCATGGGTTATGGGTCAATACCATTTGCTAGTTTTTACCCATTTTAGTATTTACATGTTTTTACCCATTTTAGTATACTTGGTTTAAGTATATGCTAACCCAATATGTAAACACTAGTTGTTGTACATATGTATCTAAATCATAAAAACACTTATACTTGTTTCAGTGTTTTATGTGAAAACGTAGTGTGTTAGGAAACAATTAACTCAAACTATTTACGTATTCTATTTGTTTCGTTAAAATGATTTTACGTTTGTTATCGACAAAACATTAGAAGATCGTAAAATATAAATAAACGTTTTTACGGCTTATTTGTATTAACAATCTCCCCCTTTTTGTTGATGACAAAACATAAAATTATTTTAAGAAAAAACTAAAATTCGTAGCAAGTTTGAATTAGTAGTTTTTACTTTCGTCTCCCCCTTTTTGTCGAAACAAAAAGTGTTAAAAGAAACTAACACAATTTTTATAAGAAAAATATGTACAAGAAAATGTAAAGAGAGCAAGTGACGGAAATGGTACTCGTCTTAGCACCCCCTTGACGAGTCCATCCCTTTGAAAGAGCGTCAAGGACATGACGTAAAATAAACTAATTGTGTTTGCAATTATGTTTGCAAATGGTTCGTCTAAGTGACGAAAACTTGCTCCCCCTTGAAGATTACAAAGTTGCAATGGGGTGTCATGAAGTATAGTCCAAAATCGGATTAAGTTGCAAATGTTTTTGCAATTTCGTTTGACACAAAGCTCCCCCTAGCTTAATGGTGTCAAAGTCTTCATGTGTTATTTTGAAAATCTATAAAGTAAAGGTTAGAAAACAAGAGTATAGTGCATAATTTCCTGCAAATAAACTCAAGTAAGTAAAAGTTTGTGCTTTTGATCCACGGATCCCGCAGTTCCCCTTTTGGATGGATCCGGCTAGGGAATTTGTAGGGATCCGGCTATCTGGTGACAGTTTCTTTAGCAATGAGAGTGTTTCAATCAATGCTAACGAATATGTGAGGTAGTATATGATATATCAAGCACAACACATAAAGCACATAACAACTATGGCATAGAGATATTCATTTAATAAAAAACAAGAGATGATCAACCAAATCTCTAAAACTAAGAGAATGAACTAGCCATACAAGTGCTACTAATGCTAATGAGTTATCCAAACTCTAGATTCAACTAAAAGCTTAATGATGATCAAGGACGAGATAAGTTTTCCTAAACATTCTAAGTTTGAGCTTGTGACTATGATTCTCATTGTAGTTTTGGCTTGTTGACCTCTTCGAAATGTTCGAGGAGGTGATAAAACATGAAACGTTTCTCTTCACGTAGTTCATGTATCAATCTTTCAACATGTTTACAATGATATCAATCCTTGTCATGGTTTTGAATTTCTTGAAGTGGAAGTTCAAGTGAAGTGGGTTGAGGATCTTCAAATGAAGGAGGAATTGGTGGAGGCTCATTAAGTGATGGCTCTACAATGTTTGAGGGTGGAGGTAAAGAAGCATCAACTTCCATATGGTCGGGTGGTTGACTTTGATGTCTTCTCATAATCCAAAATGGACTATTGGGGGGAATGAGAGAGTTTGACATTGGATCAAGTGTTGATTCAATATTTTTATTTTGTTTCCATACCTTTTCAAGTGAGTTTGTTGGTAGTGGTGGAAGGTGAGATGGCCAAGGAGGTAAGTCTTCTACATTGTGAGAATGTGGAGATGATTGTGAGGTGGCTCTAGGCACCAATGATGTTGGTTGAGTTGTGGAGGGGATGTTTGGTTTGGTAGAATTTGGTGATGAAGTCCTAGTGGGAACTATTTTCTTGGGGATTAGTTTGATTGGTTTCCTTGGTGTAGCAGAGATCCTAGCATTAGTGGACTTAACCGGAGATGATTCGGTTGAGGAAACTTCGTGTATGATCCTAGCAAGTTTCTTGGGTGGTTCTTGAGTGGATGAGTTAGCACTAGGAGCCTTTCTCATGATGAAATGACTAAGGGAGATGGTTACAATTGCTAATAATTATGTTTGTGTTTGATGACTAAAGTGTTCTTAGCAATATGGCTTATAAAGGGAAGTGCTTGGCAAGTGCATTTAAGACTTAATCTACTAATGTTCTTGGAAATGTGATGATTAACATGCACAAGGTTGAAGTTCAAAGTTTCACTGATCTAGGAACTCATTTAAGATGAGATGGAGTGTTTGAGTTAGGAAGATGAGTTGTAATGATTGTTTTAGCAATGTTAGACATAAACTGTCACCCGGATCCCACGGTTCCCTCCTTGGAGGGATCCGGCTAGGCTAATCCTAGGGATCAGGCTCTCAGCAATTATGACAGGTTTGAAATGAGGTTTCTAGGAGCTAAAGCCTATCTCATTTTGAGTGTTTCAGTTCTCCTAAGTGTTTTAAGATGAGAGGGTACTTGAATGATCAAAGGTAATAAGTGTTATAGCAAATGATTGCTTCTTATGGAATGGAGATGGGACAAGATGACTACCAATGGATGTCCAAGGATAACACTAAGAGTTTTGGTGGTGTCAAGTCATAATAAATTATCCTAGTGATCAGATTTAAGCTTGAGGTGAAATTAGAAAAATTCTTAAAAATCACAAGAATTGAGAAACTAATTTTTTGTCTTACTTTGAGATAAACATCATTAGAAACAATTTCCTAAAATTGTTTAATTTGTCCACTTAAGTGTTTTGAAAGAGGAGAAACAGTTTGTGAGTATTGAAGCGGAAATATGGTGAGTTTTGATGTGTTGATAAATCAAGAGGCATTTTGACTAAGATCTTAAGTAAGCCTTTAGTGAGTCTAAGCCTTTCTCATCCTTGAAGTGGTTTTAGTTGGATTCTAAAATCATATGCTTAGCTAATGTGATGTTATCTAGAAAGTTATCTTGATGCAAGGAATGTTGTATTGCTGATATGATGTCACGGATCCCACGGTTCTTTCAAGGGAGGGATCTGGCTAGGATAATCCTAGGGATCCGGCATCTGCAGATCAGAATCTTCACAGAAATGATGTGCAGATTTTGTAAACTAATAAATCTATAAACAAAGCAATAAGAACAAGCATGTCATCACAAAATACCACTTATAAAAGCATGATAAAGTAACAATATCCAAGTTACCATAAACCAAAAGTTCTAAAAACGTAATCATCCAAACATAAAATAAAGGAAAACAAGCATATTCCTATTGTCTCTTTCGTCAATCCTTTCTTTTCCTTTTTGATGGCTTAGTGAGGTTGTAAGCGAGGTTTTGAATCATGCCCCTCAATTGTTTAAATTCCGCGGTCTCGTTTGGAATGGTTGGAAGTTGTTCGTAGTAGTCAAAGGGTTCCAATTTGATGTTGGCTATGGGGTCGACGTCTTCCTCATTTTCTTCTTCTTCACCGGCCGAGGAGTCCGAGAGAGCTTCAGGTTTCTTTCCATTGACCATGAACCATTTAGGGGGCTGTTTGGTAAGAGGTACCATGACGTGATCGGAAAGGTAATGATCATCGTTGATAGGAGATGGTTGCAATGCACCAACATGCTTACAAAGTCGTGTTAGGAGCATACCATACAGAAGTACCATATTGGAAGCTTTGAATACCCCAGCCATTCTCCTTACCATGTAATAGGCAAGATTAAATGGCCTTTGGTGGGTAAGAGAATAGATCATTTGCACAAGACATGCGTTTGGATGATCTTTGTTTCCAAATAGGCTAATGACGTTTTCCCTAAGGATTTCTTACCATTTTCTAAACATGGGATGCATTTCGAAAAGTTCCATTTGAAAGGGATCACGGTGAATGAGCTTTTTGTTACGGTTGTAATGGGATTGGTCGGTCCTAACTTTGAAGATAGTATCTCGAATGGTTTCGGGATCATCGAGAGGAGTGTTATAGAGAGGCTTAGGATCAAGTGCAAGGTTTTGAGCGTTAATTGCCCAGTCTTGAGAGTACATACAAATTCCTTCACACGGAATGCGAAGAATTTGAGCAAAGGTGTTGAGAGGAAGAATAAAGTTTTTTTTGTTGATGATGAAGGCGATTGAGATGCTATTATCGGTGTTTCTAATGATCCTAAAGCTTTTGTAAAATTCAAAAATGAAGACCGGACAAATTTGTTCATCTATGTCAAGGAGACAATCAAAGTTGATTGTCGAGAAAACTTGACAAATGTCGATATCTTCAAGGAAACATTCCTTGACTACACTACCTTCATGGATAAGTCGTTTTACAAGTGATGGATCTAGACACACTCCTTGTGTCAATGATATTTTATATGATATTATTAAGCACGCGGAATTTACTTAGTAATACTTAGAAGATGGATTGTATGATGTATTGTATGTAAACACAGATTAAATAAAAAACTTAAGCTCCAATATTATTAATGAATAATAAGAGTGATCTTGCTTATCACTAGGGTTACACCTTGAAGCTCTTGTGAGTAATACGTAGGTAATTAGACAAGTACCTAAGACAATGACCTAGGACCTCCTTTTATACAACAAGGAGTCCTTTACAAGATACGTATAAAGCTAACATTATAGAATATATACAAGATCTATTCTATACTTATCTAGACGAGTTATTCTAATCATAAACTGATAGCATTGGTAATAATGTACTGGCAGTGGGAATACGTTTCCACTGCTAGTGTTAATCAAAGCAGTGTAAACTACAACTATCCGTGGTAACGGATTATTCCCAACAATCCTCCCCTAAACTTATGATTTCTCTGCAAATCAATAAGTTTCTTCAATAAGCATTATCTTCAAGGATTTGGGGAATTCAACCAAACACTTCACTTCTTTCTTAACTTCTGAATAGCTCGTGAACATTGATCTTGAAGCCTATGTAACAATGCTCTAACCTTCTCATTGTCTTCATGAACTCTTATGGTTGTACTTAACATCACAATGAGAGTTCCAGCTCTGAGTGGATATTCCTTCTCAGCAAGCAGGAAAGCATCTTCTCCATTTGCTGTAGAGACATGATGAACTTCACATGATTCATAGTAAAACCATTTAGTACCAGGACATGTACATGAGAATTTCCAGAAATCATCATCAACATTTGGTTCATAGAGCCTTCTAAGATTAATCCATAACTGCATCTCCTTTGTATCTTTGAGATCTTGAGCATTAAACCTTTCTTGAACTAACCTTCATAGTGTATCAAGGTCATCTCTGTCAAAAGCTTTTATAAGATCTTCAAATTGAATGAATGATGAAGTTTCACCACCTAGCCTTGTGATCTTCCATGTTGGAGCAAAATTGTCAGCAGTGTAAACTTCCCAATCAATGATAGGATGCCGAACTTGCAGTGGTTCTGGATAAAAATCTTCTTCTTCAATCACAATCATTCCAGTCAGTTGATCTTCAGTGAATTTCTCAGTAGGAATTTCCTTCTCAGTAGACATTGCTTGATCTTCCGCAACCTTAGTCTTCTTAACAGTTTGAGAATCACTTTCTTTGGCCTTTCTCTTCAATTCAGGAAACCTCTTTAATTCTTCTTCAGGGCCCATTAGAGTAAAATCTTTATCTTGTTTTTGAACTCTGTATTAAGCCTTTTCAACTTGATCATCAGGCATTCCTTTGAATTGATGCTTTTTCCAACCACCAACATGACAACAATACATCTTCATATATGAAAGAATTTGTGCTTTGGTTGGTTGTTTTTGTTTCTTCTGACCCTTTCTGACTGTACTAATCACATCTTCAAGTGCTTGATTGTTCTTCATTTGAATGAAATCCTTCAACTGAGCAATTTTTTGTTCTTCAGTTAAGGATGCATCAGCTACCAGGTCAATTGCCTTTTTCTTGATCACTAGATTATTAGCAATCAAGAACTCAATATCATCTTCAGTAGGAACATAACTAAACCATGGAGTCTTCTCTCTAAGAATTGTAGGTTGAACAGTGGAAGGTGGATCTTCAACAAAATCTTCCTTTCTATTCAATCTTTTAGTCTCCAAAAAGCTTGCAACTTCCATTTCTTCAAGCTTTTTCTTTTCAGCAACTTGTTCTTCTTCTATTTTCTTAGCAAGTTCTCTATCAAGAGCAATCTTAGCATGTCTTTTCTTTGAAATCTTACTTCCAGTTTGCTCTACATTTTCCATAACTGCTTTACCTTTATCTTTCTTTAATTTATCAAATTCTTCACTTGTAGTGGCAATAATTGGCTCTGCAGTGGAAATAGAATCAGTTGCAGTACAGAAAATGTCTTGATCATCAAGTTGCTCTCCATGAGTATCAGCTTCTTTTGCTCCTTTACATGTATCTCCTTCATCTTCAAAAACAATTTTCCTCCCCTCAGTGTTAGCACCTGTTTTCCTCCCCTGTTTGGGAGAATTTCCCAAATCATGATCAGCTGAATCACCATCAGTAGGTGAGGATGAAAATGAAATCACCAACTTTACAGTCTTCTTGTGCCTTTTCAACCCCTGCATCTCTTCCTTTAAGGTCTGAATCTCTTCCATTAAGTTTTAACATCCTTGGCATGCTGCTTCTTGACATGTGCCAAATCCTTCTGTAGAGATTCAACCTGCTTGGCTAACTTTGTAAAAAAAACCATCAATTCCAATTGGTTCCCGCTGCCCTCATCACTTCCAATTGTGTTACCTATTTGGAGAGGTGAATCATGGGGCAAAGGTTCAGAATCCTCCCTAGTTGGACTAGGTGGAAGTCTAGAACCACTACTGCTTGTTCCTAGACCATAAGGTGCAGAAACTTGTTTTGTTGTCATGAGAGGAGTTGACTGTTTAGACCTTCTCTCATAGGTGTTTGAAACTGGTGGAGTATAATCAATGTTTGGAACATTAATTATGGTAGTGTTGTGTTCAGTTATAATCTTAGCAAGCATTTAGGGAAGAAGAGGTGTAAAAATCATATTGCCATCTTTGTTCAAATTTTGAAAAACTTTAGGCTTTAGGCAACTGATTTGATAAACATTAGTATGGGGTTGCAGTTGAAACTCATTTAGCACTGCTTGCACAAATCTTGGATACATTAAAAATTTTGTTTTACTCTGTACATTGCCTTTCATACTTGTAAAAATATAATTTGACCAGTTGAAAACCTTATCAGTGACTAGACAAACCAAAGGGTAAGCCATGGTTGAACTAAATTGCTCATAAGATGTTTTCTTTGGACTGACACAATGCAACAGAGTATGAATCAAAAATCTCCATTGGGGACAAAAACCACTCTTTTTGAAAGTAGCCTTTTTGTCAGTGGTATCATACCCCATGGATGATAAAGTATCATGAATTTCAGGCATAGGTAATGTGATGAGACCATTGAGATCACCCAATTGGAGTACTCTCCTCAAAGATGCCTCAGTAACATCAATAGTTACCCCATCCACAGTGGCTCTTAGAGCATCCACTGTTTCATGTATATCTCCAATCTCAAGTGTTATGGACTTAGCAGAAGTCCAAAACTATTTGATTTGTGAGATATAGATTGTGGGTTTTAAAAGCAAAGCATACCTTATATTTGTGATATGAAGAAAGTCCACAATCTGATGATAAACAGGGCCACTCTTCTCATTAGACTTTTGTAGGTAGGCCACAAGATTGTGCTCATCTGCAAAGTTTAAAGATGCCATAGAAACTTATGATGAAAAATGATATTATGTCAATAAGAATTGAAAAAATAACTAGCCAATTGAGAGAGAAAGATATATAGGGTTAGGGTTTAGAATTATTGCGCAAGTAAAATTATCTTTAGAAAGTATTAATTATAATATTGAAAGAAGATAACTTCCTTAAAATTTTAACCCTATATATGTGGCAATCAGTGGTTACTTTCAACGGCTAGTAAAAATTAGTTACTGACACAATCAGTTGTAACGGCTAGAACAACAGTGGTAAAATAACACTATCAGTGGAAACTGTGAACTAGCAGTGGTAATTTTCACAAAAATTTCAAAGAGCAGTGGTAAATAAAATCATGTGATAACAAGACCGCTCTTATCATAGTTTTTAGCAAACTACCAGCTATCAACGGATTTGATATGTCTTTACCATGAGCCGTTTGCTATGGACTAGCCAACTCTTAATCATAAAGAATATGGTGAGTTGATAACCATATAGTTTTTGGTAAACTATCAACCATAAACGGATTTGTCAAGTCTTTACCAGTAGCCGTTTTCTCTGGACTAGTTGATTCTTATGTGGGTTAGACATGGTAAATCAATAACCATTTGTTGTGTATCTCAGATATACACCTTTTAAATTCAACTCCCATCGAAACTTGGTTATGTATCTGTAAGAGATAGAAATAACCAACTTGTTATTATCCAAAGTTACCTTTAACCAAACCATTGTCTAAGTAAAATATCTTCCAAAGTCAACCCAATAATATCTATATTTACTCCTTAACGTACCAAAATAGGAAAAAGTAAATATACTCATTAATTAACCCTTTCAACCGACTTTGTCTATATAAGGAGGCTTGGCTTTATGTAATCTTCATCAAAACACATTCAAACACAATATCTTAAAACTAATCATGAGCAATCCTTCCAACACCATCGATATCTCCTCTGATTCAGAAGAAGAGTATGTAATCGAATCAGAGTCTTCCTCAAAAGCATCAGGATGGTTAGGATACTTTCCACCAGAGGCTGGCACTTCATCCAAAAGATATACCAAAGAAACTGCTAAGTGTGTACCAGCTGCAAAACCTGCACCATCTCTTGAGTTTTACTCCAGCTCATCAGATGATGATGAGGAGAATGATAAAACCTATTCCATGGCTAAAGATTTGCCAAAAGCTCTTTCAATAGCACTGGAAACAGCTATCTCCAATATGAAGCAGATATCCATCCCAACCAAGTCTGCAATGCTACCAAAACCTCCTCCACAAGTTCTTGGTCTTCCATGTCCAAGAATGCAATCCACTTTTGAGAACAAAAGGAAGAGGGCTCAGAAAAACAAGCATAACTATGTGGGCAAAGGCAAGAAGCCTATGGAGTAGTTGAAGTTAGGTGTAGGATGTGCTAGGATGTATTCTTTTGTGTTTTGATGATTAGAAGTACTTTCACTATGGTTGTAATGAATCATGTTTGATTAATGAAATAAAGTTCCTTTGTTTTCGTTTTTCCACTGTAAAAGCAAGCTTGTTACCACTGGTTGCAATATAGTTCCCACTGTTAAAAATAATTTCTGCATAAACAACTGTGGACAACTAGAAAGTCAAATACCAAAGAGTAACCATTCAATGTAAACAAAGAATCCTTCAATCGCAAATCACAAACATAAACCAAACACTGGAATCACTGTTGAGGTTTGGCAATGGTTAGTGTATATAAAGGAATGAACATAGCAGTGGCTATACTCAATAAAGTCAACTCATAGACACTGATACACTTTCCAAGGCCATAGGACTCCAATTTACTTCTCAACCACTTACACCTTCCCCTCATTAACTTCCTGAATCCAACTTAACATATATTAAACAAACCTTTTAACACACAAAATACCCAAATCACATACTCCAAAAATTTCACTCTCAAAGATCATTTCTCCAACAACACCATGAGTCAATCTAGTCCAATCAATCTTTCTTCTAGCAGTTCATCTGATAGTTCTTGGGATGACTTTGTTTTGAAGAACCCTGGGAGAGTTGAGAAAGAAGAGTATGAGAAGGTTGTATCCAGGAAGAGAAAACATTCAATTGTTCTCTCAAATCATTTTCTTGTTGGTCCTTCACCACATGTAGATACAGATGATGAGACCTCTGGAAGAGTCCTGAGTGTTCCCCCTTTTGCAGCAATATCTCCTCCTGAAGAGCTCCAACCATCACCTTCTCTACCATTGCTATCAAAACCACCATCAGCAGGTCCTTCATCATCCTCACCACCTACTGGAATAGTGGTGATGGGATTAGCAAGCCCTAAGTTGTATCCATGGATTGATATGCGTGGAGCTCCTAAAGTGATGCCAACTTGGGCCTTTCCAAAGAAGCCATAGGAGGTGAATGGTTGTCAGATGTAGTAAGGTTGTGATAGGTTGTGAAGCTTTTGTTTGGGGTAGGTAGTTGGTAGTTGGTTTCCAGTTGATGTAATGATGCAAGTAATCAGTATTCCATGGATGTAACTACTGCACTTAGTGCAGTCTTGTGAACTAATAATAATAATCCATGTTTTCCTTTACCATTAGTGTTCCTGCATCATACATATTGTTCACATTTTGCATTACAATTAACTCCACCTCCAAAACTGACATACTGTCCATCATAGTGCTCAAAATCAGAAAGATAGGACTTGTTGCCAGTCATGTGCCTTAAACATCCACTATCTGTATATCCTTGATCTGATCTTTTTGTCTTTGGATGTCCTGCACATAAGAGTAAAGAGTTAGTTTCTTTTGGGGACCCAAGCTACGTGATTGGTGGCAAACCGTCAAGTTTTGTCACACAAGCTGACCACTTGTGAATGGTCAACCGTAACAAACTTCAAACAGTCTGGAACCAAATGCAATGAAGTCCAGGAGAGTATAGTGTTTCCCCAGGTAGTTATGTCCCAACGAGCTGTGCGAGAATAATCAACGAATAGTGATCGAGAGAATTTGAACGGAAAGGATTGTGATTGATTATGAACAAAAGGAAAAGTATATAAACTACAAGGGCTTAAATGCAAATTAAAGAAAATTAAAAAGATAAATTATATTAAATAAACGCTATCACTATTTGCAAAATGATGTTTTTGATTTTTCTTTTATAAATCTTAAATTAAAAACTACGTGACGTACAAAAGAAAATGTGAACTGAAACAATATTAATCCTAAAAATATTAAAATGACATTTTTACAAACCTAATGATAAGAGAAAATTTTTAGAAAAAGAAAATTATTTTTAAAACTATTTATCTAATTGTTATTAATTAAAAACTATTTTTACTTATTTAATAATACCCTAAAATACAAGAAATTATGAAATAAAGCTAGAAAAATGAAATTATGACTTAGAAAAATCTAAAATAACTAAAGAGAATTTTCAAAACTATTTTTATATTTTTCTGATTATTTTTCTATTTTCTATGAATTAAAAACTATTTAAAACTAATTAAATTGCTAAAAAATACAAATTTAACTAAGAAAAATATGGAAAAATATTTTTTTGACTTTTTATATTTATCTTAACTTAAGAAAAATGAAAACTTATTTTTTTGAAGTTTTTCTGATTTAATTGTATTAAATGCTAATTAAAAAGGCCTAAAAACTGTTTTAAATGAAGAAAAATAGCAAACAGTGATGAAAAATTATGAAAATTTCAGGAAAAGTCTAAAATAATATTATGAATCTAGGAAAAATATAAAAACAGTAGCTTATGTGTAAGAAAATCAAACTGCAGTTACAAGTGCTTATAAATAAGCACTTGGAATAAGCCAAAGGTACCAAATGAGCACCAACTGAACACAGAAGCTATAATAAGCTATAACTACCCAAAAGCAACTTATTACAACTGCTCTTAACCTCTATAGTACAAGCTACTCAGATTTGATGAATTGAAATAAAAACCAAAAACAGGTTTTAGCTACCACTTTGTGGCTTGAAAATAAGCCACTTAAATAAGCTGAAACTGAAAACCAGATGTTGGAACCTAAACTAGACCTGGCTAGCTACTTAAATACCAAATGTGAGCCCTGGACAAGCTCTTATGAGCTTGTGCCAAGCTCTGCACAAAGCCTGGTTCACACTCAGTATGCTGAGTGTGAACAGGGGAGATGGAGCCTGATTAGACAGCTGATTTAGACCTTATAAAAGCTTCCAAAAATTCAACAAAAATAAGTTTAAGAAACTTGACCAATTGAACTAGAAAAACCCAAAATTTCACTGAATTTGAGCCAGAATTGAATTCATGAAAAATCCATAAAGATTTGGAAAAACTGGTTTTAACCACTTTTTGACTTTTGACAGTTTTGAAAAGTTGACTATTATGAGTTTATAATTGATCCTACTTATTAACTATGTTATATTAAGCTGTAATAAGATAAATTTAAACTAGAGTAACAGATTATAAGGAACTATGATGTGATTTGCAATCTAAAATCTTAACAGATATGATCTTAGGACAGATTTAAAGTGATATTGACTTTCACAGTTCTAATGTCCAAGTTTATGACAAAAATTGACTAAGTGAGCCTAAATGAGGCTAAGGGAACTGATTTTAACCACTAAGCAAAACTCTAGCACAGGTTTAAGGCCTGATCCAAACACTACTGTAAAAACTTCAATAATCAGTTTAAACTAACTAATCCTATTCCATAGTGACCAAGATTAAAACAACTAAGTAACAACTATTCTAAAGCTATAATAACAGTAAATCAAGCATCAAAATCAAGCAACCATGATCATATCATCAAGACAGATTTTAAACCAAAAATTATCAAAACTCACTTTGAGTCTTTAGCCACTATGGCTTGCACAATGATCAAAGAACCACTATTTTATCTTAACTCACCCCATATCTAACTAAGATTCAACCCATAACCAACTCTGCATCACCCATATCCACATCCAAGACAGCTTAACCAAAATTCCTTCACAGGTTGACTTTTGTTGACCGGATACCAATATTGTTTGAACTTGAGTAATAAGCTTACCAGAAGCTATGAGTAGCTTAAATAAGCTTATTTAAATTTGAAAATAAGCTACTAGAAGCTTGAATACAAGAGCTTGAAACTGAATTTTTTAACAGTGAGCATAAAACTTGAAACTTATGTAAAAACTTGAATTAATACTTAAAAGCACATTACAATGATTATTCAACTTAAGTTTGATACATAGAAACTGAGATTACAACTTTTTGACTTAAACTAAAACATTTATAGTAAAAACGATTTTGCATAAAAATATAAAAACTAACTACTCTCCTTCTCTCCTTCTTCTTCCTTTATTTATACCCAAAAAGCTTCCCACATGTCTTCTGATTAATTCCCACTAATAATCTCAACCATTGGATGATTGGGGCCTTTTTTAGCCGTTGATGGTATTTTGGCGGGAAAACATATTTAGCCAGTTGGAGAGGTTGAGTGCAAAGAGGGGGGGCATTTAATGCTTTTTTTGTTGTTTGGTGGAGGTGGAGGTGGAGTGATAAGGGAGGTGAAGTATGAGAGCTGGAGGGATGGTTGTGTCTGGGTTTGCAGAGCAGGTGGGAGGAAGGAGAAGCCTTGGATTTGGCGGGCTTTGACTATTTTGACCAGAGGGTTTAATATTGAAAGAGGGGGTCAAAAAGAGGGGGTCAAGTGTGGTTTGGCAGGGGTCCAAAGAGTATTTGACAAGGGCCAAGGTCCAAGAGGCTTGGTTATTAATACAAGGACCATTATGTAATTTCTGAAAAACAAGGGACCAAAGCTGCCAATTTTGCAAAGTTGTTTCAAGGGACCAAAAATGACAAGTTTCAATAGTGCAAGGACCATAAAGGACATTTTCAAACTTCCAAGGACTATATTTGCCAATTTTGAAACTTAAAGGACCAAACTTGTAATTTCTCAAAACTTTTGACATTTTTCACCAAAGGACTAATTATGACAGGTTCTGATTTTAAAAGGATCTTTGGTGATTTTACTTTTGAAATAAGTGCTCAGGACTATTTCTTGATTTTTGAAACTTGGGACTGAACGCCAATTATGCAAACTTAGCTCATTTCTCATCTGAATTTAAACATTTTGCATCTGAAACATATAAAATGCAATTTTGGAATATTTTCAGTATTTTGATGCATTTCTGAGCATTTTTAAACGTTTTGCAGTTCAGATTTAGCCAAAAATGATGAGTATTTACACACTCATCAATCCCCCACACTAAACTATTGCTAGTCCCTAGCAATCTTTTGAGAAAAACTTAATAGATTTGAGTCTCTTTACCAAAGCCATTACTTAGGAGTAGCCAAATGTTTCAGTTCAAGTAAGAACCATGGTACATCGATAACCATGTGATTTTGAGCAAACCACCAGCTTCCAATAGATTTGATTTGTCTTTACCAGAAGCCGTTTGCTTCTGGACTAGCCAACTCTTAGATAAATTATCAATATTATCTTTGGTGAGCTGATTACCAATTATGGTTTTTCCACTGCCTTTACCACAAGCCATAAACTTGCGGGCTAGCCAACTCTTCACTTTTAAGGATATGGTGAGTTGAATACCATATAATTTTGGGCAAATTGCAAGCCGTCAACGGATTTGAGATATCTTTACCAAGAGCCGTTTGCTCCTGGATTAGCCAATCCTTTTGTTTATTAGACATGGTGGACTGATAACCATAAGCTGAGTAAGTGCAGAACACTTACTCCAAAAAATTTGGCCAAAAATGGGGAATTGGGTGGTATAATTACATGATAAAATTCGTGAGAATTCCTCCCCACACTAGAAATGAATATTGCCCTCAATATTCAAAGTACCGGCTGTTATGCCGAAACATAGAACGTAAAGGGAAATACTACGGCCATTATTTGAAAGATTTTTTTTTTTTTTTTTTAGAGATGTTAGAAAACTTATATACAACATGGGCCACAAGCAACTCCCCACACTAGGGTGGTAGAAAATAGAAAGAAGTCAGAAATACGGTGAAAACCCATATAGTGTGCTACTGTTTTGATTCCCGATCCGCTAGCTTGACTCGACCCCGAATTAATTGGTTCATGGGGAAGCAAAGTGGAAAATCAATCTCGATCGGACTTTCGTTCACAGTGTTAATAAACATATGAACATCAGAAAGTTCCACACCGACGAGATACAACCGCGGTATTGTTAATAGTAGAAACTATAAAGGATGATACCGGGTCAAAGATGGTGTCCTCATTCTAGAAGAGAAAAGGGAAAGAGCAACCACACCATCTGTGAAGAATGGAATAAAGATGTGCATGAGAATGCATGTCCATTCCTCATTAGTAAGAAGCAAATCACCATTTTTGACATTTTAAGCTTAAACTTGAAGCTTGTATGGTGATTGTCAATAGAATTTCCGGTAGGGAGGGTTGGAAACGGTTCTTCAATCAACATTTTCCGAAAAAGAATGTCCCCCTCCGGATCAAAGTAAGTATTATCAATTCCTGTTGGAATCGACTCATCACTAAGAAAGGCATCGACTTCATTCCAAAAGTTGTCATTTTCCTCATCCGAAGTGAGAGAAGGGATGGAAGAGTCGGGAATAATAAGACTAGGAGATGATGGATCATTTTTGAGCAATTCTTCAATGGGAAGAATGTCTCCCATTGGATCACAAACATCATCATCCAATCCAGATGAAACTGAAGAGAGATTGGTTTCATCCACAGAGTTAACAAACTCGATACGATAAACTGATTCCGGAGGGGGGACAAGTGGTGTGCTCTTAGAGCTAGCAATTTCCACCACTTCCGATAAAGTCTCCGATTCTAGATCATCATCATCAAGAACACTCTTGACTTCCTTGGTACAACTTTCAAACCATTTGTTTGAACCAGGGTTGATTTTTAATGCTTTAGCTCGCGACGCTTTTGGTGACTCCTCTTAATGTGAAATTTGAGAGTGTTGCATTGATTCTTTCGATTTTTGATCAATTGTGGCAACACTGTTTGGATAGAGGTTTGGATTGGTTGATATTAAACGCGGAGTTCTTCGTTGTCCGTATGGTCAACTCTTCAGCAAATACATCATTAGAGCACGGCTCGTTCTCAAGAAAGCTCTCCCTAAGATGAGGGGAACTTTAGGATTTGCATCAAAGTCTACTACAACAAAGTTAGTAGGAAAGTGAAACTTTCCCACTTTCATCACGACATCCTGCTATCCCAAGGGACGAGTTATGGTACGGTCCGCTAGCTAGAGTGTCATACAAGTGGATGAAAGTTTAGGAAGAGACAGTTTTTCCATACCGAGTGGCATGAGGTTAATGCTAGCGCCAAGATCGGCCAAGGCGGAGCATTGAAACATACCCAAGAAATCACACACGGATTAAAACCCGCAGTGGTCTTCAAGCTTTTGGGAAGCTTCTGAGAAGGACCGACGGCATTGCTCATTGAGAGGGGTTTTAGCCATCTCGATATAACTTATCTTTGTTGGTCAGAAGCCTTTAAGCGTGGATGCAAATTTGGGCATTAGAACGAGAGCATCAACGAAGCTTATATCAAAGTGTAGTTCATTGAAAATTTGGAAAAAAATTTCCATTTGTTCTTTGTTTTTGTCTTTGAGCTTCTCATCATGCATTCTTGATGGGTAAGGAAGCTGACTAGACTTTTGAACCGATGGAAGTTATTTCTGGCTCAATTCGTCTTCGAACATCGGTTCCGTCTTAAAGCTTGACTACCGAAGGTGGACGTGCGGTACTTTCGTGGGCTTGAAAAATGCACCTTGTCCGTTGTATCCTTGGTAACTTGACTCATTTCTCCTAGTGGAGGAGGCATTTGAGTCGAACCATTGTGCGCCTTTTACCACTACGAGTGGTGACGGATTTTAACTCGGCATTTGGATTTGGAACTGTATTGCTTGGGAGTCCTCCGAAGATGAGAAGCTTTGTTCATATTCATGTTCATGAAACTGCTCATCATATTCTTCAACTCATTTGTCTGCCGAGTCAATGTGGTATCAATTTCTTAGCTCAACTCTCATGTTATTGATTTGAGTTGCATTGAACGTATGCTTGACTCAGTAATTTTCATGAAGTCATTTGGTAGGGAGCTTGAGAAGGTTGTTGATAACTTTGCTGATTTGGAGCTTGATTAGGTTGGTTGAAATTGTTCCGGTTTTGATTGAAATTTTGAGAGTTATTGAAGGTGTGTCCTTGATTCGAACAAAGCTTTTTGATTGCCATGGTTTTGCACGGAGGAAAAACAGGTGGTGTCATACCGCTAGGTGCACGGTAATGAGGATAAGTTTGTGGTCGGTATTAATTGTGGTTTACGAAGCTACGGAGCTTGGTAAAAAGAAGCATCGGTTGCTTGACAATCATAATACGCGTGTAGACCACTACAAGTTTCACACACCTTGTTCACGGCTTTGATTGGTTCCGCTTATGAATTCGCTTTTGATTTCCTTTACCTCTTTCATCATACAACGGATGACGTCCGTTAGCTCGGCTATTGGAGCGGCTAACTCGGAAGAGTTACCGGATGAAGAAGCAGGAGTGTTCGGAATATTGACTTTGTTGCAAGAAATAGGAACTTTTGATTTTATTTCGCAAATCTCAATCACATCTTTAGGCTTACGATTCAAGATATTGCCACCTGCGGCTGCGTTCAAAGAATTTTGATCGTTACCGTTCAACCCATTATAAAAGATATTAACTTGTTGAAGCTCCGTGAATTCATGATGGGGCATTTCCTGAGGAGATCTTTGAATCTCCCATGCCTCTCCAAAGTTTTCATCGAAATTTTGACGAAATCAGAAATTTCATTTTAAGATTAGTCGCCTTTTGAGGAAAGAAATAATTGACAAACTTTTGAACAAGATCCTCCCAAGTTTCGATGGATCGAGGGGTTCTTTTCCACCAAATCCGCTGCCTCAAGTGAGAATGGAAAAAGCATCAACTTGATTACTTTTTGTGGAACATCCTTGAAATTGATAGTTGAAGTCAACTTGTTAAACCAACGGATGTGTGCATACGGGTCTTCTCGATCAAACCCGCTGAATTGATTCGTAGACACAAGTTGGATCAAATGTGTCTTCAATTCAAAGTGATCAGAATTGATTACTGGTAAAATGATGGCATCTCCATAACCCTCGATGGGTGCTTGGAACATTTCCGCCATAGTTCGTTCTCGCCATATTGTTGTTTGAAATAGTACGAATCTCGGGTTCGACTATTTGGGCAGCACGTCTACGAGTACGTCTTCTAGGAATTTCGCTCAGATCACGAAAGGACTCAATGATCTAGAAGAACGGTGCGCATGCACTAGACGTAACTTGAGGAAACAAGAGAATTATGAAAATGGGGAAAGAAGAATCTTTTTGGGTTTCTGGTTTTGAAAAGTAGATATAACAACAAATCCAATTAAAACAATATCGAGGCAAAACAACAGTGAACTTAAACCCATAATCACAAGATGAATGGCTTCTTTGAAAAAGGTACACCACTCACAAGGACACAAAGGCAAGTTTTAATCTTTGGTTCGGGAACTTATTATGGTCGTACCCCAGTTAGGTAGTACACTGCCTTGGTTTGCGGTGGTAATTTTTTATGTTGTTATTATTAAACAAAGAAACGACAAATCTTTTTGTATTTTTATCTTTTATATATATAGAAACAAAAGAAAAATATTTTTGTGTTTTATACGTTTTTGGATGTTTTTGGGTTTTTGGATTTTTATATAAGAAAATATAGATATATATATATGGTATGAACAAGGAGTGAATATTCAAATCACTAATCTGCTAAACATAAGATAATTAGCACACTCCCTGCTAGCGGCGCCAAAATTTGATTGGTGGCAAACCGTCAAGTTTTGTCACACAAGCTGACCACTTGTGAATGGTCAACCGTAACAAACTTCAAACAGTCTGAAACCAAATGCAATGAAGTCCAGGAGAGTATAGTGTTTCCCCAGGTCGTTATGTCCCAACGAGCTGTGCGAGAATAATCAAACGAATAGTGATCTAGAGAATTTGAACGGAAAAGAATTGTGATTGATTATGAACAAAAGGAAAAGTATATAAACTACAAGGGCTTAAATGCAAATTAAAGAAAATTAAAAAGATAAATTATATTAAATAAACGCTATCACTATTTGCAAAATGATGTTTTAGATTTTTCTTTTATAAATCTTAAATTAAAAACTACGTGACGTACAAAAGAAAATGTGAACTGAAGCAATATTAATCCTAAAAATATAAAAATGACATTTTTACAAACCTAATGATAAGAGAAAATTTTTAGAAAAAGAAAATTATTTTTAAAACTATTTATCTAATTATTATTAATTAAAAACTATTTTTACTTATTAAATAATAGCCTAAAATACAAGAAATTATGTAATAAAGCTAGAAAAATGAAATTATGACTTAGAAAAATCTAAAATAACTAAAGAGAATTTTCAAAACTATTTTTATATTTTTCTGATTATTTTTCTATTTTCTATGAATTAAAAACTATTTAAAACTAATTAAATTGCTAAAAAATACAAATTTAACTAAGAAAAATCTGGAAAAATATTTTTTTGACTTTTTATATTTATCTTAACTAAGGAAAAATGAAAACTTATTTTTTTGAAGTTTTTCTGATTTAATTGTACTAAATGCTAATTAAAAAGGCCTAAAAACTGTTTTAAATGAAGAAAAATAGCAAACAGTGATGAAAAATTATGAAAATTTCAAGAAAAGTCTAAAATAATATTATGAATCTAGGAAAAATATAAAAACAGTAGCTTATGTGTAAGAAAATCAAACTGCAGTTACAAGTGCTTATAAATAAGCACTTGGAATAAGCCAAAGGTACCAAATGAGCACCAACTGAACACAGAAGCTATAATAAGCTATAACTACCCAAAAGCAACTTATTACAACTGCTCTTAACCTCTATAGTACAAGCTACTCAGATTTGATGAATTGAAATAAAAACAAAAAGGTTTTAGCTACCACTTTGTGGCTTGAAAATAAGCCACCAATAAAATGTTGAAACTAAAACCGGATGTTGGAACCTAAACTAGACCTGGCTAGCTACTTAAATTCCAAATGTGAGCCCTGGACAAGCTCTTATGAGCTTGTGCCAAGCCAGATTAAAGCCTCGTTCACACGTTTCGCGATGTGAAAAAGTGGGAGACGGTTTTGGAGCCTGACAGACAAGCTGATTTAGACCTTATAAAAGCTTCCAAAAATTCAACAAAAATAAGTTTAAGAAACTTGACCAATTGAACTAGAAAAATCCAAAATTTCACTGAATTTGAGCCGGAATTGAATTCATGAAAAATCCATAAAGATTTGGAAAAACTGGTTTTAACCACTTTTTGACTTTTGACAGTTTTGAAAAGTTGACTATTATGAGTTTATAATTGATCCTACTTATTAACTATGTTATATTAAGCTGTAATAAGATAAATTTAAACTAGAGTAACAGATTATAAGCAACTATGATGTGATTTGCAATCTAAAATCTTAACAGATATGATCTTAGGACAAATTTAAAGTGATATTGACTTTCACAGTTCTAATGTCCAAGTTTATGACAAAAATTGACAAAGTGAGCCTAAATGAGGCTAAGGGAACTGATTTTAACCACTAAGCAAAACTCTAGCACAGGTTTAAGGCAAATCCAAACACTACCTGTAAAAACTTCAATAATCAGTTTAAACTAACTAATCCTATTCCATAGTGACCAAGATTAAAACAACTAAGTAACAACTATTCTAAAGCTATAATACAATGAAATCAAGCATCAAAAATCAAGCAACCATGATCATATCATCAAGACATATTTTAAACCAAAATTATCAAAACTCACTTTGAGTCTTTAGCCACTATGGCTTGCACAATGATCAAAGAGCCACTATTTTATCTTAACTCACCCCATATCTAACTAAGATTCAACCCATAACCAACTCTGCATCACCCATATCCACATCCAAGACAGCTTAACCAAAATTCCTTCACAGGTTGACTTTTGTTGACCGGATACCAATATTGTTTGAACTTGAGTAATAAGCTTACCAGAAGCTATGAGTAGCTTAAATAAGCTTATTTAAATTTGAAAATAAGCTACTAGAAGCTTGAATACAAGAGTTTGAAACTGAATTTTTTTAACAGTGAGCATAAAACTTGAAACTTATGTAAAAACTTGAATTAATACTTAAAAGCACATTACAATGATTATTCAACTTAAGTTTGATACATAGAAACTGAGATTACAACTTTTTGACTTAAACTAAAACATTTATAGTAAAAACGATTTTGCATAAAAATATAAAAACTAACTACTCTCCTTCTCTCCTTCTTCTTCCTTTATTTATACCCAAAACGCTTCCCACGTGTCTTCTGATTAATTCCCACTAATAATCTCAACCATTGGATGATTGGGGCCTTTTTTAGCCGTTGATGGTATTTTAAGGAAAACATATTTAGCCAGTTGGAGAGGTTGAGTGCAAAGAGGGGGGGCATTTAATGCTTTTTTTTGTTGTTTGGTGGAGGTGGAGGTGGAGTGATAAGGGAGGTGAAGTATGAGAGCTGGAGGGATGGTTGTGTGCTGGGTTTGCAGAAGCAGGTGGAGTGAAGGAGAAGACTTGGATTTGGCGGGCTTTGACTATTTTGACCAGAGGGTTTAATATTGAAAGGGGGGGTCAAAAACAGGGGGTCAAGTGTGGTTTGGCAGGGGTCCAAAGAGTATTTGACAAGGGCCAAGGTCCAAGAGGCTTGGTTATTAATACAAGGACCATTATGTAATTTCTGAAAAACAAGGGACCAAAGCTGCCAATTTTGCAAAGTTGTTTCAAGGGACCAAAAATGACAAGTTTCAATAGTGCAAGGACCATAAAGGACATTTTCAAACTTCCAAGGACTATATTTGCCAATTTTGAAACTTAAAGGACCAAACTTGTAATTTCTCAAAACTTTTGACATTTTTCACCAAAGGACTAATTATGACAGGTTATGATTTTAAAAGGACCTTTGGTGAATTTTCTTTTGAAATAAGTGCTCAGGGACTATTTCTGACAACTTTTGAAACTTGGGGGACTGAAACCGCCAATTATGCAAACTTAGCTCATTTTTCATCTGAATTTAAACATTTTGCATCTCAAACATATAAAATGCAATTTTGGAATATTTTCAGTATTTTGATGCATTTCTTAGCATTTTTAAACGTTTTAGTTCAGATTAGCCAAAAATGATGAGTATTTACACACTCATCAATCCCCACACTAAACTATTGCTAGTCCCTAGCAATCTTTTAAGAAAAACTTAATGGATTTGAGTATCTTTACCAAAAGCCATTACTTCTCGAGTAGCCAAATGTTTCAGTTCAAGTAAGAACCATGGTACACCGATAACCATGTGATTTTGAGCAAACCACCAACTTCCAACGGATTTGATTTGTCTTTACCAGAAGCCGTTTGCTTCGGACTAGCCAACTCTTAGATAAATTATCAATATTATCTTTGGTGAGTCGATTACCAATTATGGTTTTTCCATCCTTTACCACAAGCCATAAACTTCTTGGGCTAGCCAACTCTTCACTTTTAAGGATATGGTGAGCTGAATACCATACAATTTTGGGCAAATTGCAAGCCGTCAACGGATTTGAGATATCTTTACCAAGAGCCGCTTGCTCTGGATTAGCCAATCCTTTTGTTTATTAGACATGGTGGACTGATAACCATAAGTTGAGTAAGTGCAGAACACTTACTCCAAAAAAAATTTTGGCCAAAAATTGGGGAATTGGGCGGTATAATTACATGATAAAATTCGTGAGAATTCCCCCCACACTAGAAATGAATATTGCCCTCAATATTCAAAGTACCGGCTGTTATGCCGAAACATAGAACGTAAAATGGAAATACTACGGCCATTATTTGAATTTTTTTTAGAGATGTTAGAAAACTTATTATATACAACAATGGGGCAACTCCCCACACTAGGGTGGTAGAAAATTGAAAGAAGTCAGAAATATGGTGAAAACCCATATAGTGTGCTGCTGTTTTTGATTCCCGAGTCGCTAGCTTGACTCGACCCCGATTCATTGGTTCATGGGAAGCAAAGTGGAAATCAATCTCGATCGGACTTTCGTTCACAATGTTAATAAATATATGAACATCAGAAAGTTCCACACCGACGGAGATACAACCGCGGTATTGTTAATAGTAGAAACTATAAAGGATGATACCGGGGGTCAAAGATGGTGTCCTCATTCCTGAAAGAGAAAAGGGAAAGAGCAACCACACCATCTGTGAAGAATGGAATAAAGATGTGCATAAGAATGCATGTCCATTCCTCATTAGTAAGAAGCAAATCACCATTTTTGACATTTTTAAGCTTAAACTTGAAGTTTGTGTGGTGATTGTCAACTGAATTTCCGGTAGGGAGGGTTGGAAACGGTTCTTCTATCAACAGATTTTCCGTAAAAGAATGTCCCCCTCCGGATCAAAGTAAGTATTATCAATTCCTGTTGGAATCGACTCATCACTAAGAAAGGCATCGACTTCATTCCAAAAGTTGTCATTTTCCTCATCCAAGTGAGAAGGGATGGAAGAGTCAGGAATAATAAGACTAGGAGATGATGGATCATTTTTGAGCAATTCTTCAATGGGAAGAATGTTTCCCATTGGATCACAAACATCATCATCCAATCCAGATGAAACTAAAGAGAGATTGGTTTCATCCACAGAGTTAACAAACTCGATACGATAAACTGATTCGGAGGTGGGACAAGTGGTGTGCTCTTAGAGCTAGCAATTTCCACCACTTCCGATAAAGTCTCCGATTCTAGATCATCATCATCAAGAACACTCTTAACTTCCTTGGTACAACTTTCAAACCATTTGTTTGAACCAGGGTTGATTTTCAATGCTTTTAGCTCAGCACGTTTTTGGTGACTCCTCTTAACTGTGAAATTTGAGAGTGTTGCATTGATTCTTTCAGATTTTTGATCAATTGTGGCAACACTATGTTTGGATAGAGGTTTGGAGTACTGGTTGATATTAAAGCGTGGAGTTCTTCGTTGTCAACCCGTATGGTCAACTCTTCAAAGAAATACATCAATTAGAGCACGGCTCGTTCTCAAGAAAGCTCTCCCTAAGATGAGGGGAACTTTAGGATTTGCATCAAAGTCTACTACAACAAAGTCAGTAGGAAAGTGAAACTTTCCCACTTTCATCACGACATCCCCGGCTATCCCAAGTGGACGAGTTATGGTACGGTCCGCTAGCTCGAGTGTCATACAAGTGGATGAAAGCTTAGGAAGAGACAGCTTTTTCCATATCTGAGTGGCATGAGGTTAATGCTAGCGCCAAGATCGGCCAAGGCGGAGCATTGAACCATCCCCAAGAAATCACACGGATTAAAACCTGCCGCGGGTCTTCAAACTTTTGGGAAGCTTCGAGAAGGACCGCCGAGCATTGCTCATTGAGAGGGTTTTAGCCATCTCAGATAACTTATCTTTGTTGGTCAAGAAGCCTTTAAGCGTGGATGCAAATTTGGGCATTAGAACGAGAGCATCAACGAAGCTTATATCAAAGTGTAGTTCATTGAAAATTTGGAAAAATTTTTCCATTTGTTCTTTGTTTTTGTCTTTGAGCTTCTCATCATGCATTCTTGATGGGTAAGGAAGCTGACTAGACTTTTGATCCGGGATGGAAGTTACCGCTCGAATTCGTCTTCGAACTTCTGGCTTCACGGTCTTAAAGCTTGGACTACCAAAGGTGGGACGTGTGCGTACCGCGGGCTTGAAAATGCACCTGTCCGTTGTATCCTTGGTAACTTGACTCATTGCTCCCGTGGAGGAGGCATTTGAGTCGAAGGTCCATTGCGCCTTACCACTACGAGTGGTGACGGATTTCAACCGCATTTGGATTAGGAACTGTATTGCTTGGGAGTCCTCCAGAGATGACGGCTTTGTTCATATTCATGTTCATGAAACCGCCATCATATTCTTCAACTCATTTGTCTGCCGAGAAAATGTGGTATCAATTTCCTTTCTTAGCTCAACTCTCATGTTATTGATTTGAGTTGCATTGAACGTATGCTTGACTCAGTAATTTTCATGAAGTCATTTGGTAGGGAGCTTGAGAAGGTTGTTGATAACTCTGCTGATTTGGAGCTTGATAAGGTTGGTTGAAATTGTTCCGGCTTTGATTGAAATTTTGAGAGTTATTGAAGTTGTGTCCTTGATTCGGAACAAAGCGATTTTGATTGCCATGGCGGCACGAGGAAAACTGTGTGGTGTCATACCGCTAGGTAAGTGCACGGTAATGAGGATCGCTTGTGGTCGGTATTGATTGTGGTTTACGAAGCTACGGAGCTTGGTAAAAGAAGCATCGGTTGCTTGACAATCATAATACGCTGCGGGACCACTACAAGTTTCACACACCTTGTTTACGGCTTTGATTGGTTCCGCTTATGAATTCGCTTTTGATTTCCTTTACCTCTTTCATCATACAACGGATGACGTCCGTTAGCTCGGTTATTGGAGCGGCTAACTCGGAAGAGTTACCGATGAAGCGTGAGTGTTCGGAATATTGACTTTGTTAAGAGAAATAGGAACTTTGATTTTATTTCGCAAATCTCAATCACATCTTTAGGCTTACGATTCAAGATATTGCCACCGCGTCATGCGTTCAAAGAATCTTGATCGCATCGTTCAACCCATTATAAAAGATATTAACTTGTTGAAGCTCCGCGAATTCATGATGGGGGCATTTCCTGAGGAGATCTTTGAATCTCTCCCATGCCTCTCTAAAGTTTTCATCGAAATGACTTTAAATCCAGAAATTTCATTTTTAAGATTAGTCGTCTTTGATGGAGGAAAGAAATAATTGACAAATTTTTGAACAAGATCCTCCCAAGTTTCGATGGATCGAGGGGTTCTTTTCCGCCAAACCGGCCGCCTCAAGTGAGAATGGAAAAGCATCAACTTGATTACTTTTTGTAGAACATCCTTGAAATTGATAGTTGAAGTCAACTTGTTAAACCAACGGATGTGTGCATACGGTCTTCGATCAAACCCGCGGAATTGATTCGTAGACACAAGATGGATCAAATGTGTCTTCAATTCAAAGTGATCAATTGATTATCTGTAAAATGATGGCATCTCCATAACCCTCATGGGTGCTTGGAGCATTTCCGCCATAGTTCGCTCGTCGCCATATTGTTGTTTGAAATAGTACTAATCTCTGGTTCGACTATTTGGGCAGACGCCTACGAGAACGTCTTCTAGGAATTTCGCTAGATCACGCGAAAGGACTCCATGATCAAGAACGAAAAGCATGCACTAGACGTAACTTGAGGAAACAAGAGAATTATGAAAATGGGGGAAAGAAGAATCTTTTGGGTTTTCTGGTTTTGAAAAGTAGATATAACAACAAATCCAATTAAAACTATATCGAGGCAAAACAACAAAGGAACTAAAACCAATAATCACAAGATGAATGGCTTCTTTGAAAAGGTACACCACTCACAAGGACACAAAGGCAAGTTTTAATCTTGGTTCGAACTTATTATGGTCGTATTCCCGCTAGGTAGTACACGCCTTGGTTTGCGGTAATTTTGTTGTTATTATTAAATAAAAGAAAACGACAAATCTTTTGTATTTTTATTTTTATATATATATAGAAACAAAAAAAAAAATATTTTTGTGTTTTATACGCTTTTGATGTTTTTGGGTTTTTGGATTTTTATATAAGAAAATATAGATATATATATATGGTATGAACAAGGAGTGAATATTCAAATCACTAATCTGCTAGACGTAAGATAATTAGCAGCACAGCCCACCGCTACGGCGCCAAAATTTGATTGGTGGCAAAACCGCAAGTTTTGTCACACAAGCTCACCACTTGTGAATAGTCAACCGTAATAAACTTCAAACAAATCGGAACCAAATGCAATGAAGTCCAGGAGAGTATAGTGTTTCCCCAGGTCGTTATGTCCCAACGAGTTGTGCGAGAATAATCAAACGTATAGTGATCGAGAGAATTTGAACGGAAAAGGATTGTGATTGATTATAACAAAAGGAAAGTTATATAAACTACAAGGGCTTAAATGCAAATTAAAGAAAATTAAAAAGATAAACTATATTAAATAAACGCTATCACTATTTTAAAATTATTTTTTTGATTTTTCTTTATAAAACTTAAATTAAAAACTACGTGACGTACAAAAGAAAATGTGAAAATGAAACAATATTAATCCTAAAAATATAAAAATGACATTTTTACAAACCTAATGATGAGATAAAATTTTTAGAAAAAGAAAATTATTTTTATTACTATTTGTCTAATTATTGTTAATTAAAAACTATTTTTACTTATTTAATAATAGCCTAAATTACAAGAAAATATGAAATAAAGCTTGAAAAATGAAATTATGACTTAGAAAAATCTAAAATAACTAAAGAGAATTTTCAAAACTAATTTTGTATTTTTCTGATTATTTTTTCTATTTTCTATGAATTAAAAACTATTTAAAACTACTTAAATTTCTAAAAATTACAAATTTAACTATGAAAAATCTGGAAAAATACTTTTTTGACTTTTTATATTTATCTTAACCTAGGAAAAATGAAAACTTATTTTTTTGAAACTTTTCTGATTTAATTGTATTAAATGCTAATTAAAAAGGCCTAAAACCTGCTTTAAATGAAGAAAAATAACAAACAGTGATGAAAAATTATGAAAATTTCAGGAAAAGTCTAAAATAATATTATGAATCTAGGAAAAATATAAAAACAGTGGTCTGTGTGAAGGAATATGGAACTGCAGTTACAAGTGCTTATAAATAAGCACTTGGAATAAGCCAAAGGTACCAAATGAGCACCAACTGAACACATAAGCTATAATAAGCTATAACTACTCAAAAGCAACTTATTACAACTGCTCTTAACCTCTATAGTACAAGCTACTCAGATTTGATGAATTGAAATAAAAACCAAAAACAGGTTTTAGCTACCACTTTGTGGCTTGAAAATAAGCCACTTAAATAAGCTGAAACTGAAACCGATGTTGGAACCTAAACTAGACCTGGCTAGCTACTTAAATTCCAAATGTGAGCCCTGGACAAGCTCTTATGAGCTTGTGCCAAGCTCTCAGATTAAAGCTGGTCTTCACACTCAAGATGCTGAGTGAACAAGGGAGATGGAGCCCCATTAGACAGCTGATTTAGACCTTATAAAAGCTTCCAAAAATTCAACAAAAATAAGTTTAAGAAACTTGACCAATTGAACTAGAAAAACCCAAAATTTCACTGAATTTGAGCCAGAATTGAATTCATGAAAAATCCATAAAGATTTAAAAAACTGGTTTTAACCACTTTTTGACTTTTGACAGTTTTGAAAAGTTGACTATTATGAGTTTATAATTGATCCTACTTATTAACTATGTTATATTAAGCCGTAATAAGATTAAATTTAAACTAGAGCAATAACTTATAAGCAACTATGATGTGATTTGCAATCTAAAATCTTAACAGATATGATCTTATGACAGATTTAAAGTGATATTGACTTTCACAGTTCTAATGTCCAAGTTTATGACAAAAATTGACTAAGTGAGCCTAAATGAGGCTAAGGGAACTGATTTTAACCACTAAGCAAAACTCTAGCACAGGTTTAAGACCTGATCCAAAACACTCCTTAAAACTTCAATAAGCAGTTTAAACTAACTAATCCTATTCCATAGTGACCAAGATTAAAACAACTAAGTAACAACTATTCTAAAGCTATAATAACAGTAAATCAAGCATCAAAATCAAGCAACCATGATCATATCATCAAGACAGATTTTAAACCAAAAATTATCAAAACTCACTTTGAGTCCTTAGCCACTATGGCTTGCACAATGATCAAAGAACCACTATTCTATCTTAACTCACCCCATATCTAACTAAGATTCAACCCATAACCAACTCTGCATCACCCATATCCACATCCAAGACAGCTTAACCAAAATTCCTTCACAGGTTGACTTTTGTTGACCGGATACCAATATTGTTTGAACTTGAGTAATAATAAGCTTACCGTAGCTATGAGTAGCTTAAATAAGCTTATTTAAATTTGAAAATAAGCTACTAGAAGCTTGAATACAAGAGCTTGAAACTGAATTTTTTAACAGTGAGCATAAAACTTGAAACTTATATAAAAACTTGAATTGATACTTAAAAGCACATTACAATGATTATTCAACTTAAGTTTGATACATAGAAACTGAGATTACAACTTTTTGACTTAAACTAAAACATTTATATAAAAAACGATTTTGCATAAAAATATAAAACTAACTACTCTCCTTCTCCTTCTTCTTCCTTTATTTATACCCAAAACGCTCCACGTGTCTTCTGATTAATTCCCACTAATAATCTCAACCATTGGATGATTGGGGCCTTTTTTAGCCGTTGATGGTATTTTGGCGGGAAAACATATTTAGCCAGTTGGAGAGGTTGAGTGCAAAGAGGGGGGCATTTAATGCTTTTTTTGTTGTTTGGTGGAGGTGGAGTGATAAGGGAGGTGAAGTATGAGAGCTGGAGGGATGGTTGTGTCTGGGTTTGCAGAGCATGTGGGAGGAAGGAGAAGACTTGGATTTGGCGGGCTTTGACTATTTTGACCAGAGGGTTTAATATTGAAAGGGGGGTCAAAAACAGGGGGTCAAGTGTGGTTTGGCAGGGGTCCAAAGAGTATTTGACAAGGGCCAAGGTCCAAGAGGCTTGGTTATTAATACAAGGACCATTATGTAATTTCTAAAAAACAAGGGACCAAAGCTGCCAATTTTGCAAAGTTGTTTCAAGGGACCAAAAATGACAAGTTTCAATAGTGCAAGGACCATAAAGGACATTTTCAAACTTCCAAGGACTATATTTGCCAATTTTGAAACTTAAAGGACCAAACTTGTAATTTCTCAAAACTTTGACATTTTTCACCAAAGGACTAATTATGACAAGTTATGATTTTAAAAGGACCTTTGGTGATTTTACTTTTGAAATAAGTGCTCATGGGACTATTTGACAATTTTTGAAACTTGGGGGACTGAAACTGCCAATTATGCAAACTTAGCTCATTTTTCATCTGAATTTAAACATTTTGCATCTAAAACATATAAAATGCAATTTTGGAATATTTTCAGTATTTTGATGCATTTCTCAGCATTTTTAAACGTTTTGCAGTTCAGATTTAGCCAAAAATGATGAGTATTTACACACTTATCGGGAGCCGAATCACATGACTTTATCACCAATTACCGAACAAATAAGCGGCAATGACGCTATCTGGGTAATCGTTGATCGTTTGACTAAGTCTGCTCAATTTTAGCCATTAGCGAGGTCAATAGTCTCGACAAGCTCGCTTCGTGTACATTAAGGAGATAGTATCGCGTCATGGAGTACCGATATCTATCATTTCCGATCGAGATAGCCGTTTTACATCCCACTTTTGGAGATCCTTACAGTCAGCGTTAGGAACAAACTTGGATATGAGAACTGCATATCATCCTCAAACAGATGGTCAGAGCGAGAGGACCATTCAGACCTTAGAGGATATGCTTAAAGCCTGTGTTATCGATTTCGACAAAGTCTGGGAGAGACATCTCCCTTTGGCCGAATTCTCCTACAACAATAGTTATCATTTTAGCATTAAGGCCGCTCCATTTGAAGCACTATATGGCCGAAAATGTCGTTCTCTTGTTTGTTGGGTTATGAAGTTGGCGAGAGTCAACTTACCGGTCCCGAACTTGTCCTAGAAACCACTGAGAAGATAGTTCAGATTCGTAACCTTTTGCAGACCGCTCGAGATAGACAAAAGAGTTATGCCGATAGGAGACGTAAACCTTTAGAATTTCAGGTTGGAGATCGTGTTATGTTAAAGGTTTCTCCTTGGAAAGGAGTGATTCGTTTTGGAAAGCGTGGAAAACTCAATCTCCGATATATTGGTCCCTTTCCAATCCTGGAAAGAATCGGACCAGTAGCTTACCGCCTTGAGCTACCGTCAGAATTGAGCAAAGGTACACAATGTCTTTCATGTTAGTAATCTTAAGAAGTGTCTTTCAGAGGAAAACCTAGTTGTGCCTTTAAGAGATATTCATATTGATGAGAAATTGAATTTCGTTGAGGAACCGATTGAGATCATGGATCGTGAGATTAAACGGCTGAAGCATAGCCGTATTTCGATTATCAAAGTTCGTTGGAATTCCCGACATGGATCGGAGTTCACTTGGGAACGTGAGGATGTATTCCTTAGAAAGTATCCTAAACTCTTCATGACATCAAGCAACTCGGAGTGAAACCCGGGACGGGTTTTTTCTGAGGCTGGGAGGCTGTGACAACTGGCAATTTAGGGAGTCTATTTTAGGTAACCGCATTACGTTAAACTAAACCGAGATTTTGCCTTTATCATTATTTTTATCGACCATGACTTGATTTGATATCGTTTATTGGTTTTTATGATTTATTTTGTTATTGAATGAGTTATCGTGTGAGTTTTAACTCTTTTTGATAGGCACTATTCGATTCGGCACAATAAAAGCCTAAAACGAGAAATAATGTAACTTTTAGACCGTAACTCGAAACTTGACAAATAAATAGTCAAAAATCGTGGAAAAACATAAATAACGATAATAGAAAGTTGAATGAACGTCGTGGGACACTTGTGGGATAATATATGAGCTCGGGAATGGGTAAACGGGGCATTTTACGAAAAATTAATACGCTTCGCCGCCCCTCTCCTTTTGCTTCTAGTCGCCCTCCCTCCCCCATAATTTTTATTTAGTCCTTTTTCCCAAGTATTTAAACCCTCACCTTCCCTCATTTTTACTTCTACTTTCTCTCACTAAAAACACTAACACTAACCTACTTTCTCTCTCTACTCTCTCTCTCTCTTCAAAAATAAAAACCCTAACCCTAAAACCACCACCACCACGCCCATATCGGCCAAATTGCGCCATATTCTAAGGAAAGTGACATCTCACCTCCACCACCATCTTATAGATCTCTCTTTCCTCTTTCCATCCATATATAAAACTCTCACAAAAGCCTACATTAACACCTCCAAATCTTGAAAATAAGATTCGTGATTCTAGGGTTTTCATTAAAACTTATAGATCGGGTTGTAAAAAGGTAAATGGAATGTGGGTCAAGCTTATTTTGGCTAAAAGCCACGTACAACCCTTCTAGGGTTCGTACATGGGATGAATTTTAGGGGTTTTTATTTAAACATAGGATTAAAACTAATTTACACTTAAATAAACATGTAGCTAGTGATTTGGTATCATGTATCATATTGTTGGGTTTTTGCATTTTAGGTCATGTTTCATGTTTTTGATTAGGAATAGATGATGGGTTTGATGTTTGGTTAATGATTGGAGGTTGATTGATTGTGTTTGGTTGTAGTGGAAGTGATTTGGGAAGTGTTTGGATAAAGTAAGATTTTGCGTATACAAGCCACCATGACCCACGATGGTCATGGTTGGGTGGCGTACGTAACCCACATGGACCAAGGGTCCGGGTAGGGTCGTTGTGGTAGCTTGTGGGTTGATGTTGTTGGTGTTTGGATGAGACGCGTGGAGCCGAAAAGCTTCTAGAGCTTGTTTGGTTCACGTGGTCTTAACCGTGACCGTGTCATGACCAATAGGGTCATAATATTGGTTTCGGGTATTTTTGGTTGGTTGATTGGTTGGCGAGATTGATTTGGGTTGATTTGAGATTGAATTGTGTTATTATGACTTTTATTTGGACTTAATATATATATTGTCAACTTTGAGCAACGTCGGTGTTACTTTGACTTTTTAGTCAATAGTTGACCCCGATAACGCCGTAACATGGACTTTAGTATAGTTTGGACTATTGATTGATTGAAATCCGATAAGTCATGACTCGTGCTTGTGGACTCAATAATTGAGTTTATCGAGTTGACGAATTCGATAAGGTCTACTATTTATTTCGAAACTTATTGGGCTATGGAGCTTGTCGCTTAGACGTCTCATCATGTTGCATTGAGTGACATATTAGTTGTTTGAGTGCATTCATGGCATCATATTGAGTCGATACACCCACATGAGGATACCAAACACTAGGACTAAACGGTGAAACAAAACAATTTTTGGAGATAAAGAAACGGAATACATTGGGGTAGATAACGTTGATTTTGGGAAATATATATTAAAAAGAGTTTACATTAATAGGTTGTGCCGAGTCGATAGTTTTTGTGCCGTGATTAGCTGTTATCTTCTGCTAGTGTTTATTTGTGCGTTGCTTGCTTGAGGTGAGTTTCATAGCCCCACTTTTATCTATGTTTTAACTATATTGGGGTGAGAATCATGCTACTATTTTTGGACCTTCTAAACTATTTTGATTTGCTTATGTGCTTGACTGATCTGATAGATATGTGGCAGTTGTTGCCTTAGTCTAGGGTTGCAATCCTAATTGCTATAACACTTGCCTAGCTAATTATAAACTTCTACATCGACCTAGTCCAGGGTTAGCAATCGTTCTAGACTTTGCTACGACTGTGCTGGCTGGTGTCGCTAGGGGCCCAGTATGATATCGGATATGATATTTGTTTGTGATTGATGTGTATCTATCTTAGGTATCGCATAGCAAATTAACTCCTACAGGTCCACTACTTTTATTTGAATTTAAACCTATGAACTCACCATAAGTTAGTGAATGACTTTTAGCATGCTTTCTCGGTATTTAAGTGATGTTTGGAGTAATGTGTTCGGTGGAAGCTTGGCAAGGAGGCATGGTCAAGGATCATAATCGACTCTGATAATTTATGGGGACCTATCTTTATTAAACATGTTTGGGCCTAATATTTACCTTTTGGGATTAATGTTTTGAATATTTAAATTTGGGATTGGTTTTGAATGTTAATGACTATTTTGTTTGCTATACTTGTGTGAGATACCAATCCAATTGTAATGCCTCGAAAACTTGATAAAGTCTTCCGCTTCTAAAGATTTGGGGGTACAGATACGATTCTTATCTAATGGACGGATGTCGTGGGTAGCATTAGAGTATAATCGATATTTTTGGAGAAAAGCCACCCCAACAACCAAATATCTTGCATGTATTATGGGTCATGAAATTTTTTACTTTAGTAGTTTATGTAGAAAACTAGAAGGGGGGTTGAATAGTTTACCAATTAAAACTTTGTTTTGAAACTTATTGAAAAGATCAATTGATATTGATCTTAGATATGTTAATGAAATATGCAAGCAATATGTAAAGAGTAAATAAGGAAAGAAATGATCAAACCACAACAAGTTGTTTATAGTGGTTTGGTCTACAAGGACTCTTTTTCCTTGCCCTACTCCACTCCTCGAGTCTCACACTCGAGAGTTTAACTTCACTAGTCAACAAGCTCCTTTCACCGGCGGAGGAAACCTTTACACTTAAACACACTATTTCCGACACTAAGCTAGATGTCGAGTTCTTTCCAAGGGTACAACTACTCCCACACACAATGTATTTTGAGGACTAAAATACTAACCACTCACACTCACAAGATTATGATGGTTTAATATAACAATGAAGTATGAATCAACACTAGATCATACAACACTAAACAAACAAGACTTCCAACTTCTCGTTTGAAGCTTGACTGTGACTTGATCTTCTTTACTACAAAAGTGATCACTAATATGATATGAAACTGAGTTAGAAAGGTTAGAAAGAAGATATGTAAGAGAGTATGATAGAAAGGGATGAAAAACTACATGGTTTGGCTTTGCTATTTATAGACAAATGGACAGAGAGCTCCACGGACCACGGAACCCTTAAAAGGGTTCCTACCGGTGTACCATTTTGGTACCGTGGAGGTCACAAAGCAAGATATCAAAATCTTTGCTAAAGTCAACTATATCTAAGTGAGATTGTGCAAGATATGAAGAGTACAAATCCACACAAAATATCTAATGAAATCTTCCAATGATTTCCATGATGCAACACATGATGTCATATGTTGTATTTCTATATTTAGAAATATGCAAGTACTTAAGTAGTGTTTGGTTTTAAGAACCTAACACATTCTAAAACTACTATCATACATAATGATTAGAGTCATATCAAGATGTCACTAATCATAAATGTAAATGCATGAATGATGAATATATTGTTTGAAAAAAGCTTGTTCTAATATCTATTAAACTTAACAAGCTTTAAGCTTTTATATAAAATAAATTTACTTTTGTCGTTAACAAAACTTAGGTAAAGATCAAGAATATAAATAACGTTTAATGACGATATTTGTATTAACAATCTCCCCCTTTTTGTTGAGGACAAAATATAAATTTTATTTTTATAAAAGATACAAAGTTTGTGCAATAGTTATAAAAATATTAGTTTTAGAACTTGAAAAGGAAATGATAATGTAAGTGTATGATGTTTGACTTTTTCAGAAAGTCATAATATTCACTAGTTGATGCATGATGTTGACTTTTCGAAGAGTTTATCAAAGTATGCAGTTGACTTTTTCAGAAAAGTCAAATGTAAACAAGTTCTATATTTTTCTCCCCTTTTGTCTCAACAAAAGTATAGGCGATGCGGAATGTAATGAGCTCAGCCATTATCTCCCCTTGATCAAAGCTCACCCTAAATTGGGTGCTTAATGGGAAGATACATGGATTGTGAAAATAAAGCTACAAAAAAATGTTAGTAATAATGATCATTCACAAGCATTTCCAAACACTATGTAAAAGCACCAACACTATAATAAAACACCATTCATTAGTTAAAATTTTCATGAATAAAGATCATGAAATGGGAACACAATGATATGTTTGGTACAAGAAAAAAAATAATCCTAAGAAAAGAAGAATTAGAAATGCTAATCTATGACCATCCTAATTAGATGGTGGATGAGAAAGAGCGTTGAGGCGCTCAAGGATATGATTGAGGATGAACCTCATTTCTTCTTGAAAATCAAGGACCATAACCCGTGTCCTATCAACGGTTTGGGCCGTTTGCTCACAAGTTGAGCAACCATGCCTAGGGGGTAGTATTTTTGGGGAGGTTGTGGTGGTGGAATGGTAGATGTGTTGATGTTGGTGGAAATGTTTGGGGTGGTCATGATGGATGCAAGCAAAGCATTTTGCATTTGCATTGTCTCACTCAAGTGAGAATCCACCATGCCTTTGAAGTGGTAGAGGTTGTGGAGTTCCGCTGAATCTTCCTCTAGTGGGATTGGCATCCCACATGCACTCCTCAATGTCCTCCTCAAGATGGGGACATTGATGTGGGGAGTGAATGATCCCCATACAAAGGACCATGAATGTCTTTGTGAATGGGGTGGAAGAGAAGAGGTTTAGGCCCTAATGGGGCGTTTGGGTCAAAAGATGACCGAGGTGACTCATGAGCAATCCCCTCAATTGTGCCAAAGGATGGCAATGGTGGTGGATGATTTGGCCTAGGAGGCAAGTCATCCAAGTCCTCCAAGAAAGGATTTGGTGAAGTTGGTGGAGTGGAAAATAACTCCATAGGAATGAGAGTTGGAGACCTTGGTGAAGGTGTTGAGGGTGTTTTGGATGTTTGGATGGGGGCCGGTGGAGGTGAAGTTGGTGTTTTTGTTGGTGGTGGAGTGGTGATCACAATGTGTGATTGAGTAGGTGTGGCCAAGGTAAGACTTGTATCATCTCGGATGGGAGATGATATTGTGAGTGGAGAAGACTCGGATGAGGAGCTAAGGTTAACGAAGCAACAAGGCCTCACACTTATTCTAGCGGTTTTCTTGCAAGGTTTAGGAGAGGATTTTGTCATTTTTGACTTGGGTTTTTCTTTGCTAGATAATGGTAAGAATGAAGAAGGTGTGAGGATGATCATGGTAAAACCTCTCAATTTATAGAAGTGAAAAATTATGGAGAAATGTGTTTGATTTGATGTTAAACCATTGAAGAGATGAGGTTCCTAATGATTTGGAAGTGGGTTGAATGCTAGTCATATCACCCAAGTCAAGCCATTCAAGAGAGATGGAGTGGAGAAGAAAAGATTTGCAATAAATGTGTTCTAATGAGTGGAATTTCCTAATATTCAGATCAACCACGGATTTGAAGGTACCAAAAATTTGGTTCCTTCCTTTATGCAAAAGGGTTCCTTGGGTGGATTTTTCAAAATTTTGAATTTTGGTGGGAAATGGATTTCTTATATACCTAAGTGAATTATACTAGTTCTAATAAGAGTATAAGCAAGTTAGGATTGACTTATAAGCATTGGAAGGTAATTTGGAATCACGAAATAGTGAAATTCAGAGAAAGTTACCAAGGATCCACGGCACCAAAATTTACGGACGAACCCAAAAAGGTGTGCCACCGTCCGCCTGCATGTGCACGGCTATCTTGGCTGCACCATTTACCATAGACGGGTACCAAATCGTTGGTGCCGTCTGGTCCGTAGTGCTAAAACAAGATAGAGTTTGTTTTTAGGTGTCGGGACCTTCCGAAATCCAAATTTTTCTCAAAACATGTGATACTAAACATTTGTAGTTAGGAAAAGTAGATAACACATATATAAACATAGTGGAGCATGTATTTTAAGCAAGGCTTTTTGATTTTCACATTATAGTGAAAACGGGTAAAATTTGATAGCATACTTGTGCTATCCCCCTGCATAAGATTGTTAGCATTCACCATTGTTTCAGGTTATATCATCATCCTACATAATAAAAACAACGAAATTGTATCAAACATTAACGATAATGTATTGTTCCAAACACTCCTTAATGAACCTTTATTTGTCCAACTTCTTGTAGATCTTGTTCATCATCCTACCAAGGCACTTGAACATTCCCTTAGTTTGCTTGAATTCCGCTGATTCATTCTCTATCTCGGGAAGAGACGCATAATACTCATGAGGCGGAAGACGAGAGCTTGGAAGACCATCCTCAGAGCTATTTGATGATGATGATGATGGAGTTGGAGGTTTTGCTCTCTTGCCTTTTGTCTTAGCAACTCTTGTATCACTCAAAGGTACAAAGATGTGAGGGATGAGCTCATAGTGTAGATGCATCCCCTTTGGACTTGGTTGAATTGGTGCAAAGTTTCTATAGAGACGGGTGAGGAGCATCCTGTATGGAAGAGCAACCGATCCTTGAGTTGGAATATCAATCATTCTCCTAGCGATGTAGTAAGCTAAATTGAATGGTTGACGGGTGGACAAGTTGTAGAGCATGTTATAAAGACAAGCGTTGATGTGATCCCTATTTCCTATGGTGCTAATGACGTTGGCTCTAAGTAGCTGTCACACCCTCGCCGGAGGCGGAAACACGAGGTGTAACGGAAGGGAACATAAGCACAAGATAATAGAACATACCAAAGATAATATTTAAAAGAAAGAGTACACTATTACAGCATACAGTTTAGCCGTCATGACGGCAAATATATTACAAAGTTTAGTTCCCAAAATATAGCGTTCTATTACATAATGATTTGTAGTGACAAGTGAAAACTTCATTATGCAAGACTTGAAAGAAAAGCTTACTAACGATCACCTCAAATGCATGAGAGAAAAACGGGTCAACTATGAAAATAGTTGGTGAGTAACCACGTTTAACAAAAATGTAAGAAAACTCGAAGAAATATTCAAAGCTTCACGGGTCCGTAGTCCACAAAGCAAAGGCATGAGTGTGTATCCACTCGATTCAAATTCTTGATTCGACCCCTACAAAACTTGCAACTCTGTGGTGTACACAACCCATTGCACAAAAAAAAAATATAGTTAAGTGTCAAGTAGTCAAATGTAAGTGGTCAGAATAGTTCACAATATAGTACCAAGTATATAATAATTTAAGTTGATGTGTCCAACATGGGAGACTTTGCAATCGCCCAACGTGGGGAGACTCTTTGTCACTCATTTTATGCCACTAGGCGATTTAGTGAGACCGCTCCACCAATAAGGCGAGACTTTATAGTGATGCTCCGAACATGGGAGACTTTGCATTGCTCCAACAAGGGAGACTCCTTTGTCACTCGACCACCTAGGCGAGATTTATTGAGACCGCTCCACCAATAAGGTGAGACTTTATAGTGATGTTCAACAGTGGGAGACTTTAGGTCTAGATCATAACACGTACGGTTCAATAAGTTTAAACAAGTCATAAGTTCGTAATTAAGTTCAAGGATCGATTCGAGTTCACAAGTTCTAGTCTAGAGAGTTCATAGAAGTAATAATCAATTTAGTTCAAATATGATTCATGCATTTCACCCCAAAAATATAGTAAAACGGTAAAAAGGGGATGTGATTACTCACTTGATGAATAGATGTGACGACAAAAGTGAGTACACCGAGGTATAATGTGATGCTGTTAACGGGACCTATTACGAATGATATGATATGTAATGAGTTGCAATGTAATGTTATGCATGCATTATGTATGTTATTTATACCATTTGCGGGTTTTGAAAAATATACTTATCGTCGAAAAATACTCGTTTGACGTCCTTGACCAATCAAAAGCACTTTACAAGTTTTACGTCAAATGTCATCCTACAAAGGTTTTATAATGATTTATAGTGAAATTATCACTTTTCGTTGCAAAACAATGTCATCGGAATCTTCATGAAATTAACAAAAATGGCTCTAAAAACTAGTTGTAAAATGGTGTACGTCGATCGTTAGGAAACGAACTCAACGGTTTTGGAAAGCTTGCATCAAAATCTAGAAGTTTTAGTACATGAGTTTTCGTTATAGAGGTCTCGAACATAAAGATAATAGGGGTTAAATATGGTGATTTTAGTTACCATAATCCTAACACTTATCTCGAAAAATAATATAGTTTTTCTAAAAATATTAGTTACGGCAAGTTTATGAAAACGTGTATATCTTAGTCGTTTCAAATCCGCTTTTCTACGATAGACAAACACTATAATGTCCTTAGCTTTCGTATCAAAGTATACTAATATATTTTTGACAAGTCGAAATAATTTGTGAAGCTTAAGGCTCGTTTTTGACTCGAACAATGTAAAAATAGTGTGCTGAATTTTCTGAAAAGTATATTTTTCGTCGCCACACTTGTAAAATCCATAACTCTTCTAGTTGTTATAACTCCGTTTTACTCCGCCTCAAGCGCCATGGATTCGTTTTAAAGTATATTTTCTAATTATCAAGGCCAAAATGTCGTGACTAAAGTCGGATTTTCCAGAAAATCGAAACAAGGACAGAACATATAATATCGTATGACGAAAATAGTTTTCTCGGACAAAACCTATTCTAATCCCTTCAAATCAACTCCAAAACTAATCTAATCCTACCATACACCTTCTTAGGGTGTCATGGGTTCCTAGACATCATCAAGACCAAAGTATACCAAGGGGATAATTATAGGATGACCATATATATAAATAACTCTAAAAATCATGTAAAATGGTATAAACAACACAAGTCTTGCATGTTTTTGCTCAAAAATGATGAGATAAGTATGAAATGAATATGTAAGATGAAAAATAACATGAGATGCTTACTAGTGATATGATGAGGTGATTAGAGCCAAGGATTAAACCTAAACACTCTAGGTTTTTATTTCAAAACCTTATAAAGAGTGTGATCTAGATTGTGTAAAACTTGATCTTGAAAATTTTGATGCCTACCCTTCTTTTATGCTTGTGCTTGACCGGTTTTAGAGAGAACAAAGAGAGAAAAAGAAATTTTTTTATAGACTTGTGAATTATTTGAGTGAAGGAAAATGAATGAATGAGTGACTTTGGAGTACAAGTCTATACTTTCAAAGAAGAAAAAAAATCACCACATTAATTACCAACCACTCTTGTTCACCCCCCTCTCAAAAACCGGTTTTGGGGGGGGTGAATATCAATAATTCATATTTTTTTTTTCTTTTTTTTAATGTATAAGTACTTGTGTAAATATTTGATAAAGTGTATAAGTAAGATGTGTAGGAAAATGTACAAGTAAAGGTAAATGGTAGTTTTTAGGTAAAAGTAATTGTTAATAGATCAAAATAGAGTATAATGATATTATAAAAATTGTAAAATACATTCCTTGTAAAATTTGAGTGATATAAAAATTTTCGTGTAGTTTTAAGAAAAAACGTCATAATAATATAACTTTAACGATTTATATACAAAATAAATTTCAAACACTAGGTAAACTCAAAATATAGTTTTTATAAACTAAATGTAAGTATAAAAAATATGTCGGATCATTTTTAGTAATGGATTAAGCATGTTCAAAATAATAACTCACGCGATAACGTTTATTAAATATAAAAATTACGCGGTAAATGTGAAATGAAATGCCATGAATGAATTAATATGATGCATATTTAATTTAAGAAATGACCGAATTTGAGAATTGTGACATTCTTCCCATGTCGGCGGAATCACGACCCCGTGATTCGATTAACGATACTATGGTCCGAACCTCGACAAGAGTTCTAAAAGTTCATGCTCGTACGAACAGTCTAAATAATCATATCAATGCCCAAAGGGTTCCCCATACAACTAAGTATGCGTGCTCCGTGATTAGATTTGATTGGTAAACTTACCCATATCGAACGTAGCTCTCAAAAGACCTTTATGTAGTCGATTCTAATTTAATCTCACAACTCATCAAACAAGAACTGTCATGAGATTAAACTAAACCGACTTGAGTAAACTTTTCTCTTAGCTTGATTTCTAACTCATCACAAGAACTGTCACTAGATCAAGCTAGGAAACAAGTTGTTAGAAAGATAGGATTCCAAATCCTTGAATGAAGTCTTTTGAAAGATTCGCTCGATATTCGATTTGCTTACACAATCAAATTCAATCAACAAAATATATAACAACTAAGGTTGATATCAATAGGTCTCAAATTAATCAAGGTCGGAACGTGGTAAGATTGGAAGGAAGTTAAGCACTCAAAATCATGTCGCACGAAATAAAGTAGTTGTTTCAAAGAATGTACCCGTTAAGCGTTGGGCTTCCTGTACCCAAATAGAATGCTCGACCACGCGGGAGGAATTTCAATGTTTGGTCTCGTGGACCTTCTATTGCCAATGCCAGTTTGGACGATTACCTCCTTGATTGGGAGTTCTTTTCAGCCTGGGGATGTGTATTAAGGTGATCTAGACTCCCACACTCGTAACATGCCTTTCTCTAGGAAGCCCTTGATTCCCCTTGTTTGAGCAATTTTTGGCGTGGCCCGCTCATTTAGGAAAGGGCGCTTGTTTTAGGACCTTGGGCGTCTCCTATGTGATGATAATTACATCGAGTGCACAAAGGATGTGGACCTGCATATCCTTTGCGCCAGTGGTAAGCCCCATATTAACATTCTGGGTTATTACGGCCTCTTGTTTTTGCTGATTCGGTCTCGGTTTCCGGGTGATCCTCCGTCGCTTTTGGTCCATTGTCGTTGCTTTTGTTAGTTCTCCTTTGGAATTAATACTGATCACATCATTTGTCGTTTATACGCCATACTCACGCGGCTTGCGAGTGGTTGGTTTCGATGGTGACATCCCTCCCTAACTTCGTATCAATCCCCATATATAGCGGTCAATCAATTTCTCCACAGTGGAAACCATGTGAGGAACCATCCTAGTTAATTCGTGGAACCGGATCGCCATTTGTAACTTTTTGTCGATCTCTACTCCTACCATCAAGTGATTCCAAAATTCTTCTTCCAGTTTATGACTTCATCTTTTCTCAGTAGCATCATCAGTTAGTAGTTTCTTGAATGCTTCCCAAGATAAGAAGAGTCGCATTTGTGCCCCTCTTCCTCTAGTCTGCAGTTGATTGTTCCACCGGTCAATGCTCGACTACAGTCAAGTAGACCAGCAGAGAACTCAACCTTGTTTTCAAAGCACATTTCGTGATACTAAGTTTCGACTCAACATTCTCGAACCAGGTTAGCAATCCAATGGCACCCTCAGTACCATGAAATTCCATTGGCTTACATGTCATGAAAGTTTTGTAGCTGCATCCTTGACCAGCGTTTGAAGAGCCTTCTCCGTTGTTGGTTCGCCTAGCATCGAGTTGTGTTATAATTTGGGTGAGAACTTCTTAAATCCGCTATTCCAGCAGCGTTGTTGTCGGATTGTCATTGTTGTTTGGGTTGCCGCTTGTTGTTACCTCCGAGCGGTGTTTCTTGCACCATGATCCTACAGAGGACCAAAACATCGGTTGAGCAAACTCGTCGACATTCGAACTAAGTCGATGAGGTTGAGAACGGTGGTAATGTGTTATGGTAATCGAAATATGATAGAAACAGAGACATGCTATGTCTAACAAGTCGAAAGATGGAAAAGAGAAGATATGAACAAGGTACGGTAATGTAGACGTGAACGTAAAAACATACCATGCATACCCACCCGACCAATGCAACTTCAGGTGACCAGACTCAAAAGACTCGACTAAACATGATTTAAAACTGCCACTCTTATCATTGATGGTTCTTCATAAATTAGACATAGTTGATCGTGCTATGTATAATTTATGAGTAACAATCAACGATAGGACTAGATGACTCGGATGATATTCAATGTTTAATAAAATAAAATAATTTTTTTTTTTTTTCTAGGGTTATAGCCTGATTTTTATTTTTGAAAAATGGCATTCTCTATAACCTTGGCTCTGGTACCAATCATCAAGAGAAACACGAGGTGTAACTAAGGAACATAAGCACAAGATAATAGAACATACCAAAGATAATATTTAAAAGAAAGAGTACACTATTACAATACCAGTTTAGCCGACATCGGCAAATATATTACAAAGTTTAGTTCCCAAAATATTGCGTTCTATTACATAATGATTTGTAGTGAAAGTTTTGAAAACTTCATTATGCAAGACTTGAAAGAAAAAGCTTACTTAACGATCACCGAAATGCATGAGAGAAAAACGGGTCAACTATGAAAATAGTTGGCGAGTAAACACGTTTAACAAAAATAGAAAACTCAAGAAATATTCAAAGCTTTCGGTCAACGAAAAAAAATAGTCCACAAAGAAAAGGCATTGTGTATCCACTCAGCCCAAATTCCCATACAAAACTTGCAACTGATACACAACCCAACAAAAAAATATAGTCGTCAAGTAGTCACAAGTCTTCACAATATAGTACCAAGTATATAATAATTTACTCCAGTTGATTCGAGTCTCACATGGGAGACTTTGCACTGCCCGATCACCGGGGAGACTCCTTTGTCACTACCACCTAGGCGAGATTTATTGAGACCGCTCCACCAATAAGGCGAGACTTTATAGTGATGTTCGAACATGGGAGACTTTGCAATTGCTCAACAAGGGAACTCCTTTGTCACTCGACCACCTAGGCGAGATTTATTGAGACCGCTCCACCAATAAGGTGAGACTTTATAGTGATGTTTAATCCAACAATGGGAGACTTTAGGTCTAGATCATAACACGTACGGTTCAATAAGTTTAAACAAGTCATAAGTTCGTAATTAAGTTCAAGGATCGATTCGAGTTCACAAGTTCTAGTCTAGAGAGTTCATAGAAGTAATAACCAATTTAGTTCAAATATGAAAAACTACTTGGCTTCATGCATTTCACCCCAAAAAATATAGTAAAACGGGAAAAAGGGGATGTGATTACTCACTTGATGAATAGATGTGACGACAAAAGTGAGTACACCGAGGTATAATGTGATGCTAACCGACCTATTACGAATGATATGATATGTAATGAGTTGCAATGTAATGTTATGCATGCATTACGTAAGTTATTTATACCATTTTGGGTTTTGAAAAAATATACTTATCGTCGAAAAATACTCGTTTGACGTCTTGACCAATCAAAAAGCACTTTACAAGTTTTTACGTCAAAATGTCATCCTACAAAGGTTTTATAATGATTTATAGTGAAATTATCACTTTTCGTTGCAAAACAATGTCGTCGGAATCTTCATGAAATTAACAAAATGGCTCCGAAAAACTAGTTGTAAAATGGTGTACGTCGATCGTTAGGAAACGAACTCAACGGTTTTGGAAAGCTTGCATCAAAATCTAGAAGTTTTAGTACATGAGTTTTCGTCATAGAGGTCTCGAACATAAAGATAATAGGGGTTAAATATGGTGATTTTAGTTACTGTAACACTTATCTCGTAAAAATAATATAGTTTTTTCTGAAAAGAAAATATTAGTTACGGCAAGTTTATGAAAACGTGTATATCTTAGTCGCCAAATCCGTTTTTACGTATTATATGGCCCTTAGACTTTTCTCGTATCAAAGTATACTAATATATTTTTGACAAGTCGAAATAATTTGTGAAGCTTCAGGCTCGTTTTTGAGCTCCCCTCGAACAATGTAAAAATAGTGTGCTGAATTCTTGAAAAGTATATTTTCGTCAAAACTTGTAAAATCCATAACTTCTTCGTTATAACTCCGTTTTACTCCGTTCTAACGCCACGGATTCGTTTTAAAGTATATTTTCTAATTATCAAGGCCAAAATGTCGTGACTAAAGTCGGATTTTCCAGAAAATCGAAACAAGGACAGAACATATAATATACCACTAATTTGATGGTGGATCGAAATAGTTTTTCTCGGACAAAACCTATTCTAATCCCTTCAAATCAACTCCAAAACTAATCTAATCCTACCATACACCTTCTTAGGGTGTCATGGGTTCCTAGACATCATCAAGACCAAAGTATACCAAGGGGATAATTATAGGATGACCATATATATAAATAACTCTAAAAATCATGTAAAATGGTATAAACAACACAAGTCTTGCATGTTTTTGCTCAAAAATGATGAGATAAGTATGAAATGAATATGTAAGATGAAAAATAACATGAGATGCTTACTAGTGATATGATGAGGTGATTAGAGCCAAGGATTTAAACACTCCCTAGGTTTTTATTTCAAAACCTTATAAAGAGTGTGATCTAGATTGTGTAAAACTTGATCTTGAAAATTTTTGATGTCTCCTTCTTATGCTTGTGCTTGACGGTTTAGAGAGAACAAAGAGAGAAAAAGAAATTTTTTATAGACTTGTGAATTATTTGAGTGAAGGAAAATGAATGAATTGAGTGACTTTGGGAGTACAAGTCTATACTTTCAAAGAAGAAAAAAAAATCACCACATTAATTACCAACCCACTCTTGTTCATTCCAAACCTACTAAAAATGAATATCAATAATTCATGAATTCATTTTTTTTTTTTATATAATGTATAAGAAGTACTGTGTAAATATTTGATAAAGTGTATAAGTAAGATGTGTAGGAAAATGTACAAGTAAAGGTAAATGGTAGTTTTTAGGTAAAAGTAATTGTTAATAGATCAAAATAGAGTATAATGATATTATAAAAATTGTAAAAGTACATTCCTTGTGAAATTTGAGTGAAAATATATATAGCAAAATTCGGTGTAGTTTTTAAAGAAAAAGCGTCATAATAATATAACTTTAACGATTTATATACAAAATAAATTTCAAACACTAGGTAAACTCAAAATATAGTTTTATAAAACTGAAAATGCTTGAAGTATAATACCTGATAAGATATGGGATCATCTATTTTTGGTAGTAATGGATTAAATGCTCAAAATATAACTCCGTGAAGATAACGCGACTTTATTAAATATAAAAATTACGCGTTAAATGTGAAATGAAATGCCATGAATGAATTAATATGATGCATATTTAATTTAAGAAATGACCGGAATTTGAGAAATGTGACAGTAGCTCCTCCCATTTCTTAAATTCGGGCTTAAGTTCATTTAGCTCCATTCCATATGGATCTCGGTTTACCTCCTGTCCCTTTCGGGTAACTTCCGGGTTGTATCCCCTTGGATTAAATAGGTGTTCACGGATAACATCCTTATCGGCTAAACGGGTTTGGTAGGGAAGAGTGCGGTCATTGATAGCATCAAGAGCAGTGAGTGACCATTTATCCAGTAGAGACAAGTCGGTTGGGAATTCCTAGCACTTGAGCAAAGTTGGCTAAGTGATGGTGGTGTAGTCGTTTTGATTGATTCTAAACCTAAGACAAAATTCATCATCGTCTTCATCACTAAAGCCGGTCACACTAGCATAGAATTCTAACACAAACCTAGGACCAATTGGTTCATCGATGTCAAGAAGACAATCGAATTGAATGGCGGCTAGTTCTTCACGGAGATTGGTATTTTCAAGGAAGGATGAGTGAATGGTTCTACCCTCATGGAAATACCTTGATTCTAGACCCTAAATATTTCTACTTGTTCCTTGGTAAGTCCTTTGGTTTTGTGATGTTTGGGAATGTAGTTAAGGGTGTCTTTGTGATCATAGAATCTTGCGGCTACCATGGTTATTCCTAGGGACAAGAATTAATATGTTAAAATGAGAATAAACTTTTAACGTTTTTGGTTCTAGTGTGTGCCTATATGAAAACAATTTGGAGTTGCGGTTATCTCGACTCATTTTATGCACAAAAATGGTTTTAGTGGGTGTTTGGCAAATACCATGAGATAACCCAAATGCTCCTAATTCAATGTGGCTTCATTTGAATATACCGGGAATGCATATTAGTTATGCAATACCTTTAGTATTCAAGAGCATGCAAGTGATGAAAATTTAACGTTTCTATTTGTATTAGCAATGAAAAAATTGTTTTCCTACAAGTGAGAAGCTTTTCAAAACTTTTGACATGGGGTGTTTGGTTATTTGAATAAGGCCTTATATTCATTATCTATCAATTAGTGGGAAGCATGATTTGTTTATGCAATATGATAATGTAGTACCTAATTTCAATGACTAGTTATGCATTTTGCCAATTGAATTCATATTTGGTATAAAAGCATACATAAAACCCCATGTAATGATTTGTGATAGTTTTGTGCATAAATAAGAATCCTAGACTCGGAATTAAGAGATAAAATGTAGTTAGGATACTTACAATGATGTTATCTTCAGTGATTAGTGAGGTGGGAAGTGACAATAATGAGCTTGGTTTAATGTTTACACGTTTTGGTAAAGTGGGTTTTGAGAAAGAAGATGTTTTGTATAGGTAATTGCTTTTTTTCACGTAGACACCACGGACCGAGGCGGTACCAAATTTGGTTCCGTCTGTTGTTATCGTTTGTGCCGTGGCTACAAAGATGTATACAAGAAAATTTGTTTTGTTTTGACTATTCTAATGTTTTAGGCTATGTTTATCCTACATGTTTGGTTCCATTAACCCTAAACCAAGTCTAAGAAGATTAAAAGGTTCTCGCTTAAGAGGCTTAGTTAAGATGTCGGCAATGTTGTCTTTGGAGGATACTTTCTCGATTGAAATGTTCCCTTTTTGAACATTGTCGCGAAGAAAGTGATGACGGATTTCAATATGCTTTGTACGAGCATGTTGAACGGGATTCTTGCTAAGATCGATGGCTCCTTTGTTGTCGTAAAGTATCACAATGTCGTTGAGATGAATTCCGTAATCACGAGCTTGCTTCATCCAAAGAGCTTGTTGACATGCTTTTCGGCCGAGACGCATCGGCTTGTAGTTGAGATGGCTAAGGCCGTTTGCTTTGCAAACCATGAGGTGAGACAATGTCCAACAAAAGTGCAAATACCACTTGTACTTTTTCAATCGACATAGTCACCGCATGATCCGAAGTCGGCATACACTATGGTTTCTACACCCGTTCCTTTGGGATACCATAATCCTAAACACGTTGTTCCCTTAATGTATCTAAAAATCCTTTTTAAGGCTTCTAAGTGTGATGCCTTTGGGTTTTCTTGAAAGCGAGCATAGACAAACACTAAACATAATGTCGGGTCTACTAGCCGTAAGATAGAGTAGGCTACCAATCATTCCTCTATATTTAGTGTTATCTACGGATTCACCTTCCTCATCCTTGGTTAGTTTAGTGTTCGAGGACATGGGTGTCTTAGTTGGTTTGGAATCTTCAAGACCAAATTTCTTAAGCATGTCTTTTATATATTTAGATTGGTTAAAAATATGCCATCTTCTAGTTGTTTAATTTGAAGTCCTAGAAAGAAATTTAACTCACCCATCATACTCATTTCAAACTCGTCATGCATGATTTTAGAGAAATCATCACATAATTCTTGACAAGTTGATCCGAATATAATGTCATCAACGGATATTTGAACAATGATAATATGTGATTCCTTTTTCTTGGTAAAAAGAGTATTATCTACTAATCCCATAGTATATTTGTTATCAATAAGAAAAGTCTTAAGTCGGTCGTACCAAGCTTTTGGTGCTTGCTTAAGACCATACAATGCTTTCTTGAGTTTGAAGACATGATGTGGTTTCTCAAAGTCGGTAAAACCGGAGGTTGAGCAACATACACTTCTTCGTTAATAAACCCATTAAGAAAAGCACTTTTAACATCCATTTGAAATAATTTAAAATCATAGGCACATGCATAAGCAAGCAATATTCTAATAGACTCAAGCCTAGCTACCGGTGCATAAGTTTCATCATAATCAATCCCTCTTGTTGATTATAACCTTGTGCAACAAGCCTAGCTTTGTTTCTAGACACTACACCATTTTCATCCATTTTATTTCGAAAACCCATTTTGTTCCAATTATAGTTTGATCTTTAGGTTTTGGAACTAATTTCCAAACATCATTTCTAACGAATTGGTTTAACTCTTCTTGCATGGCAATTACCCATGATTCATCTTTTATTGCTTCATTTATGTTTTTGGTTCAATGGTGGATACAAAACAAAAATAATTACTTTGATTTTGGGCTTGTGACCTTAAGGTTCTTTGATTTAGTTGTCCTATGACCTTTTCTAAAGGATGACTTTTAGATTCTTTGATGTTTATAATTTCTTTATTTAATGGTTCATCTTCCTTGTTATTATTAATTATTTCTTGACCTTCTATCATTTGACTTTCAACTAAGTCATCATCTACCAAAGGTGATGTCTTAGAGGGAGGTGGACTTTCGTCGAATGTTATGTTCAACGATTCCTCGACTATCATTGTTTCTTTGTTTAGGACAATGTAAGCTTTACTAGTTTGAGAATAACCAAGAAATACACCTTCATAAGACTTTGGGTCAAACTTGGTGAGATAATCTTTAGTATTAAGAATAAAGCATTTACAACCAAAGACTCTAAAATATCCTAACGTTGGCTTCTTACCTTTATAAAGTCTCATATGGTGTTTTGTTTAAGAAAGGACGGATTAAGACTCTATTCAAAATATATGTAGAAGTGTCAACGGCGTTACACCAAAACTTTTGAGGAATGTTTTGTTCATTAAGCATTGTTCTACTCATTTCTTGAATTGTTCTATTTTTACGTTCTACTACTCCATTTGATTGAGGTGTTCGTGGAGCCGAAAAGTTATGTGTTATACCATTTGTATCACAAAAGTTTCCAAATTGAGTTTCGTTGTCAAATTCACGACCATGATCCGTTCGGATCGACACAATTTTAACACCTAGTTGATTTTGAATTTTCTTGCTAAGCATTTCAAATTTATCAAAAGCTTCATTTTTGGTTTTCAAAAAACAACGTCCAAGTAAACCTTGAGTAATCATCTACTATGACCAAAGTGTATAAGTTGCCTCCATAGCTTCTTATAGCGGATGGTCCAAACAAGTCCATATGCAATAATTCTAGACACTTAGATGTGGACACCATATTTTTAGATTTGTGACTACTATGGGTTTGTTTACCAATTTTGCAAGCGCCGCAAAAGTGTTGGTCATATTTTAGTTTTGGTAAATTCCTAACTAGCTCTTTTGAAGATAGGTTTTGTATAAGTCTCATATTAGCGTGACCTAAGCGTCTATGCCAAAGAGATGAGCTATCGTCTAATGTTGTTAGGCAAAGTTTGTCATTATATGTTTTATCTATTTTCATGACGTATATGTTATTTTTCCTAACTCCTTTAGCTATGGTGATACCATCTTTTAGTATTTTACTACCATTTTCATCAAATAGTACTTTATACTTTTTATCACATAATTGGCTAATACTAAGTAGATTAAATCCTAACCTATCCACATGAGCAACATTTTTAATAGTTAGGAGTTATGAGCAATCGTACCTTTGCCAATGATTTTGCTTTTGAGATTGCTACCAAAGGTGACATTACCTCCGTCATACTCTTGGTATGATGAGAAGAGACTTTGTTGCCCGTCATGTGTCGTGAGCATCCACTATCTTTTATCCATTCATCCGGTTCCAATCCAACTTTCAAGCATACCTAAGAAGCAAATAACTCAAGCATTTGGTCCCCAATATCTCATGGGTCCGTTTGGGTTAAACATACCATTTATTTGATTCATGTATGGAAATGATGGGTAAGAGTTCCATGACATGTAATCTGGAGTTTGATATGGTCTAGGGAAGTTTTGATTCCAACAATTGTGTTGGTAGTTGGGTAGTACGTTCTGGTTGCTCTTAGGAAAGGGCGTTTGGCAAAAGGTGTTTTATATCGTTGTTGAGTAGTTTTTGATCTAAATTCAGTTTTAGCAAGTCCTACTCTGATGTAAATGTACGGTGGTTTTAGTTTAACATTATCATTTGGTTTTCTTTGTTACTTTACAAATTCGATGCGGTCCGTATTATGAACATTCTCGCCTTTGAAGTACCCACCGGCACCAATTTGTTCAACGGACGGAACCCTTATTTTGGTTCCGTCTTCGTCCGTATTGCATCTTCAGCAATTTGATGAATGTTCGTCCTTTTCTGCCGTTTTGTTTTGACTCTTTGGAATTAATACTTCATTAAAACCTAGCCCATTCATGTCTCCCGGTGTTTTATGAATTTTAACTATTTCATCGGCAAGAGCGATGTTCTTGTTAAACCTTTTAAATTTAGAATTGTTTTCGATTAAAACATCTTGTGTGAGCTTTAGTTTTTCTATTTCAAGTTTAAGCTCTTGACATGATTTACAATCATCGTCATTTGCTTTTCCCTTTTCAAGTCGTTTTGTTTTTTCTTTTAACTCATAAACTTCATTTTCCAAAAATTCCTTTTTGGTTTTAAAAATTTATTTTTAGTTATGATTTTTAGACTTAGCTCACACAATTGATTATATTGTTTTTGCAAAGTGTCATCATCAATAGAAGAATAAGAAGAGTCGGAAAGTACCTCATTTGACTCATGTGCCATTAGAGCGATCTCTTCCTTGCTTGATTCTTCATCGTCTTCACTATCACTCCAAGCACCACTTACAAAAGCTCGTTGAGTTTTGCTTTTAGGTGGCTTGGGACATTCTCCTATGAGGTGACTTGCATCACCACATCTAAAACATTTTCTTTCACCTTTACCCTTCTTATCATCCCGATCTTTTGAATGGCTTTCTTTTCTCGAGGTTGTCTTACGAACTTTCCTCTTCTTCTAAAGAACTTCTTAAAATCTCTAACGGCCATGGCATATTCCTCATCTTCACTACCGGAGCAAGATTCGTCATCATCACTTGATTCCGCTTTTGCTTTTAGAGCAACGGATTTGATCTTCTCCCTTTTTCCTTTGATGATCTCCGAATCTTTCTCCATCACCATTTCGTGTACTTTGAGGTTACCGATCAACTCGTCTAGTGACATTATTGAGAGATCTTTTGATTCCTCAATGGCGGTCACTTTAGCTCTCCATTTGGGATGGAGTGCTCTAAGAAATTTCCCGACAAAGTTCTTACTACGAAAAGATTCATCAAGTGCTTTAAGTGATGTAATAATAGTATTAAAGCGAGCAAAGCCACAATCAATGGTTTCATCTTCAGGATAACAAATTGTTCATATTGTTGAACAAGAAGATCAATTTTGTTATCCTTGACTTGTGAATTACCTTGATGTGTAACAATTAAAGATTCCCAAATATCTTTGGCGGTTTCACACATAAAAATTCTTTCATATTCTTTTCTAGGTAAAGCATTATAAAGCATCATTTTAGCTTCATTATTTTTAGCAACTAATTTCTTTTGTTCATCAACAGAAATATCCTTTGTTGTAGAACTAAAATCCCTTTAACAATAATAAACCAAAGATCTATATCTTTTGATTTTACATATGTTTTCAAAGCGTTTTTCCAATAGATAAATCCATTGGTTTCAAAGAGTGGTGGTCTTTGCATAGATTGCCCTTCTTTAAAGTTTTCGAATCCATGGATCGTTTCAAGTTTATAAAATACATATTATTTTAGAAATTCTTGAGCAACGAGGCTCTGGTACCAATTGTAGAAAACTAGAAGGGGGTTGAATAGTTTACCAATTAAAACTTTGTTTTGAAACTTATTGAAAAGATCAATTGATATTGATCTTAGATATGTTAATGAAATATGCAAGCAATATGTAAAGAGTAAATAAGGAAAGAAATGATCAAACCACAACAAGTTGTTTATAGTGGTTTGGTCTACAAGGACTCTTTTTCCTTGCCCTACTCCACTCCTCGAGTCTCACACTCGCGAGTTTAACTTCACTAGTCAACAAGCTCCTTTCACCGGCGGAGAAAACCTTTACACTTCGCTTACACACTATTTCCGACACTAAGCTAGATGTCGAGTTCTTTCCAAGGGTACAACTACTCCCACACACAATGTATTTTGAGGACTAAAATACTAACCACTCACACTCACAAGATTATGATGGTTTAATACAACAATGAAGTATGAACCAACACTAGATCATACAACACTAAACAAACAAGACTTCCAACTTCTTGTTGAAGCTTGAATGTGACTTGATCTTCTTTGCTACAAAGAGATCACTAATATGATATGAAACTGATTTAGAAAGGTTAGAGAGAAGATATGTATGAGAGTATGATAGAAAGGGATGAAAAACTACTTGGTTTGGTTTTGCTATTTATAGCCAAATGGATGAGAGCACCAGGACCACGGAACCCTTAAAAGGGTTCCGCTGTACCATTTGGTACCGTGGAGGTCCGACAAGATATCAAATCTTTGCTAAAGTCAACTCTATCTAAGTGAGATTGTGCAAGATATGAAGAGTACAAATCCACACAAAATATCTAATGAAATCTTCCAATGATTTCCATGATGCAACACATGATGTCATATGTTGTATTTCTATATTTAGAAATATGCAAGTACTTAAGTAGTGTTTGGTTTTAAAAACCTAACACATTCTAAAACTACTATCATACATAATGATTAGAGTCATATCAAGATGTTACTAATCATAAATGTAAATGCTTGAATGATGAATATATTGTTTGAAAAAGCTTGTTTTAATATCTATTAAACTTGACAAGCTTTAAGCTTTTATATAAATTAAATTTACTTTTGTCGTTAACAAAACTTAGGTAAAGATCAAAAATATAAATAACGTTTAATGACGATATTTGTATTAACAGTTTAAAAAAGAGAATAGCGAGGATGACATTCAGTAGCCACCTTGTGCACCAAAATGTGTGATGTCGCTTTAAAGCATCGACTCTTTTACCCTTTCTATCAATTATTTTTGAGATAGTAACCTTCAAAACGAGTCAACCAATTTGTCGAAGTTCATCTTGGTCTTCTATCGAGAACACATAGCATAGTGCATCCATGTTCAATCATTTGGGGGAGGAAGTAGACTCGGGACCTAAGAGCCATGTGTATCCCAGCCTAACTTTGTGCCAAACATCCCCATAAGTTCTTCCATAAGCTATTGTACTAATTCGGCCTGAAAAGTGTGTTCACTCCGACCTTGGATAGAAAATAAGAGTGAAAATGATCGGAGTTCGCATTTTCAGTCATTGAGAATACCCCAAAGGTGGGTCAAGATACTTGACACAAAGGCACCATGCAAGCCTCCAAACATTGTGTAAAAGAGAATTTAAATGTACCACATGCTTTACTAGTTGTATAGTTTTGGGAAAAGCATTGTGTACTTTACTTTGCGAGATATCAAATAGGCATAACTTTTATTTCTAGATTTTTGTATTTTAGCCACCTTTTTATTTCTGAAATGTGACATCAAATTGACATTGCACATATAAATACTCCTTGCCAAAGTGAAAATTTTATTTTCATTCACTCTTATGAGTGATATTATCATTCAATAAGGTTAAGTTATTATAACTTGTACTATGTGCACAACAACATCTATATTGCCTCGTGCATTTAAATAAATATACATTATTTTACAAAGCATATTGTGGTTATGTACATACTCCGTATTATTTTATTTCCAACTATATATCATGGTTAGTTTTCATTAGTCATAACCATAGTAGAGAGTGCATATCCTTTTATGTAAGTACATATGTTTTCATGAGATAGATATCACATTCATTAATCAGAATATTGCAAACAATATTTATGAATTTCTACCTTTCATTCAAGATATGTGTACATAAATTTTAGAAACCATTAGCACGCAATACTAAGAACATTAGTGGCATGTCCAATCAATAGACTAGCTAGTGTCATGCTATTTTTGTTTCTGAATGCTTATAAAGTTAGAAGTGGGTTCTCCAAAACAAGATGCCAACTTTCTATTTCACTTTTTTCAACCTTGTTTAAAAATGTTGTTGCGTCTCTTTGCTTTCTTAATAAAGGTTTCATGGCATTTCAGAGAATAAATAGAGAACAAGGACGAAAGACTTACAAAACCTGAGTTTGAGCTTTTGAATTTACCGCTATTTGCGTTTTGCGGTTATGATGAGAACACCAGAGAAGAACATGGCGTTGCTACCCGTGCTCGTTGTTCATTGGTGCTCATATAAGTAATCACTCGAAGCAGAGAAAT
>OU343220.1:75831539-75902968 GCA_910596185.1 Chrysanthemum makinoi
GTTTGATACAATTTCGTTGTTTTTATTATGTAGGATGATGATATAACCTGAAACAATGGTGAATGCTAACAATCTTATGCAGGGGGATAGCACAAGTATGCTATCAAATTTTACCCGTTTTCACTATAATGTGAAAATCAAAAAGCCTTGCTTAAAATACATGCTCCACTATGTTTATATATGTGTTATCTACTTTTCCTAACTACAAATGTTTAGTATCACATGTTTTGAGAAAAATTTCAGATTTCGGAAAGGTCCCCACCACGACCTAAAAACAACTCTATCTTGTTTTCTGCACTGCACGGACCAGACGGCACCAACGATTTGGTACTGTCCGTTATGTAAAATGGTGCCGCCGTACCTGTAACAGGCGACCATACGCACCCTTTTTGGGTTCCGTCCTGTAATTTTGGGTGCCGTGGATCCTTCAGGTAACTTTCTGAATTTCGACTATTTCGTGATTCCAAATTACCTTCCAATGCTTATAAGTCAATCCTAACTTGCTTATACTCTTATTAGAACTAGTATAATTCACTTAGGTATATAAGAAATCCATTTCCCACCAAAATTCAAAAATTTGAAAATCCACCCAAGGAACCCTTTTGCATAAAGGAAGGAACCAAATTTTTGGTACCTTCAAATCCGTGGGTGATCTGAATATTAGGAAATTCCACTCATTAGAACACATTTATTGCAAATCTTTTTTTCTTCACTCCATCTCTCTTGAATGGCTTGACTTGGGTGATATGACTAGCATTCAACCCACTTCCAAATCATTAGGAACCTCATCTCTTCAATGGTTTAACATCAAATCAAACACATTTCTCCATATTTTTCACTTCTATAAATTGAGAGGTTTTACCATGTCATCCCTCACACCTTCTTCATTCTTACTATTATCTAGCAAAGAAAACCCAAGTCAAAAATGACAAAATCCTCTCCAAAACCTTGCAAGAAAACCGCTAGAATAAGTGTGAGGCCTTGTTGCTTCGTTAACCTTAGCTCCTCATCCGAGTCTTCTCCACTCACAATATCATCTCCCATCCGAGATGATACAAGTCTTACCTTGGCCACACCTACTCAATCACACATTGTGATCACCACTCCACCACCAACAAACACCAACTTCCCTCCACCGGCACCCATCAACACATCCAAACACCCTCACCACCTTCACCAAGGTCTCCAACTCTCATTCCTATGGAGTTATTTTCCACTCCACCAACTTCACAAAATCCTTTCTTGGAGGACTTGGATGACTTGCCTCCTAGGCCAAATCATCCACCACCATTGCCATCCTTTGGCACAATTGAGCGGATTGCTCATGAGTCACCTCGGTCATCTTTTGACCCAACGCCCCATTAGGGCCTAAACCTCTTCTCTTCCACCCCATTCATAAAGACATTCATGGTCCTTTGTATGGGGATCATTCACTCCCCACATCAATGTCCCCTCATCTTGAGGACATTGAGGAGTGCATGTGGATGCCAATCCCACTAGAGAGGAGATTCAAGCGGAACTCCACAACCTCCACCACTTCAAAGGCATGGTGGATTCTCACTTGAGTGAGACAATGCAAATGCAAAATGCTTTGCTTGCATCCATCATGACCACCCCAAACATTTCCACCAACATCAACACATCTACCATTCCACCCACCCACAACCTCCCCAAAAATACTACCCCCTAGGCATGGTTGCTCAACTTGTGAGCAAACGGCCCAAACCGTTGATAGGACACGGGTTATGGTCCTTGATTTTCAAGAAGAAATGAGGTTCATCCTCAATCATATCCTTGAGCACCTCAACGCTCTTTCTCATCCACCATCTAATTAGGATGGTCATAGATTAGCATTTCTAATTCTTCTTTTCTTAGGATTATTTTCCTTTCTTGTACACAACATATCATTGTGTTCCCATTTCCATATCTTTATTCATGAAAATTTTAACTAATGAATGGTGTTTTTATTATAATGTTGGTGCTTTTACATAGTGTTTGGAAATGATTGTGAATGATCATTATTACTAACATTTTTTTTGTAGCTTTATTTTCACAATCCATGTATCTTCCATTAGCCACCAATTTAGGGGGAGTTTTGATCAAGGGGGAGATAATGGCTCGGGCTCATTACATTCCGCATCGCCTATACTTTTTGTTGAGACAAAAAGGGGGAGAAAATATAGAACTTGTTTACATTTGACTTTTCTGAAAAAGTCAACTGCATACTTTGACTTTCTGAAAAATTCAACATCATGCATCAACTAGTGAATATTATGACTTTCTGAAAAATTCAAACATCATACACTTACATTATCATTTCCTTTTCAAGTTCTAAAACAAATATTTTTATAACTATTGCACAAACTTTGTATCTTTTATAAAAATAAAATTTATATTTTGTCCTCAACAAAAAGGGGGAGATTGTTAATACAAATATCGTCATTAAACGTTATTTATATTCTTGATCTTTACCTAAGTTTTGTTAACGACAAAAGTAAATTTATTTTATATAAAAGCTTAAAGCTTGTTAAGTTTAATAGATATTAGAACAGCTTTTTCAAACATATATTCATCATTCAAACATTTACATTTATGATTAGTGACATCTTGATATGACTCTAATCATTATGTATGATAGTAGTTTTTAGAATGTGTTAGGTTCTTAAAACCAAACCTACTAAGTACTTGCATATTTCTAAATATAGAAATAGAACATATGACATCATGTGTTGCATCATGGAAATCATTGGAAGATTTCATTAGATATTTTGTGTGGATTTGTACTCTTCATATCTTGCACAATCTCACTTAGATATAGTTGACTTTAGCAAAGATTTTTGATATCTTGCTGTCAGACCTCCACGGTACCAAAATGGTACACGGGCGGAACCCTTTTAAGGGTTCCGTGGTCCGTGGACGCTCCTGTCCATTTTGTCTATAAATAGCAAAGCCAAACCATGTAGTTTTTCATCCCTTTCTATCATACTCTCTTACATATCTTCTCTCTAACCTTTCTAACTCAGTTTCATATCATATTAGTGATCTCTTTTGTAGCAAAGAAGATCAAGTCACATTCAAGCTTCAAACGAGAAGTTAGAAGTCTTGTTTGTTTAGTGTTGTATGATCTTGTGTTGATTCATACTTCATTGTTGTATTAAACCATCATAATCTTGTGAGTGTGAGTGGTTAGTATTTTAGTCCTCAAAATACATTGTGTGTGGGAGTAGTTGTACCCTTGGAAAGAACTCAACATCTAGCTTAGTGTCGGAAATAGTGTAAGCGAAGTGTAAAGGTTTTCTCTGCCGGTGAAAGGAGCTTGTTGACTAGTGAAGTTAAACTCTCGAGTGTGAGACTCGAGGAGTGGAGTAGGGCAAGGAAAAAGAGTCCTTGTAGACCAAACCACTATAAACAACTTTTTGTGGTTTGATCATTTCTTTCCTTATTTACTCTTTACATATTGCTTGCATATTTCATTAACATATCTAAGATCAATATCAATTGATCTTTTCAATAAGTTTCAAAACAAAGTTTTAATTGGTAAACTATTCAACCCCCCTTCTAGTTTTCTACATAAACTACTAAAGTAAAAAATTTCATGACCCATAATACATGCAAGATATTTGGTTGTTGGGGTGGCTTTTCTCCAAAAATATCGATTATACTCTAATGCTACCCACGACATCCGTCCATTACGAATCGTATCTGTAACACCCCCAAATCTCGGTAGAGCGGAAGACTTTATCAAGTTTTCGAGGCATTACAATTGGATTGGTATCTCACACAAGTATAGCAAACAAAATAGTCATTAACATTCAAAACCAATCCCAAATTTAAATATTCAAAAATTAATCCCAAAGGTAAATATGGCCCAAACGTTTAATAAAGATAGGTCCCCATAAATTATCAGAGTCGATTATGATCCTTGACCATGCCTCCTTGCCAAGCTTCCACCGAACACGTACTCCAAACATCACTTAAATACCTGAGAAAGCATGCTAAAAGGTCAGCTAACGCTGGTGAGTTCATAGGTTTAAATTCAAATAAAAGTAGTGGACCTGTAGGAGTTAATTTGCTATGCGATACCTAAGATAGATACACATCAATCACAAACAAATATCATATCCGATATCATACTGGGCCCCTAGCGACACCAGCCAGCACAGTCGTAGCAAAGTCTAGAACGATTGCTAACCCTGGACTAGGTCGATGTAGAAGTTTATAATTAGCTAGGCAAGTGTTATAGCAATTAGGATTGCAACCCTAGACTAAGGCAACAACTGCCACATATCTATCAGATCAGTCAAGCACATAAGCAAATCAAAATAGTTTAGAAGGTCCAAAAATAGTAGCATGATTCTCACCCCAATATAGTTAAAACATAGATAAAAGTGGGGCTATGAAACTCACCTCAAGCAAGCAACGCACAAATAACACTAGCAGAAGATAACAGCTAATCACGGCACAACAACTATCGACTCGGCACAACCTATTAATGTAAACTCTTTTTAATATATATTTCCCAAAATCAACGTTATCTACCCCAATGTATTCCGTTTCTTTATCTCCAAAAATTGTTTTGTTTCACCGTTTAGTCCTAGTGTTTGGTATCCTCATGTGGGTGTATCGACTCAATATGATGCCATGAATGCACTCAAACAACTAATATGTCACTCAATGCAACATGATGAGACGTCTAAGCGACAAGCTCCATAGCCCAATAAGTTTCGAAATAAATAGTAGACCTTATCGAATTCGTCAACTCGATAAACTCAATTATTGAGTCCACAAGCACGAGTCATGACTTATCGGGTTCATCAATCAATAGTCCAAACTATACTAAAGTCCATGTTACGGCGTTATCGGGGTCAACTATTGACTAAAAAGTCAAAGTAACACCGACGTTGCTCAAGTTGACAATATATATATTAAGTCCAATAAAAGTCATAATAACGTAATTCAATCTCAAATCAACCCAAATCAATCTCGCCAACCAATCAACCAACCAAAAATACCCGAAACCAATATTATGACCCTATTGGTCGACACGGTCACGTTAAGACCACGTGAAACCAAACAAGCTCTAGAAGCTTTTCGGCTCCACGCGTCTCATCCAAACACCAACAACATCAACCCACAAGCTACCACAACGACCCTACCCGGACCCTTGGTCCATGTGGGTTACGTACGCCACCCAACCATGACCATCGTGGGTCATGGTGGCTTGTACGCCCCGTACTCACATCCAAACACTTCCCAAATCACTTCCACTACAACCAAACACAATCAATCAACCTCCAATCATTAACCAACATCAAACCCCTCATCTATTCCTAATCAAAAACATGAAACAATGACCTAAAATGCAAAAATCCATATAATAGATACACCACATGATAACAAATCACTAGCTACATGTTTATTTAAGTGTAAATTAGTTTTAATCCCATGTTTAAACAAAAACCCCTAAAATTCGTCCCATGTACGAACCCTAGAAGGGTTGTACGTGGCTTTTTAGGCCCAGAATAAGCTTGACCCACGTTCCATTTACCTTTTTACAACCCGATCTATAAGTTTTAATGAAAACCCTAGAATCACGAATCTTATTTTCAAGATTTGGAGGTGTTAATGTAGGCTTTTGTGAGAGTTTTATATATGGATGGAAAGAGGAAAGAGATATCTACAAGATGGTGGTGGAGGTGAGATGTCACTCGCCGGAATATGGCTGGAATTTGGCCAGATATGGGCAGCGGTGGTGGTGGTTTTAGGGTTATGATTTTTATTTTTGAAGAGAGAGAGAGTAGAGAGAGAAAGTAGGTTAGTATGTGTGTTTTTAGTGAGAGAAAGTAGAAGTAAAAATGAGGGAGGGTGAGGGTTTAAATACTTGGGAAAAAGGACTAAATAAAAATTATGGGGGAGGGGAGGGGGCGCAGGCTTAAGCAAAAGGAGAGGGGCCGAAGCCGTAATTTTTCGTAAAATGCCCCGTTTACCCATTCCCGAGCTCATATATTATCCCACAAGTGTCCCACGACGTTCATTCAACTTTCTATTATCGTTATTTATGTTTTTCCCACGATTTTTGACTATTTATTTGTCAAGTTTCGAGTTACGGTCTAAAAGTTACATTATTTCTCGTTTTAGGCTTTTATTGTGCCGAATCGAATAGTGCCTATCAAAAAGAGTTAAAACTCACACGATAACTCATTCAATAACAAAATAAATCATAAAAACCAATAAACGATATCAAATCAAGTCATGGTCGATAAAAATAATGATAAAGGCAAAATCTCGGTTTAGTTTAACGTAATGCGTTACCTAAAATAACTCCCTCCCTAATGCCAGTTGTCACAGCCTCCCAGCCTCAGAAAAAACCCGTCCCGGGTTTCACTCCGAGTTGCTTGATGTCATGAAGAGTTTAGGATACTTTCTAAGGAATACATCCTCACGTTCCCAAGTGAACTCCGATCCATGTCGGGAATTCCAACGAACTTTGATAATCGAAATACGGCTATGCTTCAGCCGTTTAATCTCACGATCCATGATCTCAATCGGTTCCTCAACGAAATTCAATTTCTCATCAATATGAATATCTCTTAAAGGCACAACTAGGTTTTCCTCTGAAAGACACTTCTTAAGATTACTAACATGAAAGACATTGTGTACACTGCTCAATTCTGACGGTAGCTCAAGGCGGTAAGCTACTGGTCCGATTCTTTCCAGGATTGGAAAGGGACCAATATATCGGAGATTGAGTTTTCCACGCTTTCCAAAACGAATCACTCCTTTCCAAGGAGAAACCTTTAACATAACACGATCTCCAACCTGAAATTCTAAGGATTTACGTCTCCTATCGGCATACTCTTTGTCTATCCGAGCGGTCTGCAAACGGTTACGAATCTGAACTATCTTCTCAGTGGTTTCTAGGACAAGTTCGGGACCGATAAGTTGACTCTCGCCAACTCTCACCCACAAACAAGAAACGACATTTCGGCATACAGTGCTTCAAATGAGCGGCCTTAATGCAAAATGATAAACTATTGTTGTAGGAAATTCGGCCAAATGGAGATGTCTCTCCCAGACTTTGTCAAATCGTAACACAGGCTTTAAGCATATCCTATACGGTCTGAATGGCCTCTCGCTCTGACATCTTTTGAGGATTATATGCAGTTCTCATATCCAAGTTTGTTCCTAACGCTGACTGTAAGGATCTCCAAAAGTGGGATGTAAACCGGCTATCTCGATCGGAAATGATAGATATCGGAATACTCCATGACGATACTATCTCCTTAATGTACAGCCAGAGCGAGCTTGTCGAGACTATTGACCTCGCTAATGGCTAAGAAGTGAGCAGACTTAGTCAAACGATCAACGATTACCCAGATAGCGTCATTGCCGCTAGCTGTTCTCGGTAATTTGGTGATAAAGTCCATGGTGATTCGCTCCCTGATAAGTGTGTAAATACTCATCATTTTTGGCTAAATCTGAACTGCAAAACGTTTAAAAATGCTCAGAAATGCATCAAAATACTGAAAATATTCCAAAATTGCATTTTATATGTTTCAGATGCAAAATGTTTAATTCAGATGAAAATGAGCTAAGTTTGCATAATTGGCAGTTTCAGTCCCCCCAGTTTTCAAAATTGTCAGAATAGTCCCTGAGCACTTATTTCAAGAGTAAAATCACCAAAGGTCCTTTTAAAATCATAACCTGTCATAATTAGTCCTTTGGTGAAAAATGTCAAAAGTTTTGAGAAATTACAAGTTTAGTCCTTTAAGTTTCAAATTTGGCAAAAATAGTCCTTGGAAGTTTGAAAATGTCCATTTTGGTCCTTGCACTATTGAAACTTGTCATTTTTGGTCCCTTGAAACAACTTTGCAAAATTGGCAGCTTTGGTCCCTTGTTTTTTCAGAATTACATAATGGTCCTTGTATTAATAACCAAGCCTCTTGGACCTTGGCCCTTGTCAAATACTCTTTGGACCCCTGCCAAACCACACTTGACCCCCTGTTTTTGACCCCCCTTTCAATATTAAACCCTCTGGTCAAAATAGTCAAAGCCCGCCAAATCCAAGTCTTCTCCTTCCTCCCACCTGCTCTGCAAACCCAGACACAACCATCCCCCCAGCTCATCCTCACCTCCCTTATCACTCCACCTCCACCAAACAACAAAAAAAGCATTAAATGCCCCCCCTCTTTGCACTCAACCTCTCCAACTGGCTAAATATGTTTTCCCGCCAAAATACCATCAACGGCTAAAAAAGGCCCCAATCATCCAATGGTTGAGATTATTAGTGGGAATTAATCAGAAGACACGTGGGAAGCGTTTTGGGTATAAATAAAGGAAGAAGAAGGAGAGAAGGAGAGTAGTTAGTTTTTATATTTTTATGCAAAATCGTTTTTACTATAAATGTTTTAGTTTAAGTCAAAAAGTTGTAATCTCAGTTTCTATGTATCAAACTTAAGTTGAATAATCATTGTAATGTGCTTTTAAGTATTAATTCAAGTTTTTACATAAGTTTCAAGTTTTATGCTCACTGTTAAAAAATTCAGTTTCAAGCTCTTGTATTCAAGCTTCTAGTAGCTTATTTTCAAATTTAAATAAGCTTATTTAAGCTACTCATAGCTTCTGGTAAGCTTATTACTCAAGTTCAAACAATATTGGTATCCGGTCAACAAAAGTCACCTGTGAAGGATTTTGGTTAAGCTGTCTTGATGTGGATATGTGATGCAGAGTTGGTTATGGGTTGAATCTTAGTTAGATATGGGGTGAGTTAAGATAGAATAGTGGTTCTTTGATCATTGTGCAAGCCATAGTGGCTAAGGACTCAAAGTGAGTTTTGATAATTTTTGGTTTAAAATCTGTCTTGATGATATGATCATGGTTGCTTGATTTTGATGCTTGATTTACTGTTATTATAGCTTTAGAATAGTTGTTACTTAGTTTTTTAATCTTGTTCACTATGGAATAGGATTAGTAGTTTAAACTTGCTTATTGAAGTTTTTACAGTAGTGTTTGGATCAGGTCTTAAACCTGTGCTAGAGTTTTGCTTAGTGGTTAAAATCAGTTCCCTTAGCCTCATTTAGGCTCATTAGTCAATTTTGTCATAAACTTGGACATTAGAACTGTGAAAGTCATATCACTTTAAATCTGTCCTAAGATCATATCTGTTAAGATTTTAGATTGCAAATCACATCATAGTTGCTTATAATCTGTTACTCTAGTTTAAATTAATCTTATTACAGCTTAATATAACATAGTTAATAAGTAGGATCAATTTAAACTCATAAAGTCAACTTCAACTTTCCAAACTGTCAAAAGTCAAAAAGTGGTTAAAACCAGTTTTTCCCAAATCTTTATGGATTTTTCATTGAATTCAATTCTGGCTCAAATCAGTGAAAATTTGGATTTTTCTAGTTCAATTGGTCAAGTTTCTTAAACTTATTTTTGTTGAATTTTTGGAAGCTTTTATAAGGTCTAAATCAGCTGTCCATTCAGGCCCCATCTCCCCTGTTCACACTCAGCATACTGAGTGTGAACCAGGCTTTGTGCAGAGCTTGGCACAAGCTCATAAGAGCTTGTCCAGGGCTCACATTTGGTTTTCAAATAGCTAACCAGGTCTAGTTTAGGTTCCAACTTCTGTTTTCAGTTTCAGCTTTTTAAGTGGCTTATTTTCAAGCACAAATGTAGCCTAAAACTGTTTTTGGTTTTTATTTCAATTCATCAAATCTGAGTAGCTTGTACTATAGAGGTTAAGAGCAGTTGTAATAAGTTGCTTTTGAGTAGTTATAGCTTATTATAGCTTTGTGTTTTCAGTGGTGCTCATTTGGTACCTTTGGCTTATTCCAAGTGCTTATTTATAAGCACTTGTACTGCAGTTTCATATTCTTCACACAGACCACTGTTTTTATATTTTTCCTAGATTCATAATATTATTTTAGACTTTTCCTGAAATTTTCATAATTTTTCATCACTTTTTGTATTTTTTTTCTTCATTTAAAACAGTTTTTAGGCCTTTTTAATTAGCATTTAATACATTAATCAGAAAAGTTTCAAAAAAATAGTTTTTTTTTTCCTAAGTTAGATAAATAAAAAAAGTCAAAAAAATATTTTTCCAGATTTTTATATTTAAATTTGTAATTTTTATCAATTTAAGTAGTTTTAAATAGTTTTTAATTCATAGAAAATAGAAAAATAATCAGAAAAATACAAAATTAGTTTTGAAAATTCTCTTTATTTATTTTAGATTTTTCTAAGTCATAATTTCATTTTTCTAGCTTTATTTCATATTTTCTTGTATTTTAGGCTATTATTAAATAAGTAAAAATAGTTTTTAATTAACAATAATTAGACAAATAGTAATAAAAATAATTTTCTTTTTCTAAAAATTTTATCTCATCATTAGGTTTGTAAAAATGTCATTTTTATATTTTTAGGATTAATATTGTTTCATTTTCACATTTTCTTTTGTACGTCACGTAGTTTTTAATTTAAGTTTTATAAAAGAAAAATCAAAAACATCATTTTAAAAAATAGTGATAGCGTTTATTTAATATAGTTTATCTTTTTTATCTTCTTTAATTTGCATTTAAGCCCTTGTAGTTTATATACTTTTCCTTTTGTTCATAGTCATTCACAATCATATATCTTTTTCCGTTCAAATTCTCTCGATCACTATACGTTTGATTATTCTCGCACAGCTCGTTGGGACATAACGACCTGGGGAAACCCTATACTCTCCTGGACTTCATTGCATTGGTGTCTGAACTGTTTTAAGTTTCTTACGGTTGGCCATTCACAAGTGGCTAGCTTGTGTGAGAAAACTTGACGGTTCGGGACCAATCAAATTTTGGCGCCGCTGCCGGGGAGCTGTGCTAATTATCTTCCGTTTAGCAGATTAGTGATTTGAATATTCACTCTTTGTTCATACCATCCATCTATATCTATATATATTTTCTTATAAAAAATCCAAAAACCCAAAAACATCCAAAAACGTATAAAACACAAAAATATTTTTCTTTTGTTTCTATATATATAAAAGATAAAAAATACAAAAAGATTTGTCGTTTTCTTTATTTAATAATAACAACATAAAAATTACCACCGCAAACCAAGGCAGTGTACTACCTAACTGGGGGTACGACCATAATAAGTTCCCGAACCAAAGATTAAAACTTGCCTTTGTGTCCTTGTGAGTGGTGTACCTTTTTCAAAGAAGCCATTCATCTTGTGATTATTGGTTTAAGTTCACTGTTGTTTTGCCTCGATATTGTTTTAATTGGATTTGTTGTTATATCTACTTTTCAAAACCATAAAACCAAAAAGATTCTTCTTTCCCCATTTTCATAATTCTCTTGTTTCCTCAAGTTACGTCTAGTGCATGCGCACTCGTTCTTCTAGATCATTGAGTCCTTTGCGTGATCTAGCAGAAATTCCTAGAAGACGTTCTCGTAGACGTGCTGCCCAAATAGTCGAACCCGAGATTCGTACTATTTCAAACAACAATATGGCAGACGAACGAACTATGGCGGAAATGCTCCAAGCACCCATCGAGGGTTATGGAGATGCCATCATTTTACCAGTAATCAATTCTGATCACTTTGAATTGAAGACACATTTGATCCAACTTGTGTCTACGAATCAATTCCGCGGGTTTGATCGAGAAGACCCGTATGCACACATCCGTTGGTTTAACAAGTTGACTTCAACTATCAATTTCAAGGATGTGCCACAAAAAGTAATCAAGTTGATGCTTTTTCCATTCTCACTTGAGGGGGCAGCCCGGATTTGGCTGGAAAAAGAACCCCCTCGATCCATCGAAACTTGGGAGGATCTTGTTCAAAAATTTGTCAATTATTTCTTTCCTCCATCAAAGACGACTAATCTTAAAAATGAAATTTCTGGATTTCGTCAAAATTTCGATGAAAACTTTGGAGAGGCATGGGAGAGATTCAAAGATCTCCTCAGGAAATGCCCCCATCATGAATTCACGGAGCTTCAACAAGTTAATATCTTTTATAATGGGTTGAACGGTAACGATCAAGATTCTTTGAACGCAGCCGCAGGTGGCAATATCTTGAATCGTAAGCCTAAAGATGTGATTGAGATTTGCGAAATAAAATCAAAAGTTCCTATTTCTCGCAACAAAGTCAATATTCCGAACACTCCTGCTTCTTCATCCGGTAACTCTTCCGAGTTAGCCGCTCCATAGCCGGCTAACGGACGTCATCAGTTGTATGATGAAAGAGGTAAAGGAAATCAAAAGCGAAATTCATAAGCCGGAACCAATCAAAGCCGTAAACAAGGTGTGTGAAACTTGTAGTGGTCCACACGCGTATTATGATTGTCAAGCAACCGATGTTCTTTTTTTACCAAGCTCCCGTAGCTTCTGTAAACCACAATCAATACCGACCACAAGCTGATCCTCATTACCGTGCACCTAGCGGTATGACACCACCTGGTTTTCCTCCTGTGCAAAACCATGGCAATCAAAATCGCTTTGTTCCGAATCAAGGACACAACTTCAATAACTCTCAAAATTTCAATCAAAACCGAAACAATTTCAACCAACCTTATCAAGCTCCAAATCAGCAAAGTTATCAACAACCTTCTCAAGCTCCCCTACCAAATGACTTCATGAAAATTACTGAGTCAAGCATACGTTCAATGCAAACTCAGATCAATAACATGAGAGTTGAGCTAAGAAAGGAAATTGATACCACATTGTCTCGGCAGACAAATGAGTTGAAGAATATGATGAGCAGTTTCATGAACATGAATATGAACAAAGCTTCGTCATCTTCTGGAGGACTCCCAAGCAATACAGTTCCAAATCCAAATGCCGAGTTGAAAGCCGTCACCACTCGTAGTGGTAAGACGCACAATGGACCTTCGACTCCAATGCCTCCTCCACCAGGAGCAATGAGTCAAGTTACCAAGGATACAACGGACAAGGTGCATTTTTCAAGCCCACGAAGTACCGCACACGTCCCACCTTCGGTAGTCCAAGCTTTAAGACCGGAACCCGAAGTTCCGAAGACGAATTCTGAGCCAGAAATAACTTCCATCCCGGCTCAAAAGTCTAGTCAGCTTCCTTACCCATCAAGAATGCATGATGAGAAGCTCAAAGACAAAAACAAAGAGCAAATGGAAAAATTTTTCCAAATTTTCAATGAACTGCACTTTGATATAAGCTTCGTGGATGCTCTCGTTCTAATGCCCAAATTTGCATCCACGCTTAAAGGCTTACTGACCAACAAAGATAAGTTATCTGAGATGGCTAAAACCCCTCTCAATGAGCAATGCTCAGCGGTCCTTCTCAAGAAGCTTCCCAAAAAGCTTGAAGACCCTGGCAGGTTTTTAATCCCGTGTGATTTCTTGGGGATGGTTCAATGCTCCGCCTTGGCCGATCTTGGCGCTAGCATTAACCTCATGCCACTCTCAGTATGGAAGAACTGTCTCTCTCCTCCTAAACTTTCATCCACTTGTATGACACTCGAGCTAGCGGACCGTACCATAACTCGTCCACTTGGGATAGCCGAGGATGTCGTGATGAAAGTAGGAAAGTTTCACTTTCCTACTGACTTTGTTGTAGTAGACTTTGATGCAGATCCTAGAGTTCCCCTCATCTTAGGGAGAGCTTTCTTGAGAACGAGCCGTGCTCTAATTGATGTATTTGCTGAAGAGTTGACCATACGGGTTGACAACGAAGAACTCACGTTTAATATCAACCAAAACTCCAAACCTCTATCCAAACAGAGTGTTGCCACAATTGATCAAAAATCTGAAAGAATCAATGCAACACTCTCAAATTTCACGGTTAAGAGGAGTCACCAAAAACGTGCTGAGCTAAAAGCGTTGAAAATCAACCCTGGTTCAAACAAATGGTTTGAAAGTTGTACCAGGGAAGTCAAGAGTGTTCTTGATGATGATGATCTAGAATCGGAGACTTTATCGGAAGTGGTGGAAATTGCTAGCTCTAAGAGCACACCACTTGTCCCACCTCCGGAATCAGTTTATCGTATCGAGTTTGTTAACTCTGTGGATGAAACCAATCTCTCTTCAGTTTCATCTGGATTGGATGATGATGTTTGTGATCCAATGGGAGACATTCTTCCCATTGAAGAATTGCTCAAAAATGATCCATCATCTCCTAGTCTTATTATTCCCGACTCTTCCATCCCTTCTCTCACTTCGGATGAGGAAAATGACAACTTTTGGAATGAAGTCGATGCCTTTCTTAGTGATGAGTCGATTCCAACAGGAATTGATAATACTTACTTTGATCCGGAGGGGGACATTCTTTTTCTGGAAAATCTGTTGATTGAAGAACCGTTTCCAACCCTCCCTACCGGAAATTCTGTTGACAATCACCATACAAGCTTCAAGTTTAAGCTTAAAAATGTCAAAAATGGTGATTTGCTTCTTACTGATGAAGAATGGACATGCATTCTCATGCACATCTTTATTCCATTCTTCACAGATGGTGTGGTTGCTCTTTCCCTTTTCTCTTTCGGGAATGAGGACACCATCTTTGACCCCGGTATCATCCTTTATAGTTTCTACTATTAACAATACCGCGGTTGTATCTCGTCGGTGTGGAACTTTCTGATGTTCATATGTTTATTAACATTGTGAACGAAAGTCCGATCGAGATTGGTTTTCCACGTTGCTTCCCCATGAACAAATGAATATGGGGTCGAGTCAAGCTAGCGACTCGGGAACCAAAACCAGTAGCACACTATATGGGTTTTCACCCGTATTTCTGACTTCTTTCTATTTTCTACCACCCTAGTGTGGGGGAGTTGCCCCACATGTTGTGTATATATATAAGTTTCAAAAAAAAAAAAAAAAAATTCAAATAATGGCCGTAGTATTTCCCTTTTACGTTCTATGTTTCGGCATAACCGCCGGTACTTTGAATATTGAGGGCAATATTCATTTCAAGTGTGGGGGGGAATTCTCACGAATTTTATCATGTAATTATACCGCCCAATTCCCCCATTTTTGGCCAAAATTTTTTTGGAGTAAGTGTTTTGCACTTACTCAACTTATGGTTATCAGTCCACCATGTCTAATAAACAAAAGGATTGGCTAATCCAGGAGCAAACGGCTCTTGGTAAAGATATCTCAAATCCGTTGACGGCTTGCAATTTGCCCAAAATTGTATGGTATTCAGCTCACCATATCCTTAAAAGTGAAGAGTTGGCTAGCCCGCAAGTTTATGGCTTGTGGTAAAGGCAGTGGAAAAACCATAATTGGTAATCAGCTCACCAAAGATAATATTGATAATTTATCTAAGAGTTGGCTAGTCCAAAGCAAACGGCTTCTGGTAAAGACAAATCAAATCCGTTGGAAGCTGGTGGTTTGCTCAAAATCACATGGTTATCAGTGTACCATGGTTCTTACTTGAACTGAAACATTTGGCTACTCCAGAAGTAATGGCTTTTGGTAAAGAGACTCAAATCCATTAAGTTTTTCTCAAAAGATTGCTAGGGACTAGCAATAGTTTAGTGTGGGGGATTGATGAGTGTGTAAATACTCATCATTTTTGGCCAAATCTGAACTGCAAAACGCTTTAAAATGCTCAGAAATGCATCAAAATACTGAAAATATTCCAAAATTGCATTTTATATGTTTCAGATGCAAAATGTTTAAATTCAGATGAAAAATGAGCTAAGTTTGCATAATTGGCAGTTTCAGTCCCCCAAGTTTCAAAAATTGTCAGAAATAGTCCCTGAGCACTTATTTCAAAAGTAAAATCACCAAAGGTCCTTTTAAAATCATAACCTTATAATTAGTCCTTTGGTGAAAAATGTCAAAAGTTTTGAGAAATTACAAGTTTGGTCCTTTAAGTTTCAAAATTGGCAAATATAGTCCTTGGAAGTTTGAAAATGTCCTTTATGGTCCTTGCACTATTGAAACTTGTCATTTTTGGTCCCTTGAAACAACTTTGCAAAATTGGCAGCTTTGGTCCCTTGTTTTTCAGAAATTACATAATGGTCCTTGTATTAATAACCAAGCCTCTTGGACCTTGGCCCTTGTCAAATACTCTTTGGACCCCTGCCAAACCAACTTGCCCCCTGTTTTTGACCCCCCCTTTCAATATTAAACCCTCTGGTCAAAATAGTCAAAGCCCGCCAAATCCAGTCTTTCTCCTTCCTCCACCTGCTCTGCAAACCCAGACACAACCATCCCTCCAACTCTCATACTTCACCTCCCTTATCACTCCACCTCCACCAAACAACAAAAAAGCATTAAATGCCCCCCCTCTTGCACTCAACCTCTCCCACTGGCTAAATATGTTTTCTTTTCCGCCAAATACCATCACGCTAAAAAAGGCCCCATATCCAATGGTTGAGATTATTAGTGGGAATTAATCAAAGACACGGGGAAGCGTTTTTGTATAATAAAGGAAGAAAAGGAGAGAAGGAGAGTAGTTAGTTTTTATATTTTTATGCAAAATCGTTTTTACTATAAATGTTTTAGTTTAAGTCAAAAAGTTGTAATCTCATTTTCTATGTATCAACTTAAGTTGAATAATCATTTTAATGTGCTTTTAAGTATTAATTCAAGTTTTTACATAAGTTTCAAGTTTTATGCTCACTGTTAAAAAATTCAGTTTCAAGCTCTTGTATTCAAGCTTCTAGTAGCTTATTTTCAAATTTAAATAAGCTTATTTAAGCTACTTAAGCTTCTGGTAAGCTTATTACTCAAGTTCAAACAATATTGGTATCCGGTCAACAAAAGTCCCTGTGAAGGATTTTGGTTAAGCTGTATTGGATGTGGATATGGGTGATGCAGAGTTGGTTATGGGTTGAATCTTAGTTAGATATGGGGTGAGTTAAGATAGAATAGTGGTTCTTTGATCATTGTGCAAGCTAGTGGCTAAGACTCAAAGTGAGTTTTGATAATTTTTGGTTTAAAATCTGTCTTGATGATATGATCATGGTTGCTTGATTTTGATGCTTGATTTACTGTTATTATAGCTTTAGAATAGTTGTTACTTAGTTGTTTTAATCTTGGTCACTATGGAATAGGATTAGTTAGTTTAAACTGCTTATTGAGTTTTTACAGTAGTTTTGGATCAGGGTCTTAAACCTGTGCTAGATTTTGCTTAGTGGTTAAAATCAGTTCCCTTAGCCTCATTTAGGCTCACTTAGTCAATTTTTGTCATAAACTTGGACATTAGAACTGTGAAAGTCAATATCACTTTAAATCTTGTCCTAAGATCTATCTGTTAAGATTTTGATTGCAAATCACATCATAGTTTGCTTATAATCTGTTACTCTAGTTTAAATTAATCTTATTACAGCTTAATATAACATAGTTAATAAGTAGGATCAATTATAAACTCATAATAGTCACTTTTCAAACTGTCAAAAGTCAAAAAGTGGTTAAAACCAGTTTTTCCAAATCTTTATGGATTTTCATGAATTCATTCTGGCTCAAATTCAGTGAATTTTGGATTTTCTAGTTCAATTGGTCAAGTTTCTTAAACTTATTTTTGTTGAATTTTTGGAAGCTTTTATAAGGTCTAATCACAACTGTCTAATCAGGCTCCATCTCCCCTGTTCACACTCAGCATACTGAGTGTGAACCAGGCTTTGTGCAGAGCTTGGCACAAGCTCATAAGAGCTTGTCCAGGGCTCACATTTGGTTTTCAAATAGCTAACCAGGTCTAGTTTAGGTTCCAACATATGTTTTCAGTTTCCTTATTTAAGTGCTTATTTTCAAGCCACAAAGTGGTAGCTAAAACTGTTTTTTGGTTTTTATTTCAATTCATCAAATCTGAGTAGCTTGTATATAAGGTTAAGAGCGTTGTAATAGTTTCTTTTGAGTAGTTATAGCTTATTATAGCTTATGTGTTCAGTTGGTGCTCATTTGGTACCTTTGGCTTATTCCAAGTGCTTATTTATAAGCACTTGTACTGCAGTTCCATATTCCTTCACACAGGCCACTGTTTTTATATTTTTCCTAGATTCATAATATTATTTTAGACTTTTCCTGAAATTTTCATAATTTTTCATCACTGTTTGCTATTTTTCTTCATTTAAAACAGTTTTTAGGCATTTTTACTTAGCATTTAATACAAATAATTCAGAAAAATTTCAAAAAAAATAATTTTTCATTTTCCTAGTTAAGATAAATAAAAAAGTCAAAAAGTATTTTTTTCCAGATTTTTATAGTTAAATTTGTATCTTTAAGCAATTTAAGTAGTTTTAAATAGTTTTTAATTCATAGAAAATAGAAAAAATAATCAGAAAAATACAAAATTAGTTTTGAAAATTCTCTTTAGTTATTTTAGATTTTTCTAAGTCATAATTTCATTTTTCAAGCTTTATTTCATATTTTCTTGTAATTTAGGCTATTATTAAATAAGTAAAAATAGTTTTTAATTAACAATAATTAGACAAATAGTAATAAAAATAATTTTATTTTTCTAAAAATTTTATCTCATCATTAGGTTTGTAAAAATGTCATTTTTATATTTTTAGGATTAATATTGTTTCATTTTCACATTTTCTTTTGTACGTCACGTAGTTTTTAATTTAAGTTTTATAAAAGAAAAATCAAAAACATCATTTTAAAAATAGTGATAGCGTTTATTTAATATAGTTTATCTTTTTTATCTTCTTTAATTTGCATTTAAGCCCTTGTAGTTTATATACTTTTCCTTTTGTTCAAGTCATTCCATCATATATCTTTTCCGTTCAAATCATCTCGATCACTATACGTTTGATTATTCTCGCACAGCTCGTTGGGACATAACGACCTGGGGAAACACTATACTCTCCTGGACTTCATTGCATTGGTGTCTGAACTGTTTTAAGTTTCTTACGGTTAGCCATTCACAAGTGGCTAGCTTGTGTGAGAAAACTTGACGGTTCGGGACCAATCAAATTTTGGCGCCGCTGCCGGGAGCTGTTGTGCTAATTATCTTTCGTTTAGCAGATTAGTGATTTGAATATTCACTCTTTGTTCATACCATCCATCTATATCTATATATATATTTTCTTATAAAAAATCCAAAAACCCAAAAATCCAAACGTATAAAACACAAAAATATTTTCTTTTGTTTCTATATATATATCAAAGATAAAAATACAAAAAGATTTGTCGTTTTCTTTATTTAATAATAACAACATAAAAATTACCACCACGCAAACCAGGCAGTGTACTACCTTACTGGGGGTACGACCATAATAAGTTCCCGAACCAAAGATTAAAACTTGCCTTTGTGTCCTTGTGAGTGGTGTACCTTTTTCAAAGAAGCCATTCATCTTGTGATTATTGGTTTAAGTTCACTGTTGTTTTGCCTCGAATTTGTTTTAATTGGATTTGTTGTTATATCTACTTTTCAAAACCTTAAAACTCAAAAAGATTCTTCTTTCTCCATTTTCATAATTCTCTTGTTTCCTCAAGTTACGTCTAGTGCATGCGCACTCGTTCTTCTAGATCATTGAGTCCTTTGCGTGATCTAGCAGAAATTCCTAGAAGACGTTCTCGTAGACGTGCTGCCCAAATAGTCGAACCCGAGATTCGTACTATTTCAAACAATATGGCAGACGAACGTACTATGGCGGAAATGCTCCAAGCACCCATCGAGGGTTATGGAGATGCCATCATTTTACCAGTAATCAATTCTGATCACTTTGAATTGAAGACACATTTGATCCAACTTGTGTCTAGAATCAATTCCGCGGATTTGATCGAGAAGACCCGTATGCACACATCCGTTGGTTTAACAAGTTGACTTCAACTATCAATTTCAAGGATGTTCCCAAAAAAGTAATCAAGTTGATGCTTTTTCCATTCTCACTTGAGAGGGGCAGCCCGTATTTGGCTGGAAAAAGAACCCCCTCGATCCATCGAAACTTGGGAGGATCTTGTTCAAAAATTTGTCAATTATTTCTTTCCTCCATCAAAGACGACTAATCTTAAAAATGAAATTTCTGGATTTCGTCAAAATTTCGATGAAAACTTTGGAGAGGCATGGGAGAGATTCAAAGATCTCCTCAGGAAATGCCCCCATCATGAATTCACGGAGCTTCAACAAGTTAATATCTTTTATAATGGGTTGAACGGTAACGACGAAAGATTCTTTGAACGCTGCCGCAGGTGGCAATATCTTGAATCGTAAGCCTAAAGATGTGATTGAGATTTGCGAAATAAAATCAAAAGTTCCTATTTCTCTCAACAAAGTCAATATTCCGAACACTCCTGCTTCTTCATCCGGTAACTCTTCCGACTTAGCCGCTCCAATAGCCGAGCTAACGGACGTCATCCGTTGTATGATGAAAGAGGTAAAGGAAATCAAAAGCGAAATTCATAAGCCGGAACCAATCAAAGCCGTAAACAAGGTGTGTGAAACTTGTAGTGGTCCACACGCGTATTATGATTGTCAAGCAACCGATGCTTCTTTTTACCAAGCTCCCGTAGCTTCTGTAAACCACAATCAATACCGACCACAAGCTGATCCTCATTACCGTGCACCTAGCGGTATGACACCACCTGGTTTTCCTCCTGTGCAAAACCATGGCAATCAAAATCGCTTTGTTCCGAATCAAGGACACAACTTCAATAACTCTCAAAATTTCAATCAAAACCGGAACAATTTCAACCAACCTTATCAAGCTCCAAATCAGCAGAGTTATCAACAACCTTCTCAAGCTCCCCTACACAATGACTTCATGAAAATTACTGAGTCAAGCATACGTTCAATGCAAACTCAGATCAATAACATGAGAGTTGAGCTAAAAAAGGAAATTGATACCACATTGTCTCGGCAGACAAATGAGTTGAAGAATATGATGAGCAGTTTCATGAACATGAATATGAACAAAGCTTCGTCATCTTCTGGAGGACTCCCAAGCAATACAGTTCCAAATCCAAATGCCGAGTTGAAAGCCGTCACCACTCGTAGTGGTAAGACGCACAATGGACCTTCGACTCCAATGCCTCCTCCACCAGGAGCAATGAGTCAAGTTACCAAGGATACAACAGACAAGGTGCATTTTTCAAGCCCACGAAGTACCGCACACGTCCCACCTTCGTTAGTCCAAGCTTTAAGTCCGGAACCCGAAGTTCCGAAGACGAATTCTGAGCCAGAAATAACTTCCATCCCGGCTCAAAAGTCTAGTCAGCTTCCTTACCCATCAAGAATGCATGATGAGAAGCTCAAAGACAAAAACAAAGAGCAAATGGAAAAAAATTTCCAAATTTTCAATGAACTGCACTTTGATATAAGCTTCGTTGATGCTCTCGTTCTAATGCCCAAATTTGCATCCACGCTTAAAGGCTTACTGACCAACAAAGATAAGTTATCTGAGATGGCTAAAACCCCTCTCAATGAGCAATGCTCAGCGGTCCTTCTCAAGAAGCTTCCCAAAAAGCTTGAAGACCCTGGCAGGTTTTTAATCTCGTGTGATTTCTTGGGGATGGTTCAATGCTCCGCCTTGGCCGATCTTGGCGCTAGCATTAACCTCATGCCACTCTCAGTATGGAAAAAACTGTCTCTTCCTAAACTTACATCCACTTGTATGACACTCGAGCTAGCGGACCGTACCATAACTCGTCCACTTGGGATAGCAGGAGGTCGTGATGAAAGTGGGAAAGTTTCACTTTCCTACTGACTTTGTTGTAGTAGACTTTGATGCAGATCCTAGAGTCCCCCTCATCTTAGGGAGAGCTTTCTTGAGAACGAGCCGTGCTCTAATTGATGTATTTGCTGAAGAGTTGACCATACGGTTTGACAACGAAGAACTCACGTTTAATATCAACAAAACTCAAACCTCTATCCAAACTTAGTGTTGCCACAATTGATCAAAAATCTGAAAGAATCAATGCAACACTCTCAAATTTCACGGTTAAGAGGAGTCACCACAAACGTGCTGAGCTAAAAGCGTTGAAAATCAACCCTGGTTCAAACAAATGGTTTGAAAGTTGTACCAAGGAAGTCAAGAGTGTTCTTGATGATGATGATCTAGAATCGGAGACTTTATCGGAAGTGGTGGAAATTGCTAGCTCTAAGAGCACACCACTTGTCCCACCTCCGGAATCAGTTTATCGTATCGAGTTTGTTAACTCTGTGGATGAAACCAATCTCTCTTCAGTTTCATCTGGATGGGATGATGATGTTTGTGATCCAATGGGATACATTCTTCCCATTGAAGAATTGCTCAAAAATGATCCATCATCTCCTAGTCTTATTATTCCCGACTCTTCCATCCCTTCTCTCACTTCGGATGAGGAAAATGACAACTTTTGGAATGAAGTCGATGCCTTTCTTAGTGATGAGTCGATTCCAACAGGAATTGATAATACTTACTTTGATCCGGAGGGGGACATTCTTTTTCTGGAAATCTGTTGATTGAAGAACCGTTTCCAACCCTCCCTACCGGAAATTCTGTTGACAATCACCATACAAGCTTCAAGTTTAAGCTTAAAAATGTCAAAAATGGTGATTTGCTTCTTACTAATGAGGAATGGACATGCATTCTCATGCACATCTTTATTCCATTCTTCACAGATGGTGTGGTTGCTCTTTTCCTTTTCTCTTTCGGGAATGAGGACACCATCTTTGACCCCGGTATCATCCTTTATAGTTTCTACTATTAACAATACCGCGGTTGTATCTCGTCGGTGTGGAACTTTCTGATGTTCATATGTTTATTAACATTGTGAACGAAAGTCCGATCGAGATTGGTTTTCCACGTTGCTTCCCCATGAACAAATGAATACGGGGTCGAGTCAAGCTAGCGACTCGGGAATCAAAAACAGTAGCACACTATATGGGTTTTCACCCGTATTTCTGACTTCTTTCTATTTTCTACCACCCTAGTGTGGGGGAGTTGCCCCACATGTTGTATATATATCTAAAAAAAAAAAAAAAAAAATTCAAATAATGGCCGTAGTATTTCCCTTTTACGTTCTATGTTTCGGCATAACCGCCGGTACTTTGAATATTGAGGGCAATATTCATTTGAAGTGTGGGGGGGAATTCTCACGATTTTTATCATGTAATTATACCGCCCAATTCCCCCATTTTTGGCCAAAATTTTTTTTGGAGTAAGTGTTTTGCACTTACTCAACTTATGGTTATCAGTCCACCATGTCTAATAAACAAAAGGATTGGCTAATCCAGGAGCAAACGGCTCTTGGTAAAGATATCTCAAATCCGTTGACGGCTTGCAATTTGCCCAAAATTGTATGGTATTCAGCTCACCATATCCTTAAAAGTGAAGAGTTGGCTAGCCCGCAAGTTTATGGCTTGTGGTAAAGGCAGTGGAAAAAACCATAATTGGTAATCAGCTCACCAAAGATAATATTGATAATTTATCTAAGAGTTGGCTAGTCCAGAAGCAAACGGCTTCTGGTAAAGACAAATCAAATCCGTTGGAAGCTGGTGGTTTGCTCAAAATCACATGGTTATCAGTGTACCATGGTTCTTACTTGAACTGAAACATTTGGCTACTCCAGAAGTAATGGCTTTTGGTAAAGAGACTCAAATCCATTAAGTTTTTCTCAAAAGATTGCTAGGGACTAGCAATAGTTTAGTGTGGGGGATTGATGAGTGTGTAAATACTCATCATTTTTGGCTAAATCTGAACTGCAAAACGTTTAAAAATGCTCAGAAATGCATCAAAATACTGAAAATATTCCAAAATTGCATTTTATATGTTTCAGATGCAAAATGTTTAAATTCAGATGAAAAATGAGCTAAGTTTGCATAATTGGCAGTTTCAGTCCCCCAAGTTTCAAAAATTGTCAGAAATAGTCCCTGAGCACTTATTTCAAAAGTAAAATCACCAAAGGTCCTTTTAAAATCATAACTTGTCATAATTAGTCCTTTGGTGAAAAATGTCAAAAGTTTTGAGAAATTACAAGTTTGGTCCTTTAAGTTTCAAAATTGGCAAATATAGTCCTTGGAAGTTTGAAAATGTCCTTTATGGTCCTTGCACTATTGAAACTTGTCATTTTTGGTCCCTTGAAACAACTTTGCAAAATTGGCAGCTTTGGTCCCTTGTTTTTCAGAAATTACATAATGGTCCTTGTATTAATAACCAAGCCTCTTGGACCTTGGCCCTTGTCAAATACTCTTTGGACCCCTGCCAAACCACACTTGACCCCCTGTTTTTGACCCCCCTTTCAATATTAAACCCTCTGGTCAAAATAGTCAAAGCCCGCCAAATCCAAGTCTTCTCCTTCCTCCCACCTGCTCTGCAAACCCAGACACAACCATCCCTCCAGCTCTCATACTTCACCTCCCTTATCACTCCACCTCCACCAAACAACAAAAAAAGCATTAAATGCCCCCCCTCTTTGCACTCAACCTCTCCAACTGGCTAAATATGTTTTCCCGCCAAAATACCATCAACGGCTAAAAAAGGCCCCAATCATCCAATGGTTGAGATTATTAGTGGGAATTAATCAGAAGACACGTGGGAAGCGTTTTGGGTATAAATAAAGGAAGAAGAAGGAGAGAAGGAGAGTAGTTAGTTTTTATATTTTTATGCAAAATCGTTTTTACTATAAATGTTTTAGTTTAAGTCAAAAAGTTGTAATCTCAGTTTCTATGTATCAAACTTAAGTTGAATAATCATTGTAATGTGCTTTTAAGTATCAATTCAAGTTTTTACATAAGTTTCAAGTTTTATGCTCACTGTTAAAAAATTCAGTTTCAAGCTCTTGTATTCAAGCTTCTAGTAGCTTATTTTCAAATTTAAATAAGCTTATTTAAGCTACTCATAGATTTTGTAAGCTTATTACTCAAGTTCAAACAATATTGGTATCCGGTCAACAAAAGTCAACCTGTGAAGGAATTTTGGTTAAGCTGTCTTGGATGTGGATATGGGTGATGCAGAGTTGGTTATGGGTTGAATCTTAGTTAGATATGGGGTGAGTTAAGATAGAATAGTGGTTCTTTGATCATTGTGCAAGCCATAGTGGCTAAGGACTCAAAGTGAGTTTTGATAATTTTTGGTTTAAAATGTGTCTTGATGATATGATCATGGTTGCTTGATTTTGATGCTTGATTTACTGTTATTATAGCTTTAGAATAGTTGTTACTTAGTTGTTTTAATCTTGGTCACTATGGAATAGGATTAGTTAGTTTAAACTGCTTATTGAAGTTTTTACAGTAGTGTTTGGATCAGGTCTTAAACCTGTGCTAGAGTTTTGCTTAGTGGTTAAAATCAGTTCCCTTAGCCTCATTTAGGCTCACTTAGTCAATTTTTGTCATAAACTTGGACATTAGAACTGTGAAAGTCAATATCACTTTAAATCTGTCCTAAGATCATATCTGTTAAGATTTTAGATTGCAAATCACATCATAGTTGCTTATAATCTGTTACTCTAGTTTAAATTAATCTTATTACAGCTTAATATAACATAGTTAATAAGTAGGATCAATTATAAACTCATAATAGTCAACTTTTCAAAACTGTCAAAAGTCAAAAAGTGGTTAAAACCAGTTTTTCCAAATCTTTATGGATTTTTCATGAATTCAATTCTGGCTCAAATTCAGTGAAATTTTGGGTTTTTTCTAGTTCAATTGGTCAAGTTTCTTAAACTTATTTTTGTTGAATTTTTGGAAGCTTTTATAAGGTCTAAATCAGCTGTCTAATCAGGCTCCATCTCCCCTGTTCACACTCAGCATACTGAGTGTGAACCAGGCTTTGTGCAGAGCTTGTCCAGGGCTCAAATTTGGAATTTAAGTAGCTAGCCAGGTCTAGTTTAGGTTCCAACATCTGGTTTTCAGTTTCAGCTTATTTAAGTGGCTTATTTTCAAGCCACAAAGTGGTAGCTAAAACATGTTTTTGGTTTTTATTTCAATTCATCAAATCTGAGTAGCTTGTACTATAGAGGTTAAGAGCAGTTGTAATAAGTTGCTTTTGAGTAGTTATAGCTTATTATAGCTTCTGTGTTCAGTTGGTGCTCATTTGGTACCTTTGGCTTATTCCAAGTGCTTATTTATAAGCACTTGTAACTGCAGTTCCATATTCCTTCACACAGGCCACTGTTTTTATATTTTTCCTAGATTCATAATATTATTTTAGACTTTTCCTGAAATTTTCATAATTTTTCATCACTGTTTGTTATTTTTCTTCATTTAAAACAGTTTTTAGGCCTTTTTAATTAGCATTTAATACAATTAAATCAGAAAAGTTTCAAAAAAAATAATTTTTCATTTTTCCTAGGTTAAGATAAATATAAAAAGTCAAAAAAGTATTTTTCCAGATTTTTCATAGTTAAATTTGTAATTTTTAGCAATTTAAGTAGTTTTAAATAGTTTTTAATTCATAGAAAATAGAAAAAATAATCAGAAAAATACAAAATTAGTTTTGAAAATTCTCTTTAGTTATTTTAGATTTTTCTAAGTCATAATTTCATTTTTCAAGCTTTATTTCATATTTTCTTGTAATTTAGGGTATTATTAAATAAGTAAAAATAGTTTTTAATTAACAATAATTAGAAAAATAGTAATAAAAATAATTTTCTTTTTCTAAAAATTTTATCTCATCATTAGGTTTGTAAAAATGTCATTTTTATATTTTTAGGATTAATATTGTTTCATTTTCACATTTTCTTTTGTACGTCACGTAGTTTTTAATTTAAGTTTTATAAAAGAAAAATCAAAAACATCATTTTAAAAATAGTGATAGCGTTTATTTAATATAGTTTATCTTTTTTATCTTCTTTAATTTGCATTTAAGCCCTTGTAGTTTATATACTTTTCCTTTTGTTCATAGTCATTCACAATCATATATCTTTTTCCGTTCAAATTCTCTCGATCACTATACGTTTGATTATTCTCGCACAGCTCGTTGGGACATAACGACCTGGGGAAACCCTATACTCTCCTGGACTTCATTGCATTGGTGTCTGAACTGTTTTAAGTTTCTTACGGTTGGCCATTCACAAGTGGCTAGCTTGTGTGAGAAAACTTGACGGTTCGGGACCAATCACTCCCATTTCCATTCTGGGAGTTCGGGTTGAACTAAGAGTCCTGAGGGTTTCTGGTGTTCGGCCTTTACCTTAGAACAAGTCAAGCACCAACTGACATACTGAGCTATGTCGGCTTTCATGTTAGGCCACCAGTAGAGTTTCTTCAAATCCTGATACATCTTATCGGCTCTAGGATGAATAGAGTATTTTGACTTATGCGACTCGTGCATAATCAACTCACGGATTCCACCATGAAATGGTATCCAACTTATGTCTTTGAAGCATAAGGTTCCGTCGGAACGCTTCAAGAAGCCGTTTTCACTTTCTACCATTCCATGCAGATTCTCATAAGGACAGTTCTCTTCCGTCATGCCGCACTTTTGGGTGGCTAAGATTTGAATGGTAGAGGCGAAACAATGGTCATTTCTAAGGATCGAACAGTAATGGTGAATGTTCTCCTTACGACTAAGTGCATCAGCCACGACATTAGCCTTACCAGGATGATAACGAATCTCACAGTCATAATCACTGAGCAACTCTAACCAACGACGTTGTCTCATATTCAGTTCCTTCTGATCTAAGATATGCTTCAAGCTCTTATGGTCAGTAAACACTACACACTTGGTTCCATACAAATAATGTCTCCAGTTTCTAAGAGCAAACACTACAATACCTAACTCAAGATCATGGGTGGTGTAGTTTTTCTCATGCTTCTTAAGTTGTCGAGATGCATGATCCGTGCTAAACCGTCAAGTTTTATCACTCAAGCCGACCACTTGTGAATGGCCGACCGTAACAAACTTAAAACAGCTTAGACACAAATGCAATGAAGATCAGGAGAGTATAGTGTTTCCCCAGGTCGTTAAGTCCAACGAGCTGTGCGGAATAGTCAACGGTAGTGATCGAGAGGATTTGAACGGAAAAAGATTGTGATTGATTTATACTAAAGAAAGAGTACATAAACTACAGGGCTTCATGCAAATTAAAGAAAAATTTAAAAAGATAAACTATATTAAATAAACGCTATCACTATTTGCAAAATGATGTTTTTTGATAAAACTTAATTAAAATTACGCGACGTACAAAAGAAATGTGAAACTATAACAATATTAATCTAAAATATGAAAATGATGTTTTTGCAAACCTAATGATAAAAGAAAATTTATAGAAAAAGAAAATTATTTTTATAACTATTTATCTAATTATTATAAATTAAAACTAATTTTAGCTATTAATAATGGCCAAAACAAGAAAATATGAAATTAAGCTAGAAAAATAAAATTTTGACTTGGAAAAATCTAAAATAACAAAAGAGAATTTTCAAAACTATTTTTATATTTTTCTGATTATTGTTCTATTTTCTATGAATTAAAAACTATTTAAAACTACTTAAATTGCTTAAAAATACAAATTTAACTAAGAAAAATCTGGAAAATTATTTTTTAATTTTTATATTTATCTTGACCTAAGAAAAATGAAAAAATTATTTTTTTTGAAACTTTCTTAATTAATTGTATTAAATGCTAATTAAAAAGGCTTAAAAACTATTAAAAATGGAGAAAAATACCAAACTGACCTAGAAAAAATCTGAAAAATTCAAGATAAGTCTAAAATAATATTATGAATCTAGAAAAATAGAAAAACATGGGTTTGTTGTGCAAGAAATGAACTGCTAAGCAAGTGCTTATAATAAGCACTTGAAATAAAGCAAATGCAAACCACAAGCTACCCAATGAACAGAAGCTATAATATGCTAAAAGTACCAAAATGCAACAAGTATCAACTGCTCTTAACCTCTATATACTCACTGCCATGATTTGGTGATTTTGAGAATAAGTGCTAAGAATTTTGAGGTACTACTTTAAAGCCAATAATAAGCTCCTAAGCAGCGGACTAGAAACCAAGAGATGGAACCTAACTAGACCTGGCTAGGTACTTCTAAACCAGAGTGCCTGGACAAGCTCTCAAGAGCTGGCTGCAAGGTCTGCAAGACCCTGTGCAGACTCAGTGAATACTGAGTCAGTGCACAGGGCATTTTTGCCCATGTTGCCAACCCATTTTGAAGCTTATAAAAATTTGACAAAAATCTATAAAAATGATAATAAGAAAATATACCAACTGAAGTTTTAACACCCAAAGTCTCGCTTGATTTGACCCAGAAATGAGTTTATTAAAAATCATCCCATTTGGGCTCAAAACTGATTTTTCAAGTTTTTGACTTTTGAGCAGTTGAGAAAAGTTGACCAATTTGAACTTTGAATCCAATTTGTGGAATGAACTTGATGTATTATGATGAAATGAAGCTTCTGCAAACTATATCTATGAAATTTAAACACAAAACAAGATTTTGATTTTATAAATCCACAGTTAGCAAATGAAACAGTTGAAGATGGATTTGACTTTAGAGCTAATGCATGTGCATATTATGACTGATATGAATACAAATGAGCTAAACAAACCTAAACCAACAGTTTCTCCACCACGACAATCCTTAAACACAGTTTAAGTAGCAAACCAAACATACCTGTTATGACTAGATATGCAATTAAAATAAAGCCAACTGCTAAACTAGCCTATGCAGACAATCAAACTGAGTTTAACTACCTTAAATACCACTTAATAAACAGATTTGAACTGTTTATAACTACAACTAAAAGTACAAACAAAAAATGCAAACTGGCTTGAAAATTGAAAATGAGATACTCACTCACAGATGTCCAGCTTATTTCTCAGGCTAAACCAGAACCATAACTAAACTACTTGAAGCTATTCCAACCCAACCAACTCTGCATCAACCCATATCCAATTTCTTCTCCACCATGACCCAGTTTGACTTTTGTTGACCATAAACCAAATTTGCTTGAAAATGAAATGTAAGCTTACTCAAAGCCATAAACAACTTAAACAAACTTATTTGAGCTTAAACATAAGCTACTAGAAGCTTGGGCATAGGAATTTGAAACTGAGATTGCAACAGTGAACTTGAAAACATGGACTTATATAAAACCTTGATATTGATGCTTAAAAGTAAATTACAATGATAGAGTGACTTGAGTTTAATACATTAAAGCTTAAAATTACATTTTAAAACACTAATTAAGATAACTTAAAAAAACGACATACAAAGAAAAATAAAAACTAACTACTCTCTTCTTCTCTTTCTTCCTCCTCTTTTATACGCCAACTCTCTTTCTCTGATCACTTCCCACTTGGTTCCAGAGCCATTGGATGAGTTGGATTGATCTCAGCCTTCAATTTCATTTTGGCGGGAAAAACTTATATACTTGGAAAAAAAAAATCATTTGGGTCTGCAACGTGTGAGGAGAGGGGAAGGTAATGGGTTTGGACATGAGTGGGTGGAGTGTTTGGAGGAGGGTTGGTGTGTGGCAGGGTTGGTTGCAGGGAGAGTTGTTTTGCAGACAGTTGTTGAAGGAGATGGAAACCAAGGGGGGTTTTATTATTTAAACGTGGTATATGGATACGGGTTGGGGAATTGGACTGGACCGGGTTTGAATTGGGCTTTGGGCTAGTTATTTGATTTAGGATTAGTAGTGTTAACATGATGCATTTTAGGGACCAAAGTTGTAAAGTGGAAATCCAGGGACCATACATGTAACTTCTGAAAATGTAATCCAAGGGCCTTTCTTGCCATCATCCAATAATCAAGGGACCAAAATTGTCATTTCTGAAACTCAAAGGATATTTTCTGTCAATTTCTGAAATTTCAGGGACTAAAATTGTAATTTCTCAAAACTTTTGACATTTTTCACCAAAGGACTAATTATGACAATTTATGATTTCAAAAGGACCTTTGGTGACTTTTCTTTTAAAATAAGTGCTCAGGGACTATTTCTGACAATTTTTGAAACTTGGGGGACTGAAACTGCCAATTATGCAAACTTAGCTCATTTTTCATCTGATTTTAAACATTTTGCATCTGGAACATATAAAATACAATTTTGGAATATTTTCAGTATTTTGATGCATTTCTGAGCATTTTTAAACGTTTTGCAGTTCAGATTTAACCAAAAATGAGAGTTATTTACACACATCATCAATCCCCCACAATAAACTATTGCTAGTCCCTAGCAATCTTTTGAGAAAAACTTAATGGATTTGAATATCTTTACCAAAAGCCATTACTTCTGGAGTAGCCAAATGTTTTCAGTTCAGTAAGAACCTGGTACACTGATAACCATGTGATTTTGAGCAAACCACCAATTCCAACGGATTTGATTTGTCTTTACCAGAAGCCGTTTGCTTCTGGACTAGCCAACTCTTAGATAAATTATCAATATTATCTTTGGTGAGCTGATTACCAATTATGGTTTTTCCACTGCCTTTACCACAAGCCATAAACTTGCCGGCTAGCCAACTCTTCACTAATTAAAGATATGGTGAGTTGAATACCATACAATTTTGGGCAAATTGTAAGCCGTCAACGGATTTGAGATATCTTTACCAAGAGCCGTTTGCTCCTGGATTAGCCAATCCTTTTGTTTATTAGACAAGGCGGACTGATAACCAATTGAGTAAGTGCAAAACACTTACTCCAAAAAAAAAAAATTTTGGCCAAAAACAGGGGAATTGGGCGGTATAATTACATGATAAAATTCGTGAGAATTCCCCCCCACACTTAGAAATGATAATTGCCCTCAATATTCAAAGTACCGCGGTTATGCCGAAACAAAGAACGTAAAAGGGAAATACTACGGCCATTATCTGAAAGAGATTTTTTTTTTTTTTTTTTTTTTTTTTTTTAACTACTTGTATATACACAACATGTGGGGCAACCCCCCCACACTAGGGTGGTAGAAAGATAGAAAGAAGTCAGAAATATGGGTGAAAACCCATATGGCATGCTACTGTTTTTGATTACCGGGTCGCTAGCTTGACTCGACCCCGAATTCATTGGTTCATGGGGAAGCAAAGTGGAAGAAACAATCTCCATCGGACTTTCATTCAAGATGTTTGGACAAAAATTTGAAGCACGTGAAAGTTCCACACCGATGAGATATAGAGAGAACCGGCTCAAAACGATAAATGAAAAGCCGGGGTCAAGATAATGTCTTCATTCCCGAAGGAGTGAATATGAAGAGAAATCACAAGATATTTGAGGAAAGGAAGAAAGATTTTGATAACAATCAGGATCCATTCTTCATCCTCAAATGTAGACATATCGGGAGGAAGGGTGAGGGTAGTATCATTAATAAGCAAACTCGTATGATAGAGTACACCTTCTTCCGAGCCAATATCATCCTCAAGATCAAAATAGAAATGATCATGGTCCGGTAGATATGTCATGAGAGAGTTCACCGGGAACTCTTCATGAAGTGAATCATTCACATGAAGTGAAATTGTGAACTCTTGTTCCATTGTGGGCTCATCACTATCCTCGGTCTGAGTATCAAAAAGTGGATTCTCAGAAATTAAAGTGAATTCAGAGTCTAATTCAAATAGAGGATTGGTGAAAGTAGCTTTGAATGTTTCGGGAACAAAGTGATCAACATTCTCTATTGGACGTTGGGATGAGAATGAGTGAACGATCATTATCAGGGACTTCAGTCTCAGTCCCCAGATCGGCTTTGAAATCAAAGAGACTATCATTACTTTCCGATGAAATGGATTGATGTGATGAGTTCATCGTGAACTCCTCAAGAAGATGATCAGCATCAGACAGTGGAAGCGATGCTTCAACATACTCGATGTTTCCATAAGAAGCACAATCGTCGCTAAAATCGGAGAAAGTTTCAAAATGATCTTTTAAACACTCAAGAGGGAAGAAGAATCACACATATGATCAGAAGTTCCCTATGACTCTCTCGGGATTGGGACAAGGTTCTCAACACTAGACTTTATGACTTCGTCCGATTCCTTTTCAGGAACAGTGTCAATATGCTCATCCCCATGTTTAGAGAGTGAGTGGAATATCGGGTGTGATATGAGTTGTTTGAGAATGAATCTCAACTGCTGGGATATCAACTGATGAACTTGTTGAATCTTTATAGAATTGAAGGATATCAAGTGTATCCTCATCATCACTGTCATCAGGAATAAAACGAAATTGAGAGCTAGATCTGGCTGCTTTTTCTTTTGCAATTGATTCCCTAATATATTTTTCAAACGCAATTTGGGAATTTATTTTAGCAGCCTGCTCTTCAGCTAACAATTCTTCCATGGATTTTTGATTTGGATTATCTTGGGAATGTTTACATTCCTTCAAATCTTTCACTAAATCCAAAAGATCAATGAGAAGATTTTGAGAAGTGCTCGGCTGAGGTGTGCCTGATTTATTTGTACTGTAGAGGTTGGTCATGATACGAAGAGTTGTAATTGTTACATGGAAATGGATTCCTTGTTTGACAATCAGAGCTACAGTGTGGACCTCCACAATACTCACAACAGTAAAACTGATGTTGCTGTGAGTCATATGTGTTGTAGTCATAATTGTTATCAGGAAACTGCGCTCATAGACAAGCGTGTTTCCCTATTGACAATCAGAACTGTAGTGTGAACCACCACAGTACTCACAACAGTAAAACTGCTGATCTCCAGTGTGGTATCTGATGGAATGATCAGTTGTGTTATGGTAAGAATATGGATCTTAGTTATAGACAGACCCGTTTCCTGATTCCACCATGCTACAACTGGGGCAATTGCCACCATTATAAGGACCACCACCCCATTGACAACCAAGAGGGTGAGGATAAGACATAGAAAGAATCAAATGTTTTCAGAGGGGTAGGGATGAAGAATCAAGATGTTTAGAGGTAAAGATGGATATTTTTGGATTTTTGGATAAATATTTGTAAAATAAGAAAGAAATCTTTTTGGGTTTTTGTGTTTGTTGAAAACTGATTTTAAAATGTTTTTGGATTTTTGGATTTTTATAAGAAAATATAAACATATTAGATGGTATAACAAGGAGTGAATATTCAATCACTAATCTGCTAACCGTAAGATATTAGCACATCTCCCCCCCGCAGCGGCCAAATTTGATCCGTGCCAAACCGTCAAGTTTTATCACTCAAGCCGACCACTTGTGAATGGCCGACCGTAACAAACTTAAAACAGCTTAGACACAAATGCAATGAAGATCAGGAGACTATAGTGTTTCCCCAGGTCGTTAAGTCCCAACGAGCTGTGCGAGAATAGTCAAACGTGTAGTGATCGAGAGGATTTGAACGGAAAAAGATTGTGATTGATTTATACTAAAGAAAGAGTACATAAACTACAGTGGCTTAAATGCAAATTAAAGAAAATTTAAAAAGATAAACTATATTAAATAAACGCTATCACTATTTGCAAAATGATGTTTTTGATAAAACTTAAATTAAAAATTACGCGACGTACAAAAGAAAATGTGAAACTATAACAATATTAATCCTAAAAATATGAAAATGACATTTTTACAAACCTAATGATAAAAGAAAATTTATAGAAAAATAAAATTATTTTTATAACTATTTATCTAATTATTATAAATTAAAACTAATTTTAGCTATTTAATAATGGCCTAAAATACAAGAAAATATGAAATAAAGCTAGAAAAATAAAATTTTGACTTGGAAAAATCTAAAATAACAAAATAGAATTTTCAAAACTATTTTTATATTTTTCTGATTATTTTTCTATTTTCTATGAATTAAAAACTATTTAAAACTACTTAAATTGCTTAAAAATACAAATTTAACTAAGAAAAATCTGGAAAATTATTTTTTTAACTTTTTATATTTATCTTGACCTAAGAAAAATGAAAAATTATTTTTTTGAAACTTTTCTTAATTAATTGTATTAAATGCTAATTAAAAAGGCTTAAAAACTATTAAAAATGGAGAAAAATACCAAACTGACCTAGAAAAATCTGAAAAATTCAAGATAAGTCTAAAATAATATTATGAATCTAGGAAAAATAGAAAAACAGTGGGTTTTGTGCAAGAAAATGAAACTGCTAAGCAAGTGCTTATAAATAAGCACTTGAAATAAGCCAAATGAAAACCACAAGCTACCCAAATGAAACAGAAGCTATAATATGCTAAAAGTACCAAAATGCAACAAGTATCAACTGCTCTTAACCTCTATATACTCACTGCCATGATTTGGTGATTTTGAGATATGCTAAGAACAGTTTGAGGGTACTACTTTAAAGCCTAATAATAAGCTACCTAAGAAGCTGGGACTAGAAACCAAGAGATGGAACCTAAACTAGACCTGGCTAGGTACTTCTAAACCAAAGATTAGCCCTGGACAAGCTCTCAAGAGCTGGCTGCAAGGTCTGCAAGACCCTGTGCAGACTCAGTGAATACTGAGTCAATGCACAGGGCATTTTTGCCCATGTTGCCAACCCATTTTGAAGCTTATAAAAATTTGACAAAAATCTATAAAAATGATAATAGAAATATACCACTGAAGTTTTAACACCCAAAGTCTCGCTTGATTTGACCCAGAATGAGTTTATAAAAATCATCCCATTTGGGCTCAAACTGATTTTTCAAGTTTTTGACTTTTGAGCAGTTGAGAAAAGTTGACCAATTTGAACTTTGAATCCAATTTGTGGAATGAACTTGATGTATTATGATGAAATGAAGCTTCTGCAAACTATATCTATGAAATTTAAACACAAACAAGATTTTGTTTTATAAAAATCCAACAGTTAGGCAAATGAAGACAGTTGAAGATGGATTTGACTTTAGAGCTAATGCAGGTGCATATTATGACTGATATGAATACAAATGAGCTAAACAAACCTAAACCAACAAGTTTCTACCACTGAGCAATCCTTAAACACAGTTTAAGTAGCAAAACCAAACACACCTGTTATGACTGATATGCAATTAAAATAAAGCCAACTGCTAAACTAGCTTATGCAGACAATCAAACTGAGTTTAACTACTTAAATACCACTTATAAACAGATTTGAACTGTTTATAACTACAACTAAAAAAAGTACAAACAAAAGCAAACTGCTTAAAATTGAAAATGAGATACTCACTCACAGATGTCCAGCTTATTTCTCAGGCTAAACCAGAACCATAACTAAACTACTTGAAGCTATTCCAACCCAAACCAATCTCTGCATCAACCCATATCCAATTTCTTCTCCACCTTGACCAAGTTTGACTTTTGTTGACCATAAACCAAATTTGCTTGAAAATGAAATGTAAGCTTACTCAAAGCCATAAACAACTTAAACAAACTTATTTGAGCTTAAACATAAGCTACTAGAAGCTTGGTGATGAGTGTCTAAATACTCATCATTTTTGTACAATCTAAACTGCAAAAAACATCTGAAAACACTCAGAAATGCATCAAAATGATGAAAATATCACAAATCAGTGTTTTATGTGTTTTAAATGCAAAAATATCAAAATCAGATGAAAAATGATTCAAGTTTGCAAAATTGGCAGTTTTAGTCCCCCAAGTTTTAAAAGTTGTCAAATCTAGTCCCTGGATTTCAAAAATGTGGAATTTTATCATTCAAGGTCCCTGAAATATTCTAAGTTGTAAAAAAATGGTCCTTGAATGATTCTTTGGTCAAATGGCATAAAAGGTCCTTAAACTTTGAAAAATTGCAAATATAGTCCTTGGACATTTTTAAAATGGAATTTTATGCAAAAGTGGTCCATGTACTATTCATTTATGGCAAGTTTGGTCCTTGTGAGAGCATTGGAAAAGTGTCAAGTTCAGTCCTCAAAGTTTGGTGGAATTACATTTTTGGTCCTTGATATTAATACAAAGCCAAACGGACCCCTTTGTTATCTCAAACCCATGTCCAGCCCAACACCTTTGGCCCAAACCCAACCCCCGTTATATTTAACTCCGGTCAACAAAAGTCAAATCCACCTCAAACGCGCCTAAAAACCACTTCTACTGTAGCTCTCCCTCACCACCACTGAAACACCAAAACCAGTCATGGTTTCTGATCCGCGCCAAACCGTCAAGTTTTCTCACTCAAGCCGGCCACTTGTGAATGGCCGACCGTAAGAAACTTAAAACGGTTCAGGAACGAACTCAATGAAGATCTGGGGAGTATAGTGTTTCCCCGGGTCGTTATGTCCCAGCGAGCTATGCAATGGATCACCAAACGTATAGTGATCGAGAAATTTGAACAGAAAAAGGAATCTGATATGATTATAACTACAGAAAAAGCCAACAAATTACAGAGGCTTAAATGCAAATTAAAGGAAATTTAAAAAGATAAAAAATATTAAATAAACGCTATCACTATTTTTAAAATGATGTTTTTGTTTTTATGTTTTTATAAAACTGAAATTAAAAACTACGCGACGTACAAATAAAATGTGAAACTTACACAATATTAATCCTAAAAATATAAAAAAGAAATTTTTACAATCCTAATGATAAAAGAAATTTTTTAGAAAAATAAAATTATTTTTATAACTAATTATCTAATTATTATTAATTAAAAACTATTTTTAACTATTAAATAATTACCTAAAATACAAGAAAATAGGAAATAAAGCTAGAAAAATAAAATTAAGACTTGGAAAAATCTAAAATAACAAAATAGAATTTTCAAAACTATTTTTGTATTTTTATGATTATTTTTCTATTTTCTAGGAATTAAAAACTATTTAAAACTAATTAAATTATTTAAAAATACAAATTTAACTAAGAAAAATCTAGAAAAATATTTTTTTGTCTTTTTATATTTATCTAAACTTAAGAAAAATGAAAAATTATTTTTTGAACCTTTTCTTAATTTTTTGTATTAAATGCTATTTAAAAGTGCTTAAAAACTAATTTAAATGTAGAAAAATAGCAAACAACTTGGAAAAAAATGAAAATTTCAGGAAAACTCTAAAATAATATTAGGAAGTTAGGAAAATTGGAAAAACAGGTGCTTATGTGTAGGAATAAGGAACTGCTAAGCCAAGGGCTTATAAATAAGCACTTGAATAAGCCAAATGATCAAAACAAGTCACCAACTGATTACAGAAGTTCTAATATGCTATAATAACCAAAATGCAACTAAAAATAACAAGCCTTAAACACTGGAATGCAAGATACCAAGATTTGACTTATTTGAGCTAATGAGCTAAATCAGTTTTAGGTCCCTACTTTGAGCTTATGCACAAGCTACTAGATAAGCTGAAATGGAAAAACAGAAATTGGACCTTAATCAAGACCTGGTTGGGAACTTGTAATCCAAATTTGAGACCTAGACAACTAGTTTTGAGCTTGCTGCAAGACTGCACAAACTACCTGTGCACACTCAGTTAATACTGAGTGTGTACAGGGCAGTTTGGGCCAAATTGACAGGCATTTTTGAAGCCTCTAAAAAATTCACAAAATTTTATAAAAATGATGAAAAGAAAGTAGACCAAGGGAAGTTTTCAAATCAACAAGTTTCACTGAATTAGCCAGAAATGAATCCAAGAAAAATCACTCTCAGTTGGCTCAAAACAGGATTTTCAGTTTTTGACTTTTGCACTAGAAAGTAAACTTTGACTTTTTTTGAACTTGATTCAAATGTAGGGACTGATCTAGGGTTATATGATGAAATGACACTAGGCCACTTTATCTATGTATTTTAAACACAATTCAAGACTTTGAATTTGCAAAAATCTCAACAGTTAAACTGTTGAGACAGTTTAAGTTGAATTTTGACTTAGGCAGGTAACAAGCACAAAAATAAGACAGATATGAGTTTATTTAGACTTAACAAACATGATCCAACAACTATTATCCACTGCATAAGCCTATGAGACAGATTAAAGAGCAAAGCCAAACACATCTTAATCAACTGTTTTGCAAATTTTTATGAGACAACTACTGAACCAACTTGTTTAATTGATCACACTAAGCTTACTTAAACTAATTACTACTAATCCAACAGGTTTGAACAGATTATAACCACAGAAGCAGATAATGCAATGAAACTTTAAAATTCACTCACAAGCAGTCCTTAGCCACTATGGCTTGAACAAACACCCAATGAACCTCTAACCTATTTTATCCAACCCAATGATCTCTGAATTAACCTAAATCCATCTCTGCATCACCCATTGACCATTTCCATTGCCATTTGAACCAGTTTGACTTTTTGTTGACCAAGAACCAAAATGAATTGAAACTTAAATGTGAGCTTATACAAAGCTATAATAAGCTATTATGAACCTTTTTGAGCTTAAAAATCAGCTAATGAAAGCTTGTACACAAGGCTTTGAGATGGAAATTTTCAACAGTAGACATGAAATGTGAATTGTAAACACAAACTGATATTAATGCTTGAAATGAGTTCCAGTACACTTAAAAACTTTAAATTGATACAAAGTAACAAAAGATTACAGAGTTTCTGCTAAATTAAGAACTTTAAGATAAAAACGACATTTTAAGAAAATTAAAAACTACATTCTACTACTCTTTCTTCTTTCTTCTTGCTCTTTTTATACTCCAATCATTTCCCCACTTGTTTCTGAGCTTTTCCCACCTCTATTTGAGGCCCTTGGATCATTTGAAGTAATCTTGGCCATTTATCATTTTTTGGCGGGAAATTGGGATTTTGACAGTTGGGGGTTGAGTAAAGGGCTAGAGGGATCATTTAATGATTCTTGTTTTGTGTTGATGTGGAGGGGACAAGGAAGGGATAAGGTGAGGAGGGGGGATGGGTTGGTCTGAGTTGCAGAGAAAGTTGTTGAAGACAGGACTTTGGCGCCAATGGTTGGTTTGACCAGGGATTAATAATGCAAAGGGGGGTCAAAAGCAAAGGGAAGGGTCCAAATGGGGTAATGACAGGGGTCTAATTTGGTTTATGACAAGGCCAAAAGGTTTAAAGGTTTAAAACACAAGGACTATTGTTGCAAATTCTGAAAATACAAGGACCTAGGCTGCCAATTAAGCAAAGTTGTTTCAAAGGACTAAAACTGACAAGCTTCAATAGTACAAGGACCAAACTTGTCATTTTCAAATTTCCAAGGGCCATTTTTTGCCAAATTTCAAAGTTGGAGGACCAAAATTGTAATTTTCTCAAACTTTTTATATTTTTCACCAAAGGACTAATTTTGACAAGTTATGATTTAAAAAGGACCTTTGGTGATTTTTCTTTTGAAATTAGGACTCAGGGACTATTTTTGACAACTTTTGAAACTTGGGGGACTGAAACTGCCAATTATGCAACACTTTGCTCATTTTTTCATCTGATTTTGAACATTTTGCATCTGAAACATATAAAATGCAATTTTGAGATATTTTCAGTATTTTGATGCATTTCTGAGCATTTTTTAAACGTTTCGCAGTTCAGATTTGACCAAAAATGATGAGTATTTACACACTCATCAATCCCCACACTAAACTATTGCTAGTCCCTAGCAATGATTTGAGAAAAATTAATGGATTTCATCTCTTTACCAAATCCATTACTTCTGGAGTAGCCAAATGTTTCAGTTCAAGTAAGAACCATGGTAAACCGATAACCATGTGATTTTGAGCAAACCACCAGCTTCCAACGGATTTGTTTTGTCTTTACCAGAAGCCGTTTGCTCTGGACTAGCCAACTCTTAGATAAATTATCAGAATTATCTTTGGTGAGCTGATTACCAATTATGGTTTTTCCACTGCCTTTACCACAAGCCATAAACTTGCGGGCTAGCCAACTCTTCCCTTTTTAGGATATTGGTGGCTGAATACCATACAAATTTGGGCAAATTGCAAGCCGTCAACGGATTTGAGATATCTTTACCAAGAGCCGTTTGCTCCTGGATTAGCCAATCCTTTAGTTTTTTAGACAAGGCGGACTGATAACCAAATGAGTAAGTGCAAAACACCTACTCCAAAAAAATTTTGGCCAAAAATGGGGGAATTAGGCGGTATAATTACATGATAAAATTCGTGAGAATTCCCCCCCACACTAGAAATGAATATTGCCCTCAATATTCAAAGTACCGGCGGTTATGCCGAAACTGAGAACGTAAAAGGGAAATACTACGGCCATTATTTGAAAGATTTTTTTTTTTTTTTTTTTTTTTTTTTTTTTTTTTTTAATATATATATATATATATAACATGTGGGGCATCTCCCCCACACTAGGGTGGTAGAACAGAGAAAGAAGACAGAAATATGGGTGAAAACCCATATTGTGTGTGCTACTGTTTTTGATTCCCGAGTCGCTAGCTTGACTCGACCCCGAATTCATTGGTTCATGGGGAAGTAAGTGGAAGAGATAACCTCCATCGGACTTTCATTCAAGATGTTTGGACAAACATTTGAAGTACGTGAAAGTTCCACACCGATGAGATATAGAGAGAACCTGTCAAAAATGATAAATGAAAATGCCGGGATCAAAAATAGTGTCTTCATTCCCGAAGGAGTGAAGATGAAGAGAATCAACAAGATATTTAAGGAAAGGAAGAAAAGATTTTTGATAACAATCAGGATCCATTCTTTCTTCATCCTCAAATGTAGACTTAGGGAGAGGTTGAGGGTAGTATCATTAATAGGCAAACTCGTATGATAGAGTACACCTTCCTCCGAGAATAATCATCCTCAAGATCAAAGTAGAAATGATCATGTTCCGGAGGAGATATGTCATGAGAGGTCACCGGAAACTCTTCATGAAGAGAATCATTCACATGGAGTGAAATTGTGAACTCTTGTTCCATTGTGGGCTCATCACTATCCTCAGTCTGAGTATCAAAGAGTGGATTCTCAGAAATTAAAGTGAATTCAGAGTCGAATTCAAATAGAGGATTGGTAAAAGTAGCTTTGAATGTTTCGGGAACAAAGTGATCAATATTCTCTATTGGATTGTTGGGATAAGAAGTGAGTGAACGATCATTATCAAGGGGACTTTCAGTTTCTCCTAGATTGGCTTCGAAATCAAAGAGTGGATTGATGTGAGTGAGTTCACCAGAGAACTCCTCAAGAAGATGATCAGCATCAGATTGTGGAAGTGATGCTTCAACATACTCGATGTTTCCATAAGAAGTACAATCGTCGCTAATATCGGAGAAAATTTCCAAATGATCATTTGAACACTCAAGATGGGAAAGAGAATCACACATATGGTCAAAAGTTCCCTATGACTCTCTCGGGATTGGGACAAGGACCTCAACACTAGACTTTATAAATTCATCCGATTCCTTTTCAGGAACAGTGTCAAGATGCTCATCCCCCATGTTTAGAGAGTGAGTGGGAATATAAGGTGTGATAACAACAGACTGAGGGAGTTTAATGACTACATACATAGGTTTTAACTTTCCATTTGTTTTCGCTAGTAATTCCATCATATTCTTTTCTCCCTGATTTTTCATGGAATGAGTTTCAACTGATGAACTTGATGAACGTTAAAATTGTAGGATATCAAGGATATCTTCATCATCGTCGTCATCAGGAATGAAACGGAATCGAGAGCTAGATCTGGCGGCTTTTTCTTTTGCAATTGATTCCCTAATAGATTTTTCAAAGGCAATTTGGGAATCTAATTTAGCAGTCCGCTCTTCGGCTAACAAAACTTCCATGGATTTTTCATTTGGATTATCTTGGGAGTTTTTAGATTCCTTCAAATCTTTCACTAAATCCAAAAGATCAAGGAGAAGATTTTGAGGAAGTGGCTCAGGCTGGTACTGTAGAGGTTGGTCATGATACGAAGAGCCGTAATCGCTACAAGGAAATAGATTCCTTGTTTGACAATCCGAGCTAAGTGAGACCTCCACAATACTCACAACAGTAAAACTAATGTGGCTGTGAGTGGTATGTGTTGTAGTCATAATTGTTATCAGGAACATGCTCATAGACAAGCGTGTTTCCTGATTGACAATCAGAACTGGAATGTGAACCACCACAGTCCTCACAACAGTAAAACTGTGAGTCTCACATCGGTAGCTGATGGAAGAAATCAGTTGTGTTATGGTAGGAATAGGGATCCTGGTTATAGACAGACCCGTTTCCTGATTCCACCATGCTACAACTGGGGCAATTTGCCACCATTATAAGACCACCACACCATTGACAACCAGAGGGTGAGGATAAGACATAGAGAATCAAATGGTTCCAGAGGTAAGAAATGAAGAATCAAAAGGGTGAGAGGGTAAGGGAATATTTTTGGTAGTTTTGAAAAACATGATGTAGAAACAAAGAATGAAAATCTTTTTGGGTTTTTGATTTTTTAAAAGAAAATATAACACATACAGATGGTAATAACAAGGAGGAATATCCAAATCACTATCTGGCTAACGTAAGATAATCAGCACAGCTCCCCGGCAGCGGCGCCAAAAATTTGATCCGCTCCCAAACCGTCAAGTTTTCTCACTCAAGCCGGCCACTTGTGAATGGTGGGCCGTAAACAGCGGTTCAGAACGAACTTCAATGAAGATGCAGGGGAGTATAGTGTTTCCGGATCGTTATGTCGGCAGAACTATCACGATGGATCCGCCACGGCGTATAGTGATGAGAAATTTGAGCGAAGAATCGACGCGTTATAACTTCTGGAACCAACAAATTCTGAGGCTTAATGCAAATTAAAGGAAAGTTAAAAAGATAAAAAAATATTAAATAAACGCTATCACTATTTTTAAAATGATGTTTTTGTTTTATGTTTTATAAACTGAAATTAAAAACTCTGCGGCGATACCAAATAAAATGTGAAACTTACACAATATTAATCCTAAAAATATAAAAAAAGAAATTTTACAATCCTAATGATAAAGAAATTTTTAGAAAAAAATAAAATTATTTTTATAACTAATTATCTAATTATTATTAATTAAAACTATTTTTAACTATTAAATAATTACCTAAAATACAAGAAAATAGGAAATAAAGCTAGAAAAATAAAATTAAGACTTGGAAAAATCTAAAATAACAAAATAGAATTTTCAAAACTATTTTTTGTATTTTATGATTATTTTCTATTTTCTAGAATTAAAACTATTTAAAACTAATTAATTATTTAAAAATACAAATTTAACTGAAAAATCTAGAAAAATAATTTTTTGTCTTTTTATATTTATCTAAACTTAAGAAAAATGAAAAATTATTTTTTGAACCTTTTCTTAATTTTTGTATTAAATCTATTTAAAAGTGCTTAAAAACTAATTTAAATGTAGAAAAATAGCAAACAAACTTGGAAAAATATGAAAATTTCAGGAAAACTCTAAAATAATATTAGGAAGCTAGGAAAATTGGAAAAACAGGTGCTTATGTGTAGGAATAAGGAAGCGCTAAGCCAAGGGCTTATAAATAAGCACTTGAATAATGGAAATGATCCAAAACAAGTCTGTGATACGAAGTTCTAATATGCTACAATAACCAAAATGCAACTAAAAATAACAAGCCTTAAACACTGGAATGCAAGATACCAAGATTTGACTTATTTGAGTAATAAGAAATTTGTCAGTTTTAGGTCCCACTTTGAGACTTATGCACAAGCTACTAGATAAGTGGAAATGGAAAAGCAGTGGACCTTAATCAAGACCTGGTTGGGAACCTTGTCCAAATTTGGGACCTAGACAACTAGTTTTGAGCTTGCTGCCAAGATACTTTCATTCACATTGCACAAGTTAATCTTGAGTGTGTCTGAAGGACTAGGCAAATTATTGACATTTTAAGCCTCTAAAAAATTCACAAAATTTTATAAAAATGATGAAAAGAAAGTAGACCAAGGGAAGTTTTCAAATCAACAAGTTCACTTTGAATTAGGCTCGAAATGAATCGAAAAATCACTCTTGGCTAACTAGGATTTTGAGTTTTTTTTGACTTTTGCACTAGAAAGTAAACTTTGACTTTTTTGAACTTTGATTCAAATGTAAGGGCCCGATCTAGGGTGTTATATGATGAAATAACACTAAAGCAACCTTTATCTATGTATTTTAAACACAATTCAAGACTTTGAATAAAAATCAACAGTTAAAGCTGTTGAGGCAGTTAAGTTAATTTGACTGGCAGGTAACAAGCACAAAAATAAAACGAATATGATTTATTTAGACTTAAAAAACATGATCCACAACTATTTATCGCATAAGCCTATGAGACCAGATTAAGAAACAAAGCCAAACACATCTTAATCAACTGACAAGGTACATGAGACAACCTCTTTGAACCAACTTGTTTTAATTGATCACACTAAGCTTACTTAAACTAATTACTACTAATCCAACAGTTTGAGCAGATTATAACCACGAGTAAGCAGAGATAATGCAATAAACTTTAAATTCACTTACAAGATCCTTAGCAGCTATAAACCGAACAAACACCAATGAGACCTCTAACCTATTTATCCAACCCAATGATCTCTGCAAATTAACCTAAATCCATCTCTCATCACCCATTGACCATTTCCATTGCCATTTGACCAGTTGACTTTTGTTGACCAAGAACCAAAATGAATTGAAACTTAAATGTGAGCTTATACAAAGCTATAATAAGCTATTATGAACCTTTTTGAGCTTAAAAATCAGCTAATGAAAGCTTGTACACAAGGCTTTGAGATGGAAATTTTCAACATGAGACATGATGTGAATTGTAAACCTGAAACGGTATTAATGCTTGAAATGAGTTCCGATTACGCTTAAAACTTTAAATTGATACAAAGTAACAAAAGATTACGAGTTTACACTAAATTAAGAACTTTAAAAGATAAGCGACATTTTAAGTTTTACGAGCCGCCTCTATTTGAGGCCTTGGATCATTTAGCCCCCCTCTTTGGCGGAAATTGGGATTTTGACATTGGGGAATTGAGTGGGGCTAGAGGGATCATTTAATGATTCTTGTTTGTGTTGATGTGGAGGGGACAAGGAAGGGATAGGTGAGGAGGGATGGGTTGGTGCAGAGGATTCGAAAGTTGTTGAGACGGACTTGAAATATAATGGTTGGTTTGACCAGGGATTAATAATGCAAAGGGGGGTCAAAAGCAAAGGGAAGGGTCCAAATGGGGTAATGACAGGGGTCTAATTTGGTTTATGACAAGGCCAAAAGGTTTAAAGGTTTAAAACACAAGGACTATTGTTGCAAATTCTGAAAATACAAGGACCTAGGCTGCCAATTAAGCAAAGTTGTTTCAAGGGACTAAAACTGACAAGCTTCAATAGTACAAGGACCAAACTTGTCATTTTCAAATTTCCAGGGGCCATTTTTTGCCAAATTTCAAAGTTGGAGGACCAAACTTGTAATTTTCTCAAAATTTTTATATTTTTCACCAAAGGACTAATTTTGACAAGTTATGATTTAAAAGGACCTTTGGTGATTTTTCTTTTGAAATTAGGACTCAGGGACTATTTTTGACAACTTTTGAAACTTGGAATTTGAAACGCCAATTATGCAAACTTTGCTCATTTTTCATCGATTTTGAACATTTGCATCGAAACATATAAAATGCAATTTTGAGATATTTTCAGTATTTTGATGCATTTCGGGCATTTTTAAGCGTTTGATTCAGTTGACCAAAATGATGAGTATTTACACACTCATCGATTTCCATTTTCTCAACCCCCCCCTCATTACTTGTCCTCCACCTCACTAACTTTAAATTCCTTTAATTGACTCAAACCAACCCATTAATGGCTCAAGAGCACGCCGAAGAAAAATTGGCCAAAATCGAGTTTTGATGGCTAGGATCTGTTTGACTACACCAATGGCCAAGATTATTGATGGGATTTACTTTCGAGAGACATGTGGGGATGCTAAAAGTCTATAAAGAAGGAGTGAGCAATGTATCAAAGGATTGAGAGTAACTTTAATTTCTTAATGTCGTTTTTATCATTTTAAGAATTCTAGTGTAATTTTAAAGCTTTCACGTCTTTACATAGCTTCAGCTGATTGTATTTATAAAACTTTTCAATTATGGGTTTCAAGTTGTAATCATATCTCAAGTTTATGCAAAATTTTATATTTATGCAAAATCTCATGATAGTTCAAATGTTTGTTTTAGTTGTTTGTATGGTAGGTTAGCTCATGTAAGCTCCCAGCTTATTCAAGCTTTTAAACCTAAGCGGTTTAGAAGCAAGAAAATCACCAAATACCAATTAAATAGTTTAAAAATCAAAAATGGAGTTGGAAATGGTGTACAATTTGGGCAGGGTAAATCATGTGATGGCAACAGGTTAGAAACTTAGTGGTAAACTAATAGGGTGTTCATTGGTCCTGATCTCAGTTTTTGATTGGATAGCCATTTGTAAGCCTTTTACTCATTTTTGCATTTCACTTTGTTTGATTATTGATAGCTTTAATTCTTGTGTTTTATTGTTTTATTAATTATAATTAAGTGTATTTAAACATTAAAATCAAGTGGTTGTTCTTTTAAGTTGTAGTTTATAAAACTTAGTCTTGACGATTAAAATAGCATATAGATCATTTAAAGTTTAAGGGTTGTTATGGTTGTTGTTTTTGAAGCTCAGTAGTTCTAATATAGGATTATACAAAGTCACAATGAGTTTATAGTTTATTTGTGGTTTGCTTTAAAATTCATAACAGAGACAATATAAGTGGTGTTTGGTTCTTTGTTTTGAAAGTGCTATAGTCATTAGCCTTGTTTGAAGTTTGTTTAACTTGGTCTTAATAACTCATATCGGTCATAAAAATGGAGTCCTTGTTATTGGAAAGTCAAAATAATCTTTGATCTAATCTTTTGTACTCAACGTTGGGTTTTGTGAATCATGACCATGGATTTGTGTTTATAAGTTGTTTATATGGATTAAATCAGTCTTATTTCAACTTAACATAACATAATCGGTGCTTAAAATCGGTTCAAAGTTCATCTTGGTCAAACCTTTAGTTCTTAACTAAAAGTCAAAAAAGTTAAATTGGTGCGTTTTTGAATAAAAAGATAATTTCCTTTGTGTGTTTATTAGTAGGATTCAGCTTATAAGCTTTTGGATTATTAAAGTTTAGTTGCTTAACAAAATTAGAAAAATGTTAGTTCATACGTCTACTTATTAAGTGCTTATTTTCAAGCTTCTTTCACATTACCTTATGCGCAAGTGCCTGTGCGATGAATGGTACCATTTTGAAAAGCTTACCGAGAGCTTATTAGTGGGTCAAATCTTGTGATCTTTGTTTCTTTGGAAAGCCAGCACTTGGTCATCTTGAAGTCTTAAGCTTAAGTTTTAATTTTGAAGCTTGTTTGCTAGAAACGCAAGTGCCTTTTAATCTTGTCCCATTTGTGTTTTAAGCCAAATGTATTAGCTTATTCCTACACCGGTGTGCTTATTTGTATCTTTAGCTTCATATTAGTAGCACTAGCTTATTTGAATCTTATTCACTTTCTTTTCCAGTTTCAAGCTTCTTTGAGCTTAATTCCATCGAATAAGCTTGTTTGGCCTTGTTTGGGATTTTAAGCCCTCAAGCACTTATTTTAAGTTTGCAAAATTTTTGTCTTTGTAAAAGTTTCATAATATCAGTAGTAAGTAGTTTTCAAAAGAAAATCGAAAAACATCAATTTAAAATAGTGATAGCTTTTATTTAATAGTTTTTAGCTTTTGATTTTTCTTTTAGCTTATTAATAAGCAAATCTTGTTTTCTATTTTTTCTTTAGTTTTCTGTCATAATATAGTATTTTAGAAAAGTTTCATAATTTTTCTAATCTTTTGGTATTTATTAGAATTTTAAATAGTTAAAAATAGTAATTAATTAATAAAAAATAATTAAAATGCATAAAAATATCTTTTCAGTTTAAATTAGTTTTTCATATTTTAGATTTTTCCAAGTTAAAATTTCATTTTTACAGATTTATTTTATACTTTCTAGTATTTAAGTGTATTTTAAATAATAAATAATTAGTGTAATTAGATAAAAGTGTGAAAAATATATTTTTAATTTTAAAATTAGTTTTATAATATTTTTAGATTTTTCTGAATCATAATCTTATTTTTCTAGCCTCATTTCATATTTTCTTTTATTTTAGGTTATTATTAAATAGTTTAAAATAGTTTTTAATTAATAATAATTAATTAAATAGTGGTAAAAATAATTTTCTTTTTCTAATAATTTTATTTTTAGGATTCCAAAATGTCATTTTATATTTTTGGGTCTTTTATTTCTTATTTTCACTTTTATTTTGTTTTATCATTAGTTTTTAAATAAGTTTTGCGTTTGTTTAATCGTTGTTGTGCTTTCGGTTCTGTATCCTATTCCATTCCAATCAATGGTAGTGTAATTTCTCAATCAAACCTTTGCGATCTATCCTAGTGATCATTCATCCTCGAGTTTGTTTTAACTGCGCGTTAGTCTCCGTGGGACTTAACGACACAGGATTCATTATATTCTCGATCTTCATTGTATTTGTGTTTTTGACGGTTTTAAGTCTATTACGGTTAGCCATTCACAAGTGGCTAACGTGTGATTAGACTTGACTAGTTCGGCCTGAATCAAATTTGGCGTAGTTGGTGACTTTAGCGTGTGTTTAGCCATTTTGAACCCATTCTTGCACATACCCCATCATTTGTAAAAAGTTTTTGTAAAGTTATAAAAATATCAAAAAGTTCATTAGCACTTTTCCTAAAGTGTTAAAAACACCAAAAATATATAAAACAACAAAACAATGAGCGTTTTCTATCTTGTATTGTCTTAAAATTGATTCTTAAACAAGCTGATTTGGTTAGCAGAACGATTCCAAAATATTTTCAAAGTTTTAAACCATCGGCACAATCATTACCTCACGATAACACCGTGTACTTAATATATACATAAAATCAACCACCCGCAAAATCAAAGTGATTTTCTTTAGCTGGGGGTGTGACCATATAAGTTCTAGAACATCGATTTAAAACTTGCCTTTGTGTCACTTGTGATTTGGTGTACCTTTTTCAAAGAAGCCATTTTATTTGTGATTATTGGTTAAGTTCCTTGTCGTTTTGCCTGCATTTGTTTTGGCTGATTTTTAAACTTAATTGCATCGCGCTTTCGTTCTCGATTCTCAGAGTCCTTTGGGGCGTTAAAACTCGCCCGGCCCGTGGCGAGGCGATAACCACCACCACCTCATTGAAATGGCAAACAAACCCATGAATGAGCTTCTCCGAGGTTGCGGAGGAGATAACTATTATTGTCCGGCCATTGTGGTGAAACTTTCGAGCTCAAAACGGTTTGCTTAATTTAGTAACCCAAACCAATTCTATGGTTTTGGCGGGATGATCCTCATGCACACATTCGATGGTTTAACAAGATTGCATCTACCATCGAGTACAAGAATGTCCCACATGAAGCTATCAAGCTTCTTACGTTTCCATTTTCTCTAGAAGACGGCTTAGGAATTGGCTTGAGAACCTTCTACGTTCTATTGAGACATGGGAAGATCTAGTCACCAGGTTAAATTGCGAGTTCTATCCTCCATCCCGAACCACAAGTCTTAAGAATGAGATAATGAAATTTTCTGGAGATTTGATGAATCATTGGGAGGCATGGGATCGTTACAAGAGTTATAAGTGTCCGCATCATGGTTTACCGAGTTAATGCAAATGGATACTTTCTACAATGGTCTGTCGGATAATCAAGACTCTTTGAATGCCTCATGAAGAGTAATTTCTTTGACAAGACCACAAAAGGGCCTTGGATCATGAGAACAAATCTCGGTCAGCCTTTCAAGCCGAACATATCGAGCTCATCTTGGACCTTCTTCTTCATCTCCCACAAAATTGAGTACATCTAACACCGATGCTAAGATTGACAAACTCACAGGACATTGTTGGGGCTTTGGTTCTTGCTAACTTGAAGAAAGTGACCTTCACACAGAACACAACATGGTGAAGTGAAGAAATGCGAGAGTTGTGTTACTTGTGGTGGTCCTCATGCATACTACAATTATCTTGCCACCGATGGTAGTCCTTTTGAAGCCAATGCTCTAGCAGGTAGTTCACAACAAGGAGGTAATCAATACCGTCCTCAAAATGAACCACACTACCGTGCTAACACTAATCGAGCACCACCGGTTTTAACGGAATCATAACATGCAAACCGGTCGAACCAACAAAAAGAATGAACCAAGGTTATCAAAACCAAGGTAATTTCTATCTGGACCAATCAAGGTTTCCAACATCAAAGGAACCTTAATCAAAACAATTTGTCGAGGAATCAATTTCATGGGAATATGAATCCTAATCGAAATTTTGGCTATAATCAAAACATACTGACCTCAAATTATCTCGACTCCTCGCCATTATTCCTCGGGACCATCATACGATGATTATTGAAGCAATTCATAATCCAAGATGAAATGAGCGAGGTTGTTGGTAGATTGATTGTACGATCTAATCTTTAAATGATCAACCCTCGGGCTCGGAAAACTTCGAGCAACCACGATATCTAACAGAAGGCGTCTTGGCGATCGCAGCAGTGATGGTGTTTCATCACGATGGACTGCTATTCCTGCTACCTCTTCTTCTTCTTTATCTACAAAAGGTAGTAGAAAGTGAACCTCCAGACACACAATGGACCTCTGACTCAATGCCTCCTCCGCTTTTGGCAACGTGTCAAGTTACCAAGAAACAACGAACAAGGTGCATTATTCTAGCCATTACGCGCCGCGTCCTACCGGTGATCCAACCTCAAGTTGTCCGAGAGGCTTAAGTCTAATCAAGGAGTTGTTTTGAACCTCTGGCTAGCTCTGTTGAGAATCGAAATCCAAATCTTCATTCCTACCCATCACGTTTGGATGAGCAAAGCTCATGAGATGTCAAATGGACAAATTTTTCCAAATTTTCAGAGATTTTAATTTGACATAAAGCACTGCGGATGCTAATAATGTTGTATTAAGTTTGCATCAACTCTCAAACACATGTTAGCAATAGAAAAGGCTGTTTGAAATGGAAAAAGCTCTCTTAACGAAGCGCTCTGCGGTTATTCAGGAAAGCTTTTACAGCGAGATCTGGAAAATTTCTCTTACACTTGTGTATTCCAGGAATGGTTGAATGCTTTGCCTTAGCAGATCTTGGTGCAAGCATCAGCACGATGCCTTATTAGAATGTGGAAAAACTCTCTCTTTAGAACTTACTCCTACATGCATGACTCTCGAGCTTGAGATCGTTCCATATCCGTCCTCTTGGCATTGCGGAGGGCGTAATGGAAAGTTCCATTTCGGCTGACTTCGGTGGTTGTCGATTTTGATCTGCGTCATGGGTTTCCTCTCATTGTTGGTCGAGATTCACGAGAGCGGGCGTGCTCTCATCGATGTATTTGAGCAAAAATCACATCACGTGTTGGTAATGAAACATCGCGCAACTTATGATCAAACTTGAGTACTCCGCAAATTATGATTACAGATGCGGTTAACGAATAGATATCATTGATGTTGCTCTTGAAGAGTACTCTCGAAGTTCTTGGTTATTCTCATAATTACGTGAGTGGGATCCCACCACATCTTCCGCCTATCATAGCCAATTCTACTCCTTCCTCGCTCGTTTGAGGGCGACCTCATCTTCAGAAGAGATTGAAGCATACTTGGCTAGTGATTACGTTCCATGGGAAATGATCATGCTCCAATTGACATTGAGGGGACATACTTCTTATTGAAGTTGCTTAATGGTGATCCATCATCACCCCTCCTCAGTGATTCAATCCCGAATGAGATTAATCAAAATGAGTTCACGGAGATATTCTTCTAAAGAAGTTGTTAAATCGGGGACATTTCTCCTCTTCCTCCCGTCAAACTTCATAACAAGGAAGTTAAGTCGGTTGAAAGCGAAGAATTTCACAGGTTGATCTTAGGACTTACCTCCTCATCTGAGTATGCATTTCTTGAGGGTGATGATAAATTAACCGTCATTATTGCTCGAGATTTGAGTAAAGATGAAAAATTTGCTCATGGGAATCTTGAAGTCACACACAAGCAAGCAATTGCTTGGAAACTCTCCCATTAAGGGTATCAACCACAGTTTTGTACTCTAAAATCTTAATGGAGGATGACTCCTTGATTCGCTGTCGAGAAGAAAAGTGAATCCAAAATCATGATGTTATCAAACGAGGAAGTTATCAAACTTCTTGATCACGGATTGATTTACCGATCTCAGATAGTCCAAAGATCACCCAATTCATTGTGTTCCTAAAGGGTGGCATAACGTTGTCATAATGAAGATAGGTTAATCCAACTCTGCGGGGCGGTTTGCATTGACTATAAGACCATTTCCACTCTGCCGCCCGTGGACGGATGCTTGAAGATTAGCAGAATGAATACTATTGTTTCCTTGATGGTTTCTCGGGTTACTGATTCCCATTGATCACGGGATCAAGAAGAACCACATTCTGCCCATATGGAACTTTTTGCCTACAAAGCGTATGCCTGGTTTATGTAATGCTCTGCGCGTTCCAACGATGTATGATAGCCATTTTCCCGCGACATGATCGGAAACAATGGAAGTGTTTATGGATGACTTCTCGGTCATTGGGGATTCGTTTCAAACATGTCTCTCCCATCTAGATAAAATGCTCAAAAGGTGTGAAGACACTAATCTTTGTGTCTAAAGCTGGGAGAAAAGCCACTTTATGGTCGAAAGGCATCGTCCTTGGCCATAAGATTTCAAAAAATGGGATTGAGGTAGCAGATAGAGCAAAAGTGATGTTATGCTAAATACCTCATCCTACTACCGTCAAGAGTATTAGGAGTTTTTAGGTCATGCAGGTTCTCGTAGATTCATACAAGATTTTTAAAATGAGCCAATGACCATCTTAGCTTGAAAAGGATGCTCCTTTTATCTTCTCTCCCGAGTGCATCGAAGCTTTTGAAACATTGAAGAAAAACTTCTTGAAGGCACCATTCGTGCTCGGGGCGGATTTACCCTGAGAGCTCATGTGCGATGCAAGTGATTTTGCTATCGGTTAGGTCTTGGGGCAGCGTAGAGCTAAGCATTTTCCCAGCCCCTCCACTACGCCAAGTAAGACTATGGCTGAAGCTCAAACTCATTACACCACGCGAGAAAAGAGCTATTAGCGTGGTGTATGCATTTGAAAAGTTTCGGCCTTAATCTTGACCAAATGTGGTGTGTATGCAGATCCTGGCTCTTAAATATCTCTTTTGAAACAAGATGCAAAGATTGCTTCGTTGGATTCTCCTCCTCAAAATTTGATATCATCATCACGTAATAAAACACAGGCTGATCATCATCGATTAGAAAACCCTCACCAAGATGTTTTAGAAAAAATAAATGAAACATTTCCTTTTAGAAATTCTTCGCCACCCCATGGTTTCAGCGACTTATAAATTACCATGCGGGAAACCTTCATTGAAAGGGATGTCGACCCAGCGAGAAAAACAAATTCTTCAGGATGTTAAACATTATTTCAGGGCGACCCTTTTCTTATTCAAAAATAAATGCGGATCAAGTCATCGACGGTGTGTTTATGGACGAGGCTATTGACATTCTCACGGCTTGCCATCTTGGACCCAGGGGGACATCATAGTCCAAACTACACGCCAAAAGGTGTTTGATTAGGGTTTTATTGGCCACAATCATAAGGATGATGCCAGTTTGTCCAAGCTTTGTAACGCTTGTCAGCGTCACGGAAATATCTCAAAGAAATGAAATGCCAAAAATGCCATTCAAGTTTGTGAGATATTTGACATATGGGGTATTGACTTTATGGGGCCATTTCCTTGATCTGCGTGGTAATAAGTACATACTCCGTGGTACGGTGACTATTTGTCAAAATGGGTTGAAGCAAAAGCTTTACCCCACCATGCACGAGTTGTTGTGAAGTTTTAAAATCTCTTTTTGCGGTTTGGAACTCAGAGCGATGTCGGTGATCGTGGTACACATTTACGCAATGACCAATTTGATCGTGTCATGCAAAAGTATGGTGTTACCCGTCTCTCTTGCATACCGCAAGTGGGGGTGGAAGTTTCAACAACGTGGTATTAAAAGGATCCTTGAAAGGGCGGTAAAGCTGTCGTGCATCACAGTGGGATAAACTTGATGGCGCACTCTAGGCCTTCGTGACGACTGCAAAACACCCATCGGGTGTACTCATCCTAAACTAGTTATGCGGAAGGCATGTCATCTTCGATGAGCTAGAGCACAAGGCATCTTGGGCCTTAAAGCATGCAAACTTCGATATCTGAGGCGGTGGTGATCATAGAAAGTTCAAATGAATGAATTAAATGAACCCATTGATCAAGCTTACGAGAAATCTTTGATCTACAAGCAAAAGACAAAGAAGATTCATGACTCTAAAATCAAGAACCGCGTTTTCAGCGTTGGTGATCGAGTCCTTCTTTTCAATTCAAGATTGAAGATTTTCTCGGGAAAGCTCCAAGTCCCGTTAGTGCGGTCCATTCCCATTGCTAAGGTTTATCCTTATGGTACGTTGAGTTATCTCAACAGGTGGTCACTTTTAAAGTGAATGGTCAGCCAGTGAAGCATTACTTTGGAAGGACATTCCTCCTGTGGTTGTCGGATTATAAAAACATTCCCATGAACCAATGAATGCGGGGATCGAGTCAAGCTAGTGACTTCGGAATCAATGAGCAGCACACCATATGGGTTTTCACCCATATTACGTCTTCTTTCTATTCTACCACCTTAGTGTGGGAGTTGCCACCTTTGTTGTATATAAGTTCTATTTCAAAAAAAAAAAAAATCTTTCCAAATAAAGGCGTAGTATTTCCTTTTACGTTTTTGTTTCAGGCATAACGGCCGGTACTTTTGATTGAGGCAATATTCATTCTGACCCTCAACAATTATCACCCAATTCCCCAGTTTTGGCAAAATTTTTTTTTTGGAATAAGTGTTTTCACTTATTCATCATATGGTGTCGATCCGCCATGTCTAAAAGACAAAAGTTGGCTAATCGAAACAGCGCCTCTTGGTAAAGATTTCACAAATCCGTTTATATGGCTTGCAATTTGCCCAAAATTGTATGGTTCTCAACTCTCCATATCCTTAAAAGTGAAGAGTTGGCTAGCCCGCAAGTTTATGGCTTGTGGTAAAGGCAGTGGAAAATCCATAATTGGTATTGACTCACCAAGATAATTGATAATTTATCTAAGAGTTGGCTAGTCGAGCAAGCGGCTTAGTAAAGACACATCAAATCCGTTATATGGTTTATGATTTGCCAATAAATCATTTGGTTATCGGTGTACCAAGGTTCTTACTTGGCCCGAATTTTGGCTACTCGAAGTGATGGCTTTTTGGTAAAGAGATTAAAATCCATCAAGTTTTCTCAAATCATTGCTAGGGACTAGCAATATCTCGAATGTGGGGATTGATGAGTGTCAAATACTCATCATTTTTTACAATCTAAGCTATGAAACATCGAAAACACTGAAATGCATCAAAATGATGAAAATATCACAAATCAGTGTTTTATGTATTTTAAATGCAAAAATATCAAAATCAGATGAAAAATGATTCAAGTTTGCAAAATTGGCAGTTTTAGTCCCCCAAGTTTTAAAAGTTGTCAAATCTAGTCCCTGGAATTCAAAAATGTGGAATTTTATCATTCAAGGTCCCTGAAATATTCTAAGTTGTAAAAAATGGTCCTTGAATGATTCTTTGGTCAAATGGCATAAAAGGTCCTTAAACTTTGAAAAATTGCAAATATAGTCCTTGGACATTTTTAAAATGGAATTTTATGCAAAAGTGGTCCATGTACTATTCATTTATGGCAAGTTTGGTCCTTGTGAGAGCATTGGAAAAGTGTCAAGTTCAGTCCTCAAAGTTTGGTGGAATTACATTTTTGGTCCTTGATATTAATACAAAAGCGGACCCCTTTGTTATCAAACCCATGTCCACCCAACACCTTTGGCTGAGCCCAACCCCGTTATATTTAACTCCGGTCAACAAAAGTCAAATCCACCTCAAAGCGGCACAAAACCACTTCTCTGTAGCTCTCCTCACCCCGCTGAAACACCAAAACCAGTCATGGTTTCCCACCTTTTTCTCAACCCCCCCCCCCTTACCTTGTCCCCTCCACCTCCACTAACACCCAAATTCCTTTAATTGACTCAAACCAACCCATTAATGGCTCAAACACCTTCGAAAAATTTGCGCCAAAATCATTTTGATGGCTAGGATCTGTTTGACTACACCAATGGCCAAGATTATTGATGGGATTTACTAAGAGACATGTGGGGATGCTAAAAAGTCTATAAAGAAGAGGAGTGAAGCAATGTATCAAAGGATTGAGAGTAACTTTAATTTCTTAATGTCGTTTTATCATTTAAAATTCTAGTGTAATTTTAAAGCTTTCAAGTCTTGTTCTAGCTATTTGATTATATTGTAAAACTTTTTCAATTATCGATTCAAGTTGTAATCATATTTCAAGTTTATGCAAAATTTTATATTTATGCAAAATCTCATGATAGTTCAAATGTTGTTTTTAGTTGTTTGTATGGGTGAGTTAGCTCATGTAAGCTCCCAAAAGCTTATTCAAGCTTTTAGAAACCTAAAAAGCAGTTTAGAAGCAAAATAGAAAATGTAAAAATACCAATTAAATAGTTTAAAAATCAAAATGGTTGGAAATGGTGTGTACAATTTGGAGGCGGGGGTAAATCATGGATGGACTTGGGTTAGAAGCTTAGTGGTAAGCTAATAGGGGTGTTCATTGGTCCTTGATCTCAGTTTTCAGTTGGATAGCCATTTGTAAGCCTTTTACTCATTTTTGCATTTCATGTTTTGATTATTGGTAGCTTTAATTCTTATGTTTTATTGTTTATTAGTTATAATTAAGTGTATTTAAACATTAAAATCAAGTGGTTGTTCTTTTAAAGTTGTAGTTTATAAAAACTTAGTCTTGACAGTTAAAATAGCATATAGATCATTTCTGAGTTTAAGGTTGTTATGGCATTTGTTTTAGAAGCCATTGGTTTCTATAGGATTATACAAAGTTGCGAAATCGGTTTATGGTTTACATTTGTGGTTTGCTTTAAAAATTCCATAACGAACAATATAAGTGGTGTTTGGTTCTTTGTGTTTTGAAAGTGCTATGGTCATTGGCCTTGTTTGAATTTGTTTAATCTCTCATTAAAATAGTCCTTGTTATTGGAAAGTCAAAATAATCTTTGATCTAATCTTTTGTGCTCACTGTTGGATTTTAATGAATCATGACCATGGATTTGTGTTTATAAGTTGTTTATATGGATTAAATCAGTCTTATTTCAACTTAACATAACATAATCAGTGCTTAAAATCAGTTCAAAGTTCATCTTGGTCAAACCTTTAGTTCTTCTAAAAAAGTCAAAAGTTCAGATTGGTGGTTTTTGAATAAAAAGATAATTTCCTGTGTGTTTATTAGTAGGATTAAAGCTTAAGCTTTTGGATTACTAAAGTTTAGTTGCTTAACAAAATTAGAAAAATGTTAGTTCACTTCTGTCTAGCTTATTAAGTGCTTATTTTCAAGCTTCTTTACAGATTTTGCTTGTGCGCAAAGTGCCACTGTGCCTGCGTGAATGGTACCATTTTGAAAAGCTTGCACAGAGCTTATTAGTGGGTCAAATCTTGTGATCTTTGTTTCTTTGGAAAGCCAACCTGGTCATCTTGAAGTCTCAAGCTTAAGTTTTAATTTTGAAGCTTGTTTGCTAGGGCTGCAAGTGCCTTTTGTCTTGTCCCATTTTTGTGTTTAAGCCAAGTGCTTATTAGCTTATTCCTAGCTTTTCAGTGTGCTTATTTGTATCTTTTAGCTTCATATTAGTAGCACTAGCTTATTTGAATCTTATTCCACTCTTGTTTCCAGTTTTCAAGCTTCTTTGAGCTTAATTCCATCAGATAAGCTTGTTTAGCCCTTGTTGGGATTTTAAGCCCTTAAACAGCTTATTTTAAGTTTGCAAAATTTTTGTCTTTGTAAAAGTTTCATAATATCAGTAGTAAAGTAGTTTTCAAAAAGAAAATCCAGAAAAACATCAATTTAAAAATAGTGATAGCTTTTATTTAATAGTTTTTAGCTTTTTGATTTTTCTTTTTAGCTTATTAATAAGCAAATCTTGTTTTTCTATTTTTCTTAGTTTTCTGTCATAATATAGTATTTTTAGAAAAAGTTTCATAATTTTTCTAATCTTTTTAGTATTTATTAGAATTTTAAATAGTTAAAAATAGTAATTAATTAGTAAAAAAAATAATGAAAAAGCATAAAAAATATATTTTCAGTTTTAAAATTAGTTTTATCATATTTTAGATTTTTCCAAGTTAAAATTTCATTTTTCCAGATTTATTTTATACTTTCTAGTATTTAAGTGTATTTTAAATAATAAATAATTAGTAATAATTAGATAAAAAGTGTGAAAATATATTTTTAATTTTAAAATTAGTTTTATAATATTTTAGATTTTTCTGAATCATAATCTTATTTTTCTAGCCTCATTTCATATTTTCTTTTATTTTAGGTTATTATTAAATAGTTTAAAATAGTTTTTAATTAATAATAATTAATTAAATAGTGGTAAAAATAATTTTCTTTTCTAATAATTTTATTTTATTTTAGGATTCCAAAATGTCATTTTATATTTTTAGGTCTTTTATTTCTTAGATTTCTTTTTATTTTTATGCGTATCGTAGTTTTAGCGTAAGTTTTCGTTTGTTTCATCGATTGTTGTGCTTTCGGTTCGTATCCTATTCCATTCCAATCAATCAGTGAGTGTAATTTCTCAATCCAAACCTTATCTTCGATCACTATCCTTAGTGATCATTCTATCCTCTGAGTTTGTTTTAAACACCATTGAGTCTCCGTGGGACTTAACGACCCGGGAATTCATTATATTCTCTAATCTTCATTGTATTTGTGTTTTGAGCAGTTTTAAGTCTATTACGGTTAGCCATTCACAAGTGGCTAGCTTGTGTGATTAGACTTGACTAGTTCAGCACAGATCACTTGGGCATAGGAATTTGGCGAGATTGCACCAAGAACTTGAAAACATGGACTTATATAAAACCTTGATATTGATGCTTAAAAGTAAATTACAATGATAGAGTGACTTGAGTTTAATACATTAAAGCTTATAATTACATTTTAAAACACTAATTAAGATAACTTAAAAAAACGACATACAAAGAAAAATAAAAACTAACTACTCTCTTCTTCTCTTTCTTCCTCCTCTTTTATACGCCAACTCTCTTTCTCTGATCACTTCCCACTTGGTTCCAGAGCCATTGGATGAGTTGGATTGATCTCAGCCTTCAATTTCATTTTGGCGGGAAAAACTTATATACTTGGAAAAAAAAATCAATTGGGGTCTGCAAACGTGTGAGGAGGGGGAAGGTTTAATGGGTTTTGGACATGAGTGAGGTGGAGTGTTTGGAGGAGGGTTGGTGTGTGTAGGGGTTGGTTGCGAGGAGAGTTGTTTTGCAAGACGTTGTTGAAGGAGATGGAAAAACAAGGGGCGGGTTTTATTATTTAAACGTGGGTATGGATAACGGGTTGGGGAATTGAATTTGGGCCGGGTTTGTATTGGGCTTTGGGCTAGTTATTTGATTTAGGATTAGTAGTGTTAACATGATGCATTTTAGGGACCAAAGGTGTAAAAGGCTGGAAATCCAGGGGACCATACATGTAACTTATGAAAATGTAATCCAAGGGCCTTTCTTGCCATCATCCAATAATCAAGGGACCAAAATTGTCATTTCACGAAACTCAAAGGATATTTTCTCAATTCTAAATTTCGGGGACTAAAATTGTAATTTCTCAAAACTTTTGACATTTTTCACCAAAGGACTAATTATGACAATTTATGATTTCAAAAGGACCTTTGGTGACTTTTCTTTTCCTCCTCTTTTGAGGAAGGGGAGCTGCCAATTATGCAAACTTTGCTCATCTTTCATCTGATTTTAAACATTTTGCATCTGAAACATATAAAATACAATTTTGGAATATTTTCAGTATTTTAATGCATTTCTGAGCATTTTTAAACGTTTTGCAGTTCAGATTTAACAAAAAATGATGAGTATTTACACACTCATCAATGCATAAGCAATCACCTTCTTCCGTTGCATCAAAACAACACCTAAGCCTTTATGCGAAGCGTCGCAGTACACGACAAAGTCTTCGCTTCCTTCAGGCTAAGCTAGGATGGGCGCACTACACAACTTCCTTGGAATTTGGAATGCTTCTTCCTTTTCTCCCATTCATACTTAACGTCCTTCGTGTCGGTTTGGTGTGACTTAGCTATTTTGGAAAATCCCTCAATGAACCTCTGGTAATAGCTGCTAAACCTAGAGCTGGCGGACTTCGATGGGTTCTTGGACGCCCATTCCTAATGGCCTCAATCTTAGTTGGGTCGCGTGAACTCCTCGACTATTTATCCGCGTGACCTAAAATTGCCGCGGACGGAATCCAAAATTCACACTTAGAGAACTTGGCATACAACTTTTCTTTGCAACAATTCTAAAATAAGCCTCAAATGCTCTTCGTGCTCCTCTCTACTCTTGGAGTATATCAAGATGTCGTCTATGAATACTATCACAAACTTATCCAGATATGGCTACTACACTGGGTTCATGAGATCCATGAAAACCGGCGGCGTTAGGTCAAACCAACGACATCACTTGGAATTCATAGTGCCCATAACGAGTCCTAGCGCCGTCTTAGGGATATCCTCCTCTCGAACTCTAAGCTGGTGATAACCCGATCGTAAGTCGATATTGGAAAAGACACTAGCTCCTTGGAGTTGGTCGAATAGGTCATCTATTCTAGGTAGTGGATATCGGTTCTTCACCGTCAACTTATTCAACTCACGTAGTCAATACACATCAAAGCGATCCATCCTTCTTCACACAAACAACGGTGCTCCCGCGGTGGCGAACTTGGTCGAATGAATCCTTCTCGACAACTCGCTTGGCTGTTTAGACGGTTCCTCCAATTCTTTGGAGCGGTCGATAGGGTGCGGGGCAACGAGTGCGGCGCAGGGTATCAACTCGATTTGGAATTCCACTGGCGGACGGGTGGAATCCTGGCGAATCGTCGAGGAAACACTGGAAACTCTCTAACGGCCGTACATCATTAAGGTGTCCTTCACTTCTTCTCTCGCTTCTTTTGAAATTCGAGCCAAGAAACAACCTCCTCTATCGTGTACTTCCGAGCCTTAATACAAGAGATGATGCTCAACGGAGAAGGACTTCCACAGTCGCTCCGATCTCCTTGTATTTCGAAACTTCGACCATACGGTACAGCGCGATCTTCTCATCGCAGGATGATGTGTTGCCGGATTCTTCGACAACCAATCCATTTCGATGATGACGTCAAAACTTCCCAAGGTAGCGGCAATAGGTCTATACTAAGCGGGTGGTCTAGGAAACTTAAGGTGCAACCCGGACTCACGGTATCTATCTTCTCCTATTTCCATTAGCTAATTCTACATAAATGCGAACCCTAGAGGTGTTTGGGAGATTCCTAGTTATGGCATAAAGTCGATGGATACAAAACTCATATCGGCACGATGTCAGCGGTATGGAAGCATAGCGGTTATTGAGAAGAACGTGCAGTAACTACATTAGGGTCCTCACCGGCTTCTTTCCCAATAGCATACACGCGCTATTCCATGTCTCTCTGTGATTCCTAGCACTCGATTTCCCTGGTTCTCCACAACCTCACGGGTTTAAGCCATTACTTCCCTTTCGGTTAAAAATCCTCCTCCATTACTTGGGATTTTCCTCTCATCCCTGACTCTCGACACTCATTCTTGTAGTGCCCTTTCTTTCCACATCCAAGCAGTGGCAGTGGCCTTCCAGTCCGCTCCTTGTGCAGTTTGAGGCGCAGCAAGTGGGCGAGACCTATAGTTTTTGGCCATGTGTCCTACCTAGAGCAATTCTACACAATTGTGCGGTCCATGGTGGTGTCGATTATACGACCCACAAGGGCTTGCTACCTTAATATCCCTTATTCTCTCCATTTCTTATGGAACACCACTGCATCTCTTGCCGTTTGTTGCTATTCCCTTTAACAACTTCATTCCTCTTCCTCTTATCACTCTTATCACTCTTTACTTGTCTCCTACTTCCATTCGCGAAGAATCCATCAAACGAGCGAGGTAATTGCCTCATGCAAATTAACTGGCTTTTGCACGATGACATCATTTCAGTAGCTAAAGGCAATCCATCGATATACCTCTCAATCTTAAGGGCTTAGGTGGAACCATATCGAGGCAAAACAGCGACAACTCTTGGCGGCGATTGTAAGTTAAGTCATGTAGGGTACCATAACCTTATGGTTCTAGAACTCAATCTCTAGCTTCTTAACTTCATTCCTAGGGCCGTAAGGTCTTGATCAAGAGAGCCTTAAGCTGGGTCCAGTCATGCTATAAGCTACATCACTCCTACAGATCTGTGATAGTTGTTCCACAGTGTCAACCGTCCTTCAAGGTAAATATTGCATACTTAACCTTATAATCCTCTTCACAGTTGCTAACGGTAAACACGGACTCAGGTTTTCTCCATCCACCTAGTTAGGTAAACTACTCCCTGTTCTCCCAGAACTCAATGGGACCGAGATGGAACTCTTTGTAGGTACAACCTCGAGATTCGATTAAGCGGTGGGGTTCCAAGGTGTTAGAGATTAGTCTCATCTAGTAGTTCAACTACTTGGCTGCGTCATTTGGTCAATGTGAGCGGGTTCAAGGTGGAGGGTTTTGTGGAACAAGACCATTCTCGACGCGATCGTTCACATGGGTTCTCTCAACTAGGTTATCGGTGTTGGTTTCTTAGCGGTGGAGTGGTGGGGTGGGGCGGCGACCTCGACGGAGACAGAACCACAACGGCGAGGGCGCTCGGTTAGTCCTAGGCGGGTTTCGTCTTGGTTCCATCATTCTGAAGGCAAGAATAATAGTTTCATAAGTTCACAATTCACGCTCTAAAAGACCGAGTTGGGTTCCAAGGATCACCAAATAACGATCGAATACAAAATCAAGGTTAACAAGGATAACATTATACCATAATAAGACAATTAGAGACCGAATCATAACCAAAGGATGCACGTTCCAATAACCATAACTCATAGGTTTCAAAGTGGAATACATGAAAGGATACGGAGAAATCAAAAATGATCCTAACAACGATACTAATAAGATAGCTAGGATAGATCTACATCTCGAACTAGAGACTACTCAGTTTCAAGATGGTACAAAGCCATGAATCTAACACTATCTAGCCACGATCACGAATACCACTAATAGATCTCCTAACATCGTCAACCTCTCTCCACAAAGATGCAAGCTCAACACGCCGAGCGTCGAAATCACTCTTAAGATCCACGACCTCTCTCTCTAACTCACCTATCCTGCGCCATATCGCTCTGTCTGCATCTCGGGCTGTCGCGAACCCTCTCAGCAGGTCCCCAACCTGCTCCTGAAGCTCTGACACACCCTCTCGCAAAATCATAGTCCTCCTGACTACAACACCCATATTAGCTCTCAGATCCTCTATACTAGCCATTCCAACCAACCGTCTGTCAACCTACTAAGCCTAATACCTGAGATGTAATCCTCTCCCATCGGGCAGTCTCCCATACTTCTCGGGCTCTGAAGCAATCTCGATGGTATCTCGATCCTAATGGGCTACCTATCTTAGGTGAATGTGGAGGTGAATCAAAATCAAAAGGCTGCCCAGGAGAATCAGGCTCAGGCAATGGCAAGGGAGAGCCTAGTCCTGGAGAATGTTCAGGACTTTGCAATGGAGGAGTACCCACATCTGGGATACCCTCATCATCCTCCTCCTGAGGATCCTCATCCTCATCTACATATTGCTCCTCAATCTCATGCTCCTCCTCGATCTCATGCTCTTCCTGCCCTCATCCTCATAGGAGAGTCCATGAGTCGAGTCTCTTCGGTGAATCTGAGTTGAGTATGATAGGGATCTAGGTCTTCTAAGACATGGTGATCTTTGGTGGTGATGACAGGAAGAGTGAGATGCTAGGTGAATAGGTGATGATGGTGGTTACTTGCGGATATGCGGGCGGTACTACCGAGCAAGTCTAGGAGTGCGGGCTGCGTGCTAAGACCGATGCAATGAGGCTGCCTAGATGAGCTGAGGCGTCGATGATGATGATGAACTAGAATGAATGGTAATCACATAGGGATCACCCTGCGCCTTGATCATGAGTCAATGATGGGGAACTAGCGACAACAAGGACATCCTCGGACACATCAAAAGCTAGTGAAGGCATTATGCGTGACAATGGCGGAGGTAGGTATAAGTGTTCGAAAACAACTGGTTCTAATAAGCGCATCAACTCAACCAAAACATATATCTCATAATGAAAGTTTTAAAATAGAGGTACCGCATTACTCAAAATATGCCTTTAAATAAAACACGTAAGTTCTGTTCTATCGCATTATCCCAGATCAAATCAATCATATAATCAAGCTCAAAATCCAAAATCATAACATAACAATAATCCAAATCAAATCCATAATATCTCGACAAACGAGTCACATTTACCCAACATCAATAATCATATCTCAAAACATAACATCTCAATAAACAATTCACAATTCATAATATCTCATAAATCAAATCGCAGTTCATACCATAATCAAATAAGAAGCTTGGCGGTAGGGCATGAGTCGATTAGAGGATCAATTTTCTTAAAAAGTGGTTATAGTTTAAGTTTTATTAAATACCTTGTTCTCTATAACCTTGAGCTCTGATACCAATCTGTAACACCCCCAAATTTCGTTACCGCGGAAGACTTTATCAAGTTTTTGGGGCGTTACGATTGGATTGGTATCTCACACAAGTATAGCAAACAAGATAGTCATTAACATTCAAAACCAATCCCAAATTTAAATATTCAAAACATTAATCCCAAAAGGTATATATTAGGCCCAAACATGTTTAATAAAGATAGGTCCCCATAAATTATCAGAGTCAATTATGATCCTTGACCATGCCTCCTTGCCAAGCTTCCACCGAACACGCACTCCAAACATCACTTAAATACATGAGAAAGCATGCTAAAAGGTCGATAGCGGTGAGTTCATAGGTTTAAATTCAAATAAAAGTAGTGGACTCTGTAGGAGTTAATTTGATATCTTGAACCTAAGATAGATACACATAAATCACAAACAAATATCATATCCGATATCATACTGGGCCCCTAGCGACACTAGCCAGCACAGTTGTAGCAAAGTCTAGAATGATTGCTAACCCTGGACTAGGTCGAGGTAGAAGTCTATACTTAGCTAGGCAAGTGTTATCGCAATTAGGATTGCTACCCTTGACTAAGGCAACAACTGCCACATATATATCAGATCAGTCAAGCACATAAGCAAATCAAAATAGTTTAGAAGGTCCAAAAATAGTAGCATGATTCTCACCCCAATATAGTTAAAACATAGATAAAAGTGGGGCTATGAAACTCACCTCAAGCAAGCAACGCACAAATAAACACTAGCGATACTTGACTAATCACGGCACAACAACTATCGACTCGGCACAACCTATTAATGTAAACTCTTTTTAATATATATTTCCCAAAATCAACGTTATCTACCCCAATGTATTCCGTTTCTTTATCTCCAGAAATTGTCTTGTTTCACCATTTAGTCCTAGTGTTTGGTATCCTCATGTGGGTGTATCGACTCAATATGATGCCATGAATGCACTCAAACAACCAATATGTGACTCAATGCAACACGATGAGACGTCTAAGCGATAAGCTCCATAGTCCAATAAGTTTCGGAATAAATAGTAGACCTTATCGAATTCGTCAACTCGATAAACTCAATTATCGAGTCCACAAGCACGAGTCATGACTTATCGGCTTTTAATCAATCAATAGTCCAAACTATACTAAAGTCCATGTTACGGCGTTGTCGGGGTCAACTATTGACTAAAAAGTCAAAGAAATAACACGGCGTTGCTCAAAGTTGATAATATATATATTAAGTCCAAATAAAAGTCATAATAACGCAATTCAATCTCAAATCAACCCAAAATCAATCTAGCCAACAATCAACCCAAAATACCTAAAACCAATGTTATGACCCTGGTCATGACACGGTCCATGATTAAGACCGCGTGAACCAAACAAGCTCTAAACTTTTAACCCCAGCGTCTCATCCAAACACCAACAACATCAACCCACAAGCTACCACAACGACCGACCGGAACCTTGGTCCATGTGGGTCACGTCGCCGCCTAACCATGACCATCGGTGGGTGGCGTGGCACCTATCATTCGCACTGCATCCAACACTTCCCAAATCACTTCCACTACAACCAAACACAATTAATCAACCTCCAATAATTAACCAAACATCAAACCCATCATCTATTCCTAATCAAAAACATGAAACAAGACATAAAATGCAAAAACCCAACAATATGATACACCACATGATACCAAATCACTAGCTACATATTTATTTAAGTGTAAATTAGTTTAATCCCATGTTTAAACAAAAACCCCTAAAATTAGATCATATGCGAACCCAGAAGGGTTGTACATGGCTTTTCTTAAAATAAAACTTGCGTTCCATTACCTTTTTACAACCCGATCTATAAGTTTTAATGAAAACCCTAGAATCACAAATCTTATTTTCAAGATTTGGAGGTGTTAATGTAGGCTTTTGTGAGAGATTTATATATGGATGGAACAAAGAGATCTATAAGATGGTGGTGGAGGTGAGATGTCACTGCCGGAATATGGCGGTGGCCGGATAGGGGTGGAGGGGGGTTTTAGGTTTTTTTTTATTTTTGGGGGGGGAGAGAGAAAGTAGGTTAGTGTTAGTGTTTTTAGTGAGAGAAAGTAGAAGTAAAAATGAGGGAAGGTGAGGGTTTAAATACTTGGGAAAAAGGACTAAATAAAAATTATGGATGAGGGGAGGGGGCGCCGGCTCAAGCAAAAGGAGAGGGGCCAAAGCCGTAATTTTTTGTAAAATGCCCCGTTTACCCATTCCCGAGCTCATATATTGTCCCACGAGTGTCCTACGACGTTCATTCGACTTTCTATTATCGTTATTTATGTTTTTTCCACGAGTTTTGACTATTTATTTGTCAAGTTCGGAGTTACGGATTCTAAAAGTTACATTATATCTCGTTTTAGGCTTTTATTGTGCGAATCGAATAGTGCCTATCAAAAAAGAGTTAAAACTCACACGTAACTCATTCAATAACAAAATAAATCATAAAAAACTAATAAGCGATATCAAATCAAGTCATGGTTGATAAAATAGTGATAAAGGCAAAAGCTCAGTTTAGTTTAACGTAATGCGGTTACCTAAAATAGACTCCCTAAATTGCCAGTTGTCACAGTATCCGTCAGTCCGTCTGCGTCATAACATTTTTATAAAAATTTGAATCATCCTTAGTGATTCTTTTAAGTGTCAACCATTTTGTCTCGAACTTCATATGTTCGATGCTCTATGAAGCTCAAGACAGGACACTACACGAGACGCGGAGCCGCTATCGACAATTCGACATGAGCTCCAATCTTCACGTGCTCCGATCTTTGTCATGTTGAACCCTTTCTCGCAATTTTTACTCCGATAAAATTTCTGAACTTATTAGACATTCAGACGATATTCCAATAGCACACTTTCTAGCTGCCCTTGAGATTCTACTTTTGAGCTCCAGTATAAGAATGTGTTTAAGTGTTAACCACTAGTTTTATACTTGTTCTTTTAAGACACATATAGCATTTGGCATACTCTTACAAAGGTCTATCCTTACAAACACCCAATTACCACATTTATGACTCATCATAATAGTAAAAAGGCCTTTTACCTCCGAGTTCTCATTCGTTATAAGACTAATTCCGGAGACATGGAGGTCAAAACGTAACGTTACAACCATGTCTCATGACCCAATGTATCAACTCACGCCCAAACTAATATCCATCTTTTGAGTTCCGTATGTGATCATCTGGAATCACACGCAAGGCATTTGCAATAGTTATTTTTCATCGGTGAGCTTCGAATGTTAGACCACTGTCTTCCAAATGGCACCGGATCCGCTGTTCTTCTATTCGATCAATAAGTGTACAGACATCAGACGTTCAGGGAATAGGACCCCTGCCCATTATCTTCTTATAAACAACCCCCTATTAAATTTTGGTCTTGCGATCCACTTGGTCACGTTCGCACCTTAAACATGATAACAATTTTGTAAGCTACGACCCATGTTACTCCTATCATATCAAAGTAGCAATCTGCTACACTCAAATCCAAAATTAGTCCGGTCACCGACTCCGGGCATAACCTTCGAAAGCCCAGCTTTCCTCGGCGACTAGCTAACGAGCTACGTTGTTCAAATTCCCTACCTATGTATGAAGGCAAGAAGATACAAATCTGTAACCATTGAGGTTTTGGTAAAAATACTTAAAACTATATAGTCAAATACTTTCGCTTATACCCCTGGTTGGATGATATAGCTATCCTCCGGTTCATAAATTCCCGGATAATATCAATGACCACCACTAGCGGACGGCTCATCACTCCGATGACGAGCTTAGCTCTGTCCTCCTTTTTAATAATTTTGTGGATGTTTTTTAACTTCACCACATTTTCCGATGCTAAATTCCGATTCATACGATCCGTTAACCAAACCTTATGCGAAACCTATAATTATGTCCACAACCGTAGACCTTTGTGCGTCAAGGCGTATAAACTTCGGACATCCGCAGGTAATAATGTTTTTTATATCCTCCGGCCCAACAACGTCCGTATGACTTCTTTTATTCTGGACACGAGGCTATAAGTTACCAACGTCCGTCTTCACCGGTTCTGTTAGGTCTCGACCATCTTTAATCCGAACCTCCTAGGTCTGATATTTCCAATCACCAAGCTCTGGACGGAAGCGCCACATAAGCTACAGAAGTAGCTTTGAACTTCGCATGAAATATCTCCGGTCCGGTACTTTGACTATCCGCTTGTCCACAAACTTCCAGACATCTTCATATTAGAACATAACACTCAGCGCACGTGTTATTTAAACTTGCATCTCCGACTAACATCGAACCACGGAACCTCCGCATAGGCAGTTTTACAAAGCTCCGGTCTCCGGTGCGATGGAACTTCATCCTAGTCCCCGACCACTATTAGACAACTCCACACGATGCTACCGCGGAACAGACTTCGCAACACGTTAGCTCCGGATGTTTATTGACACTTATCTTTTGCATAATCGCATTTGACTTCTTGGGTCCGACCATCTTTTTTCTGAGTTCACTAGTCTTGACTCTGAAACTCCGAAGAAGAACATCGCATGACCTGCGGAACCACCACTATTACAGGTCCCAATCTTTGTGAGCTCCTCGGGTCATGTCGGACATTTTTTCACAACTTTAACTTAATTAAGATCCGAACCAAGAGGTCCAAACCCATTGTCATGCACGCGAGTCGAGACATTATGTTGATGATATACCGATATATGAATTAAAACACCGACCTCTTTACATGGGGATGAACCTTCACCTTCACATGGGATAACATTATATCACAAGTGTTTTGCAGTACATACCAAAAGGTATGGTCACGTGCAATTCTTACATCCATATACATGAAAATTTTTATAACGGCTCATTGTGTTCGCACACCATATTTTTAGGATGGGCACACCAGTGGAAAAGGACAAAGATCAATGCATTGAAAAACTACAAACTTAAAAAAAAAAAAAAAAAAAAAAAAAAAAAAAAAAAAAAAGGCAGCACATGAAAACAATACGAAATTACAAAATAATACAAAAGGCATTTTGTATTTGCTGCTATTCTCCACCTACACACCCACTCACTTTAACATCTATCAAAAACTAAAAAATTCATAAGTTCCTCTTCTATGTTTTCTCCATCTTAAAATATCTTTTTCTTTACTTCACCATACATCTTCTTCTACTTCTCAAACTAGAACCACCTAACTTTTTTTCCTACCACCAATGCGTCTAGTGGGTTATGACATTCCGGTAACTAGAGGCGGTGGCAGACGACGTTGGCAACACACCTAAAAAATCAAAATGAGCCTCCACTCGCCGGAGGTGGTGTTTCGAACGCCGCCAAAATCTCTAAAAAGGTTAAAAACAGAAATATATTACGGAGGCTGTCGACAACGCTTGGTCGTTCGGGTCGTGGGGTTTTGGTCGGGGTTAAGTGGCAACACCGGTTGTGGTGTTTTGATTGTTTAAAAGCAGCCAAAAAACTCTGGAAAGTGTTAAAACTCGCAGCTCTCATTGGTGCGTAACAGCTTCGGTAGTCGTCGGTATGTTGCTTTTGGTTGGGTTGCGGTGGCCAACTTGGTGGTGGTGCTACTTCTTGTGTTGGTTGCCGGAATGGTTAAAGAAAATATTTAGTCATTACCAAAGTTGAAAAAGTTAAAAGAAGGTTGTATTAATTAGGTGTAAAAAGAGAGGCATTGAGAACTGTGATATAAAAAATAACCCTAAGCCTAGATAAAAAAGTAGACATGCATTAAATTCAGGGTCAAAGTTTAGTTGGATGGTGTATAAATCATAGGACCTTTTTGAATACCCACTTTGGATATACGTTCAATCTTTACCTTCACATATAAATGAGTGCATTATATTGTTTTTTTTAACTAGTATTCGTGTCACCACACATAAAACAAGTAGGCATTTTGCGCCCGAAACGTCAGTATAACGCGTTTGTTAATAATTAAAGCGTGATAAAAGAACTTTCATT
>OU343220.1:75912034-76077270 GCA_910596185.1 Chrysanthemum makinoi
CTAAGAAATGAGTCACCATCTCTCAATATTTATCCTATATCTCTATCGATCATTACATCATTTATCCTTCTCTCCAAATACTTAACATCAAAGGATCATTCTTATAGATTTCTTGTAGCTTTCCTTCTCTTATGTTTCTCATGAATCTTCTTACAAGACCATATCACACTTCTTTCATACAAGTCCTCCAAGCTTCAAGAGAAGTATTGTTAGGCTTAATGGAGCACAATAAGGAGTTGTAAATTTAACTTCAAATAGGGATGACTCAAGCTTCCTTCTTGGGGAAAATGAAGTTTAACTCTGATCGACACACCCTTTTATTTCAACAAAAGGGGAGTAAGAGTGTAAAAAGAAGTTATGTATGTAGTACCTAATAGAAGTAACTTTTACATTTTACTATCTATTACGCTATATGCATTTCGTCAATGGGGAGATTGTTAGTGCAAATATTACTTTATTTAAGCTTATATACCTCGCTTATTTTGTTGATGATAAAAAACATGTAACTTGTAATACATAACGTAAAATGTACAAGTTACTCGTAATCATATTTGGTCTCAACATACTTTCTACACCTCTCGACGTCTCAAGTCCTTGTATGCTACAACACATGTTTGTACATGTTTGTTATGTTATGCTATGATTAAACCCCTAATAAACCATTAAACACATCTAGTTAAATAGTTTATATAAAGCCAAAACCAATTCTATAAAACATTTGGCAACAACATTTGTTACTTACACTTTTATAAAATACATGGCCTTAAAACTAGTTAAGTAAATGGTTAATAAAATAGGATGGATTATCCATAACCCATGAACCATTACCCATTACCCATGACCCATAACCCACCGCCTAGGTTCATTGTATCTAGTCAAGTACCCATGACCCAAAGTCCATGACCCAAAACCCATTTTCCATGTTCAATGCAGTCGCCGATCCGCCGCATCCCCTTTGTTATAATGATCCCTTTCGTAAGGGATCCTTGGTGAAGAAACAATTTTTGGTCTTTTGTCTATAGATAGCAAACCATTTCTTCTTTGTTTCTTGCACCTTTCACACACTTTCTCTCCACCATTTCTAACATATTTAGATCAAGAGGGAAAACATGTAAAACACCTTCTTTCTCATATGATCATAATGCTTCTAACTTTCATTTTGTTGTAAGCATACTCCCAAAGTCATCTTCCAAATCAAGCCTAGAGATCATGCATCCTTACCTACCAAGTGATCCTACAAAGCAAGTTTAGAGATCTTGCATCCTCATCAACCACAACCATACATACATGAAGATAGCTTAGGGAACTTTATGCTTCATTGAAGGCTTCCTAATGGAAGTTTATTTAGATTAGGTATTCATATTCATTAGACACATTGTCTTGGATCTCTTGTATCATCTCTCTTGTATCTCTAACTAGATTAAATAGTTTATGTGTTTGTGCCATAAAACACAAGGTTTGTATGTTGGACCACAAAACATAATGGGTGTCGTAGTTGTCTTGTATAGATCGCGTAGTAGGACGCTGGTTCCTCAAGATGTGTTGATCGGTTGTGGTTCCTCCTTTGTAATGGAACCGTATTTAGCCTTGTAACCGGAGCAAAGTGTAGCTTAATTTTTAATTGGTCTCAGAGCTCAGATTTAGCTTAGTACCGGATAAAGTGTAAACAACGTTATGTAAGGTTTTCTCCGCCGAGAATGGAGTTTGTTGATTGATCCACCAACGCCGCCTATTAGTCAACCACTTGTGAATGGTCAACCATATAAGTCGACAGCGAGCACGCAATTATCCAGAGAGTACAAGAGCTCGCAGTCCCCAACCAGCCGCCACCTAATAATCAAAATGATAGTGATCGGGTGATAATGAACGAGAAAAGGTTATGATTGATTAAGTGATTAAACTAAGGAAATTAAATCTATAAAAGACTTTGAAGTCATTTTAATTCTATATTTAAAAAACGTACATGAAAAATATGCAATTTAAGTCCTATGAGTGCAAATATAATTTTCCTACATTCTAAATGACTAAAAATAATTTTAGGAAAAAGCCGAGAATTTTTTTGAGTTTTTATTTATTTATTATGAATTAAAAACTAGATTTAACTAATTAATTAATTAAAAATACTAAATGATTTTGGAAAAATCTGAAAATTTCACAAAACTACTATGTTGTATACTAAGCCTAAGAAAAATAAGAAAACATGTGCTTGTTTTGGAAATAAGCCACAAATAAGCTAAAAAAAGCTTTAAAGGCATATTAATCCAAACCACCAAGTGCCTTTATATATTAAATCTTGCAAACTAAAACATGAGAAAGACCCAAGCGCTGGTTTGGGGAGTCTGCCAGCAAGGTGTTCTTGGGGAGAGACTGTTGTTCTAATCCCAAATTCTTCCTTTTGCCAAGTTATTTTTTTGGGTCTTTAAAGTTTAGAGTTCAAATCCTTAAGAATTAATTGCGATTAATAACAAAAAAGGTGTCCAAAGAGCGATGGTTATCCGTCAGGCGGTATGGTGGACTTGTACAGGTCGTCAAATTAATCCTCTGCCTTTTGTTTCACTTATTTTTAGATTTCTTTTGCAAAACTGAAAAGTACTAAACAAGATTAAGCTTAAGATATTCAAAATATTTTATTGACTACAAATCAAACACGTAATCAGCTTATTACATCAACATGAGATAAAGGATCTCGGTTATTCCGCTACTAAGGCTACTAAAAGCGCCCAAAAGCTAAACTATAAGCTAAAAACTAAATGGCACTTGAAGAGGCAATCCAAATTAATTTTTTTTGTGAAAATTATATTTATGAAAAGCTTTAATAAGCCGTTTGATGTTAGAAGTCACTGCTTGGACAAAGACTTAACCAAACAATCCTTTAGGCACTTATATAAAAAATAAGCAAAGGAAAAGTAGTTAACAAGCAATACTACGGACATTTAAGCAACAATAGTCAATGAAGCAAAAGTAAACGAAATAAGCTAAATAAATAATGGATAAGCTGAATAAGCTTTAACTATGGAATCCTAAAGCTACTAATTATGGGAAAATAAGCAAGAAAGAAAAAACTAATACTTGACTAAATAAGCAAAATAGTGGAGCTCCTAATGTTCAAATTAAACTAAACTAACTAGTACACTATATGGGAATTCTAGAATAAGCTAACTAGCAGTAATAATAAGCATTTAACACAAAAAAAAACACTTAGTCTGTAAGCATTCTCAAATGTGCCTAGAGGCTCACTTTTGAGCTTATTCTCGATAAGCTACAGCTGGGAATGAGCACCTGAGCTTATGGGACCTTGAAGCCCAACCAACACACACACTTTTGCCCCTATTACTAGCTTATAAGGAGCTTGTACAAGCTGGATAAGGACTCAAAAATTTGACCTCAGTGGGGTGCATAACATCATTTGAGCTGAATTAAAGCTTACTTGAAACAATTTGAGACCCGCCAAATTTGGAGTTTCCACAAATTTTGTAAAACCAAATGCCCTTTAGGCGTGATACTAGAAAAGGATTTTGTTGTTTTGAAAACTTAAAAAACTAACTTGAGATTAGTACCAAGAATGCATGTGAGCTTAAACAAATCTTGAACAAACTATTAACATAAGCACCAAAGATTCAACCTGGGACCAAAAGATTAAATTTAAAACATGGAATAAAAAACGAGATGATACTAAAACTGAATTCAAGAGTTACAATTAAAATAAATTGACAACAAAAGTAAATGGAACTAGAATATTGGAATTCTAGACTAAAACTAGAAAACTAAAAAAAACTAAAACTCTCCTCTCTTGCTTCTCTTCTTCGCCTTTTATAGCTCCAAAAGTCCTCTCTCCCTTTCTCACCTTGATTTAGTCAACTTCATCATCAACCTTGATTTGTCATTTTGGCGCCAAAATGGTTGTAATGTGGTGGTAGCTTGGATGTGAGAGAGCATTAAATGTTCCTTGTTGTGTGTGGAGGGTGTAAGATAATGGAGAGGATGATGATGTTGGTGTTGGTGGTCCGGTTTTGCAAGCAGGAAAAAAGAAGAAGAAGGAGGTGTTTGTCACTTTGTTTTTATTTATTAAAAAGAACGGGTTCATATGGTGGGTTTTTTGGGTTTGGGTATTTGGTTTATGTTTTGGGTTTAGATAACAAGGGTCCTGTTTGTTGTAGTGTTAATCACAAGGACCATTTTGCAATTTCCCAATTTTTTCGAGGACCTATCTGCCAATTTCCCAAAGTTACAACAAGGACCAATCTGATTTTTTCCATTTTATTCTACCGGACCAAATCGCCAATATCCGAAATTCCGGGGACTAAACTTGTAAATTCTCAAAACTTTTGAAATTTTTCACCAAAGGACTAGTTATGACAACTTATAATTTCAAAAGGACCTTTGGTGACTTTTCTTTTAAAATAAGTGCATGTGGACTATTTCGCCAATTTTGAAAGTCTGGGACTGAATCGCCAATTATGCAAACTTTGTTCGCTTTTCATTTGTTTTCAATAACTTGTATCCGAAACATATAAAACAATAATTTTGGAATATTTTCAAGATTTTGATGCATTTGAGTGTTTTTAAATGTTTGCAAGAAATTAACCAAAAATGATGAGTATTTACACACTCATCATTGATCTAGTGAAGTAACTCTCGAAGTTAGTACTGGAGTGTATTGGGGAACAGGAGCTCATGACCGGACCACTATAAATCCTCGTGTCGGGCTTGCGTATCTTTTAACTTATCGATTTACGCTACTCTTGATTTATATTGTTGATTGTCTATGTGGTTGATGTTCATGATTGTGTGGTTACCTGGTACCAAAGCATTAGGACTCGATTTATAGAGCAGTTAAACTCAAGAACTAGACCTAGAGTCTCGGTGCCTTAGATCCTTCAATATTTAGCGTTATGACTCGATTTTACTGTCCACGAAAAGGTGCAAGAGTGCTCTACAAATGTCTCAACTAGCTCAATTGCCCAAAATGCTCACAAGATAGGGATTTTTACACAAACTTATTGTTTACTCTTTTTCTTGTCGGTATTAAGTAATCATTTCGCGTGATTTTTAAAAAATATCAAATTAACTCCAATGACTATAAAAATTTCATGGAATCAACTTAAGACATATATATAGGTTCACGAAAATTGGCAAGGTCCATAGTGAAATCTAGATAAGGTTCCTATGTCAATTTTAGGGCTGACTTTTCTGGGAAAGCTGTGAAAAACCAACTAACTTAATTCAAAGTTTTACTATACTACAAGTATAATTAAGTGCTAAAATAATTATGACATGCATAAATAAGTTGTTATAACTATGAAAAAGAGTTATTGAAGTTTACAACAAAGGTGGTGCAAGATTGGTGCAAAAGAACTCAAGAACAACTAACTAAAACCCAAATTATCTTTCAAAATCCTAACTTTGAAACCAAACTATTAACCAAAGCTTGAACCAACATTGAAAACCCTTTGTTTCTCCGCTATATTCTGCTGAAAAAGTGTGAGTGAGGTGAAGCTGTTTGTGTGTTTGAAATGACTCACATGGGTCATGTTTAAATAGTGGTATTTTAGGTACTTTGAATGGTAAAAGATGGGATTACAAGTGTATGTTATGGCAAATTGTGTAAAGCTACGAACTTGGTGGTATCTTGTGATGTTTGGTCGTTCAAGGTGAAAAGGAAAAGAGAATTGGGTGTCTTTCCAAGCTTTTGGCCTATTATGGTTAGTATATGAGTAGAAATGGGGTGGTTCAAGATGAAAAAGGAGATGTTGGGGTATCCCTTTGGGGTGAACGGTTCTAAGGCCTAAAAAGGGGAGGGAAGTTTAGTTTTTGAAGTGTACAGATGAGTGTATAAGTGTATAATGTAAAGATGTTGAATTGGTTAAGTATTGCATGCATACATGAACGTAAATGCAAAATGTATGTGTTTTAAGTCAAACTTGAAAAATTAGAAGTGTAAACTTATAAAATGTGATTGAAATAGTTATATGACATATATTCTATGTAGACTTGACTTGTATAATGTCGGTTTATGTTAAAAGTTGTTTTCCGATTTACGCGATTTAACTTAACGGGTTATACGCTTATGTAAATATTCAAATGTTCAAATTGTTTTGAGTTTGTGGTCAAGTATTGCCATGAAAATGTCAATTGTTACGATCCACGAGACCGTAAAACTGGGATTCTCAAAGTCAATATATGTCGATTTGATCATAACGTGTTTGGTTTATTTGACGAATGCAGTGTTGAACAAGGCATGATACATAATTTTTCTTTCACCATTTCATCTTGTAAACTAAAGCTCACTTTTATCCTGCAATGCAATCCTAAATTCAACAAAAAGAAACAGGCATGCATATCAGATGCATGCGCGAGCATGAGGAAATATCTGAACACACAAATTGCAAATTTGTTACTTCTGTATCTAATTAAGTAATTAAGTGCAAACTTGTCCCGCATTAAAATTTGTCTAACGATACCCATCTTAGATATTAAAGTGGACAAACTCTTACACACACTAAAGCAGTAACTAGCATAAGGAAATAATTACACACATGCACTTGAAGAATTATTTTCAAACTAATGCTTATTAATTCTATTAGTTCTTTAGCCGATGCTCAGATATTTTAATTTTGATATTACAGAAATAGCGTACTATACCAAAAGGCATTTACATGAGACGGTGGTAATGCGGTGGGAGATATTTGGTGGTATATAGATGCATAATTAAAAAGATAGCATCATGTAAAAAGATAGGTGGTATTATAAGTTAGGATGAATTCCATATCTCCCCCTACTATCATATGATTTATTTCATATAAGTGTTGCAGCACAAGAAGATTGTGGCTTGCAAAGACCGTAAACTCATAATGGAGTAGTTCATGCAATGTTTTAGATGTATTATCCACGCTAGATTATGCACAAATTATCAATAAATGCTAAGCATAAAGGATCAAGAATGTCTTGCTACCCCTTAAGAATGATAGACACAACTCTGAAAACCTAATAAGGGCACATGAAGATATATAGGACATCATACCTGATTGCAATAGCGGATGTTCTTATGTTTCCTTGTTGAGAATAAAAGTTTAAGGGATTTATATATAAACATGCAGCAAAAGGATGATGTTTGTAGATCCTGAATACAGGACAGCAATCACCTTTTCCATCAAAATCGAATCGCCCTAATTATTTACATGATCCAAAGTGAGTGCCTTTTTCTGCTGGAGGCCATTCTGTAATACCATTTTCTCCTGGACACATACTGTAAGCACCACAACTTAATTAGAAGGTACCGGATACCTTGGTAATTTTAATCGGAAAACTATAATTATAACCAAAATCACTTATTTGTTATCTAAATCACTTACATAACCATTTTCATTTTATTCGTTATTTTTCTGTTTTTATCCGCTTTGATGTGGATAATAAAACGGTTTTTATCCGCTTTATCCATTTTGACGCGGATAATACAAACCGCTATTTTATCCGGACTGATTAAAATGAAAACGGATAAAATGGACGATTTACTAAAACGGATAAAGCGACAGAAAATAACCGGATACAATGAAACGGTTATGTATTATGACAAGAAGATAGAGCATAATGAGTTTTTTGTAAAGACGCTATGAATTTATACTTTTTTCCTTTTTCAATATGAGCAATTTATTTGCATGTTACCATACTGCGCAACACTAATATTCCTATATATTTACAAGACGACTGGCAAATACTTTCACCCATTTGTCTTCACTGCATGCAGAATACATCAAATTCATTATGAAATCTAAAAATTGACATAAAATCTTCCAGTTTTTTTGAACAGCTTAAAAACCAAGACTGACCTTGAGCCTAATGATGGTCCAGCACTGTAGTTACAGAATAATGCGCTTTTATACAACTTTACATCGCCGGAGCCCAGTTGGCTAGGATTCACTGTCCAATTCTATAGCAGCACCATTTGAATGTAAGAGAAAAACATTAACGATGATAATAATTATCATTCATTAGTTTTGATAGAAGTGTTTCTAGTTAGTTCTGACTCCTTATTGGTATTTCTTATTAGTCCTGACTCCTTATTAGTATTTCTTAACAGTTCCGATTCCTTATTCGCTTGCTTTTGCAATTTTACTTTTTCTTTTTCAGCTTCCTTATTCTTTTGTGCTTCTATGTTTTGTAAATTTAACTTTTCTTTTTCAGCTTCCTTCTGTGCCTTCTTCTTTTCTAGCTCTATTTGCTTGCAGTTTTCTTCATGGGCTTGATTAAAACTCCTCACAAACGCAAGTAACGTTTGAATAGCTGAAACAAATATGATAAAATAGCATTTCAGCTTAGAATTACTGAGATTTATTTATCAGATAGCCATTAAAATTTAAGTCTTAATCACCTTGTTCATAAGCGCTTTTAGGATCTTCTCCGAAGTAACAAATCAAACTATCCACAGTTTTATCCTATAACAAAGCAAATATACAATAAGAATGGGCAGGCTAAATTGGCCGTTATGTCTACAGTAGATGTTGGGACATACCATCCCATTGTACAGTGACATCAGGGAATTTACTTCACCTTCCCAGGAAGCAAGAAATCTTTTCAAAGACTGCAACATGGAAAATTAAAGGTATAAAGTATGATTGAACAAGTGATATTTTTATATAAATATTTAATCAGAATACCGATATTGTGTGCAAACCTTTAAAACGCTTAGACACATGTCCATCTTTTTACACTTCATTTCTTCCTGGATTACGCCATTCCAGTGGCAAAAGTGTGCATTTCTTCTGCTAAAAATTTTAGTTGTATCTGGAATAAAATAACTACTGAAAATTAACAAATTTTTACCTAAATCACATGTATTGGAAAATATAAATTGTCAATTTTACCAAGATTACCTTTGATGCAGCTTCCAAACTGCCAAGTTCCTTGGAAAAATCCAGGAGTTCGGGCAGGTTGTCTGCAAGCACCTGTAATATCCAGCAGACATACCATGTACAAAAAATAAAATTCTAGTGATCTGCTTTTTATGTTAAGTCAAATGGCAGGAAAACAATTATAATAAACTGTCAAGAAGCTGTACCTTACAAAGAAAGATAATTGTCATTTTGTTGCTCCTGGCACGAGTTTCGTTAAGCTTGAGGAGGCTATCCAATTTAAAACCAACAGCAGCTCTAAAAAACCAGGTTATTTTAGTTTTTACAGTTACAAATGATGATGATAACAACATACTTGAAAAGTCAAATAATAATCTCACCTCTTGCAGTACCCTGGTTCAAAGTTTTTCCAAGAGAAAGTATCCTCCGCATGATTCTCCTAAACTTGACAGAACTCCTGATCTGATATTATCAGAAACAGTAAAAATTGATCCAATTAGATAGCCACTGATTACCTGAAAGATTAAACTAGAAAAGATAACTTGCCTGTTCTACTGATAAATATACATCGTTTAGGTTTTTGCCAAGTTCTGAAGCCTATATTGCAACAAAAAGAATATATTATTAATCTAGTACTTATAAAAAACAAACTGGAAAAGTGGAAATGCATGAAAACAATATCTTCTTACTACCTGTGTACTGAATTGTAACTTGTAAGATAACACTTTGAGTTTATCTTTTGAACGTGGAACTTTCATTAGCTCCAAGAAAAACTGTTGGAAGAATTCATGAATAAATCTATATGAATAAGTTAAATTGCGGACATTTTTTCCATGATACAAGGCCATAATGGGAACTACATACCTGTTCGCATTTCCCCAGCATATTTATATCTCCTTTATATCCCTAAGCATAAAAAAACACTACTTTTATTATAAAGAAAACTTTGAATGCATAATTCAGTATAATATAGACCATAAACCTCAAATACATATGATATAGGAGTGACAAAAACTATCTTCAGCTTGACCACATGTAGCCTCAATGTTTAACCAGTCTGCATATATTACCTTGAAGGACTAACAGTATTGACCATGTGGACCACACAGGACCGTTCATAGTTTGTCATTTATATATTTATAGAAAATTCTCCAAAATTGATTTTTGATATACAAAACCGCTTTAATGTAATAACTTTAAGTGCTGAAAACATCACTTGTAAGAGAAACATCCAATATATAACTTGTGTCCTTTGTTGGGACTTTTTATGGCAATCTATACAGAATCTAATGTAAAGTTCTGTTTATAACCAATCGATGCCAAGATATTAGCTGCCATGGACAATTATAAATAGCTCAAGTAACATTGCACCTTGATCTGTTTCACCTCCTCCTCGGTAGGACAGAACTTTATAAGGTTATCCACCTGCTCAACGTCAATTGCTGAATCATCCAAAGCAAGAACATGTTCCTGTCGAATTACATAACTAAGTTACTAAAGAGTCTAAATTAAAATTTAAACATAAACATAAGCACTATGATATCGAAAGCACATCACAGAATTTGGAAATAGATTCAAACATAGATATAATATGGTCATTCCTGAAATTTGGAGAATAAAGTTTCACGGCCAAAATACTTTTTACCATGCATGCAAAACTCATGGACACAAATTATAAACATCTAAAACTGTAGAACCATCTGCCTGTGTCATACTGGCTCAGAAACCAAGAGTAGTTAAGTTACTTAAAAATGAAGAATCTTTCAATAGATTTTGCCAGTAGAAGATGGTGTATATGTGTTGATGTTTCTGTTTTTCTAGCTTCTTGAAAGTCTATTCCAATATATTTCCGTTAAAAATGTTTTAGAAAGAAGAGTAAGGGTTTAGATAAACACATAAAGTTCCAACAGGAATATCAGTCTCAAAGTCTATCACTTCGTTTAAGTTAATCAGTATCCTGATTAATATGCAAATCATTGAGCTTACCATTAATTCATTTAAAGGTGTCTTCACCTTTGAAAGCATGATCTCGCAGTTATATGCCCGCCTGTGATCAATCTGAAAAAATTGTGAAATAGCAATCACTTATTTAAGATGTATAAAGAGATGCTAAAACTCATTACATTTTCAACTCCAATGCACCTTGCATTGCAGCATTGGAGTCTCCAGGAACTAAAAATCCTTTTGATGAAGCAACAATATGATTATAAATAATTACTATTAGTAAAAAATATACATGACACTAATTCCGTTACACGTAAATGTGATTAGATATTTCAAGAGCAAACAAATGAGTATGGACTCAGTACCGGTGGGTCATGTTAGGTAGCGGGTGAAGGGTTTGGGCCAAAGCGTAGTAACTTTTTTCGAAAGCTGAAACGCTGTATCAGAGCTGGTCCAGGAACCCAAAATTTAATAGAGTATTTATCATGTTTTTTATTCAATTGAATACACTTTGGACATTAGTGCGCTTGACTGGTTCATTTGGGAGTCAAACGGGCTGTATCAGAGATGGTCCAGGAACACCATTTCACCTAATCCATTTTGAGTTTTATCCTTTATTTGACCCGTTATAGATGAAAGACAAACCAAATGAGCCCAAAGATGGCACCTCTACTAGAAGTTATATAAGATACACTTCATTCTACATATCAAGAAGGAAACTAATTTACCAGTTTTATTGTTTCAGGTTTATTAGCTGCTTGAGCTTTGAACTTTGCAGCCTTATCGGAATTCGAGTTCGTTGTTGAGAAGTAAGTTTCAAGTTCCGACATATCAATCTCTGGTCCCCTGATGAAAAATGAAGCATAAGAAGAATTATAACATCAAGAAAACAATACTTAATAAGAGATAATAATAAAAGAAAATAACAAAAGAAAAACTACCTTGAGGCTTCACCAGACTTTTGTGCTTCAGCCCACAAACTTCCTTGTGATAGTTTATTAATTTTTGACCAATGTAAAGGCTTTAATTTACTTCCTGATTGAGGTTTCATGGCATGTGATTTTGATAGAGTTTATTTACAGCAGGTGTGGCATCTGGAGCAGCCGTACCCACTTCTTTTGATGGTGGTGGTGGTGGGAGCGGAATCCCCCTTTCACATCTCCATTAGAAGAAGAAGAAGATGGTGGAGGTGGTGGTGGTGGACCTGATTTCTTAGGCGGAGGGGTGGTGGTGGTCCGACTTAGGTTTTGGTGGTGGAGGCGCCGGAGCTGGTGCTTTGGTGCTGGAGGTGCTGGTGGTGGTGGAGGAGGAGGTCCCTCCTATTAGGGAAGAGGTGGTGGGAGGAGCTCCAGCTTTCGCTGGGGTGGGGGTGGGGGTGGTGGGGCCTGACCAGCATTACCAGCTGACGAAGATGTTGCAGTTTCTTTCAATTGTGTTTCTAGTTTTTCAGAAACAGACGGATGTGCACATGTCAAAATTATATGAGGTGACAATGGAAAAGGTCTCATTGAACCATTTGCTTCTGTTATTGATGGTAAATGTCTAGGAAGTGAAATACTTCTAGGTCCAACAGCATCCGACTTTGATTCGGTATCTTTTACCTGATTAATTCTTTTAGGAAGCGTTTGAAATAAATAACGGGATTCGGTTTTTTGATAACTTGTTTCCAACATTTCATTGACAACATCAGATAATGGCATCTGGTGGAGCCTATTTAAAGCATCATCACTTTTAGGAACGAGCCAATCGACACTGCCAAACATCTCTTGAACTTTGCTAAAAGCTTCCACCGGGAGACCTTCCATCTCAAAACAAGACAAATCTAATGGAACCAATGAAGCTGAGGTGTCCATTTCCGAAAACAGAAGCTTGATCCAATAAAATCATATATTTAGTATTGTGTAAGTTTGACCGCATACAAATATGGATGGTTGGGTGTTAAATTTAAGAAAAATACCTCGGCTCTGAAGTCCTTGGGAAATTGATCCTTAGCATCCCAACATATATCAATTTCATCACGGTTAAGCATCAAAATGTTTGATTTGATGAATGCTGTGTTGAATAAGGCACGATACATAATTTTTTCCTTCACCGTGTCATCATGTAAGCTAATACACTCGAAAGCACAACATCCTTGAATGTGGCAATTGATATCAATTTTAACAAATTCACTATCTGCCTGCAATGCATGCCTAAGGTCAGAAAGGCAAGCATACAACATGAATGTGAGCACCATCAGGAAATGTCTTAATTTGAAATGTAATTATATTAGAAGAGATGAAACTGAGCAGATGCATTTAAGAGACGTAAACTTAAATCCAAATAATTTGCTAATTATTAGTGATGTACTAATGTATGACTTTCAATACGTTGATTTAAAGAATGTGGTTTACCTTACATACGCATTGTTTCAGATTTGAACATTCAGATGGATTTTGGTATTTGTAAATTTAAATTGCCCAAAGTAATTATGGTAAGACATAATAAATCATTTTGCCGATTTTCATATAATAAAGTTTAAAATTAATCCATAAAGATTTTCCTTTATATTCAAGAGGGGACAAAGTTTAACACACGCAGCATAGTAGCAACTAATTAGTCAGCCACTCCTAATCTACTAACAGGAATTACATGATAGATATTACCTTTTCATGTGAGAAAAAGTGTTGGATGTCCCTCATTGCCAAATATGTTATTTATGTTACACTTCTTAGCAATTTACCATATATATAAAGATAAAATGCATGGTATTGAAGATCAACAATGATAGATAACTAGAACTTGAGGTAACCTAAAGAGCATCAACCAAAAGCATATAAGGAAAACATGCTATTGAAGATCAAGGATGACATATTACCATTTTGATGTAACCTAAAGTGTGTCAATCAAAAAAACATGTGGATGATTATTACTTGCAAGTTTAGAAATTTGTAACGCGTTGCATAATTGTAGAGGCCCAAAATCTCACAATCAAGTAGGCGAAGTTGTTCGAGCAGTACTGTATATGTTTCTTCCATAATTACATGATGCACAAATTAACCTAACACAATATTTAGTTTTATAAGGTGCATTCAACAAATCATCAATATATACTAAACATAAACGATTGAAAAGGCCTGGCAGTGATATTATTCATTAATTAAGTATAAGAAACATAACTTTAAAAATATATTAAGGGCATGAAGATAGGACATCTTGCCTGATTGTAGTATCGACATTCTTACCGCCTGGAGTTGAAAATAGAAGTTTAGGGGATTTTTCAACATGTAGCAAAGGATCCCGTCCATAGATCCTGAATACAGGACAGCAACCACCCTTTCCATCAAAATTGGGAATCATTCTCATTATTACACAATCCAAAGTGAGTGCCTTTTCTGTTGGAGGCCATTTCTCCTGACACGATTGTAAGTACCTCAACTGAGAAGGTACTGGGTTCATTGGTAACATTTTAGATAAAGAATCAATAGGAGCCTGCTTATGAACCATCTCCAGGGCCTTGGTTTCAACAGCGTAACTTTTTTTGTAAAGTGAGAGAGCAGCCACCATGAAAGCCATAACCGGCCAACCACCAAGCTCGAGTGTAAGAACATGATGTTGTGAAACTGAGAGCCAGCTTTCACATGATTTTAAAAAATGGTGGATCACTTCCATTGAAAGCAATGGGCAACCTTCATAGTCCCGAGGATAGTCCATTATAGTAATATGTATATCTTCCGCAAAAGAGAGGAAATCCTGCTTTCTTTTCACCTTCCGAAAAATTAAAAATCATGAATGAATATTCAGGGTAAGTTTCTTTAAACTGACCTATTATGTCACCCACATAAGCTTTATAATCTTCTTGTTCCAAAGCTCCATTGAAACAGCAGTCAAAGACTATACACAAAATGGTCATATCATCATATAGCAAACTGAAACATGTCCTAATTTTGCATCTATGCCCACTTAATTAGGCGTTAAAATATTAAGTAGTGTATACAAGAAACCAATATACAAGCATGGCCTTGCGAATCAAAACTTAGCATATACCCACTCTAGTAAATCAGGCAATGTCATGTTCTAAAAATTCTTTTATATACACGAGGGAAACCCAGCATAAGTCACATATGGTGACCTGACACGAAATTAGCATGGACACAAACCACCTAAACAAGACCTATAGAGCCCTCGTACATTTTCTCTCTCTAATTTTATATAATCAAACTAGGACGGCCGTGATTTGAACTTGAGACTATTTATGTGGATTCCCAAGCCTTTATCACACTGCCACAAGAAGTTGTTCTTCTTCTAATATTGAAAACATGAACTCACTAAAACTAAAGATAGGATTTATAAATGAAGTGATAATAAATTTTTTATAAAATAGGTATAACTATCCATAATACATGCATACGCATATTAAGGGTAAGAAATTACCGTAAATTCTTTCAAAGGCCCATAAAAGGTGATCGGGAGTCTTCTTGTACATTAATTTACGTAACAATGCCATTGGAAATTACTGCTAATGAAACCCTATAACGTTTTTGATAAATCCCCAATCTTTTTTAAAACAAATATATTTACGTTTTTGTGTGTAAGAATACGAGTAATAGTTTGTAGATCAATGAGGTTTTGGATATGATGGCATTGAGTCGTGTTGGAGCTTCGATTTTGTGTTTAAATCATTTGCTCCAACACAAAAACGAAATAAAGAAGGGTTCAGGTTTTGCAGGCCAAAAAAAAAATAAAAATCAATCTCCTAAAAAAACATTGTATTTTTTCCCTTAACTAATACTAATAATCTTTTATATAATAAAGGAATTACTATCATTTCGAGTGATTTTGTAATTCATTCTTATTGAAAACAATTGGGTCAATAGAGAGCTTATTTCGCCACGTTTGCAAAATCGTGTGATGTGATTGGTTAATAAAAGTCTAAATTAAATTGATTTTAGTCAAACTTTAATAAATTTGGTGGAGAAATTTGATTGATGAAAACATAAAAATATAGGTGTTAAATTTGTAATAACAAAAACTTAAAAAAAGAAGAGGTAATTAATAAGACTTTAGTGGTTGAATTTTAAAAATTATATATATAAGTTGTGTAATATTATAAGCCTCCATATTTTTAATAGCTATGGATTATAAACAAATACCCCTTATACTTACCCCTTTATACTTATATCTTATAAAGTACAATGTATATGTTATTGTAAAATACCAACATATAAATTTGCATAAGATTATAAGTATCAATTTCTTTACTATGACGTCAATAAGGACTCATTTATTTCATTTTTAAAAGTTTAAGCTATGTGGAGCTAAATTATTGAAAACGGGAATATAATTATCAAATTGTAAGACGGCTACTTTAATATAAAAATATATATATATTGACTTATATAAAATGACTCATGTAATTCATAAGGATATCTAGAAAAACATTTTTTAAAAACTTTTAAGAGTATAATTTAACTTTATCAACGCTTATTATGTGCTATTAAACTTGCATCATGTGTACAACATAATATCATAAGTGAAATTTAAATAACAACATCAACATCTTTTTCAGCTAAATAAAATTAAATCTTGAGTTACCTAATATAAATTTTTACAAATATTTTACCAAATTCTAATGGATATTAATGCATAATGAAAAACTCGTGCATATGTATTAGTTATACTTATATCACAATTTTCATGGGCAAATTATTATATGTGTATATACTTAACTAAAATGTTAAAATAATTATATGCAATTACCTTTAAACACAACAATATTCAAGATAATACGTAATATTTTTTGTTGAAACCCGAGCTCGATTTCGCACAGAAGCAAAATCATGTGATGTGATTGGTTAATAAAAGTCAAATTTAAATTGATTTTGGTCAAACTTTAATAAATTTGGTAGAGAAATTTGATTGATAAAAAAAACACATAAAAATATAGGTGTCAAATTTGTAAAAACAAAAACTTAAAAAAAGAGGAGGTTATTAATAAAACTTTAGCGGTTGAATTTTTAAAAATTATATATAGTTAAGTGTAATATTATAAGCCTCCATGTTTTTTAATAACTTTGGATTATAAATAAATACCCATTATACTTTATACCAATTATATTTTATATCTTAAAAAATACGATCTATATGTTTTTTTTAAATAACAAAATATAAATTTGCATAAGATTATAAGTATCAATTTTTTACAGATATCACTCAATAAGGAATCATTTATTTAATTTCTAAAAGTTTAACTTATGTGAACACGAGTTTACATTTTAAATACGCCTAAATTATCAAAAACAGGAATATAATTATCAAATTGTTAGCACGGGTTACTTTTAATATATAAAATAATATATTGTACTTATAACAATGAATCATGTAATTATTATTTATTTATATAAGGATATATAGAAAACATTTAAAAAACTTTAAGGAGTATACTTTAACGCTATCAACGCCATTATGTGCTATTAAACTTGCATCATGTGTATAACATAATATCAGAAGGAAATTTAAATAACAACATCAACATCTTTGTTTACCAATAAAATTAAATCTTGAGTTACCCAACCAAAAATTTTACAAAGATTTTACCAAATTTAATGAATATTAATGCATAATGAAAACTCGTATAAGTATTAGTTGTCTTTATATCACAATTTTCATGAGCAAATTCTTATATGTATATATAATGAAGTAAAATGCTAAAATAAATTTGATTTATGTAAACTTCGCGGCAGCATCTAAACTTATAACTATATAATTATATGCAATTGCCTTTAAAGACACAATATTCAATTAATTTCGAATATATTTTTTGTTAAAACTCAATGATATATTATAACTCAGTTGTTAATTGACGTAAGAAACATAAAAAATAAAAAAAATGTTATTATTATGTTTGTATATAACTTTTGAGATAATCTATACTATATTATAATGCATGTAAAAGCCAAACCTTATTCCAAGCTTAACTCTAACCAAAATTAAGATAAGAAGCTCAATCATGAGATGACACATGCGTCACTTTTAACAAACTCCGCCTAACCTATAATCACTAAAAATTAAGATAATGAGCTCCAATTATAGTGGTCACGTCATTAAAATTCATCTTTATTTTCAAATTGAAATATCTTTTATCTACTTATTTTTTTTATAATCTAATTTCCCCATATTTTCTAAAATTTTATGTTCTTTAATTCAACGTCCATTTTGATATATATTTTATAAGTTTTAGTTGTTATATTTTTAGTGGGTTTATTTTATTTTAATTCAAATTTTTACAACTTCAACCTTTATTTCAATTAATATAATCTTCATTCAGAAAATCATATACTTTTGGGGAGTGTTTGAGGATAAGAGTTTCAGGGTATTTCTATATGAATAATGATGACATGACATCTTACTGGGTAACCCAAACAAACACATACAACTAACACATATACATTCGGTGTTGTGAAACTAATTTATTAAACGTAAGCAAACACATATAACTATACTTATCATCATCACTTAGATTTAGAAAATCCAAATCATTAAAGAGTCACCACCTCAAGTATATGTAATCGTTAGAAAGCTCGTAGTCGTAGAATATTTAATGTTAAGTAGTATTTAGTAAGAACACCGCGGAGGACTGACGGTCTTTACCCAATCAGACCCGATCCACGTACCGTAGGTGGCTTATTTATGTAAGAACTTTAAATACTCTCTACCTCCCAAGGTAGAGAGTTGGAGCTCATAATAATACTTTCTCTCACTAAGTTCCCAAAACCTCTAACTCTTTCTCTCTCTAAAACATCATCTTATAAGCCTCTTTGATCATTGGTTTAGTGTGTTTATGAAATCCAATATCTAACAATTGGTATCAAGAGCCATTTTTGATCATCTCTTACATATCCTTGGATTTCTAGTGGTTTTAGATGGTTTTTTAGTTTGAAAAATTTTAGTGGTTTTTGCATCATTTGGATCATTTCTAGTGTTAAAGTTTGAATTGTGGGTGTACTTTTGTGTTTAGAATCATTGTAAGTGCTGGGTTTTGTTTTGTAAGCTTGAATCACGGTGGTTGAGCTTGTTTTGATTGAAAAGTGTTTTTGAAGTTTTTCTTGCTAGCGACTTGGTTCTCAGTGATTTTCATCGTAGCTGAATTGCAAGAAAAGTTAGCGAAGTTACAAGTTAGTTGTTAGCTACTTGAGCCTAGCGACTTGTCTATTGAGACAAGTTTCACAAATAGTACAAGTGGATTCTCCACTACTGCCACTAACTTGGTGAGGTTAGCGACTTGTCGTGAATCGTAGCTTGTAGTGCAAATTGTTAGCTACTGATACTAGCTTAATTTGGATCTTAGCAGTTGTTCTTAGCAACTTAATTGTGTCTAGCTTACCTGCTTAGCTTACTTGTCAGCATAATTCTTAGCTTACTTTGGTGTTAGCGACTTGGACCTTAGCGAGTTACTCTTAGCTAATTTAACTGTAGTTAACTTGGTGCTTTTAGCGACTTGTATCTAGCTTAATTTGGTCTTAGCACTTGGTTCAATAACTCTAGCTTAATTTGGTTTTTCTACTTGTAATACGGTTTTCTCTTGATTTAGTAAAATCCCGAAAGAATCTATTTCCCGGTTTAATCATAGAGTTATAAAATCGCGTGTAATCTGTTAACATGTCTACCAACGTATCTACAATCATCTCCATCGTCACGAGGATGTTCAAGTAGCCGGTTCCTGATACTCGCCCACCCATGCTTGACAGAATCACTACTTACTCTTTGCTCAACGAATCGATTGTAATCGCCTTTGAAAGGAAAATCAACATTCTCAAATCCATTGATGAAGGACCGTATCAGATTGTGACTACAAGAGACATAATTGATAATGCCGCAGATGGAACCATGATCTTTGGATTGGACGTAACCAAATAATGCATGATGAGCTCTGGAGAAGAGAGAAAAAGAGATTCCGCTGATACAGGCCTCAAACATCATACTAATCTTCCAAAAAGACATCTACAAGCTCGATCAATCACAACATCAAGCCAAGGCTATTTGGGATAATGTCAAGATGCTTCTCTCGTGTTCCTAATTAGCAAGGAAGACAGAGAATCGCGAATCAGATGATGAGTTTGAGCACTTCAAGATGAAACCAGATGAGAGCATATATGAATACTACGTGATATTCCACAAGCTTGTGAATGACATGAGGAACATCAAAATGACCATGCCAAACATTCAACTAAACTCAAAGTTTGTGAACAACATGAATCCCGAATGGCACAAGTTTGTCACCTCTGGGAAGCTAACCAAAGGATTGAAGAACACCAACTATGAGCAATCAGATGTTCCGTGAATGAGAGACATGCAATGTTTGAGAAAAGGATTCTAGAACAGCCAAAGCCAACCAAAGTGTAAACAAGTTCCTCAAATGACTTTTACACAAATGTTGGTATTACTACCAAAGCTTCTCAAGTCATTCCCATGGGTGATGGTAATTACAACTCATCCCCGATCCACATATAAGCCTCCGCATCCCAAACAATATTCATGGAAAACTTCATCAATCAACCGCCTCTCATGGTCACCAAAACATGAACTCTTCCACACACCAACAATAACCTCGAACGATCCAATCCACACAATCAAGCAACCGCCGAGATGGAAGAAGGTTATGGTGCAACCAGTTCAAGAAAGTGATGAACAGGGAAGAGGAGGAGTGGTAGAGGATATGTGGTAAATCAATAGGGGAAAGAATGGGAATCGTCAAGCAAAGCCAATTAAGTGCTACAACTGTGGTGGTGGACATTGCTAGGAACCGCACATCTCCAAACGCCCACGTAATGCGAATACTTCAGAGAAGATGTCGCTTGTGCAAGCTCAGATAATGGAGCGCCTTTGGATGAAGAGGAGTTGTTGTTCCTTCGGGAAATGCCCGAACCTATGATGCCGATGTTGATGAACGCCAATTCAGAGATAGGTCATAATTATCAAAATGCATTTCAAGTAGCCGACCGTGATGCATTTGACTCGATGTCGATGATAAACCCATCGCCCAAACAATCTTCATGGCTAGCATCTCACCTATGGTCTCCACCACCACAACAAGTCGGTCCATCCAAAGACAAAATAATTTCAGAGGTATTAAAACTATATGATGATGTTGATGAGAAAAAGATGCATAATAAAGTACGCCTCTTGAAACTTATAAATCGATATTGAAGATGCGGGTAATAGTTATATTGTCCCATATGATCATATATGTGAATCAAAGTGAAAGTTAGATTGTACAAGTAATGCATCTTCGTGAGTCAATGATGATTATGTTTTTGATGAATACAACCGCGACCCCGATGATTCTCAAGTATCCTGAACCTAATGCCTATAAAGAACAAGTTGTTATTTATGAACAACGCGGCTAAGTTTGAGTTAACCAACGTGAGCGAAATGGATGACCAAATGCACAATTATTAGAAATAGTAATTTTAGAGAAGAAGTATTAAAAACAAGAGTTAAACTCCTTACGCTTTAAAACTCTAAGCAAAACAAGAACTTCAAGAAAATGTTAAAATGCTTAAGCAAGAATTCAATGCTAAGGAATCAAAACTTTTGAATGATTTTTCCAATCTAAAAACTTTGAAAACAAGCTGAAAATAAGTTGTAATGCATAAGGGAATACCATTTCACTACTCACTTGATCACTAAGCATAGGGTTTAAGCAAGCACAGATTCCCTTGTTGAGGAACCAAATCCAGAGGTCATTAAAAAGGCTAGAGTCGCTTAATAATGTAATCTATGATGGAAATGAGATTCTTAAACCTAGACAAAACCTATTTGTATTGAGTGCAATCGAGGAAGATAGAAAATTAGATGATGCATCTAGGGAGAAAATAAGCTAGAAGATTCTCAATGTAAAGAGAATAACATAACGATCAAACCCCATACAAAAAGGAAAATTGATTTCTGAACAAGTTTAAGCCTCAAACGTTGTTAATGCCCTAACAAGTGTTCCTGAAAAGGATTTAGATAAGCAAAAGGAGAGAATCTTGTTGTAACAACTCCTCCTTAGGAAAATGCCTTTCACACCGTGTATCCTCCCAATTCACCAATGCATTTAGTTCCTAGGACTATTGCCACTAAAAGCAAGACCTTAATCACCAATATGTTAGTTTTCAATTATTTGTTGATTTTGAGAAAACTTGTAAGAAAAGGATCACACACCATCGATAACCAAGGGGAAAGGGGTTTTGAACAAACTAAAGAATGCTATTTAACTGAGGTTATGCCTTTCTTTAAACAACTAAAAGGTCAATTTGAGAGTCTTAAAAAGGGAATGGATTCATATATTAAAGAAATGGAAAAGGAATTCGATGCAATGATAGTAGAGGTTAGTGACTATGAGCGAGAATTAAAATATAATGAAATTGAGAGGAAGAACTTGCATACCTTGAATGAGAATCTTATTTATGAATGTATTACTCAAGATGTATTTAATCGCTACAATTGTTCCATTAATGCTTCTCAATTTCATGAATTATCTGCTGTTCAAAGTCTCCCATGATCGTGTCATTGAGCTTGAAAAACTAACTCTAAACTGCATGATAAAGTTGAACAAGATGATCATGATAACCCGTGAAACAGCTTTTCTAAATTGAAGTTGAGCATCTTGCTTTGCAATTAAAATATCAACATCTAAAGAAAATGTTAAAACCTCAAATATCAAGACATCCTTGGATGCTCCCAATTTGATGCGCTTTTGAAATTAGCAAACGGATGAACAGAGCCGAGCTCATTGTAACACGAAAAGTTGAAAGCCCAAATCTCAATTAAAGAGTGAAAAGAACAATGATCGATCCCAAATGCCTCCTCCTTTATATTCTCAGTATTCTCAAACCTTTCATCTTCAAAACTTAGTTAATGCCTTACAAAAGGAAAACGAGAGTTTTCTATAAGAAAATGAAAAAGTTAAACGACACTTTAAAGAGTTATATGATTCAATGAAAGTCACTCGTGACAAAACAACAAAAAATAACGCCTTTACAAAAAGAAATTGAGAATCTGGTAAGTCGAAAAGGGAACGCCACTTGTTTTAATAAGAATGTTGCATCAAAGTCATCCTCGACCGCAAATATACGCAGTGGACTGTAAATACATTCCTCCTCATCTTAGGAATAATGAACCGGTGTTTCATGACTATTGTGCTCACCTCAAGGATAGTCTAGAATGTCTCCGTGAGATTGTAGAAGAGGATTTCATTAAAAACCTCTTTATGAGAAATTAGGTTTGCTTGCATTCGTGCCAAACGATCTCAAGAGCGCTAGAATGTGTATTGCAACATGACCTAAACCTTAGGTGCGAAAGGTAAAGCCGGATGCCTTGTTCCATGCCTAGTGCCAAACATACAAATCATTCTATGCCCGCTTAAGAAAGTGAACACTAATGTGCGCTCAAGTAGTTCGCGATCCCGACATCTAGTTCGTGAATGCAAAAAGTAGATCAACCAACTAATGTTCCCATAATCCCTCTACAGAGTAATCGCGACATTAAAGCAAGCGTCAAAGCCCCGTGCAATACCAAGCAAAAATAGGACCTCGCAAGCTAAGAATGTGTATTGAAGGAAGAGAAGATCATCCTAAGAATATTAAGTTTGAGTTGAATAAAACAAATCGTGTTGATTCTAGTATTACCTATAAGCGTACTATATAATTACTCAATTTCGCTACTATTCGCAAAACCATGTAATGATGATCGCTGATTTCGTTACTAATCATGAATGTGGTGAGAATGTCTTTCACTAATGTCAAATGCCCCGATAAAACTATTAATGTTAAAATTCAAGCTAAGAAGGCTAAAAAGGCAAAGGCGAAAGAAAGTTAGAAAACAGTGGAAACCCACAAGAAGGAAATTTAGTAATATAGGTTATCAATGGATACCTACCGCCATAAGATTAATGAGCTTTGCCCCAAAGTTGCTAAAACAATGCCCACGTAAAATGGATGCCTACAGGTAGAACTATTCCCTTAAGAAGTGAACATACTTTGAATAGGTCAAATACGCATACTAGCACCGCATCTATTCTAATGAGTCCATTGTTTCTACCCTCATGTGGGTGTTCCAATCAATCGTTATTAACCGAACCAATTATTACATGGCCCAATTTGTATCATTCTCGCTATCCATTCCCCGTCAGTATTCAACCGCAGACCAAATCGCTCGCGGTAACCGAGACTCGTCGCTCCAAGCATATGACTGGAGACCTGTCAGCGCGCTCATGGAATTCGCTAGTAAATTTATTCCGGTGACCAAGGCATACCGGAAGGTCCATCATTCTCTGCGGTCAATTACGGGCTACGAGGATATATGTTGTTTACCAGCAACACTTGGTTCAAATCTATACACCATCTCTATCGAAGATATGATGAAGTCTTCTCCAATTTGCTTGTTGTCAAAGGCTTCCAAAATCATGGTTATGGCATCGCCGTCCTCAATCACTCTGAACTTCGGAACCATCAATGATCTCTCCATAAAGGACTTAGTTGTAGGTTTACCTAGACTAAAGTATGAAAAGGGATCATCTTTGTTCAAAGATGCCAAAAAGAAGAAGTATGCCCACCACAAACCTACAAACCTTCGCTACGCAAGTTCTTCATACAAGTATATGGATTTATGTGGACCCATGAGAGTGCAAAATATCTTTTGGAAGAAATATGTGTTAGTTGTGGTTGATGATTACACTCATTCACATGGGTTAAGTTCTTAAGGACAAAGGATGAAACTCCTGATATCATCATCAAACTTATCAAATGTACCGCAGGTTCGACTTAACAAAACTGCCGTAATCATCCCAACGCATAAATGGAACCGAAGTTTGTTAATAAACAACTTAGTGAGTTTTATGAAAGTGTTGGAATCACATCAAAGAAGTAGTTCCACCTAACTCCTCAACAACGTGTAGTTAAGACGAAAATCAACTCTTGTGGAAGCCGCAAGAACAATGCCGATTTACTCAAAGGTTCCAATCGGTGAAGCCATTGCCACCGCATGCAAGTTGTTAAATATCGCTTGCTGTCCTCTACGGCCGACCACCGCCAAGCCCATAGCGCTGTATTATGGCATATATCGCTGATATAACGAGACCCTAAATTATAAAGAAATTAAATTTTTTATAGGTATTTATATATTTTATATACATATTTATAAATATTTATTAGTTTTATTGTTATATTTAATATTTTTAATGATATGATATATGATAAGTTACAATGTAATGTTATGCATGCAATTCGTATGATATCTATACCACTTGTGAATTTTTGAAAATGATACTATCGTCTAAAAATAATCTTATAACGTCTTGACCATTTTTAAATTACTTTACAAGTATTTATATTGAAATGATATCCTACGATAGTCATTTAGTGATTTATTATGAAATTATAACTTTTTTCTCAGTAAAGTAATGTTGAAATTTGATTTCATGAAAGTGACTAAATGGCCTTGAAAAACTAATCGTAAATGGTGCACATCAAATGTTAGTAAACAAACTCAACGGTTTTGGGATGCTTGTATCATTATCTCAAAGTTTTAGCATTTAAGTTTTCATCATAGAGGTTCCAATCATAAGAGAAAAAATATAGGTAAAGTATGGTAACTTTAAGGCCCAAAATATTGTTTAAGGTGGTTTTCGCAAAGTTTGAGCTGATCGAGTATTTATTCATTACAACTCATTGACTTAAGGTTGACATTTTGGAAAAACCGCTAGGCTAGGCAAACCTTTTTTACTGTAAGACATCATTTATAAAAAGTACCCGTCATTGTTAAAAAAACGACTTCAACATGGTCCCTTGTTGCCGTAGTTTATTTTTAATAGAAAATATATTAATGTTGCTTATATAATAAAGTTACGGCAACTATGTTTAACGCGGCAATTTTATCCCCACTATTTAGTCCCATGTTTTCTACATCCTTAGATTCGTATTAAAGTATACTAATATATTTTTGATAAGTCGACACATTTTGCTAATACAAATAAGCCGTAAAAACGTTTATTTATATATTTACGATCTTCTAATGTTTTGTCGATAACAAACGTAAAATCATATTAACGAAACAAATAAAATACGTAAATGGTTTGAACTAATAGTTTTTAACATATTCACATTTTCACATAAAACACTAAAACAAGTATAAGTGATTTTATGATTTAGATACATATGTACAACAACTAGTGTTTACATATTGGGTTAACATATACTTAAACTAAGTATACTAAAATGGGTAAAAACATGTATATACTAAAATGGGTAAATACAAGTATATACTAAATGGGTAAAATACTAGCAAACGGTTTTGACCCATAACCCATGGTTTTATATATACCACTTAACCAAGTTCATTGTATCTAGAAAGAAAACCATGGATCAACCCATAACCCATGACCCATGACCCATAACCAAAAATACCCATGGGCAAGAGAGGGACCACGGATCCCTAGCTTTGTGCTAGCCGGATCCCTTGTGGTAGTGATCCGTGGGATCCGGGGAATGTAAGAGAATTTTCTCTATAGATAGAGAGCCATTTCTTTCTCTTTACACATGGTTTTTCACACATACTTCCCAAAAGTATTCTAACCCTCTAACCTCAGATCTAAGTGATCTATGTAGTTTGTCTTTTGTTTTGTGTGATCTACTAGGTTCCTCTTAAAGGAAGAGATCACCACTCTTGAAGACGCGCAAGCTCAAGTCCATGAGTTGCCATGCTTCGTCATCATCAAGACAACGAAGGTTCTCTTGTTGATAGTTCTTCCTTTCTTCATAGATGTTGGGTTGAAGGCATTAGTGAAGAATGCCGAAAGTGTCAAGATGAAAGCATTAGTGAAAGGTGCTCATCATCCGTGTCAAAGCATTATTGAAGGATGCTAAAGGTGTCAAGAAGAAGGCATTAGTGAAGGGTGCCAAACGTTGTGTCAAAAAGCATTAGTGAAGGATGCTAAAGGTGTCAAGACGAAGGCATTAGTGAAGGGTGCCAAGGTTTGTGTCAAAGGCATTAGTGAAGGATGCCAAAGAATCAAATCAAGTAGCATTTGGGAAGAATGCCTAGGTCGTATAATCGATGAGGTGCATCGTTATACATATAAGTATTTGTTTATTTTGCAAGATGGTGATATCCTTGGTGGTGTTGTAACAAGGAGTGGATCTCCTTGATATTAGGTGTTGTGTTGTGAAGGGTAGTAGTTCCTCCTAATAAAGGTGCTTAGCCTAGCAACTAATAAAGGGTAGGCGACGTTGTGAAGGATTAGTTCTCCTAAGGTGTGAAAGAACCCGGTGGTTAGCCTAGCACAGTATAAAGGGTAGGCGACGTTGTGTTAGGTGTGGTTCGCCTTGGTGTGAAAGAACTCGGTATTTAGCTTTGTACCGAAAAGGTTGCTTACGGTGCTAAGGCTTCTCCGCCACAAGGAGTTGGTGTAGTGCTTACGAACTCTCGAGTAGGTGACTTTGGGAGTGGAGTAGGGCAAGGAAGGTGTCCTTGTAGCCGAACCACTATAAATACTTGTGTCGTGGTGATGTGCTTCTTACTCTTTATCTTTCATTACACGCTTATATATCTATCTATCAACGCCCAACATAAACAACCAAATAGATTGACATAAGTCGATCTAAATATTTAAAAGGAAGTTTTAAATTGGTAAAACTATTCAACCCCCTTCTAGTTTTCCCACAATTGGCATCGAGCTTCGTTACCAAGTTCTTTTTGTATATTGTACTTTGAAAACTTGATACGATCCGTGTATGTTTGAAAACTACAAAGAAGGGAATTTCTTAAAACAAAAGTCATGTTTTTAGAAATCATCATATGTTGGATAGTGATAGATCATTCTAACATTTTCCTTTGAGAAGTCTTCATACTAGGATTTGGGTATCTTAGAAGATCATGAAGTATTTCGCGCCTATGGTTTCTAAAACCATAAAAAGGGAATATAGCAAAGGATTGGGGTATCTTAGAAGATCATGAAGTATTTCGCTTCTATGGTTTCTAAAACCATAAAAAGGGGATATAGCAAAGGTATGTTTTCTTAGTTACATTTTTTGTTAAAAACGCTAAATTGCTTGTGAACAAAATGGTGATATATGCTTCTATCTTATAATAAGCATAATATGAAAAGTGTTTTAGTGATTTTTTTCTTTGAAGTTTTGTTGAGATATATGTTATTCAAGCTTGAATAAAGATTGGAATGGGTAATATAACCTCACTAAAAAGTCTACAAAGGATAAACCTTTTCGTCGGGTCAAAATATGTATTTTGTGAATTCAACGTCGATCCACGGATCCCTTGGAAAGGATCCGTCCGGATCCGAAAGTACCTAAATGTAAGAGCAAACTTTTGTTAAATTTCAAAAATTCATAACTAATTAACCGTAAGTCGTTAGAAGTCGTGCCACCTATCTTTTTAAAGGTATTTGAGTCTACTTTCATTTAAAAATGATTTCATAAACTGATTCAAAACAAAGATTTACAGAATCATTGATTTATAATAGAAAGTCATTTTTCGGTCATAACTTTTGCACAAACTTTTGATCTAATTGGAGACGGATGTTCTCATCTTTGAATAACAATGTGTCCTCTTTTGAAAATAAGGTTTTGATCATATTTATAAAAGAAACTAATCAAGCTTGGTATACATGTTTATATTTAACACAAAGCGATGAAAAGAACTTTTGTATGCTATGCTAAATGATAAATTGTCTTCCTTACATTACTTGATTATTTGCTTATCTCAAATAGCTTTTGTGCTTGTTTGAGTGATTAACATATCTGGTTTCCTTACCTTGCTATTCATTCTCTTGCTTGTCGATCTAGTAATTTTCTACTAATCAATGTGCTACTTGAAAGAGTGTTTGGGGTAACATTTAGTTGTGTAAAAAATGTTAGTTTTATAAGTTGAAAAATGTTTAAAACATATAACACACTAAAATGGCTTTTGATTGAGTTTGTCATGTGTGCAACATAAATGTTTTATGTGCCTATATGATTTCTTGATTTCATATTTTCTTGTATCGTTTTCTAAAAACAACAAGAATGTACATCGGATCATAACCTACACTTGTGTTGATGATGTACTCTCCCGTTTTCCTTTTCATGATCGCTCTCCAAGCTTCATAGTAGGATTGACAACTTGATTATTTCATCCGATATACTCAAGTAAATTATTTTGCAACGCAAATATAATTGTTCATATCCGAAAGTCCAAACTCAAAGCTTTCCAACAACATATGTTGAACTAGCTCTTCCAACCATTTTTTTGTTGTTTACCATATGGACAACTTTTAAACTTATTTTTAACATGACACCTTCGTCACCGTTGTTGTCTCAAGTATAATATTAAACGAAACAAAGTATCATCATTGTTACTCTTCGATAGGCCATTGTAGGAATATAAATTTTCCTAACTTGAGAATGAATACTGGAGAACTTATTGCACTAGAAACTCAATTTGACCTAACGGTTGAATTGATTCCTTGATAGAAGTTGGGTATGTGGAATCGCCCGTAAAAATGGTCGTGTTTAGCCGTAATTTGAGCACCACTAGTAATTATCTCATATTCATTCTCTCACTTGGGAAATTTTTACTCCTATGTTTTCCTAAAGTAAGTTTACAATGGAAATACTTTGCATTGTCTTAGGATTACTAATCAAACAAGTTGTAAAATTAATTTTCCTTTAGTTAATCACAACCACTTGCCTCATAAAGCGATTATCTTGCTTTGATTGAGAAGAGCTACATGACTTCATGGACGAAGTTCATTGTATGCTAATCACCATCCGTAATGACTATACATAGTTCATTGCTTCGGTTGGCCAAAACAACCCTATTGTCTTAAACACCATCATCTACTCTGCACGCCATTGTTAATGCAAATGATTTACTAATCTAGATCGTAAATCTATTTTGAGCTTCTTGAATAGCGGTTGTTAAGTTTGATAAACCTATGTGTTACTTGTGAGCCATTTAATTGCTTATGTGCTATTTCTACATGCTCTTAGTATGTTTTACTTGTATACATGTATGCTTACTGTAGAGATCATTAGCCTCTAAGTTCGATACTTAGAACAAATGCTCACTGTTAAGTAAAACTGTCCTAGATGCCGGATCCCTAGTTTGTAACTAGCCGGATCCCTCAAGTGAAGGATCCGTGGGATCCGAGCAAATAGAAGTGGAGTCTCAATCCTTTACACCTCAAACCATGTTCCTAGACTACTTCACACTAGCTGAACTTAATACCTTACGAACTCTTAAGTCCTTCTCAAGCTTAGTAAGCTTCATACTCACTCATAGCTCATTAAGGATCACACTCAAAGTGCTTTTCGATCTATCGTTTCACCTACACTCATTACTCTTCCGCTCTCTAGATCACTCATTATTTCTCACATGATCCTTCACATCTAGACTTAGAAATCTTTCAATTATGGCAAAATTGATCATAATCATCCTTACCTCAAAATTGGTCAAATGGATCAAATTCTATTTCTTCCACCTTAAAACCTTTAGGATCTTCTCCAAGACATTATCCTAAGTCACTATCTGATCACTAGGATCATTTAGCTCCATTTGACACTCTCAAAATTTTAGTGTCATCTTTGTTCATTCATTGGTACTCACGAAAGTTCTAATTTCTTCCATATAAGGCAATCATTAGCTACATCACTCATTGCCCTTGAACATTTAAGTACCCTTCCATTTAAAGATACTTAGGAGAACCTAAAAAGGGTATAGGCTTTAGACCTTTCAAACATCACTTCTATCCTTTCCTAGCTGCTGAGAGCCGGATCCCTAGAATTAGCCTAGACGGATCCCCCATTCAGGGAACCGAGATCCGGGTGATGATTTATGTCAACTCTTGCTCGAACAATCATTTCAAGCTCATCTTGCTAACTTGAACACTCCACCTCATCCTAATTAAATCCCTAGATCAAGAAAACTCTGTTAACTCTTGTGCATGCTGATCATCACATTCCAAAGGATATTAGAGACTTAAGTCTTGAATGCACTTGCTAAATCCTTCCCTTTATAAGTCATCTTGCTAGAATCCCTTAGTCATCGAACACAACATAATTCTTAGCATTTAGAAACCTTTTCCTTAGTCATTTCATCATGAGGAAAGCTCCTAGTGCTAACTCATCCAACCAAGAACCACCCAAGAAACTTGCTCGTGTTGTACACCAAATTTCCTCAACCGAATCATCATCTGTAAGAGATAATAAGTGCTAGAATCTCACCTCAACAAACCCAATCAACAATTGCCAAGAGAACCGCAATAATTAGCATTAAACCTTTTAGGTTAGAAAAGGGATCATCGATCTATAAACCAAACGTACCTAGTTCTAGCAAAACGTCTAAACCTTCATTCCTAGAGCATGGACTACACTCCTTCACCGAGCCTCTCTCTCTCACCCAAATCTCTATTCATTAGAGCATTCACCACCGAGAACTTCCCAATCACCAACTAGTCCATCATTGGAAACAAGGAACCACCAAGGACTTGATCATATTAAGGAATTTCCATTACCACCACTCTAATTCCTAGTAGAACCTCATCCTAAATTACTCAATGTACCTCCATCATCATTTGTAGAACCTCCTCAAAATATCCTATCAAGACAATAATTGCTCTAATTGTCTAATCACCCAAGGACTTGTTCAAGAAGTACTAAATGAGTTGCATTTCATGTTTAATCATCTTCTTGAAAGATTGGACCAAATCAACAAGTCTACTCATCCCTAGACTCAAGCACATTGTTGCCTCTTAAGCTTTGGTCACTTATTAGTTTTAGTAGAATATGGATAAATCATTCTCTTATTTTTAGAGATTTGTTGATCATCTCTTATGTTTTATTGAATGATAGTTTACTTGCCATATTGCATTGAGTATATGTTTGTTGGCTGAATACATATCTCATTTTGATGATAACATTACTTGTTACATCACCATTGCTGAATTTAATCTTCGCTATACGGATCCTCAAAATTGCCTAGACGGATCCCTACTAGAGGGAACCATGGGATCCGTGAGACAGAAAACTATTTTTCTACTAACTTGGATCACATATGCATGAAATTGTGCATTATACTTGTTTTCTAACCTTTGTTTTGTAGTTATTCAATCTACACTTGAAGCATTTGACACCCTAAAGCTAGGGGAGCTTTGTGTCAAAACAATACATTACAAATTACTTGCAATATTAGGATTACATTTTCCTACTAACTTGCATCACATCTGCAGGAAATTGTGAATTATACTTGTGTTCTAACCTTTGTTTTGTAGTATTTCAATTCACACATGAAGACTTTGACATCCTAAAGCTAGGGGAGCTTTATGTCAAAGCAATACATTGCAAATTACTTGCAATACTAGATTTATTTTTCATGACTTCCCATTGCAAAGTTGCAATCATCTAGGGGAGCACACTCGTCTCTTAGACGAAATTCTTTGCAAACTTAGTTGCAAATGATCTAGATTAGAATTACTTTCTTGACGACCTTACATAGGGATGGACTCGTCAAGGGGGAGTAAAGACGAGATCTATTCCCGTTACTTGCTCTTTATTTTTTTTTTCTTTCACATGTTTTTCCTAAAAACAATGTGTTGCTTTTCTTTTCAAACACTTTTGTTTCGACAAAAGGGGAGAAGAAAGTAAAACTACAAATTCAAAGCTTTAAAATTTTAGCTTTTCCTTAAAATAATTTTATGTTTTGTCATCAACGAAAAGGGGAGATTGTTAATACAAATAAGCCGTAAAAACGTTTATTTATATTTTACGATCTTCTAATGTTTTGTCGATAACAAACGTAAAATCATATTAACGAAACAAATAAAATACGTAAATGGTTTGAACTAATAGTTTTTAAGATATTCACATTTTCACATAAAACACTAAAACAAGTATAAGTGGTTTTATGATTTAGATATATATGTACAACAACTAGTGTTTACATATTGGGTTAGCATATACTTAAACTAAGTATACTAAAATGGGTAAAAACAAGTATATACTAAAATGGGTAAATACAAGTATATACTAAATGGGTAAAATACTAGCAAATGGTTTTGACCCATAACCCATGGTTTTATATATACCACTTAACCAAGTTCATTGTATCTAGAAAGAAAACCATGGATCAACCCATAACCCATGACCCATGACCCATAACCAAAAATACCCATGGGCAAAGAGGAGCGGACCACGGATCCCTAGCTTTGTGCTAGCCGGATCCTTGTGGTAGGGATCCGTGGGATCCGGGGAATGTAAGAGAATTTTCTATATAAATAGAGAGCCATTTCTTTCTCTCTACACATGGTTTTTCACACATACTTCCCCAAAGTATTCTAACCCTCTAACCTCATATCTAAGTGATCTATGTAGTTTTTCTTTTGTTTTTGTGTGATCTACTAGGTTCCTCTTAAAGGAGAGATCACCACATCTTGAAGACGTGCAAGCTCAATTCCATGAGTTGCCATGCTTCGTCATCATCAAGACAACGAAGGTTCTCTTGTTGATAGTTCTTCCTTTCTTCATAGATGTTGGGTTGAAGGCATTAGTGAAGAATGCCGAAAGTGTCAAGATGAAAGCATTAGTGAAAGGTGCTCATCATCCGTGTCAAAGCATTATTGAAGGATGCTAAAGGTGTCAAGACGAAGGCATTAGTGAAGGGTGCCAAACGTTGTGTCAAAAGCATTAGTGAAGGATGCTAAAGGTTTCAAGACGAAGGCATTAGTGAAGGGTGCCAAGCGTTGTGTCAAAGGCATTAGTGAAGGATGCCGAAGAATCAAATCAAGTCGCATTTGGGAAGAATGCCTAGGTCGTATAATCGATGAGGTGCATCGTTATACATATAAGTATTTGTTTATTTCCAAGGATGGTGATATCCTTGATGGTGTTGTAACAAGGAGTGGATCTCCTTGATATTAGGTGTTTTGTTGTGAAGGGTAGTAGTTCCTCCATAGTAATGGAACTAGGTGCTTAGCCTAGTACCTAATAAAGGGTAGGCGACGTTATGAAGGATTAGTTCTCCTAAGGTGTGAAAGAACTCGGTGGTTAGCCTAGCACCGTATAAAGGGTAGGCGACGTTGTGTTAGGTGTGGTTCGCCTTGGTGTGAAAGAACTCGGTATTTAGCTTTGTACCGAAAAAGGTTAAGCGACGTTGTGAAGGCTTCTCCGCCACAAGGAGTTGGTGTAGTGCTTACGAACTCTCGAGTAGGTGACTCGGGGAGTGGAGTAGGGCAAGGAAGGTGTCCTTGTAGCCAAACCACTATAAATACTTGTGTCGTGGTGATGTGCTTCTTACACTTTATCTTTCATTACACGTTTATATATCTATCTATCAACGTCCAACATAAACAACCAAATAGATTGACATAAGTCGATCTAAATATTTAAAAAGGGAGTTTTAAATTGGTAAAACTATTCAACCCCCCTTCTAGTTTTCCACATTTCATAATGCTTAAGCCTCATTTTTGACTCGTAAAGAGTGACATTTACATGCTGAAATTTCTGAAATTATTAGTTTTCGCCGTCCAAACTTCAAAAATTCATAACTTCTTCAAGTTATAACCCGTTTTAATCCGTTCAAGCTACCACGCTGCTTTTAAAGTGTATTTTCCAAATGTATAGCCCAAAATTTTTTATCCACATTTAAAATTCCAGATTTCACAATTTTGATCAGACCCTTACTTAGACTTGTCGAAATGAGTTTTTCACGCTAAAACCTATTCTAACCAAATCAAACAACTCCGCTATTCTAATCCTACCATACACCTTCTTAAGGTGTCATGGGTTCCTAGGCATCACCAAAAGTGATATGTTTCAAGGAGTAATTATAGGATAACATATATGAATTTATATAGTTTATAAACAATTTAAGTGGTATAGACATCATATAACTTGTATGTTTTACTCAAACATGATAATATGAACATAACATGAGTATGAAAGACGAAAATGAATATGAGATGCTTACTAGTTACTTGATGAGGTTTAAAAGAACAAGGGTTTAATCCTAAACACCCAAGGTTTTTATTTCACAACCTTAATCAAGAGTGTAACTAGAGTGTATAAAACTTGATTAGAAAAGTTTTTGGTGAATTCCTTCTTCTTCCTTGGTGTGGCCGGTTATGGTGCTAGAGAGAGGAAGAGAGTGTTTTTGTTTTACACTTAAAGATATTGTAAGTTGTATGTGTAGTTTAAGTGTATAATATCATTTAAGTGAAGATATTTGGCAAAGTTTGGGTGACTCATCTATGTATGTCGACACATACAAAAGACTAGATGTATTTTGATCATTTAAGCATGTGTAGGTAGAAGTAAAGGTGTAATTATTTAGGGATATTTGGTAACTTGTGTACATATTTAAGCATTTAGGGTAGCGTTAGCTAAAAATAAATTTTAACGGGTCAAGATAAAATATATTGAGGTCATAAAAATTATAAAAAATACATTTCTTGCAAAATTTGAGTGAAATAATAATTATCGTGTAGTATTTACGAAAACCGTCGTAATTATATAAATATAACAATTTAGATACAAAAATAAATTTAAAACACCGGGTAAACTCATAATATTATTTTATAATGTTAATATAAGTATAAAAATATATCGGGAAATTTTTTGGAAGTATCGGATCAATTGTTCAAAATAAATGCTTACGCGATAACGTTTATTTAATAAGAAATTATGCGTTTAATGTAAAATGCAAACCCATGCATGAACTAGTATGATGATAATGTTACTAATGATATGTAGACTAAACCTAGTCTATATGAAATGTCCTTGATGATTGTTCATGAATTCGCAGCTAAACCCCTAAGGTTACGCGAATTCGATACTTGTAAACCTAGTTTACGATAAACGATGAAATAGTAAATGTGAGAAATGACCGGAAATTGAGAATTGTGACACCCGAATCTAACAGTCCCGAGGAATTTGCTCACGAAGTTCATGAGCCGCGACCGGTCTCCAGTCATATGCTTGGAACAGCCTGAGTCCAAGTAATACTACATAACGATTTGAACAATATGCAGTTGAACACAGACAAGAATGGATAACTGGATAATTGGGATCCCTATGCAAGAATGGGTTCCACTTGGTTAGTAACAGTAATTGGAACACCCACATCAAAAATAGAAACATCCATATCATAAGTAGAAGCAATGGAATCATTAGGAATAGATGCAAGTCTTGGGTGTCAGATTTGACCTATTCAAATTATCTTCACTTCTTAAGGGAATAGTTCTACCAGTAGGCATCCATTTTCTAGTGGGCATAGTTTTAGCAGTTCTTCCTGTGGGTTTCCACTGTTTTCTAATAATAACCTATCTTTATAAACGTTCTTCCTGTGGGTTTCCACTATTTTCTAACAATCTTTCGTCTTTGCCTTTTTGCCTTCTTAGCATGATATTTTGCATTAACAAAGTTAATCGGAGATTTGACAAAGATTAGACAAAGCATTCACACTACATTCATGATTAGAAACAGAATTCAAGCAGACATCATTACAAGGTTTGCAACTAGTATCGAATTGAATTAATTACTGATTATGGCTAATACTAGAATCAACACGATTCGTTTTATTCAAGTCAAGCTTAAAGTTCCTAGATTGGTCTTCTACTCTCTTCCAATGCACATTTTTAGCTTGCGAGGTCCTATCCTGCTTGGTATTGCCTGGAGGCTTTGACCTGCTTGCTTTAATGTCACCGATTACTCCTGTAGAGGGAATTATGGGAACATTAGTTGGTTGATCTACTTTTGCATTCTGAACTAGACGTGCAAGGATCTCAGATTACTAGAAGGCACATTGATGTTCACTTTCTTAACACTGGGCCTATAATGGTTTGAATGCTTGGCACTAGGCATAGAACAAGGCATCACAGCTTTGCCTTTGGCACCTAAGGATTTAGGACATGTTGCAATTACACATTCTAGCAACTCTTGAGATCGCTTTGGCAGGAGGAAAGCAAACCTAATTTCTCTATCAAGAGGTTTGTTAATGAAATCCTCTTCGACAATCTCACGGAGACATTCTAGACTATCCTTAAGGTAAGCACAATCGTCATGAAAAGCAGGTTCATTATTCCTAAGATGAGGAGGAATGTATTTAATAGTAATGCAGTATTTGGTACGAGGATGACTTTGAGACAACATTCTTATTAAAAACAAGTGGCGCTTTCCCATTTCCGACTTCTCGGATTCTCAATTTCCTTTTGTAAAGACGTTATTTTTTCGTTGTTTTGGTCACGGTGACTTTTATTGAATCATATAACTCTTTAAAATGTCGTTTAACTTTTTCATTTTCTAGAAAACTCTCGTTTTCCTTTTGTAAGGTATTAACTAAGTTTTGAAGATGTAAAGTTTGAGAGTAATCCGAGAATCTAAAGGAGGAGGCATTTGGGATCCAATCACATTGTTCTTTTCACCCTTCAATTGAGAGATTTGGGCTTTCAACTTTTTGATCGTGTTACAATGAGCTCAAATCTGTTCATCACGTTTGCTAATTTCAAAAACTGCATCAAATTCAGGAACATTCAAGGATGTCTTGATATTTGAGGTTTTAACATTTTCTTTTAGATGTTGATATTTTAGTTGTAAATCAAAATGTTCAACTTCTAGTTTAGAAAGATGCTTTACCAAATTATCGTGATCATCCCGATCAATTTTCTCATTAAGTTTCAAATTAATCTTTTCAAGCTCAATGACACGATCATGGGAGACTTTCGAGCAAAGATAATTCATGAAATTGAGAAGCATTAATGGAGCAATTAGTAAAGCGTAAAAACACATCTTGAGTTATACATTCAGAAATAAGATTCTCATTCAAGGTATGCAAGTTCTTCCTCTCAATCTCATTTTATTTAAGTGCTTGCTCATAGTCACTAACCTCAACTATCATTGCATCAAATTCCTTTTCCATTCCTTTAATATCGGAATCTATCCCCTTTTTAAGACTCTCAAAATGATCTTTTAGTAGTTTAAAGAAAGGCATGACATCAGTTAGATAACATTCTTTTGTTTGCTCAAAACCCCGTTCCCCTTCAGTTATCCCAGTGGGTGTGATCCTTTTCTTACAAGTTTTCTCAAAATTGACAAATAGTTGAAGAATAACATATTGGCTGATTAAGGTCTTGCTCTTAGTGGCAATAGTTCTAGGGACTAAATGCATAGGTGTATTTGGAGGATACACAATCGCAGCAGGCATTTTCCTAAGGGGAGGGTTTGTTTCAACAAGATTTTCAGCTTTTTGCTTATCTAAGTCCTTTTTCCAGAAAACTTGTTCATGTGTTAACAACGTTTGAGGCTTAAATTTGTTTAAGGAAATCCAATTCTCCTTCTTGTAATCATGGGGTGTGATAATTATTTTCTTCTCTTTACATTTAGGATCATCTAGTTTCTTGTTCATCTTTTTCCTAGTGACTTCATCTGATTTCTTATCTTCCTCGTGCACTCACCCAACTAGGTTTCTGTCCAGGCTTAAGGATTTCATTGCCATCATAAAGTACCTTATGAGCATTTCTAGCCTTTTTAATGACCTCTGGATTTGGTTCCTCAACAAGGGGAATGCTATGCTTATCGCTAAGAACTCTATGCTTAGTGATCATGTGAGCAATCTGAATGGTATTCCCTTGTACGTACAACTTATTTTCAAGCTTGTTCTTCAAAGTTTTTAGATTAGAAAAATCATTCAAAAGTTTTGATTCCTTGGCATGAAATTCCTGCTTAAGTACTTTAACATTTTCTTGAAGTTCTTGTTTTTGCTTAGCAGTTTTAGAAAGCTTTTCTTGTAAGGAATTTAACTCTTGTTTTAATACTTCTTCTCTAAAATTAATTTTTCTAATGATTGTACGCATTTGGTCTTCCATTTCCTGCTCACGAGTGGTTAACTCAAACTTAGCACGTTGTTCATAAATAGCAACTCTTTCTTTATAGGCATTAAGTTCAGAGATAACAGAATCATCAGGGGCACATGCACTGTATTCATCACAAACATAGTCATCATTGACTGCAGAAGATACATCACTTGATACAATCACACTTTCACTTTGTTTCACATATTGATCATATGGGACAACATTGATATTACCCATATTTTCAATATATGACTCAATGATTTCAGTTGATTGTACTTCATTATGTATCTTTTGCATATCAACTTCATCGTATAGTTTTTATACCTCTGAGATGATTTTGTCTATGGATGGTCCAACTTGTGGTGAAGATGAGACCTTAGGAGAGACCATTGGAGAAATGCTAGCCATGAAAATTGTTTGTGCAGAAGGTCCATCATCAACATCAGAGTCGTATGCATCACGACTTGAAAGGCATTCTGATGATTATGGCCTATCTCCCTAATTACTGCTTCATCAACATCGCATCATAAGTCTTGGCATTCCCTTCAAAGAAGAAACAGTAACTCCTCTTCATCCAAAGCTGCTCCATTGTCCCGAGCTTGCACTAGCAACATCTTATCCCTGGTACTCAAGATTCGAGGACGTTTTGGAGATGTACAGTTCCTTGCAATGTGTCCCTCACCACCACAGTTGTAACATTTGATAGGCTTTGTTTGTCCTTGATTTCCAATCCTTCCCGATTCTCGATTTCCCACATATCCTCTACCGACTCCACCTCTTCCTTGTTCGTACGCATCTTTCTTGAACTGGCTGCACCATAACTTTCCCATCTCCGACAAAGGGCTTGATTGTGTGGATTAGATGCGTTTGAGATTGTTGTTGGTGTGTGGAAGAGAGTTCATGTTTTGACTAATCGAAGAGCCGTTGATTAATGAAGCTTCCTACGTGTGCATCAAAGATCGGATGTTTGAACATAGGATCGTGAATGAGTTTGTGATTACCATTACCCATGGGTATAACTTGAGATGCTTTGGTGGTAATTCCAATGTTTGAGTAGAAAGCAGTTGAATCATTAGATGAACTTGTTTCTCCCTGATTGGTTTTGAACTGTTCCAAAATCCTTTTTTCAAGCATAGCATGTCTCTCATTCTGGAGAAGGAAGGCATACAGTTGCTCATAGTTAGTATTCTTCAAACCTTTAGTGAGCTTCACAGAAGTGACAAACTTGTGCCATTCGGGATTCATGTTGTTCACAAATTTTGAGTTTAGAATAATGTTCGGCATAGTCATATTGATGTTCCTCATGTCATTCACAAGCTTATGGAATCTCACATAGTACTCATAGACACTCTCATCAGGTTTCATCTTGAAATGCTCAAATTCATCATATAGTTGTGATTCTCTATCTTCAATAGTCAATTCAGAACCTAAATGCAAGATTACACTAACTAATTCAAAGAGATAAGAGCACAAGAGCATGTTCAATGCAATTTTGACTTAAGCTAAAAACAGGTGCAAGATCAAGACTAATATGAGTGTACTTAACCTAAATGAGACTATCTCAATTGAACTAATCCTTAATTCTAACCTCTAACACAAATTAACACTTAATGCCAAACAGTCCTTATTTAAACTAGGTTGCAATCTATACTAACTTATTCTATGACAGCTTGTGCATATGATCTACCAACAATTCAGAAATAATAATTAACACTAACAGATTATGTTCTATTCTAATTATGCAATGAAACAAAGAATGAAAAATAGTACTTACAAAAGTCCTAGCCACAATGGCTTGCACAAAGGGATCAAATAGCCACTAACCTAAACTTGATATTAACCTAACCTCAATCAATTCTCAACCCAATTCCATCCATATCAAGAAACCAAATCCAAGTCACAAATGAATCAAAGTATGTTGACTTTTGTTGACCTGGGGTAATATTTGAGAGAATCTCTAAGATTGAAAAAGAAATAAGCTCACAACAAGCTATTAGAAGCTTAGATGAGCTTATGTAACAAAGCTAAGATTAATGAAAGCTTATGAGAAGAATCAAATATTTTTATTTTAAATTATTTTCTCATTTTTATTTTCTTATGATTCTTGTTTAGAAACTTACAAAAACTAAATTCAAACTGTGATGAATATTCAAATGATAATAAGAACAATAACTCAAGAATGGAACAAGAATATAAATTTAGATTTAAAAGAGAATGAAAACTGAAAATGATTTATTACTATTAAAAACTTGAGTACAATGGAGAATTCAAGATAAAGTAAATTTGACAATTTAACAATAATGAAAGCTAAATAATATTCAGAAACTATTCTACACTACTCCTAAACTACTTGAATTCAAAATGTGAAATGAAAGGGATATATATAGCCGAGCTTGAGGCTTTGGAAAGATCTGAAGCTTAGCTTGTGGCTTTCTCTCATCAACTCTCAGCCTTTAGATTATCCTCCACCTCATTCATTCAATCTGGACCCTTGGATTTACATCTCCATGTAGCTTGCACCAATCAGAGGTGAGGAATAAGGAATGTGACACACGGATTGCCAACCTGCATCCGTGGTGTCAGCTTATGTGTCGAGAAAGTACGATATTACCCTTCTATTAGACTAATTTAATCAATTGATGGCATGGGTATTTTAGGTTCTAAGGTTTTCGGTTGGGTAAATTAGGTGATTTTGGTGCGCTTGGTTATTTTATTTTATTTTGGTTTCACGGGTTAAATGGGTACGGTAAAATGGTTTAGTGATAATGGGTTTGGACCATGGGATTGGTAAACCGAGTATAATTTTAAGTTGGTTGGGCTTTGGGGAATGAATTTGGATATTGGTGTCACACCCCCAATTTACCTGTTTTGCAGCGGAATGGAATTCCTGGGGGATTGACTGTCATAGCACCACATCACAGTTATATTGAACGACCTAAAGTGTCGTTTTAAAACACATCGTTGATATTATAATAAAAACATTCAGAGTATAACATCGGTCCCAAAAGGTTTACAAAGTTTGCGGAAATACAAATATATTACAATTCCAAACGATGTTTTGAAATAAAGTGCCATAATGTACAAATATGTAAGTCGACGCTGCGACTCAAAATGTAGGTCCCTAAACCATGTCATGATGATAATGCCTCAGCCATTACGAAAATACATTGCTAATAACGGTCAACAATAATGTTGGTGAGAAATCATAGGTTTATGTAAATGTTTTATACGACTACACAAGTATAGACCATGCATGACAATCAAGTCACGTAAAAATAATGTTACAATTGCTCTAAGCCCATGACCCCGAAACTAGACTGTTCAATAATGTATGCCCCCACAGAGTGTTTGCCAGACAACTCCGTAATGATATCAAATGAAATGCATCCGTTTGCCTGGTTGGGATTCACCAACCCGGATGGAGGCGCCACCCTCGATAGATCTATCCACTCATCCTCGCTTCAAAGATTAACGGTTCATGTTCAAGTAATGGGGACTTTCAAATTGGCAAATGCGGTAACTTAAGCAATGTAAATGAATTTAACATACTTGGTATCGCACAAAAAAAATGTAGTGCAATGTATTCTCCCCCGTGGGTTTGAAATAAATTGAAAGCATGTAAAACGGGGCTATGAAAACTCACTTGGTAAACTGGAATAATGGCAAAGTGAGTACACCGAGGTTTAATGTGATGCTAACCGACCTATTATCAATGACATGATATGTCATGAGTTGCAATGTAATGTTATGCATGCATTCCGTATGTTATTTATACCATTTACGAGTTTTGAAAATATTACACATCGTCGAAAATACTCTTTTGACGCCTTGACCAATCAAAAATCACTTTACATGTTTTTACGTCAAAATGTCATCCTACAATGGTTTTATAATGATTTTTAGAGAAATTACCACTTTTCGTCGCAAAACAATGTCGTCGGAAAAATCATGAAATTAACAAAATGGCTTTGGAAAACTAGTCGTAAAACAGTGTACGCCGATCGTTAGAGAACGAACTCGACTGTTTTGGAAAGTTTGTATCGATATCTAGAAGTTTCAGTTCAGAGTTTTCGCCCAAAAGGTCTCGAACATAAAGATAATAAGGGTTAAAGATGGTGGTTTTGGCTAATTGTGTGCAGAAAATTAGTTACGGCAAGTTTATGAAAAGTGCATATCTTTGTCGTTTCAAACCGCTTACGATAATATGTCCTTAGCCTTGTATCGAAGTAAACTAATATATTTTTGAGAAGTCGAAATAATTTGTGAAGCTTAAGGCTCGCTTTTGACTCGGACAAAATAAATATAGTATGCTGAAATTTCTGAAAAATAATATATTTCGTCGTCAAACTTGTAAAATCCATAACTTTCTCGTTATAACTCCGTTTTAATCCGCTCAAGCGGCCACGGATTCGTTTTAAAGTATATTTTCTAAATATCAAGGCCAAAAGTTCGTGCCTACTGTCGGATTTTCCAGAAAATCAAAACAAGGACAGAACACAATATATACTTATCGAAAATAGTTTTTCTCGGACAAAACCTATTCTAATCCCTTCAAATCAACTCCAAAGCTAATCTAATCCTACCATAAACCTTCTTAGGGTGTCATGGGTTCCTAGACATCATCAAGACCAACCAATACCAAGGGGATAATTATAGGATGACCATATATATATATATACTCTAAAATCATGTAAAAATGGTATAAATCACATATGTCTTGCATGTTGCTCCAAAAATGAAAAGATGAATATGAAAATGAAAAGGAAACATAAAAATGATAAAATCATGCTTACAAGTGATTATGATGAGGTGAAAGTAACAAGGATTAGCCTAAATACTCTTGGTTTTTATTTCAAAACCTTATAAAGAGTATATACTAGATTGTAAATACACTTGATCTTGCAAAAATCTTTGATCCCCTTTGCTCTTGATGAGTGGCCGGTTTTGAGAAGCCAACAAGAAGAGAGAAAATAAAATTTACTAACACTTTGAAGAATGAGAAATGAATGATAATAATTTGAGGTGCAAGACTTTGTAGTTGAATGAATTATTAGAAACATAAACCATGCCATTATATTGACCACCCTCCCTTATGGCCGGTTTTAGGGGAGGGTTGTCTCTCCAATATATTATTTTTTTTTACAACTTGTATAAACTTGTGTTTAATTTGTAGAATTTGTAACTTGTAGGATAAATGGAAAATTTTGGTACAAGTAAGTTTTTAATAGGTCAAAATAGAATGTAATGAGATGATAAAAATTGTAAAAATACATTCCTTGTGAAATTTGAGTGATAAAATAATTATCGTATAATTTTTAAGAAAAACGACGTAATAATTTAATTTTAACGATTTATGTACCAAAAAAATTTAAAACACTAGGAAAACTAAAAATATAGTTTTTATAAACTAAATGTAAGTTTAAAAATACATCGGGATCATTTTTGAAAGTAACGGATTAAATGTTAAAATAATAACTCACGCGATAAAATTTATTAAATATAAAAATTACGCGTTGAATGTGAAATGAAATGTCGTGAATGAACTAATGAGATGCAAATGATGTCAATGAAATGTAGACTAATCTTAGTCCATATGAAATGTACGTGATGTCATGATCATGAATTCGCCGCTAAACCTTAAAGGTTACGCGAATTTGAAACAAGTAAACCAAGTTTACTATAAATGTTGAAATAATGAGACATGAATTGTGTCGAGAAATGACCTGAAAGTACGGGTTGTCACATTCGCCCATCCAAAAGGAATTCAGTCCCTGAATTCAATCGTTGTTAGGTCTAACGGTGTCGGTGAAAAGATGAGGATACTTGCGTCGCATCTGGTCTTCCCGCTCCCAAGTAAACTCGTGACCTCGCCGAGAATTCCAACGAACTTTCACAATAGGAATACGACTGCTTCAACCGCTTGACCTCGCGGTCCATGATTTCTACTGTGTTCTTCCACAAAATTGAGTTTGTCGTCAAGTCAACTTCGCCCAATGGAATAACAAGCGATTCGTCCGAAAGACACTTCTTCAAGTTTGAAACGTGAAACGTGTTGTGCACATGACTGAAGTTCGACGGAAGATCAAGACGATAAGCTATCGGACCAACTCTGCTCAAAATCTTGAATGGTCCAATGTATCTCGGTTCAATTTCCCACGCCCAAAACGCACCACGCCCTTCCAAGACGATACTTTCAACATAACTTTGTCACCTACTTGAAATTCCAAATCCTTGCGCTAACATCCGCGATAACTTTTCCGACTCCTTGCAGTTCTCCGAGTCTATCACGAATTTGAACAATCTTTTCCGTGGTTTCCGTACCATTTCGGACCAGTAAGTTGTGCGCCTCCTACCGGCCCAACAAACAGGCGATCGGCACTTTCGACCATAGAGTGCCTCGAATGGTGCCATCTTTATACTGGTGTGATAACTATTGTTGTACGAGAATTCTATCAATGGCAAATGGTTAGCCCAACCATTTCCAAAATCAATAACACATGCCTCTCAAAGATATCTTCTAGCGCTTGAATGGTCCTTTCACTTTGACCGTCGGTTTGTGGGTGATATGCTGTGCTCATCTCTAATCTGTTTCCGAATGAATCTTGCAATGAATTCCAAAAGTTTGAAGTAAATCGACTATCTCTGTCGGAAATGATAGAAATTGGTGCTCCGTGCCTCGAGACTATTTCCTTGACATAAAGTCTAGTGAGTTGCTCCATGGAATAAGTCTCTAATAGGTATGAAATGGGCTGATTTGGTAAGGCGATCAACAATTACCCAAATAGCGTCGTAACCTCCCGATGTCTTAGGAAGTTTCGTAACAAAGTCCATTGTAATGCGCTCCCATTTCCATTGAGGAATTTCCGGTTGTTGGAGTAAACCTAAGGCTTCGATATTCGACTTTTACCTTAGAGCAGGTAAGGCATTTGCTAACGTGACGTGGCAATCTCCTCGCTTTCATGTTCGGCTACCAATAAAGCTTCTTAAGATCTTGATACATCTTATCCGATCCTGGATGAATAGAATACTTTGACTTATGCGACTCATGCATAATCAATTCTCGTATTCCGCCATACAATGGAACCCACATTCTATCCTTGAAACATAATACTCCATCTCCGCTCTCTTTACAAAACCATTTGCGCCTTCGGGCATACCATAAAGCTTTTCACTTGGTCGATTTTCCTCCTTAAGTGCCTCGACTTGTGCTTCGTGGATTTTCGATGGTAAAGGAGAAATAATCGTCATTCCCAATGATCGAACTCTTAAAGGTTTAGGCCTCTCTTTCCGACTAAGAGCATCACCACAACATTGGCTTTTCTCGGGTGATACTTGATTTCACAATCATAGTCGCTGAGTAACTCCAACCAACGACGTTGCCTCATATTAAGCTCCTTCGGATCAAGAATATATTGCAAACTCTTGTGGTCGGTAAACACTGTGCACTTTGTACCATAGAGGTAGTGTCTCCAAATCTTGAGCGCAAAACTACGGCTCCTAACTCGAGATCATGAGTTGTGTAGTTCTTCTCATGAACCTTAAGTTGTCGAGAAGCATACGCTATCACCTTCTCGTTTTGCATTAAAACAGCCCCAAGTCCTTTATGCGGCCGCAATATACAACAAAGTTCTCAATTCCTTCGGGTAGTGCCAAAATTGGCGCACTGCAAAGCTTTTGCTTCAACAACTGAAAAGCAACTTCTTGTTTCTTTCCCCATTCATACTTCTTGTTTTTCTGTGTCAACTTGGTCAAAGGTCTCGCTATCTTCGAAAAACCTTCGATGAACCTTCGGTAATACCCGCTAGTCCTAGAAATTGTCGAATTTCCGTAGGATTCGTTGGAGTAGCCCAATCTTTCACGGCTTCAATCTTTGCGGGATCAACTTGTAGTCCATGACTATCAATGACGTGACCAAGAAATTGCACTTTGTGGTTCCAAAAATCACACTTCGAAAATTTGGCATACAACTTCTCATTCTTGAGTAGCCTTAAAATCGCCCTTAAATGCTCTTCGTGCTCTTCTTTGCTCTTTGAGTAGATCAAGATGTCGTCAATGAACACTATAACAAACTTGTCCAAATACGGCTTACAAACTCTATTCATGAGGTCCATGAATACCGCAGGTGCATTAGTCAATCCAAACGGCATCACTTGAAACTCGTAATGACCGTAACGTGTTCTAAACGCTGTTTTAATATCCTCTTCCGAACTCGAAGCCGATGATAACCCGACGGAGATCAATCTTGGAATAGATACTAGAACCTTGCAACCGATCGAACAAGTCATCAATTTGGGAGTGGGTAACGATTTTTCACCGTTAACTTGTTCAACTCTCTATAATCTATGCACATTCGGAAGGATCCATCCTTCTTCTTCACAAACAAGACCGGTGCTCCCCAAGGCGAGGAACTCGGCCTAATGAATCCTTTGTCTAGAAGTTCTTGCAATTGATTAGACAACTCTTGCATTTCGGATGGTGCTAGACGGTACGGTGCTCGCTAATCGGTGCAGCTCCGAGCACTAAGTCAATATGAAATTCTACTTGACGTGCCGGTGGAAGTCCCGGTAAATCCTCGGAAAATACTTCAGAAAATTCACGGACAATAGGTACATCTTCAAGTCGCTTCTCCTCCGACTTTTTCTTGGTTACATGAGCTAAGAAAGCAAGACAACCTTTCTTAATGTACTTCTCCGCTTTGATACTCGATATGATACTAATTCTAGTTCCACTTCGTTCCCCACGAATAATCAAAGTTTCGCCATTATAGGGAAGATGAACAACTTTCTCATCACAAATGATCTTCGTGACGATGCTTAGATAACCACCATGCCGATGACGACGTCGAAACTACCCAAATCTACGGGCATGAGGTCTATGTTGAAGGGATGATTAAGAAAATTGAATGTGCAACCGCGGACAATGGTGTTGGTGTTAACTACGCTACCATTAGCTAATTCGACGTTGTATGATATGTCTAATGTAGTTGGTTTAATGTTGAGCAAAGGTGCAAATGCATTGGACACAAAACTTTTATCGGACCAATCAAATAAAACTGAAGCGTAACGATTATTGAGAAGGAACGCACTGCTATGACATTCGGTCCTCCCTATCTTCTCCGCCTCCAATGACGAAACCCTTCCCGTGCCAAACCTCCTTGATTCGATTTGCTTGATTCATTCCCTTCTTACAATCCTTCTTGTAGTGTCCAGCTTCCAAACCAAAACATGTAACCTGTGGCCACTTGCAATCCCTAGTACGGTGACCAACTTTCTTGCAATTCTCACACGGATCGGACATCGACCGGATTGTGATGACTAAAACACTTATTACATTTCGCAAAACCCCGAATATCCTTTTCCTTCCTTTTGACCCGCAACATAAACCTTAGCAACCTCTTGCCTCTTGGGCGGTTGTTGAGTAGCATTCCTACCCCTGTTGTTGTCCCACTTGCGTTTGTTGTTGTTGCTATTGTTGTTGTAGTTGCCTCGGTTATTGTTGAAACGGTTGTTGGGGTTGTTGTTTCGATTGGTGGTGGTGTACTTACCTCTCTTCACCACTTGTGCCATCAACTTCTGAGTCACTCGAATAGCTTCCTCAATTGTTTGTGGATCAAACGAAGTCACATCTCCTTGAATAACCTCGGGAAGTCCCCCGATAAAAGCTTCTAGCAACTTTTCATTATCCGATACCATCGACGGGCATAACGCGGCTAATTCCTGAAATCTCCGAATGTATGTGTCAATATCATAACCAATAGTGACCAATTCATAGAACTCCGTCTCCAACTTTTTCACTTCCGTTCGAGGACAAGACTTCTTAGTCACCAAGCCCTTAAATTCCTCCCAAGTAAGCTTGAAAGCATTCTCCATTCCAATCGGTTGAGCATATGAATTCCACCATGACAACGCTCCATCGAGTAATGTGCTAGTAGCAAATTTGACCTTACTGTCATCCGGACAGTTACAAAGCAAAAACACCGATTCCAATTTTTCAAACCATCGAACCATGGCTGTGGCACCCTCAGTACCTCTAAACTTAGTGGGTTCACCACTCTTGAAATCCTTGTACGAACATTTCTTAACCCCAGATCCTCCGGCATTACCAGTAGCAGTAGCTAGCTAGCTTAGCAGCAGCGGCCTCAAAGCAAGCAGCAGCCATGCTTCCCTTTCGACTCTTAAAGCATTAGCAATGCTATCATTCACCAACTTTTGAATTGCTGCTTGGGTCATTTCCGTGTAACTTTCTTAGGCGCCATAACTCTTCAAAATCACAAGATGAAACAATCATGAGAACTCGTAAGTAGAAACAACCATCATACAAATATATCCACAACCACATCATGCATAAAGTAAGTGAAATCACAACGGAACAATAGCGAAATATCACAAATATAATCACAACACACGTGGATAATATACATGAAAATTTCGGCCTACATGGACCGATATCATAGATAATAATAACCATTCCTACATAGTAGAGTCAATACTTGATACATTTGTTTGTACAACAACCAAAATACAACAAGTTCTTTAAACTACGCCACACACCTTGTGACTAGGATAATAATGGTCAAAACTATACATGACAAAAGTCTACATAAGGCACCTCAAGGTGCTCCGCCGCCCTATCCGAAGATCGCGAACCTGAGTAGTCAAACTATCCACCAAACTCCTCAACTCATCAATCTGACCCTGCAAAGAAGCAATACTCTCCCTGTCCTCTAACTGCCTATTCTGAATACTCTGATGTGACAAATCAATCGAAACCCTGCCTAACACTAAACCTTCGACCTCCTCAGCAATGGGCTCAATCCTATCTACCGACAGTTCCTCCAACTGTCGTGACAACCTATCAATCTGGATCTGCTGACTATCAATACGGGCTCCTAACGCCTCGGTAGAAGGCTGTCGAGCAGCTGCAGCCTTAGAGCTCTCGCCTAACTCGAACCTAGCAGGTGGCTCGGGTTCAGTAGATGGTGGTGTCGGGATATCAAAACGAGCACGCTTTTTGGGCGGCAAGTCTGTCGTAGGTAAAGGATCTCTAAGAAAATATGATGAAGATGGTGATGATGGTAGTGATGGTGCTAGTAGTGGTGCTGGGCTAACGTGAGGAGTGGGTGCGACTTCGCCCTCCTCGAAGGGTTCGGTCTCAGTGTCGGCCATGATCAGTGGAAAAGCTGGAGTAGATCCAATGGAAGATACGATCTCAGTGGAATGTGATGCAACATCATCCATGATGGGGTTAGCTGGAACATCATCCGAGCTAGAGTCCGATGATATGGTGATGGGGTGTGAATCTGAAGACATGTCTGTGACAACCGATGTGAAATAAAAGTAAATAACCTCGAATACAGTGTAAGTGAATCCGCATGAAAAGTGAATATGTACTATGATGAAATGATGAGATGCTATGATAATGTAGCTATAGTCTAGGGTCAATGATGCAACCTAGTTCTCTATAACTCGTAGCTCGTACCAACTGTCACACCCCCATAATTACCTGTTTTGCAGCGGAATGGAATTCCTGGGGATTGACTGTCATAGCACCACATCACAGTTATATTGAACGACCTAAAGTGTCGCTTTAAAAACACATCGTTGGATATTATAATAAAAACATTCAGAGTATAACATCGGTCCCAAAAGGTTTACAAAGTTTGCGGAAATACAAATATATTACAATTCCAAACGATGTTTTGAAATAAAGTGCCATAATGTACAAATATGTAAGTCGACGCCGCGACTCAAAATGTAGGTCCCTAAACCATGTCATGAAGATAATGCCTCGTTACCGAAAATACATTGCTAATAACGGTCAACAATAATGTTGGTGAGAAATCATAGGTTTATGTAAATGTTTTATACGACTACACAAGTATAGACCATGCATGACAATCAAGTCACGTAAAAATAATGTTACAATTGCTCTAAGCCCATGACCCCGAAACTAGACTGTTCAATAATGTATGCCCCTGCAGAGTGTTTGCCAGACAACTCCGTAATGTTATCAAATGAAATGCATCCGTTTCCCTGGTTGGGATTCACCAACCCGGATGGAGGCGTCACCCTCGATAGATCTATCCACTCATCCTCGCTTCAAAGATTAACGGTTCATGTTCAAGTAATGGGGACTTTCAAATTGGCAAATGCGGTAACTTAAGCAATGTAAATGAATTTAACATACTTGGTATCGCATAAAAAATGTAGTGCAATGTATTCTCCCCCGTGGGTTTGAAATAAATTGAAAGCATGTAAAACGGGGCTATGAAAACTCACTTGGTAAACTGGAATAATGGCAAAGTGAGTACACCGAGGTTTAATGTGATGCGTTAACCGGGACCTATTATCAATGATATGATATGTCATGAGTTGCAATGTAATGTTATGCATGCATTCCGTATGTTATTTATACCATTTGCGAGTTTTGAAAATATTACACATCGTCGAAAAATACTCTTTTGACGTCTTGACCAATCAAAAATTACTTTACATGTTTTTACGTCAAAATGTCATCCTACAATGGCTTTATAATGATTTTTAGAGAAATTACTACTTTTCGTCGCAAAACAATGTCGTCGGAAAAAAATCATGAAATTAACAAAAATGGCTTTGGAAAACTAGTCGTAAAACAGTGTACGTCGATCGTTAGAGAACGAACTCGACTGTTTTGGAAAGTTTGTATCGATATCTAGAAGTTTCAGTTCAGGAGTTTTCGTCCAAAAGGTCTCGAACATAAAGATAATAAGGGTTAAAGATGGTGGTTTTGGCTAATTGTGTGCAGAAAATTAGTTACGGCAAGTTTATGAAAAAGTGCATATCTTTGTCGCTTTCAAACCGCTTTTCTACGTTAATATGTCCTTAGCTTCATATTGAAGTAAACTAATATATTTTTGAGAAGTCGAAATAATTTGTGAAGCTTAAGGCTCGCTTTTGACTCGGACAAAATAAATATAGTATGCTGAAATTTCTGAAAATAATATATTTCGTCGTCAAACTTGTAAAATCCATAACTTCTCAAGTTATAACTCCGTTTTTAACCGTTCAAGCGGCCACGGATTCGTTTTAAAGTATATTTTCTAAATATCAAGGCCAAAAAGTCGTGCCTACTGTCGGATTTTCCAGAAAATCAAAACAAGGACAGAACACAATATATACTTATCGAAAATAGTTTTTCTCGGACAAAACCTATTCTAATCCCTTCAAATCAACTCCAAAGCTAATCTAATCCTACCATACACCTTCTTAGGGTGTCATGGGTTCCTAGACATCATCAAGACCAACCAATACCAAGGGGATAATTATAGGATGACCATATATATATATATACTCTAAAATCATGTAAAATGGTATAAATCACATATGTCTTGCATGTTGCTCCAAAAATGAAAAGATGAATATGAAAATGAAAAGGAAACATAAAAATGATAAAATCATGCTTACAAGTGATTATGATGAGGTGAAAGTAACAAGGATTAGCCTAAATACTCTTGGTTTTTATTTCAAAACCATATATAGAGTATATACTAGATTGTAAATACACTTGATCTTGCAAAAATCTTTGATCCCCTTTGCTCTTGATGAGTGGCCGGTTTTGAGAAGCCAACAAGAAGAGAGAAAATAAAATTTACTAACACTTTGAAGAATGAGAAATGAATGATAATAATTTGAGGTGCAAGACTTTTGTAGCTTGAATGAATTATTAGAAACATAAACCATGCCACATTTATTGACCACCCTCCCTTATGGCCGGTTTTAGGGGAGGGTTGTCTCTCCAAGATATTATTATTATTTTTTTTTTTTTTTTACAACTTGTATAAACTTGTGTTTAATTTGTAGAATTTGTAACTTGTAGGATAAATGGAAAATTTTGGTACAAGTAAGTTTTTAATAGGTCAAAATAGAATGTAATGAGATGATAAAAATTGTAAAAATACATTCCTTGTGAAATCTGGGTGATAAAATAATTATCGTACAATTTTTAAGAAAAACGACGTAATAATTTAATTTTAACGATTTATGTACCAAAAAAATTTAAAACACTAGGAAAACTAAAAATATAGTTTTTATAAACTAAATGTAAGTTTAAAAATACATCGGGATCATTTTTGAAAGTAACGGATTAAATGTTAAAATAATAACTCACGCGATAAAATTTATTAAATATAAAAATTACGCGTTGAATGTGAAATGAAATGTCGTGAATGAACTAATGAGGTGCAAATGTTGTCAATGAAATGTAGACTAATCTTAGTCCATATGAAATGTACGTGATGTCATGATCATGAATTCGCCGCTAAACCTTAAAGGTTACGCGAATTTGAAACAAGTAAACCAAGTTTACTATAATTGTTGAAATAATGAGACATGAATTGTGTCGAGAAATGACCTGAAAGTACGGGTTGTCACAATTGGGCCAAGGTAAGTGATGGTGGATTTGGTGTGTTGGATTTGGATTGTTAAATGTATTTGATATTTATTAAGTGTAAAGGTAGTAACATGTAATTATCCAATTCTCAAGGACCAAAATTGCAAATATGTGCAAGGGTAAGGGTAAAAGGTGAAAGTTTGGAAAAGTGAAAGGTGTAAATTGAAAACTCCCAATAATGATCCCGAACTCCGTAAATCAATATCTTAAGCACAAAAATCCCTGAAATAGCATCCCGGCATCGGCTTTTGCACTCTTCTTTCTCTCGTGCTCGGTTTTCTTCGGTTTTTGCTTCTTTTTGTCTGTTTCGTTATATCCGTACCTGCACATGCATAAACTCAAGAAACACGCAAATATTAGGCATTAACGGCTCTTTCTTGGTTATTTTGGGTCTGATTTTGATAAGAAAAGGTATGTGTTTTAGCACATACCAAAATACCCCAGACGAGACCATTGTCGTGTCCCCACGCAATGCAATCAACTCACGCTTCTAAAACCAAGGATTTCAATCTCTTTCTACTAAACCTATGAAGAAGTAGCAAAGATTCCTCAAAAGAGATTAAAAAACCTTAATTCTAAAAACGCCCCGTTTACCTTTTAATTCACATATAGATATTATGATTAAGCACATTCCAATTATGAGTGACGGTTTTTTGAACTTTCATGTCGATCAATAACTCCAACATTTTTCAAAGGACACGTTAGGATCACGGAGTAGGAAACACAACACAGCGTGAAGTGACCATACGGATAGAATACATCGTCCCTGATTTTTCACAAGTCCCCAAACTAAGCGTAAAATCGAAATCATTGTTAAATATGACTCTAGATGCTAACACTACCCATGGAAGTTACTTATGTAATTAACTTTTGCTCCCATTTTCCTATTTGCCTCTAGATTTATTTTTATTAGAAATGGATTTCTCCAAATTTCTCGTTTCGATAACTTTTATTCAGATAAAGATATAAAGCTAAGTCGCTAATTAGTTATCCATCTTCCCTCGAAAACCATTGCACACAAGAATGAGGTCCACATGAAGGTCCTAATTTCACACGATTTAGGGAGAATATCCTTTTTATGGCGACCGAGACAACTCATCTACGAGTCCAGAGACGGAAGCTTTATTTAGACATCTCCGGATCCAAGTTTGGCTTAACACTATTTCAAAGACATTTGCATTTTTGCAATTTAAGCCCTTGGTCTTTTAAACTACTAACTCAACGGGATTACCGATTTATCAGAAGTTTTATTATGACTTTGAATTTTCCTCTGCTTTTATAGAAGTCTATGACAACTTTTATAGCTTTGGATTTTTAATTTTAAAACATTTGGGCTTTATTTCATGTTAATTTTTGTGCCAAACTCCAAACCCTACGGCTTTTATAACAATAGAAAAAATAGCAGCAAACTATCGGAATCAGCTTGTCTATTACACCGTATCACTGACAGTACCTCGATGTGTACCCAACTCTCATGGGCAAAGATTCTCTAAAGAAGAATAAAGAACTAACTATCGCCAAAAACTCAACATCTCTAATTATTATTAGCAGATATGGGGTGAAACAATTTTGTGGGAACAAAAAGCCATAAGTACCTTCGATGGGCTCTAAAGAGAACCAACTACTCCACGCTTAGCATCTAAACTCATAAGTAACTCTATCATTTCTCGATCTCCGCAAATTTAAAATCCCAAATAATGAGATCCGCGGATGCTTAGCCGATAATTTTTAGATTATCTATGGTTAAGGGAACAAGCTAGGGCTCAACACGCCCGGTCAAGTCAGAATTCCATTCCTACTCTCACCAGCGGAAAGTCAACAAGGTGTCAAAACATAAATTAACTTAGCAAATGCTTCGTCTAAATGAAATTAAGTACTGCATATTTAAAATCACTCAGGGAAACTTGCAAATTCTTGGCCTTGTGAGCTAAAATTCGCATTTTATAGCTTCTTGTCTAAGAGACTAGCAAACTTTTCAATCAAAAAGACTTAACAAAAGCTTAAAAATTTTTAAATTTTCTCATATATAGCACAATGTTTCTAAGGAAAAACGGGGTTGCGAGAGTACACGACAAAAATAAGCAAGTGCGGTCAAATCAAATCGAAGATTACCCTACCCAGACTAAAACGAAACATTGTCCTCAATGTTTAAAAGTAAGGGTATCACGAAAATCTAAAAGCCGTTTATTAAGTATGCTCAAAGATAAACGTTAGTCGATAAGATTTCGGATATCGGATTTCCATCAGCATCGAACATGAAACTCGAGTAGAGAAAAGACAAACTTTGAGCACGAGAGTCTTCATATCGGGAAAATCCTGGACAAAACATCACAAACAACCAAACTCGAGAAATAGAAGAGGCTAACCCCTTCACGTCACTTATTAGAAAGAAAATAGAAAGAAGATAGAAACGCTTGTTTTGTTATCGAGTCGTTAGCTTGACCCGCCCCGAATTCATTTATCCTTGGGGAAGCAAGTGGAAAAGATAATCTCCATCGGACTTTCGTCCAAGAGGTTCGGATAAACATTGAAGCATAAGAAAGTTCCACTCCGACGAGATACCCACAGTTCTCAAAAAGGAAAAGCGGTGATACCAGGGTCAAAGATGGTATCCTCACTCCCGCAAGAGTGAAGAAGAGGAGAAATCACATTATATGAAAGAAATGGAATAAAGATTTTGATAACAATTAGGATCCATTCTTCATCTTCAAAAGCAAATTCCATATAATCTTTAATTTGAATTTGATCATTTAAGCTCAAAGAGTGATTTTCAACAAAAACATCGGGAGGAAGAGACGGGGTGATGTCATCAATAACGGAACTCTTCTGAGAGAGTTGCTCTTCTCCAAAATTAAAATCTTCCTCAAGATCAAAATAGACACGATCATATTCCGGAGGAGATATGAAATGAGAGAGTTCACCGGAGAACTCCTCGAGATAATCATCATTAATCTTTCGTGGCGGCTCATTTAACGGATCTTCATTCAATAAACTTTCAATCTCTCTTAAATCGGCTTCAAAATCAAAGTTATCGTCCTCACTTCCCGGTGGAAGAGGATCGATACGAGCTAGTTCATCGGCGAACTCCTCGAGAAGTAAATCAAGAGACGAATCCTTGAGCTCGGGCTCCGGAGGATTTTCTTTAGACGGCTCTACTTCTTTAATTTCAATCGAGATAGACGGAGGTGGGATTTGTGCGGTACTTTGTGAGCTAGGAATTTGCACCTTTTCCATTATGGTCTCCGTGTCGGACTCATCACTTTCCTCATCAAAGATTTGATTGTCAAAATTGAGAGTATATTCTGAATCGAATTCAAACAAAGGATTTGTGAACGTCATTTTGAAAGTTTCTGAAATCGAATCGAAAGGTGTCTCAGATACCCTTGGGATTGGAACAAGGTCATGAATATTCTCAAGAGGAGTCCATTCGACTTCCTTATCACCCATTGACAAGGTATCCGAAGGTTCGTTAATGAGCGAAACGCAATTGGTTTCAACAATTTCCGGCGAAATTGGATCATCGACTTCTTCCAAAACGACGTCACTTCTCTCAACCGGCGTGAGTGAAAGGGAAGAGTCGGAAATGATAGTATTGGAATTGGAAGTGGGATTGCCACTCGAAGAATCGTCATCAATCTTTAAGCTCTCTTCTTCAAACGGTTCATCGTCATCACTATCGTCAGAGTCGGAATAGTAAAAGGCGGGTGGATAACTCGGTCTTTGTTGATAATGGTGACTGATATATCTTTCTTGCTCGCCAAAGACGTCAATTTGTGCACTCATAACAGAAATTTTCTCAGAATAATGATCACTCAACATAGTGGTAGAATCGTAAGGAGCGTCAGCATCCCACTGATAATGATGTCGTGTCATATTCTCGATCAAATCGTAAGCTTCTTGAGGAGTCTTCCGCATGAGATTTCCACCAGCTGCCAACATGATTTTGTCTCGATCAATCGTAGTGATACCATGATAAAAGGTTAGGATTTGATCAAGAAGCAAAATTCTATGATCGGGACATTTCTATAATAATGATTTGAATCTTTCCCAAGCTTCAAATACGGATTCCTTGGGTAATTGTTGGAAATTAACAATTTCTTTCCTCAGCTGCATCGTTTTCGAATATGGAAAGTATTTTGAAAGAAACTTGCGAAACATCTCTTCCCAAGTATGAATTGAATGTTTTTGAAGAGTATAAAACCAAGATTCGGCTTCGTGGGTTAAAGAGAAGGGGAAGAGATTCAATCGGATATCATCTTGAGAAACGTCACGTTGCTTCATGGATTGAGTGATAGATAAAAACTTGTTTAAGTGCTCATTAGCATCTTCGTTGTTAAATCCATGGAATTGGCAATGTTGTCGAAGAAGACGAACCATACGATTTTTCAATCTAAACTTGGTTCCTGGAACGATCGGTCCTCCTCGACCAATAAGTGATGGACGATAGAAATCCTCCATGGTCCGAGGATCATGGGGATCAAAGGGTGAGAAATCGAGCATTGTGGAGAATTAAACAATTTAGAGGATAAAGAGAGAAGAATTAAACATTTCAGAGGAAATCGAAGATTATTTTTGGGTTTTTATAAAATCAAACATAAAAAGAAAACAAATTTTGAAAAGGAAAATCTTTTTGGGCTTTTATAAAAGAGATATTTACAAAAACAACGATAACTTCACTCGGGGAAGGATCTTCAAAAACACGCGAATCGGGATGGAATCGGAAACTCACTACATGCCCTCCCCGGCAGCGGCGCCAAAAATTGATTCGCTAGAAATCAATAATAAGAGAAGTTGTGTAGTATACGGGTAACTCAAACGTGTTAGGTTTGAGCACCGAGATCGTTCCGAACGAGGGTTGAATGGAATTTCCAACTCACGTCGCGATTATCGGGATTTGAATGGGAAAAGGGGATAATTTGAAGTTTTCTAAACTACGGGGCAAGGGAAGCATAAAAGGGAAATTACACTACGGGAAATCCTAAATACGCAAATTATACTAAAACGTATTAAATGAAACGTAAATAAAATGCAACTACGTCTAATCTACATCCTAAAAATAATCTAAAATTACTTTTAAGCTAAAATGATATTAGAAAATTAACTAAGAATTAAAACTAATTTTTATGATTTTTCTGGAATTTATTTGAATTAAAAACTAATTTTAAACTTTAAAAACTAATTAAAAATACTAAAAATTATAAAAATAAAAGTGAAAAATATGAAACTATTTTTCAAAAATATAAAATAACTAAAAAGACTTTTCAAAACTGGAATTTTATTTTTCTGAAGATTTTTCTATTTTCTATGAATTAAAATCTAGTGAAAACTAATTAAATGGCTAAAAATTACAAATTAAACTAGGAAAAAGCTGGAAAAACTATTTTTTTGCTTTTTATATTTATCTTAATCTATGAAAATTGAAAACTTATTTTTTTAAACCTTTTCTGAATTATTTGTATAAAAAGGGAATTAAAAAGTCTTAAAAACTGATTTAAAATAAGAAAAATATCAAACAGTGATGAAAAATTATGAAAAATTCAGTAAAATTCTAAAATGATATTAGGAAGCAAGGAAAAATGAGAAAAGCTACTTTAGTATGCTGGAAATATAAGCTAATGTGAAACTGCTATCTAATAAGCTAATTAAAATAAGCTAAAAGCAATATTACTGAACCAGAAGCTACAAGGTACTAAAATAAGCTAAAATGAACTTAATGTAACTAAGATCTACCTCTGAAAAACAAGCTATAAAGATTTGAATGGAAATAAGCTAAGTTGCCAAACAGGCCTGAGGTGCCATATTTAAGCTAATGTACTAGCTAACCTAATAAGCTAATCAGAAAATCAGAAATGAGGAACTTAAGGCAACCAACCAAACTACAACTAAACCAAATTTGAGCCCTAGATAAGCGAAAATGAAACCTGTGCATGGCCTGCAAGGGTCCTGCTTGGACACCACTGAGTGCACAGGGCAAATCAGGTAGGATTAATGAGCTTATTCGAAGCTTATGAAAAATCACAAAAATTCCACAAAAATGGTTTCTCAAAACTTGACCAGTTGAAGATACTTGTCCCAAAATCTCACTAGCTATGAACCAGAAATGAGTCCATGAAAAATCAACAAAGTTTAGCAAAAACTGAGTTTTCCATTTTTTATTTTTTTTTTACTTTTAAACAGTTATGTAAATTTAACTTTTATGAGATTTGGATCAAATTTTTGAACTGAGATTAATATTTTATGATGAAATAACACTGATGCAAGCTAAGTTAAACTACTTATAAACCTAAATGCAAGATTACACTAACTAATTCAAAGAGATAAGAGCACAAGAGCAGGTTCAATGCAATTTTGACTTAAGTTGAAAACAGGTGCAAGATCAAGACTAATATGAGTGTACTTAACCTAAATGAGACTATCTCAATTGAACTAATCCTTAATTCTAAGCTCTAACACAAATTAACACTTAATGCCAAACAGTCCTTATTTAAACTAGGTTGCAATCTATTCTAACTTATTCTCTGACAGCTTGTGCATATGATCTACCAATAATTCAGAAATAATAATTAACACTAACAAATTATGATCTATTCTAATTATGCAGTAAAACAGTAATGAAAATAGTACTTACAAAAGTCATAGCCACAATGGCTTGCACAAAGGGATCAAATAGCCACTATCCTAAACTTGATATTAACCCAACTGAATCAATTCTCAACCCAATTCCAGCTCAATATCAGCAAACCAGATCCAAGTTCACAAATGAATCTGTATGTTGGCTTTTGTTGACTGTGGTAATATTTGAGAGAATCTCTAAGATTGAAAAAGAAATAAGCTTACAATAAGCTACTAGAAGCTTAAATGAGCTTAATGAATTAGTAGCTAAGATTAATGAAAGCTTATGAGAAGACTGAAATATTTTTTTATTTTTCAATTATTTTCTGATTTTTTTTTTATTTTTCTTATGATTTTTGTTTAGAAACTTACAAAAACTAAAATCAAATTGTGATGAATATTCAAATGATAATAAGAACAATAACTCAGTAATGGAACAGTAACACAGAAATTTAGATTTAAGAGAGAGTTAAAACTGAAAATGATTTATTACTATTAAAAACTTGAGTACAATAGAGAATTCAGTACAGAAAGTAAATTTGACAATTTAACAATAATGAAAACTAAATAATATTCAGAAACTATTCTACACTACTCCTAAACTACTTGCTTACAAAAGTGAAATGAAAGGGCTATATATAGCCGAGCTTGAGGCCTTGGAAAGATCTGGAAGCTAGCTTGTGTGCTTTCTCTCATCAACTCTCAGCCTTTAGATTATCTCTCCACCTCATTCATTCAATCTGGACCCTTGGATTTACATCTCCACGTAGCTTGCACCAATCAGAGGTGAGGAATGAGGAATGTGACACACGGATTGCCAACCTGGCATCCGTGTGTCAGTTATGTGTCAGAGAAAGTACGATATTACCCTTCTATTAGACTAATTTGATCAATTGATGGCAGGGGTATTTTAGGGTTCTAAGGTTTTCTGGGTTGGGTAAATTAGGGGTGATTTTGGCGCGTTTGGTTATTTTATTTTATTTTGGTTTCGCCGGGTTAAATGTGTACGGGTAAAATGGTTTAGTGATACGGGTTTGGACCATGGGATTGGTAAACCGAGTATAATTTTAAGTTGGTTGGGCTTTGGGGAATGAATTTGGATATTGGGCCAAGGTAAGTGATGGTGGATTTGGTGTGTTGGATTTGAATTGTTAAATGTATTTGATATTTATTAAGTGTAAAGGTAGTAACATGTAATTATGCAATTCTCAAGGACCAAAATTGCAAATATGTGCAAGGGTAAGGGTAAAAGGTGAAAGTTTGGGAAAGTGAAAGGTGTAAATTGAAAACTCCCAATAATGATCCCGAACTCCGTAAATCAATATCTTAAGCACAAAAATCCCTGAAATAGCATCCCGGCATCGGCTTTTGCACTCTTCTTTCTCTCGTGCTCGGTTTTCTTCGGTTTTGGCTTCTTTTTGTCTGTTTTGTTATATCCGTACCTGCACATGCATAAACTCAAGAAACACGCAAATATTAGGCATTAACGGCTCTTTCTTGGTTATTTTGGGTCTGATTTTGATAAGAAAAAGTATGTGTTTTAGCACATACCACTAGCCGTAAGATAGAGAAGACTAACAATCATGCCACGGTATTTTGGGTTATCAACGGATTCACTGTCTTCATCTTTTATAAGTTTAGTATCGGATGACATTGGTGTTCTTATTGGTTTTGACTCTTCTAAACCAAATTTCTTTAACATTTCTTTTATGTATTTGGATTGATTAAAGAAGATACCATCTTCTAGTTGTTTGATTTGTAGACCGAGAAAGAAACTTAGTTCTCCCATCATAGTCATTTCAAACTCATCATGCATGATTTTTGAGAAATCATCACACATGTCTTGACAAGTCGACCCGAATATAATATCGTCCACGTATATTTGAACAATAATTATATGTGATTCCTTTTTCTTGGTGAAAAGTGTATTATCAACTAACCCCGTGGTGTAGTTGCTTTTATTAAAAATGATTTGAGTCTATCATACCAAGCTTTTGGGGATTGTTTAAGACCGTAAAGAGCTTTCTTTAGTTTATACACGTGTTTAGGTTTTTCAAAATCGATAAAGCCCGGAGGTTGAGCTACATAGACTTCTTCATTAATAAAGCCATTTAGAAAAGCACTTTTAACATCCATTTGAAAAAGCTTAAGATCATTAGCACAAGCATAAGAAATAAGTATTCTTATAGACTCTAATCTAGCCACGAGAGCATAGGTCTCATCAAAGTCTATGCCTTCTTGTTGATTATACCCTTGGGCAACGAGTCTAGCTTTGTTTCTAGACACTACATCATTTGCATCTAACTTGTTTTTATATACCCATTGAGTTCTGATTTTGGTTTGGTTATTAGGTGGAGGGACACGTGTCCAAACATCGTTAGAAACAAATTGATTTAACTCTTCTTGCATAGCCATTACCCAACTTTCATCTTTTATGGCTTCGTGCGTATTTTTAGGTTCTATGGTTGAGACAAAACAAAATAAACTACTTTGGTTTTAGACTTGAGATCTCAAGGTTATTTCATTTAACTTTCCTAAGACCTTATCTACGGGATGATCTTTAGACTTTTTAATATTGATGATTTCATTGTTTAATGGTTCATCTTCTTTGTTTATATTTTCCTTGATTTCTATCGCTTCACTTTCGATTATCTCGTCATCGATAAGAGGCTGGGTAGGTTTAGGTGGACTTTCATCAAATTTTACGTTTAATGACTCTTCAACCTTCATTGTTTGTATATTTAATATAACATAAGCTTTACTAATAGGAGAGTAACCTAAGAAGATACCTTCGGTTGATTTAGGATCAAACTTAGTTCAGTAATATTTAGTATTAAGTAGGAAACATTTGCTACCAAAGACTCTAAAATGTTCTAACGTAGGCTTTTTTCCTCGACGTAACTCGTATGGAGTTTTACCTAAGAATTGTCTAATTAAGACTTGGTTAAGTATGTAGGTTGATGTGTCAACGGCATTGCACCAAAATTATTGAGAAATAGATTGCTCATTAATCATGGTGCGACTCATTTCTTGTAGGGTTCTATTTTTCCTTTCAACTACCCCATTTGATTGTGGAGTGCGAGGAGCCGAGAAATTGTGAGTAATACCATTAGCATCACAAAAAGCTCCAAATTGCGCTTCATTATCAAATTCCCTATCATGATCCGTTCTAATAGACATTATAGGACTTCCTAACTGTCTTTGGATTTTCTTACTTAATATTTCAAAGTAATCGAACATTTCAGTTTTATTCTTTAAAAATTTAGTCCATGTATACCTAGAGTAGTCATCCACTATAACCAAAGTATAGTAGTTACCTCCATAACTTTGAATAGCGGATGGACCAAATAAATCCATGTGAAGTAGTTCTAGACACTTAGTAGTAGAGACCATATTTTTAGCTTTGTGACTAGCATGGACTTGCTTTCCTACGTTACAAGCATCACAAAAATGATGTTCGTATTTTAATTTTGGTAGATCTCTTACTAGTTCTTTAGATGATAGCGATTGAAGAAGTCACATATTGGCATGACCCAATCTTCGATGCCATAAGGTCGAAGTATCATCCATAGAAGTAAGACAAAGTTTGTCTTTAGGTTCATTACCGATTTTAATGACATAGACTTTGTATTTTCTAATGCCTCTTCCTATAGTAATACCGTTTCTCAATATTTTACTACTGGTTTCACTGAAAAATACGTTGCACTTTTTATCACATATTTGTCCTATACTTAGAAGGTTGAAGTTTAGGTTTTCTATGTGACACACATCGTTAATGGTTAAAGATTTGTGAGAAATTGTACCTTTACCGATGATTTTGCTCTTGCTATTACCAAATATCACATTCCCTCCATTGAAAGATTCGTATGTGGAAAACAGGTCTTTGTTACCGGTCATGTGCCTCGTGCACCCGCTATCCTTGATCCATTCATCCGGATCTAGGTCGACCTTTAAGCACACCTAAGAAAACAATTAACTCAAATGTTTGGTCCCCATTTGTTCATGAGGCCATTAGTGTTATATATTTCTTTCATGTTAGGCATATATGGAAATGGTGAGAATGCATTCCACTCCCCATTCATTCATGTTAAGCAATAAGTAATGTAAGTTATGAAAGAAAGTAAAGTAAATGATAGAAATGACACAACCGATTTATAATGGTTCAGCTACAAGGACACATTTCTTGCCCTACTCCACTCCCTGAGTTACCTACTTGAGAGTTCAAGCACTATGTCAACAAGCTCCTTTAAATTTGGCGGAGAAACCTCACAACGTCGCTTACACTTTTTCTGGTACAAAGCTAAATACCGAGTCCTTAACACGGAGGACCAAACCAACACAACTATAACACAACAACTATTTGAAATATGAAATACAAGATCTTGCTACAGAAATCTTGTGGAGGATCAAATCAATCAAGGACCCCTTACTTGGATGACTTGTAGTATCTCGTGATCTCGCCTTTGAGAAGGGCCTATATGAGAATCATAACAAAAGAAATAAGAACTACTATATAGATCAAGAGATCTGAGATTAGAAGAGAGAAGTAATATATGAGAGAGTTTGTATGAAGAGGGGTGAGTTACAATGAAGAAATGGCTCACTATATATAGGCAAAAAATTACTACTGTTCCCCGAATCCCACGGATCCCTTACATGACGGATCCATCCAGTGTAAACTGGGGGATCCGCCAGACGCTCCCCCTATTTGGGTTATGGGCATGGATCATGGGTCATGGGTCATGGACTTTGGGTCATGGGTATCCAAATAGATACAATGTATCTAGACATTGGATCATGGGTATGAGTTATGGGTTATGGATTTGCTCCATGGGTATGGGTCATGGGTTATGTTTTTTATCCATCCTAATAAATTATTACAACAAATGAATTATTACAACAATTTATGTTAAATGACTATATATGAAAATGCTTTACAAAAATAACATGTATCCTTATAATTTTACTTATGATAACTTTATATTTGTTATCAACAAAACACAAAGAGGTCGTTAAATACGAATAAACGTTTTTATGATTTATTTTTATTAACAAAAGCTATAGATCAAATGCACACCAAAAGCATTATCCCTATATCTACAATGCATAAGAGAATTGGCAATGGGACTAGCACAAGATTTTGGACGGATATATGGGTTGGCAATTTAAGTCTCAAAGATAGATTCCCGTGAGTTTTCACTTTAGAGTTGATCAAAGATTGCATGGTTTCTGATAGATGGCATGAAGATAAATGGAATTGGAGTTGGAATAGAAATATGCCAATTATGGGTCGTACGAGTAAAAAATTCATTGAGCTTCAAAACGTGCTTCAGAATTTGGAATGGTCTGGTAACGAAGACACATGGTTACGGGATCTTGATCAGAATGAATTTTTCTCGGTATCAAGTGCTCGAAATCATATAGACAATATCATGCTTCATTCTGGTGTTCGGCCAACTAGATGGAACAATTGTGTTCCAATAAAGGTAAATATTATGGGTTGGAGAATAAATCTGTATCGGTTGCCTACTCGGAAAAATCTAGTTGAGAAAGGGATCGATTTGTCTTCTTTGCTTTGCCCGATGTGTGGTGACCATATTGAAGATATTTCTCATGTGTTTGTCCGATGAGAAGTTTCATGTCATACGTGAGAGAAAATATTCACATGGCTTGATATTTCTACTCCTGTTTTCGTCTGATTGACGATATTATGGATTGGGTAGACTCGGTTCAATTAATTCACAATCGGAGGAAAATTTAGGAAGATGTCATGTTAACGACTATGTGGGTGATTTGGAAGTTTCGAAATAACATGGTTTTCGGTGATCTAAAGATGAAGAGAAGTACGATATTTGATCTTATAGTGGCTAATGTGTTTGAGTGGCGTTCTTCTAGAAGTAAAGTTTGTTCTAAAAATCAGACATTGTGGCTTCAAAACCCAATGCTTTATATTATGTAATTTTGATTCTAGCTTCTTGCTAGTTTAATAAAATTTAGCCGTTCAAAAAAACATATAACTAATATAATTAGACGCCCTCACGACCATGATTCACATAAGCTGGTAAAGTTGCATTGGGAACTTGGACATAACTGTTTCAAAATTTGCTAGCATTATTCACCTTTCCTCACAAGTTAAGGGCTCGTTTGGTTTGTAGATGGGTTTAGATTAAGATTTGGATTTAAATGTAAAGTTGTAGATTAGGATTTGGATTTTGATTTGATTTAGGATAGATAAAAAAGTATTTAATAGTGATAATTATGTTATATAATAATTTTGTAATAAAAAGTATTATTATTAAAAATAAATATAGAGATAGATGAGAGTAGAGTTATAAGTGGGCTCACTAAAAACATTAATATTTATCAAACCCCACCCCTCCCCTCTTATAAAACCCTTCAATTTGGCATTTGAAATTTAAATTCCAATGACAAATTTTCAACCAAACAAAGGTTTTTTCTTTCTAAATTCAAAACTCACTCAAAACCCACAAACCAAACGGGCCCTAAATAGTCTATGTCAAAGTAATGAGTAGTAAAAAACAGCAACTAAATCGAATGAACTTAATCAAATTAACATGGAAAAATTGTGGAAAACTAGAAGGGGGGTTGAATAGATTTACCAATTAAAACTTCGTTTTAAAATATTTAGATCGACTTATGTCAATCTATTTAGATGTGTATGTTGGATGTTCATAGATAGATATATAAAAGTGTAATGAAAGATAAAGAGTAAGAAGCACATAACCACGACATGAGTATTTATAGTGGTTCGGCTACAAGGACACCTTCCTTGCCCTACTCCACTCCCTGAGTCACCTACTCGATAGTTCGTAATCACTACACGACACCAACTCCTTATGGCGGAGAATCCTTCACAACGTCGCCTACTCTTTTTTCGGTACTAGGCTAACCACCGGGTTCTTTCATCAAGGTGAACCACACCTACCACAACGTCGCCTACCCTTTATCCGGTACTAGGCAAAGTACCGATTTCCATTACAATGGAGGAACTACTACACAACACTACACAACACCTAATCCCAAAGGAGACCCCACTCCTTATTACTACACCATCAAGGATATCAACATCCTTTGAAACAAACTATCACTATTTGATAACGATGCACCTCATCGATTATACGACCTAGGAATCCTTCACTAATGCCACTTGATTTGACTCCTAGGCATCTTTCACTAATGCCCTTGGCACGAACGCTTGACACCTTTCACTAATGCCTTCGTCTTGACTCCTTTAGCATTCTTCACTAATGCCTTTGACACGGACGTTAAGCACCTTTCACTAATGCTTTCGTCTTGACTCTTTCGACATCCTTCACTAATGCATTGGACACAACACTTCTTTGGAGGAAGAAAGAAGTATCAACAAGAGAACCTCAGTAGTCTTGATGATGACGAAGCATGGCAACTCATGGACTTGAGCTTGCTCGACTTCAAGTAGTTGTGATCTCGCCTTTAAGAGGAACATAGAGATTCACACAAGAACAAAAGACAAACTGCATAGAAAGATCCCTTAGGATCAGTGGTTAGAGAGTTACAATACTTGGGGAAAGTATGTGTGGGAGTGACAGCCCAAAAGGAATAAATTTCTCACTATTTATAGAAGAAAACTAGTTACTGTTCCCCGGATCCCACGGATCCCTCCCTTAAGGGATCCGTCCAGTGTATTAACTAGGATCCGTGGGACGCTCCCTTTTGCCCATGGGTTTTTTGGTTATGGGTCATTGGTCATGGGTTATGGGTTGGTCCATGGGTATTTCCTTAGATACAATGTATCTAATAGATGAAATTCATCTAGTCAAATGGATATAGGTCAATATCATGGGTTATGGATATGCTCCATGGGTTGTAGTTTTTACCCATTATAATACATACTAGTTATGTATATATTTGCCCAATATGTAAACACTAGTTGTTGTACATATGTATTTATTTAAATCATAAAATCACTTATACTTGTTTTAGTGTTTTATGTGAAAATGCAAGTGTGTTAGAAAACTATTGGCTCAAACCATTTACGTATTTTATTTGTTTCGTTAAAATGATTTTACGTTTGTTATCGACAAAACATTAGAAGATCGTAAAATATAAATAAATGTTTTTACGGCTTATTTGTATTAACAATCTCCCCCTTTTTGTTGATGACAAAACATAAAATTATTTTAAGGAAAAACTAAAATTCGTAAAAGTTCAAATTGGAGTTTTTACTCTCTTCTCCCCCTTTTTGTCGAAACAAAAAGAGCGTCGAAAAGAAACTAACACAATGTTTTAAGAAAAACATGTAAAAGAAAAAAGATGTGGAGAGCAAGTGACGGGAAGAGTTCTCGTCTTAACTCCCCCTTGACGAGTTCATCCCTTTGTGAGGGCGTCAAGTAAATAAAAACTACTAAGCTAATGTATTGCACCTATGGTTGCAAAGGGTTTCGTCGTAGTGACGATAACGCTCCCCCTTAATGATTGCAACTTTGCAAGGGGACGTAACGAAATGTAATCCATATGAGGATTGTATTGCAAATGGTTTTGCAATGTATGGTTTGACACAAAGCTCCCCCTAGCTTAGCGTGTCAAAGTCTTCATGTGTATTTTAAAAATCTACAAAATAAAGGTTAGAAAACAAGTATATAGTGCATAATTTCCAGCAAATAAGACTCAAGTTAGTATAAAATTGGTCTTCTGTTGCACGGATCCCACGGTTCCATTCTTGGAGGGATCCGTCTTGCCAAATTCCAGGGATCCGTCTGTCTGATGACAGATTTCAGCAATGGTGATGTACCAAGTAATGTTAACATCAAAGAAAGATATGTATTCAAGCAACAAACATTTGCTCAAAGCATTATGGCAAATAAGCTATCATTCAATAAAACATTTGCTCAAAGCATTATGGCAAATTAGCCATGTAATACATATTCTTCTAATACTAATGACTGACCTAAACTTAAGAAGCAACCATGTGCTTGAGGATGATCAAACATGAAATGGGATTCCTAAACGCTCTAAGTTAAGTTTGAGACTAGGACACCGTTTTAATCCTTAGGCTCACGGTTTTTTAGGTTTGTTAACCTCATCGAAACGTTCGAGGAGGTGATAAAACATGAAACGTTGCTCTTCACGTAGTTCATGTATCAACCTTTCAACATGTTGACAATGATAGCAATCCTTGTCATGGTTTTGAACAGATGGTGGTAAAGGTTGAGCGTCTTGAAGCGGAGGGGTCAAGTGAGGTAGGTTGAAGATCCTCAAATGAAGGAGGAATTGGTGGAGGCACATTAAGTGGTGGCTCAACAAGGGTTGATGGTGGAGGTAGGGAAGTGTCAACTTCCATGTGGTCAGGTGGTTGACTTTGATGTCTCCTCATAATCCAAAATGAACCATTAGAGGGAAATGGAGAAATGGACATCGGTGCAAGTGTTGATTCAACACCTTGGTTTTGTTGTACAATCTTCTCTATTTGTATAACGATGCACCTCATCGATTATACGACCTTGGAATCCTTCACTAATGCCACTTGATTTGGCTCCTAGGCATCTTTCACTAATGCCCTTGACACGAACGCTTGACACCTCTCACTAATGCCTTCGTCTTGACTCCTTTAGCATTCTTCACTAATGCCTTTGACATGGACGTTAACCACTGTTGGAATCACTCCTAAACCTTAAATCAAGTGTTAGTGATTCATATGTAATAGTTAGCTTAATATGGCCTTTATGTTAGTAATTAGCCTTAGGCTTATGTAGAAGGCCCATAAGCCTAGGCCCAAGTCCAATAAGGAAAGGAATGGACTAGGAGTGTTGCCCTAGCTCCCTCTCCTATAAATACTATGTAATAACCCTCACTTGAGGGTTGGTTGTTCAATTTATTCACTTTCACATTCCTATGCCTAACTCTTCAACATTTATACGTGTGTGTGTGTGTGTGTGGTATTGTTCAACCAATCATTCTCTCTTCTCTACTTCTTCATATTGATGCTTGTGTTACATATATGGTGACCTAACAGTGGTATCATTCGCCATCTAGTTGGGTGAAACGGTTTGTTTTTGAAGTCTCTTTTCATACGCATAAGTTTCACGTTTTTCAATCTTTCATACGCATAAAAACTTATTTTTTTCACTTTAAAATCCAAGATTCTTGTACTTTAAAGGTTATTTGGTGATAAAGTTTAAGTTTTTGGCAAAAAGTTTGAAACTTTATGTGTATTTCATTGTTTTTGAGCTTGATTTCATTCGTGTACCTCTTTCTACTCGTAAGGTGAAAAAGAGTTTTGGATCATCAAGTTTTAAACTTTCTTGTTATTTTGGTGATATTGAAGCTATTTCATCATAAAAATCAAGTTTCTAAACACTTTTGGGCATAAAATCAGTTTTTGGTACTTTCTACTCGTAAGGAAACCCTAAACTTACGCATAAGTTTTTCAAGGTTTGATCTTCAGTGTTCTTGGCTTACTCAGTGTTTTCTTGCTTGGATAAGCCTGAAAACACTTCGACTTTGGATATCTTTTACACTGTGATAGTGTAAAGGATTTTTGGGCAAAACCCTAATTTTACGCATACGCTTAAACTTACGCGTAGAACTCTTTACGCATAAGCTTTTTCTTACGCCTAAGCCTTGTCTTACGCATAAGCTAATCTTACGCATAAGTTTTCTACATCTAACTTTCAGTTTACGCCTAATCTTAGTGTTTCTCAATTCTTACGCGTAAGCTAATCCTACGCGTAAGCCCTATTCTTACGCGTAAGTTATCTTTTACGCATAAGGTTGAGTATTACGCATAAGGTTTCCTCTACGCATAAGCTGGTTTTCTACGCCTAAGCACTTCTTCAACAAACAACAAGTTTCATTCGACTACAAAGATCCATCAACACAAGTTATTTAAAAAAAAACAAAACAAAAAAACAAAAAAAAATTTTGGTTTAACTGCGAAAAAATTTGGCGGGAAAATTTGAGTAAAATTTAATTTTTAGGGGAGACTAAACGTTCAATTTTTACGCGAGATTCAAATTTTGGTTTAATTGCGAAAATTTTGGTCAAAAATTCAAATTTTTGGGCCCAAATTCAAATTTTTCGGGTGAAATTTGGCGTCAAAATTGTCATAACTCAAATTTTTCTTACAACCTTAGAATTGAATTTTATAGTGAATTTCAAATTTTGAGAGACAAAATTTTTCAAAATTATTTTTGGAGGGGAAATTGCAATTCACTATATCGGCCTTCTGTGTGCTATATCGACTTCGCACCTTTTCTCTTTGATTCTTCTGTAGGAGAGACAAAGTGTTTAAATCAATGTATTCTGATAAAGCATTTGTGGAATTGGAAGAAGGATGCAGGGAAATTAGAAATGCACTATATCGGCTTAACAATTCCAAGCGTCAGACATCATCAAATTCCCGATATCCCGCAGTCGTGCAAGGTGAAAGAGTTGATGTACATGAAAGGAATGCTCAAATGGACGTTGAGAATGCTCAAATGGACGTTGAGAATGCTCAAATGGACGTTGAGAATGAGGTTGTAGCATTGGAAAAGCAGGATGACAGCAGCAGATCTGGAGAAGATATCATACTTAACTACGACACCGAGCCCAACTGTGACGAAGAACAAATGGTTGAGGAAGATATCTTACCCACCTATGACACTGACACAGAACAGATAGTCGAGGTACAATCTACTGTTGATCATATTCTGACTGCAAATACGACACAACATACTGAGCAACCTGAATTTAGAAATGAAGGAGAGGTTGACCAGTGTGTTGCACAATGTCCAGATAACTATCTCATGTCTGAGCCCTTACTTGTTAACAATTCAACTGAAACGTCAAATCAAACTCTTGAATCTGAAAACATTCTTCTCAAAAAGACCATTGCTCAGTTTCATAAAGATTTTTCAAAACTAGAGGCACATTGCATCTCTCTTGAACTTAAATTACAAAACAAATCTTTTTCTTCAGAACACAATGGTCAGTATTCAAATGATCAAAGTAATCGTGTGGATACATTAGTAAAAGAAAATGAGCATTTAAAGGCTCAAATTCAAGCAAAGGGGCTTGCACATGTTGCTTTACAAAACAAACTGAGAAGATTAACTGGCAAGAGTGTGGATACTAAGTTTACAAAACCAACAATCTTGGGGAAATCGTCTCTACAACCTTTCAGAAAACAATCAGTAGTTAGACAACCAACTGCATTTAAATCTGAACGTTCAAAATCTTCAAAACCACGGTTTCCCTCCCAAGTTGTTGAGAATATTCATTTGTCAAAACCAGTCACTCCACATTCCGGGCCTAAGAATAATGCTTCTGTTTCTATTAAACATGTTTCGGTTAAACCTGCTTTTGTTATACCTGTACAAGTGGTTGCTCCTGGCCAATCTAGGATTAGTTCGAACACTGTGTCTAAACCGAACATTAAACTTAAAAATTCATATGATTCAAATGACGCATACAAGAACTATGATCTAGAAAAGGCTAGGAAAAGAGCACTACTCCAAAAGGATGGAATCTTAGGTTCACGACCTAGTGTGATGCCTTCTAGTGTGTTGCATAACACTGCTTGTAGTAGCAAACCAAAACCTAAGTTTAATCAACACACAGTTAGAAATAAACCCGTTGATCTAAATGTAAACTTTCAAAAACCTAATAGGTGGATCAATATAGGACGCAGACTCTTCCCAAAAGAAGTTTCAACATCCCCTAGATCTAACCTTAGATGGATTCCAACGGGTAGAGTTTTCAACACTATTGGTCTTAGGTGGATTCCTACAGGCAAGATACTAAGTAGTTGCATCAACACAAGTGTGAAACCCACAACATCCATCCCTGAGTTAGGAAAGGAACATATCAAAATAGCATGTTCAGGTGTCAAGAAGATAATTGACACTACATCTTTATGCCTCTAACATCTGGAACCTAGTTACACTTGGGGATCCATGTTTCTTCTTTCTTGTCCCCCTCCTATTTTTTCTATGCAGGTACAACAGCTATGGCTTCTACTGCAAAACAGCGTAGGACCCGTTTCTCACCGTCTAAAATTTAATGATCCATCAGCTGCTCCACCATTGTACTTAATCGTCAAGAATTGGAAACATTGCTTGCTCCCCTGGTTAAAGTTTCTGTCTAAAGTCGTGCTTCTGATGTATCGAATGTTTCCGCTGCACAACCTGTTAATACTCTAATTTCTGATACATCTGAATCTACAACAATAGCCATTACTGTAGCTGCACCTCCAATCGAATCTCTGAAAACAGAAGAACAAAGTGTTTCCTACAACAATGTCACAGCTGATGATCAACATAATGAACAGAGCAGTTTTATCAGCAGTTGATTCTCACGAGATATTTATGGTACTTCACACCTGTTCGATTAATTGAACATACATGGTTTCGCTGTCTCCTTATACATGGTTTCGCTGTCTTCAATTCATCATCAACATACGTGGTGTATGATTTTGAATCATTGAAAACATCGAGGGGGAGAGAGTGTGTAGGTGGTCATTGCTTCCTTGTTCTTCTACATGCTTCTTTGCGAAAACCCAATGCCTTCTTGAATTTCTTCAATTAGGGGAAGAAATAAGACGATTTGTGGCTCAACGTCTTACTTTGGTGTTATCGTCTCAATTTCATGGGTGATCTTGTGTGAAGTTACCCAAATATGATGTTATGATGCCTCACACTCGGTCTTGGTATCGAGTTATTGCATATTCACAGGTGATCAGTATTCCGAAAGACCACAACATTCAGGGAAAGTCGTATCATTTCGTCTTTCGTGGTTTGTTTGGTGTGATGCGTCTACATACGTGAGAAGATCTTGTTGATTTCTGGCATGTTACCCTCGAACGGATCTTCCGTAATTAGTCATATTTTCTTTGTGTGGTTTACTGCTCATCTACAAATTTTGCTGCATACTGAAAACTTCAAAAGTTAGAAGAAATGTCTACTACATCAAAGTTTCAAATCTGCTAAAGAAATTTGTCAGTTTTGGGGGAAACTGATTCAGAAACTTCGTCAATCTCTGTTTATATTCATTATGGCTTCTGAGCATAACAGCTTGGAACCCGGTCACAACCGTTTAAACTTCCCTCAAACCCCATCATCAGCTGAATCAAGCCCCCAGCTTACTCGTCAACAAATGGAAAAGCTATTTGCTCCGTTGTTTAGTGATGACATTGATGAACGTGCTCCAGGTGTATCCAATGTTTCCGCTGCACAACCTGATCATAATCCAATACCTGATACACCTGCCACAACAACTACGGTTGAAGAAGCACCACCAGTTGACTCTACAACAACAGTTGAACAAACTGCTTCCAACGACGTTGAACCAGCTGATGATATTCTTAATGTAGTACCCCCACCTGCATATTTTGATCCAAATGCGTTCTTTAACCCATTTGCCAATGAAACTACTGCACCTGATGTCGCGGAATCATCTACAAGTCATTTGAATCCTCAAAATCTGCACAATGTATACCAACATCAACCCTCGACACATCGTTGGACAAAAGACCACCCTCTTGAGAATATTATTGGTAACCCAAATCAACCAGTCGTAACGAGACAACGTCTTCACACAGATAGTGAACATTGCATTTATGCACTCACTGTCTGCCAATCTGAGCCTAAAAAATTAAAGACGCAATGACAAAAGACAACTGGATTGAATCCATGCAAGAAGAACTCAACCAATTCAAACGTCTTGAAGTATGGGAACTGGTTGAAAGACCAACAGGGGTCTACGTCATTGGTCTAAAATGGATTTGGAAAAACAAATTGGATGTTGAAGGAACCGTAATCAGAAACATGTCACGTCTGGTGGCTAAGGGTTATAGACAGGAAGAGGGTATTGACTTTGAAGAATCATTCGCTCCGGTTGCTCGTCTTGGGGCTGTTCGGATCTTTCTTGTGTTCGCAACTCATATGAATATAACGGTCTTTCAGATGGATGTCAAAATTGCTTTTCTGAATGGTCAACTGAAAGAAACGGTTTATGTCAGCCAGCCAGAAGGGTTCGTTGATCCCGAGTTCCCGAACCATGTCTACAAACTGAACAAAGCTCTGTACGGACTCAAACAAGCTCCTCGGGCGTGGTACGATGAGTTATCATCTTTCCTCATTGCCAATAATTTTACCAAAGGTTCGGTCGACCCAACTCTTTTCATACAATATCACGGGGCACATATCTTAATTGTTCAAATTTACGTGGATGACATCATTTTTGGGTCAACACATAAAAAAAATATTCAATCGCTTTTGCAAAACTAATGAAGAAACATTTTGAAATGTCCATGATGGGTGAACTTACGTTCTTTCTAGGACTGCAAGTTCATCAATCACCCCGTGGTATTTTCTTGAGTCAGTCCATATATGCCCTTGAAATTCTTAACAAATTTGGAATGTAAACCTGTGACACCTATGCCACACCAATGGCTCATACCAAGAAGTTTGACGCTGATTTACATGGGAAATTGGTGGACCCTACCAAATACCGAAGTATCATTGGGTCTCTCATGTATCTAACAGCCAGCAGGCCTGACATTGTTTTTGCCGTATATCTCTGCTCCTGTTATCTGTCGAGACCAACTGAAACCCACCTCTCTGAGGCTAAAAGAATCCTCTGATACATCAAGGGAACCGTTAACTTGGGGATCTGGTATCCGAAGGATTCTGGTTTTGAACTAATAGCTTTTTCAGATACTGATCACGCAGGATGCTTAGATTCATGGAAAAGTACTTCAGGAGCATTACAATTTCTTGGTGATAAATTGGTGTCATGGCAATCAAAGAAGCAGGATTGTACATCGTTGTCCTCAACTGAAGCAGAATATGTAGCCATGTCGGCGTGTTGTGCTCAAGTCATTTGGATGAGAACACAACTCAAAGACTATGGTTACATATTTGACAGAATCCCGATGTACTGCGACAATCGAAGTGCTATTGCGATCTCGTGCAACTCTGTTCAACATTCAAAATCAAAGCACATCGATCTTCGATATCATTTCATCAAGGAGCACGTGGAAAAGGGTACCGTTGAATTATACTTTGTGGGTACTGAATACCAACTCGCAGATCTTCTCACCAAAGCCTTAGCTCCTGCTTGGTTTAATGAGTTGGTCCACCGGATTGGTATGCGGTGTTTGACTCAAGAGGAACTGGATGAACTCTTAAAACATTCTTAAAAACCAGTCAAACACCAAAACCTCTTTGGTAAATATTTTTCAAAAACAAAATACAAAAATATAAAATCTGATAAAACAACAAAAATATTCTCCTATCTAATTTCTTTCAACATGGCAAGTACAAATCTTCCGTCAACACCTTGTTCTATAAAAACTTTCATTATTTTCCCGAACAAGTGTTGAGGGGGAGAAAGTAAGTATTTTTCTGTTTCATAAAACCTTGTACTTGCATGTTGCCTTAAATATGTTGTTTCTTCTAAAATGGTGGATACGTTTCTTGTCAAATACTCTCCTCGAACTCAAATGTTTTTCAAAATTTCATTATTTCTTAAGTCTAGGGGGAGTGTCGTCATGTTTCTTGCCTTACAAGTGTTTTGCCTTACCTAAACGGAAGTTAAAGGATCATGGTTGGAACCTTTTTGAGGTTGAGGGAATGAATGTGTCAACTTGGCAAAGTAATTTTAACAAAAGCATTCACCTAACACATTCAATGCACCACTTCATGTGCATTTACTCCTAAAACACCAAGATCAAACGGCCCAAATCAAATCTTCAAAATCCGTTCAAGCTGTTCATAATCTGTAAGTTCTAAATTGTTTTGATCAAGATTCTAAACAAGGATTTCAAAAATCTTTCAAATCCAATGGTTAAAACTCTTTAAACTGATTTTGGAAAATTGTTCACTCGAACGAATTGGGTGTTTATGCATTAAAGTGTTTGGATTGAAATGAGTTATGTTAAAACCTTTCTTAGTGTCTATTAAACTTGTTTCAATCATCCAAAACCATCCAGAATCTTAAATCTCATTAATTTGAATTCTAGGGTTCTTGCGCTCATTTAGGGTTTTTCTATTCTGTGATATGTTATTAGGTGGTCAAGAAAGTGTTAGAATAAGTATATATGCATGATTTGAACCTTTAAATTAGCCCAGAAACATCTAAACTGTAAGAATTTAAGTTTTAGGTTTTTTAGGGTTCATCTCCCATGAATCTTTGGATTCTGTGGTGGAAATGTGTTAAATCTTGTTCCATTACACTCATATGTCATCTAGGACACTCCAGAAACATTCTTGTTTGATTTGTGTGGCTATATCTCTTACGCATAGATTAAGGGTTTAGGGTTTAAGAAATTTTACGCCTAAGTCTTTGTGTGTGTATCTGATATGTTCTTATGCTTGTTTTTGTGATCTATAAGATGTTTGGAATAAACTATAATCAAGTTTTCATGCTTATGTTTAACACGTTACGCATAAGAGGTCTACAGTGGATTACGCGTATATTGGAAAGATATTCGTAAACAAGGCTTGTTACACATAAGCTTTACTCTTACGAGTAAACTTTTCGCATAACATCTAGCTTATTCCTACGTGTAAGCCTAAAGCCTTTGAACTTGTCTTACGCGTAAGAAACTCTTACGCATAAGCTTGGTCTTACGCTTTAGCTTACTCTTACGCATAAGCTCCTCTCTTACGCATAAGGATCCTTGTCACACATAAACCACTATGCACTACATTTTGGCCTATTATGCATATGTTACTTGTTAAATGTTACTCATAAGTCACTATTATCTAATGTTATGCTTAAGCTTACAAATGTTAATATGTGGTGTGTTAAGTGAAAAATTGGACTTTGAAATTTCAACACATTCATGTAACTTATCACATCAACTTCAAACAATTGGACAAATGTGACTTATGACTTGTAACTAACATAAACATGTTACCATCAAACAAGAAATTAGATAATAAATCAGACTAAAACAAACACATTGTGTTTCCATATGTCTGTATTTTTGTCTAATGTCTTTCAGATCACAAAATGGCTGCAAATCAAGCAAACATCAATGCCCCAGCTGAGCTCTCGATGGCAAACACATTCCTAGCTGGATACGACAAAACAATTGGCAAGAACAATCTCCGGGTCGTCTTCAACAACTTCATATGCTCTGAATCATCTTGCAGAATTGTTGTGGACATCCTTCTGCAACATCCATTCAAATTCATGCTCACAAAGTCATCCTGATGATGAGTATGATTCAATGGAAGAGGAAATAAAATTTCATAAGACATTAAAGCAGAAAAAGGATGGAACACCATGCTTCAACCTTTCCGGTTAATCAACCCGGTGGGGCAGGAGGGTCAAGTAGTAGTCCTCCACTTATGGAAGATCCATTGCAAACATCTCTTACCACATCCGATCCGGTTAATCAACCCGGTAAGGATCAGGGTGTCACTGTCACCACAACTGTTGAAATGAAGCAACCACAACAACAACTAAAACATCCGCAAGAAGAAAATCATGGTGAAGATGTGGAAATATATGATGAAGGAGATTACGATCATGATAAGGATGAAATAGTCCCTGATGATGATAATTTGGCGGCTGAAGAGGAAATGATTCGAAAAGAGGCAAAAGAAGCTGCTAGAGCTGAGAAGGAAAAGTTTAAGAAGGAATCAGACAACTACATAGTTGACAATCCAATACACAAACCCAACAGTCTTCTGAAACACCTCTTGACACTTCCAACAAACCCAAATCATCATCTCAATCAACATAAGAAACACCTATGTCAACAACAAAATCTGTTAAGAAGGCAACTCCATCCAATGATTCGACAAATGGTTAAGCAGGTTATCACCACTACACAACAAGCTACACAGCTACCACCATCTGATCAACCAAGGGATTCAGAAACCACACCACCAATGGAGAAAACTGTTGATCACTTTACATACACTGGTGGTGAGGATCACGACATACCTGAGCCCCAACCAGAACCTCAACCAAAATTTAGATCAAGTACATTACTGCACTCCTTGTTTTCATACGCTTCAAATCAAAGAGCGTGTTGAAGTTCTCCACCTCAGGGTCAAATCTTACCTAAATTCTACACTTCATCGGAATCAATCAAGAACCTCAGTACAAAATCGTTCATAAACAAAAGTTTGGGTTTGTCTACCAAAGTGAAAATCATCATACTTGCTTCATGGCTTTCGATGAAATTCACTAAGTTCTATGACGCCACCCTGGAGATGGTTCGAGATGGATTGGCATATCGATTGAAGGACATTGAGTTGGGTATAATTCAGACGAAGAGATGGAATTCAAAGGATCGCAAGGATGTTCGTTGATTTATCACTAGGATTGATGAATGTTTGATTCATCGAGATCAGATGCAACGGTTGGAGAGCTATGTGGGAGGATGACCAAACTTTCCGATTCTGACTTTCCAACGTCCTCAGAAAGTAGCTGATCGTCTGTAATCATTGGGTACTCTCTTGATTGTGATTTTGGTTGTTTGATTATCTGACAGTGTCTTGTGCACACATAACAGTGTACAACCTGTACTTGTAAATAAAGGACCCTGTGGTACGCTTCAGTGCCACAATCCTTATAAAAGGAGCGAAAGCTTCCTACTTTTGAGTAAAACTTATCAAACCTTTCATTTTTTCAAAGGTTTTACCCAAAAGAACAAGTACTTCCCCTTATGATTTTCTAAACCTCAACCGTTTATATCACTTGTTGAGGGGGAGTATTTGACTTAAAAACTTTGTTCACAAATTGTTCTTTATGTAATCTTCCCACAACACTCAAAATGGACATATTTATTCTCAACATTTCTTCAAAAATAACATTTATATGCCATTTTTGAGGGGGAGAAAAATTATGGGATAAGAAATATGTTGTGTTTTGCTATTCAATCCTCGTGTGAAAAGACTTCAACCCATGAATTGACGGGAACTGAACAGTCATACATTGAAAAGATTCATCTTACAAGACTTATCCAAGTAAATTGTACATATTCGAGAAGCTCTTGATAGACATGAACTTTGACGGGTTTGACAACCTCTCGGGGTTGTCCACATCTTCAAGGTAGTTATTAGAGCTAGTTGTCACCTAAAAGCTGACAATGTATCTCTTTAACTATGCAACGTAATCGTGTCTCGCAAGGAATTGTCTATCTTGAGTCGATCAATTCAAAAAGTGTGTGCTCTTTCCTCACTGTGCAGATTTTAGTCAAAACTCTTAAGCACATGTGGAGGGGGAGTATTTTTGAAAATCTAATACTCTTGAAGTGTTCAAACATGTTTTTCATTCACAAACACTTCGAGAGATTTTCATGAAAATGGTTTTATGGCAATGGAGTTATAAGGTGATTAAGGTTAGGAATAACTGTCCTATGATCCGCCAGAGCCGGAGGGATCTACCCAAGGACATTACCAATAGTTAGAATTAGAAGTCCTTAGGTATTATTATAAAAAAGAGAAAATGAGAATTGGAGAAAGAAGGAGTTGAAGAATTAAAAAGAAATGCAAAGAAAAGGGTGAAAAGAAATAGCCCTCCAGATTATTCAACTTAGGGCAGACACCGGGTTCAATTCATATGCTACTGGTTGTCACTAGATGACACCGGTATTGAAGATTAAAAGTCGTCATGGACCCAGTGACGCATGTACTAAACCTTCTTAGCCACTCAAGTCTCTCTCAACATAAGCTTGTTTCATTCTCACAGGGAACCCTACGTAAACTATCGGCTTTCTCTTAGAGATTGCTGGTATTGAAGAAGGAGACCCTCTCCCTTCTCCCTAGTCTCCGCTCAGGAAAACCAAAACGCACTATTGAGTCTAGAGCCACGAGATTCATCAAAAGATCTCTTAGGTACACTTGACATTTCATCACTCGTTGTTCAACAATAAGAACATCAGTGGTACGTTATCGAGCCCTTCACAGATCTTAACAATCTGTCGAGAACATTTATGAGAGGTTCACAATTGTGATCCTCAGTGATTGAATGGAAACTCCTGCCAGGGTCAACATCAAACAGCCCTGACAGCAGGTCGCTTCGGTAACTCCCCGTGGATTACGCTTAGTGGTCTCAAACGGTCTACAGTCGTGGGGTGATGCTTCGGTGTACCTCAGCGACTCATCTGAACCGTAGATGTACTTCGGTACATCGCGTTATCTCACTTGTAGGACTCCGGTTCAGGAACGGCCTTTGTGAGAATTAGAGTTGTGTTTTCACACTATGCTGTTAACACTCTCGAAGTTCAAACTTGTAAGTGCCGGAATCCGCTTATTACTAACCTTTCTTATGTTTACTTCTTATGGAAGCTCTGGAGCGGACTGATCGTGCAGATTCTTCACATGCTCATACCAACAACATCACTAATGGAAGTTCACTCAAAAGGCAACACAAAGTCAGAATGATTCTTCGTCTAAGTCAAAGAATCTACAAAGTTTAAAGACTAAGAGAACTTCATCAGTACTAAAATCCAACGTCAAAGAGTGTATGAGCATGTTGAAGAAAGACGTGGAGACACTGGAGCAACGAAGCTGACTTGATGCAGACTACCATACCATACTATCACTTTCAAAGAACAAAGAACAAAAGAACAAAGAATTTGATGACGTCAAAGCAGAACTTTTCAAAGGAAACAATTTCTCTACACTGGGGAGATTGTTCGAATCAAGACACTTCTTCTTACAAGAAAGAAGAATGTCAGAAGACGTCAAAGCTACTATTACATCAGCACTTACATCGTTTATCACTTTTTCATTCATCACTAACACTTAGGGGGAGATTGTTGGAATCACTCCTAAACCTCAAATCAAGTGTTAGTGATTCATATGTAATAGTTAGCTTAATATGGCCTTTATGTTAGTAATTAGCCTTAGGATTATGTAGAAGGCCCATAAGCCTAGGCCCAAGTCCAATAAGGAAAGGAAGGGACTAGGAGTGTTGCCCTAGCTCCCTCTCCTATAAATACTATGTAATAACCCTCACTTGAGGGTTGGTTGTTCAATTTATTCACTTTCACATTCCTACGCCTAACTCTTCAACATTTATACGTGTGTGTGTGTGTGTTATTGTTCAACCGATCATTCTCTCTTCTCTACTTCTACATATTGATGCTTGTGTTACATATATGGTGACCTAACAACCACCTTTCACTAATGCTTTCGTCTTGACTCTTTCGGCATCCTTCACTAATGCCTTGGACACAACACTTCTATGGAGGAAGAAAGAAGTATCAACAAGAGAACCTCAGTAGTCTTGATGATGACGAAGCATGGCAACTCATGGACTTGAGCTTGCTCGACTTCAAGAAGTTGTTATCTCGCCTTTAAGAGGAACCTAGAGAATCACACAAGAACAAAATACAAACTACATAGAAAGATCCCTTAGGATGAGTAGTTAGAGAGTTACAATACTTGGGGAAAGTATGTATGGGAGTGACAGCCCAAAAGGAAGAAATTGCTCACTATTTATAGAAGAAAACTAGTTACTGTTCCCCGGATCCCACGGATCTCTCCCTTAAGGGATCCGTCCAGTGTATTAACTAGGATCCGTGGGACGCTCCCTTTTGCCCATGGGTTTTTTGGTTATGGGTCATGGGTCATGGGTTATGGGTTGGTCCATGGGTATTTCCTTAGATACAATGTATCTAATAGATGCAATTCATCTAGTCAAATGGATATGGGTCAATATCATGGGTTATGGATATGCTCCATGGGTTGTAGTTTTTACCCATTATAATACATACTAGTTATGTATATATTTGCCCAATATGTAAATACTAGTTGTTGTACATATGTATTTATTTAAATCATAAAATCACTTATACTTGTTTTAGTGTTTTATGTGAAAACGTAAGTGTGTTAGAAAACTATTGGCTCAAACCATTTATGTATTTTATTTGTTTCGTTAAAATAATTTTACGTTTGTTATCGACAAAACATTAGAAGATCGTAAAATATAAATAAGCGTTTTTACGGCTTATTTGTATTAGAAAAAATGATACGTATCAACATGATTTTACCTAAGGAAAACCTTGCCTCAGTATTTAATTGGCTTCATCAGGGATGTGGTAATTCAGGAGACTCGTAATTTATAGAGCTGAAATCAAGATTTTTTTTCCTTTCAATGTGATCCTACATTGTTAGTGGTGACCACAGACGACCCTGCAACATTAGCTTTTTCTCTCCGGCAACCTGACGACCAAGTTAATTTTTTTTAATTCAAAATTTTTAAACAACAAATTTAAACTTAATTAATAATAGAAATATTACATAATTACATAGTATCAAATTACAAAACATACAAAAAAGAAAAGAAGTTACAATAAATGATAATGAAATCAAACTTAAAGACTTTAAACTGTAAATCTCAAAAACATCAAGGGTTTAAGCAAAATTTGTTTATTTGTTTTAAAAAAAAGGAAGCTATCTTCTTAATCATCCATGTACCTGCAAATCTAGGCACACACATTTTTTTTAACCGAATTAAAAAATAATAATAATAAAAAAATGAGTTTTTATTGTTTGTCCGCGTGTTTCAACTTGGTCGTTTAGACGAACTAGTTCTTTTCTTTTTTCACCAACGACTGATCAAGACCACAACCCCACAGTGGGGTGACCGACCCACGACCGAGGTCGACCAATGCTCAAGACCGATCCACTGTCACCAGCCTTAATATTAAACGACTAGCTTTAGTATATGCAACGTATTACTAACATAGATCAACATATTATTAACATAGACCATCCAGATAATTTCGTTAATATGTTTATATAAATAGCTTAACACGAACGACTACTCCTACAATGATTCCCACCCCTCTTTTCAACTACACAGTTTGAGAAAGGATGAAAGCTCCTTCTACGCTATAAGAGCAACATAAAGTTAAACCAACCGCATAGTCGCAGTCAATGTTGCAAAAAAAGACCTACAAAGCCGATTAATCGGCGCCTATGCGCTACTGGGCTACTAACCTTTACGATTTGTGTAACTCGGTCAACTATGATCTACCACGGTCAAAAATGGACAAACGTGCCGGAAACTTGCAAATCTTGCAGGAAATTCCAAAACTCGTCGCAAACTTGTTTTAATCACTTATAGTCATTGTTTATATCTATTACAAGATGTGTTTTTAAGAAAAATCTTACCATGAATACCCAAAACTCGTTGAAAATACCCAAAATTACCAGAAATTTCAATCCGATTAATCACCGATCAATCCCGCATAGACCGATTACGAGCTACAAGGGGGTCGACCGCCCGACTACCGATTCATGATTTTTGCAACCTTGGTCGCAGTACTTAACATCAAAGACTACTTGTTGTACTATAACAATTGAGTGCCAACAGTTTTGATGAAAAATCAAACAAAATTCAAGATTCCTAAAGAATATAAAGTGACATGTGTATTGCAATTTAGTCAAGAAATACTGTCGACACAATCCCATCTCAAACATGTTGAATTCCCAATGGATAAGAGGGTGTTTGGGATTGCTTGTTAACAACCGCTAACGCCCATGTTGCAACAAGTCGCAATAGGTTAATAATAAGATAACCAATGGTATGAATTGTTAGCTTCATACAAACATTATTATAGGACTTTGGAGTTACAATCATGTTTGTAGATAAGCAACTCTGAAAATATTTAGATAATCATAATCTTTTTCCTAATTGCCTTCATCCAACCAATGATAAGAGACCAGTTTGAGATGGTCAATCTTTCAAGAACTAGATTAAGAGAGTGATTTGATAAGGCTCTTTGAGCGGACAAGACTCTAAGAACAATAGAGAGAAACTAGACTTTAGAACACTTTTCTTTTCTTGTATTCCATAACAAACGTTACAATATTTATACGAGAAAGGAAACAAACGTGCAACATAAGAAGTGGTTGACATATTCTACCACTACCCATTTCTTAGCTACTTTCAAGGAAACACATAAACAAATGATCTCATGCATGCATGGACCATGAGTAGTACTACTAAACAACTAACTAAGTTAACAGTTTTATTAGAAAAACTATAAGGAATCACAATGACTGATCTTGCAACGTACTTGAATCTGGGTTGATCGACGTTCGAATAAAGCATCTCGTATCAATACCCTACGCCTAAAAACAAGCCTTGTCCTCCAGGATCATGGCTTTGTACCTCAGGTGACATGGCTTCCAAGGTGGTTCTGTTGTAATTTAGTTATCATGACAATCATATAAGTAAACAAATAATTACAAAGAACGCAGCAGAACTTCTAATTATTTTGTCGTTCTTGAGGGAGAGCAAAATATTTGAATGAAGGATCTTTTGAGAAGATTCCATGTGTTAACAGTTCCATCGGATAATCTATCCACCCATCATTTAGCCATTCCCATTAGTGTCATAGGAAATACCCGAAGCCTAACCGCGTTTTGAGAGACACCTGGGATGTTGAAGAGGCTCACGATGTATAAAACATTTTTAATATGCTCGTAAGCATCTTCATTCTTACTTCCGGAAAAAGGGTTTGCACGTAACTCCCTCATAAATTGGTTCTTGATCTCAAATCGGACCTCCGCTCCAATAGCCGGCCTAACAAGCCCCGGCCCTTGCTCATCCTGAGTCATTGCGAGGTATTCCTCGAGAGTGAGGTTGTTGATATCCACAACCGCCATTTTATCTGAAACTGAAAGTAGATCGTGAGAAAAACAAAAAATAATAAAAATAAAAGACTTAAACAAAATCCTAATATAGTTCCTCAGCAGGGGCGCCAAAATTCTGATGCAGGATTTTTGACGAGGACTTAAATTTATAGAGTCTCGTCACCCTAAGGTCTACCTATTGCACTAACGAGCAGTTAACCCGGTCGTGCGTAGTACAGAGTGTGGTAAAGTTGAGGTCGTTCCCAAGAGCTATGTAGTTTTGGATCCTATTTAAGTCTAGTGTCACGGTTTTTAAAAGATATTAATGTTGAAAGATTAATTAAACTAATAAGCAAGAAATAAAATGTGGAAGTTAAACGAGGTTGTAAACAGTAAAGAGAAAGTGTGCTAACCTAATTATTCATCCTATCATGTTATGTCTATGTTTTCTAATTATTACTTCCTATCGCTTCAAGTAGGGGTTTAATTTGCTAGACTCCTTTGGTCAATTCGTCATAGCCTATTAGACATAGATTCCTACCCGAAATTAAAGGCATTACCCTTTGGGGTGACGAGGATCTTTAGCAACCTATGCTAAGTCATTAAGTTCCCTACGTGCAAGATTTGAAACAATGTGTGCCCGGGCGCTAGCATCTTAGACACACATCCCTAAATTTTTAAGTTTCGTCGTCCGTACGGTAATCCTTTGGTCAATTCGCATGAGAGGGATTGATAGTCCTTTAGTCAATTCTTATCAACCATCGCAACCTACTTCCCTAGGGTCCTTTGGTTAATTCTCCTACGAAAGAAAAATACGACCGCAATTTAAAACTACCAAAGCTAAGGTAACTACCAACGAACTATGCATGCATACACTAGAAGCAATAATAGAAGAGCGAAAACATAAACAAAACAATTAAAGAATCATAACTAGGCTAGCACCAAATGTGCTTAGCCGATCATATTAAAATACACACTCAGCTCAATGTTTAACATGGTGAATTAAAATGTAATGAAATAGAAATCGCTAAAGCTTATCAATGATATGGTGTGAATTCTCCCTTGGAAATAGCTCCGTATGTTGAATAAGATAGGCCTTTAGAACCCTCTTCACGTTCTCTGCTTTTTTGTGGTGAGTGAATGATGATAAATGCGGAATTTAGGGTTTGTATTTATAGGCCCGATCAATGTTATGGCGTAACCTAATAATGTGGTTACGCTGTAACTTAAATATCTTCCAATATCAAGTCTCGGTGTGATGATTACGGAGTAACCTTAAGAATAGTTACACCATAATCCCTTAATCTCCGTCGTAAACTTAATAAGTGGCTACGCCGTATTGTTCAAACATCCCATCAAGACTCTCGTAGTGCTGGTTACGCCGTAAATAATGTTGGAGGTTACGTCGTAACTGATGGAGGCGTGAAATTCCTCGTGACCTAGATGGCTACGGCGTAATTTGAGTTGATAGTTACGCCGTAAATGATGTTGACTTGGTCTTCATATACGCATTCCTAGCTACGGTGTAAATGAGAGTGTGAGTTAAGCCGTAGATTCTTCCATGAAAGCATACTAAGGTATAAATCATTAAGTATATCTCCAAAACAGCGTCTCCTTAGCTCCTATGCTCATATATAACCTGGAAACGAAATATAAAGGAATAAGAGTATAAATCCATATAAACAACATAAAATATGAGCATAATCGGGGGAAATTGACACTTAAAAATCAAGATTATTTGATGTTATCATCTTCACTCTCACTTACTCCACTTTCATATATACATAAAGAAAAATCACACACACAAATTAACGTTACCATACACCGTCGCTGCTATGTGTAGGTAATCGTCTAGTTTATTTAAGTATTGAAATGCATACATTACAACACTTACAAACACACATTTCTCACTTTTATTACGGAGTCAAGTTGATGATCGTATAAGGTACGACTGAGTAAAACAAACCATAAACCGAGTCGAACCGAAAAACCGAGCCGTATCGGTTCAACCGAAACCGAATCGACCATACTCAATTTGCTTTTCGGTTCTATATATTTATCATTTTTGGTTTCGGTTAGGTTATATTAAAAACCGAGAAAGCCACGCCTAAACCTTATAAACCGAACCGAATGGACCACACAAAACATAACCCAACCGAGTCACTTAGGTTCGGTTCTCAGTTCAGTATTTCACAAAATCGATTTTCGCTTCGGTTCAGTTCGGTTTTGACCCGATGCTCAGCCCTATAATGTGTTTACTGGTTAAGTCATTGTGGTTACTTAAGAATAGGAGTAACGGTTAAAATATTCGTCACTTTCATATCAGCGGCACATCATCATTCAGCACACCACTAAACCCACTATAAAACAGATGTTATGGTGACCATCAAACCCACCACCAAACCGATTTTTTTTAACAAAAATAAACTTTTTACTTTTTACTTTACACTAAACTTTTATTAAAATAAAACATTATAAATAAACCTTTTATTAATATATATATATATATATATATATATATATATATATATATATATATATATATATTTATACCCACCAACCCAACATTCTTCAACAATGACCGACACATAGGCTAGTCCAGCGACTGGGACGACCTGGGATAACCTGCGCCACGTCAGCTTTCTCTCTCCAGCGACCTGAGACAACCCGGATGCCCCAGTCGACGACCCAAGAAAAAAAAAAAAAAAAAAGAAGGGACAAGCATTGAATATCGGTCGAAAATCGAACCGATATTCATTTTCTTGATGCCACAACCGATCTATAGACCGATCTCCACATCCGAGACCACCGATGTGAACATCGGTTGAGGGCTCAAAATTTCGGTGCCCAACCGATATTTTGGGTACCAATGCGACAAGCCTTATTCTTCGGTTCTATCACATTACACACACTCACACATAATTTTTTTTACAAATTTAATTATAGTTGTTGGGGATGATTTTAGAGTGCATTTCGTTCAGTGATGAAGACCACCAAACCGGAGCCAAAGTGGGAGCGAGTGTGGCGGGAGGGTGTAAGTGAGTCGTTGCACGATGGATGTTAAGTCACCAGAAAGAGTAATTGACTAATCAAATAAGAAAGCTAGTTGTTGCATAGTGGACCCAAAGATTCGATAGTCAAATGTCTCTATTAAGTCACGAAGCCGGAGTACAGCCAAATCATTTGACATATTTCATCATTGAGGCGAATAATTGGTGGCACGAGAATGTCACAAGCCAATTTCTAAAGAGTCGGGTTCTGCTTGGAAGAGAGTTGAATTTGATGGTTCCCGGCTTGTCGTGTTTGTCTTGTTGGAGTACCCAACGGTAAAGTGTAGTATATGCCAAGAGTAGAGTTCTCGATATGAAACCACACCAGTAGGGAGTTGGCGTCACTCCCGTTATGAGTTTTGGCAGGACAAAACCACTGATAATCTATTATACGCAAGATATAATGTTGATCCTTATCGGGTTAAAGACACCGTACAACGTCAAAGAATTACTATGTGACATTAAGGGAAACGAACATTCAATAAGGTAACCAGAGTGGAGCGAACTCGCGGTCTGCTTGATATAAGCACAAAAGCTAAGATTTCCACACTCAAGTCGATTCGATGATGAGCTACTCGAACAAACTTCTAGCAAATTGGTATGTGAAGTTTGTGAGACTTTGTTATTTTTTAACTTAAAGCGGAAGCCGATCCTTCATTTATGACAATTAATTATTTCTCAAAGTTAAGCAAAAAGTTTAATCTGCGATTACAATTAATAGTGCAAAACCCAAACATAGATAACAAGCAAGACGTGTATTTAACGTATAATTAACCGGAGCCAAATTGCTTTTGGAAAGATGTAAATTCTATTAAAGCATAACTTTATTACACTACTCATTAGTTAAAAACCCGTGTAATACACGGGCTGTAAAAATTATCTTATTTTACCAAAGTCTTGACATAGACAAAAGCCAAAAACTATTATAGCTCATGTCACCTTGAAATGGAATAGAATTAAATTACAAAGTATGATATAAAAGTTCGAGTAAACAAATATGATAACATTATGCATTTAATACGTTAATTTGAGATCAAAAAAAATCTCCCAAATCAAAATTTAGTCACAGTTAATTAAATTATGCAACCAACTATAACAAAATTTGTTGAAAACATATGTAAGCCAAATAATGAAAGAAATAATGTATGACTACACTTTGTGAACACATGTGATCTATATGCCCGTAGCCCCGTACGACCCTAAATTCTATAATACAGCTAGCTACTAAATAGTAGTAATAATGAGATATTTGTTTTTCATAAGCAGCTTTAAGGGTTCTACTATTGGTATCCGCTTGGCTCACAAAAACTATTTGTTAAACTTTATATTTTATGTTCCTCACCAACAACGCAAACCAATATAATAAGCTACAACTAAGAAACACATGGGATATGTGATATGGAAGGCTTAATAAGAAGTAAAAAGTCAAAAACATCCACATTAGAACAAACACCAAAAAAAGTTAAAGCATAACCAAACACCCCTTTACATGGGCAAACTCACGCAACAGCATAACCAAACACCCTTTAATACTTTTAAAATGATCCCAGCACCATTAGGAGCCGAGGAACAACAATGTGGTCTGGATTTCCACTCGCCCCCTTCAATCTTCTACTTTTTTTATCTTCTTCTCACCCACTCGAAATTCTTTAACTAAATATTTTAAAACACTCGAATGGTGATCTCCACCTTAACTAAATATCTTAATCCACTTGACAAAACGACTTCAACCATGATACATCACATCCTCTAAAATGCTCGTGAAACATTGAAAGAGTTAAATGGCTTATATAAAAAGAGTTTACAAATTAAACGGGTCAAATACAAAAATTAAATGGTTCATGTGGTTAAATGGTACAAATATATAAACATGTATAAAATGGCATGGGTCAAACTGGTTAAACATACAAAAAATATTAAATGACATGACTATCATTTAGAACATATTTTTATGGATCTTATAACATAAAATAAGAATATAAAACACAAGAAGGTTCAACCAAACACATTACGACCACTTTGAAGAAATATTGCATAAGGAAGTTTGAAAATGATACCATTTCTTTGTTATGTTACTATTAATCTAGGGGTTACGGATCAAATAAAAAGTTATCACAAATTGAAAAGTCTAAAAAATAATTATGGCCGTTAGATTAAATCTTGTAACATATTGGATTTTATAAACACGTCAAATCATAACATAAAAGGGCGTATAGTTGTAGGTTTTAGAGAGAGAAAGTGGAAGAATTTAGGGAACTGATGAGTGTCTAAATACTCATCATTTTTGTACCATTTAAACTGCAAAAACATCTAAAAACACTCAGAAATGCATCAAAATGATAAAAATATCACAAATAAGTGTTTTATGTGTTTTAAATGCAAAAATACCAAAATCAGATGAAAAACGTATCAAGTTTGCATAATTGGCAGTTTTAGTCCCCCAAGTTTCAAAAGTTGTCAAAAACAGTCCCTGGTAAATCAAAATAAAGAAAAATGTTATTTAAAGTCCTTAGGGATTCATGAGTTGTCAAAATTGGTCCTTGAAATTTAAAATTGCAAAGTTACAATTTTAGTCCCTAAACTTTGAAAATTGTCAAAAATAGTCCTTGGATTTATAAAAATGGAAAATAATCAACAATGGTCCTTGTACTATTAAATATTGGCAAATTTGGTCCTTTTGATAAGTTTGGAAAAAGTACAGTTTTGGTCCCTCAAAAATCCAGAAATTACAACTTTGGTCCTTGTTATAATTCAAAACCAAATGGACCCTTTTTGTATTTTTACCCCAGCCAAAACAAAAGAACCCCTGTCAACACCTGTGACCCCCCATTTTTGAACCCCCACTTATAATATCATTCGGTCAAAAATAGTCAAACCCGCCAAAACCACAAATACTGTTTATCTCCTTCACCCATGCCTGTAAACCAAAACCAGTGGTTTCACCACCACCTCTCCACCTCACCACCACCTGTCTAAACCTCTCATCACCACCCCTTTCCACCTATACATCAGCCCACAAATCATTTAATGCTTCCCCACCATTGCAGTTTCACTGTTAATCTCACAAACTTGGTTTTTGCTTTCCAACTCAACCCAGCCCCATACCTACTATCTGAATTGTCCCCCTCCACCTCCACAACACACCAAAAGTCTTTAATTTCTCTAAAACTGTCTCAAGCAACCGTGTACACTTTTGGCGCCAAAAGTGAATTTAAAGGCTAGGATGAGTTTGACTGAATCAATGGCCAAGATTGTTGATGGGAAAGATTCAGAGACATGTGGGGAGTCTCAAAATGCTATAAAGATAGAGGAGAAGCAGAGAAGGGAGATATCAAGTATAATTTTATTTTATGTATGTCGAATTAATTAAGTTTCAATTTCTAGTGTAATATTAAGCTTTCAAATACTGTTTCTAGCAATTTCAGTGTATTGTTAAACTTTTTCAAGTATCAATTTCAAGTTTAAAGCATATTTCCAGTTTGTGCAATTTTAAGTTCAAAATCTCATGTTAATCAAATGTTGTTGTTAGTTGTTATTAAGGACTGATAAGCCTACATAAGCTCCTAGATAGCTTATTTAAGCTATTAGAAACCTTAAAATCAGTTTTAGAAATCAAAAAGAAAAATTACCAAAAATACATAAAAAATGATGGAAAATAAAAAAATCAATGAAAGGTTATCAAGAAGCATGGAGCAGGGTTAATAAAGGATTGCCCTTGGGTTTAGTGCTTATTGGGAAGCTTTAGGTTGTGTTTGTGTGCCTCAGTTCTCAGTCTTGTGCTTGGATCCAATTTGTAAGCCTTTTGATCCATTTTGGCATTTCACTGTGTAAGACATTCATAAGCTTGAATCTTTGTGTTTGTATGTTTCTTAGTTATAATTAAGTATAATTAAACAATAAAACAGTAGGCTTGTTCTCTTTAATTTGTAGTTGCTAGAAATTTTAGTTTGACAGTTATAATAGCATAATCATCATTCTTGAGTTTTATGTTGTTAGTACTGTTGTTTTATGCTTATTTAGTCTAAATATATGATATTATAAGATCTTAAATCATTTGCATGGTCTTAATCTGTGTTAAGCTTTGAAAAGTTTCAAAACAATCTCATTAAGTGTTGTTTGGTTTCACTGATTTAACTGTGTTTGAGAGTGCTCAAGTCATTGCTCTTGTTTGGTGTTTGTTTAACTTGGTCATAAAAACTCAAAGAAGCAATAAAATCCAGTACTCATAAGTGTAAAAGTCAAAATCCTTTTTAATCTCACCTTATTTGTCCACTGTTAGGATTTAAGAAGTAAAAATCACCAAAGTAGCTTAAAACTTGTTAATCTAGCTTAATTACATCTTATTACAGCTTAATATATCATAATCAGTAAGTAGTATTGATTTAAAGTTCATAAAAGTCAACTTAGTTCATTTCTTTAAAAAGTCAAAATTTCTCAATAGCAGTTTTTGAATAAACTTAAGGATTTTAGTGTGTGTTTAATATCAAGTTTTAGCTTCTCATCTTTTGGGATATTAAACTTTTGCTGCTTAACTTAATTAGAAAAATATTAGCTTATATATATTTAACTTATAAACTGCTTATCTCTTTATTTCTTTTAAGCACTTTTTCAAAATCATGCCATGTGCACAGTGTTGCTAGCCTATTTCACAAGCTCTCAGAGAGCTTATTAGTGACACCTAGCTTGTGCACTTTAGTTTTTTAAGAAGCTCACCTAGCTATCTCTCTAGTCCAAAGCTTATTTTCACCTTATTAGCTTATTTAATAGGACTGCTCATTGCTTTTTATTTGTCCCATTTCATATAGTACACTGAGTAACCAGTGTTTACTAGCTTTTTCAAAAGCTTGTCACAAGCTTGCCAGTGGACACCATAGTTAGATTTTTAGCTTTTTGGATAGCTTAACTGGTTAACTAGTTAGTGCCAGTCTTTATTTTCATTTCCTAATTTATATAAGTGCTTAAATATAAGCTAGAAAGTGCCTAGAAAACCAATTAGTGTCCTGTGCAAACAGTGAAGACTTATGCTTATTTTAGCTTATTTAGTGCTTATTTCTAAGTCATTTAGCTTGTTCAGTTGTCATTTTAGCATATTATAAGTTGTCTAGCTTATTTTCAGTTCATCTTTTACTTATTCACTAGCTTATTAGAATTGTAGCTTAATCTTGTGCTTATTCCAATTTCTTGTCCACTGTTGAAATAATAAGCTCAAATCTGAGCTTATTAGTTTTTGTAAAAGTTGTAGTTATAAAATTGCTTATCTAAGTTACTTAATAAAAAGAAAAATCCAAAAATCCAAAAATAACCCCTTTACCATTTTGGGTCTTTGGTAGTAGCTTATACGAATGTTTTAGCTTATTTATAGCTTATTAAAACAAGCTTTTACATGTTTTGTATTTTTCCTAGCCTTGTATTGATATAAAGTATTTTATAAAAAAGTTTCAGAATTTTCTGAATAGTTTTAGTATTTTTAATCATTTAATTAGTGTAAAATAGTATTTAATTCATAATAAAAAATATAAAAGTCAAAAAAATATAAATCTTTTTTCTAAAATTTTCTTTTGTCATATAGTAAGTAAGAAAATTGTTTTTACACTCGTAGGACTTTTATTTCACAAATTTTACGTTTTGCTTTATACTCGCGTAATTTTTATATATAACGCGCGTTTTCATTCTAGGTCACGTTTTTAGGTAATTTAGGTTTACGCTTTAGTTAAAATAGTTTATTTAAGTTATTTTGTTTTATAAATCAAGAAAAACATCATTTTAAAAATAGTGATAGCGTTTATTTAATATATTTTAGCTTTTTAATTTTCTTTAATTTGCATTTAAGCCCCTGTAATTTACAAACTTTCTCTTTAGGTGTAATTATCATTCACAATCCTTACTGATCACTATCCTTAGTGATTATTCGACATCTGAAAGTGTTAAACACCATTAATCCTCCGTGGGACTTAACGACCTGTGGAAACACTATACTCTCCAGATCTTAATTATATTGGTTTTAGACAGTTTGAATTTTATTACGGTTGACCATTCACAAGTGGTTAGCTTGTGTGATAAACTTGACTGTCTGGACCCAATCAAATTTTGGCGCCGCTGCCGGGGAGGCTTTAGCGTGTCTTAAACCTTTTCAGACCCGTACTTGCACATATACCACCTTTTGTAAACAGTTTTTTTGTAAAGTTATCAAGAAATCAAAAAGTTCATTAACACTTTTCCTAAAGTGTTAACAACACCAAAAAAATATATAAAACAACAAAACAATCGTAACGTTTTCTAGCTTGTGTTTCCTTTAAGGTGATTCTTAAAGAGATACGATTTGGTTAAACGAAACGATACCAAAAATATTGTCCAAAAAGTTTTAAACCTTTAGCACATATCCATACCTACGTCTTTTCAGTGGTACTTAATAAATACATAAAAATCAACCACCGCAAATCAAGGCAGTACACCTACCAACTGGGGGTGTGACCATTAATAAGTTCCCGAACAAAAGATTTAAAACTTGCCTTTGTGTCCTTGTGATTTGGTGTACCTTTTTTAAAGAAGCCATTTCATTTGTGATTATTGGTTAAGTTCACTTGTCGTTTTGCCTCGCATTTGTTTTGAAAACTGATTTTTAAACTTAGTGCATGCGCACTCGTTCTTCCAGCTCCACAAGTCCACTTTCTGAGCTTGCAAATATTCCACGTAGGCGTAGAGGACGTTCTCCTCCTTCAGCCGTGACTGAGGAACGTCTTACACCACCACCCCCTGTCGTAATGGCAGAAGACAAGCCGATGAATGAGCTTCTCCAAGCACCCATAGAGGGTTACGGAGATGCCATTATTGTCCCAGCCATCGTGGCTGATACCTTTGAGCTCAAAACCGGGTTGCTTAATCTTGTAACCCAAAGCCAATTTTATGGTTTTGAGCGGGATGATCCTCATGCACATATTCGATGGTTTAACAAGATTGCATCTACCATCAAATACAAGAATGTCCCACATGAAGCAATTAAGCTTCTTCGTTCCCATTTTCTCTAGAGGGACAAGCCGGAATTGGCTTGAGAAACAACCCCCTCGTTCCATTGAGACATGGGAAGGATTTAGTCACCAAATTTGTTAACGAATTCTATCCTCCATTCCGAACTACAAGTCTTAAGAATGAGATAATGAAATTCTCTCAAAGATTTGATGAATCATTCGGGAGGCATGGGATCGTAACAAAGAGTTGCTCCGCAAGTGTCCGCATCATGGTTTTACCGAGTTAATGCAAATGGATACTTTCTACAATGGTCTAAACCAAACTAACCAAGACTCTTTAAATGCCTCCGCGGGAGGTAATTTTCTGAGCAAGACCACAAAGAAGCCTTGCAAATAATTGAAAACAAGTCCCAGGTCCGCCCTTTCCGAACAAAGACATATCAGTCTCAGTCTAATGCAGGACCTTCTACTTCATCTCACGTGAGTACATCTAGCACCGATGCTAAGATTGACAAACTCACAGATATTGTTCAGGCTTTGGTTCTTGCTAAACAAAAGAAAGTCACTTTCACACAGACACCATCACATGGTGAAGTGAAGAAAGTTGAAGTCTGTGTTACTTGTGGTGGTCCTCATGCATACTACAACTGTACTGCCACCAATGGTAGTCCGTTTGAAGCCAATGCTATAGCCGGTACTTCACATTAGGGAGGTAATCAATACCGTCCTCAAAATGAACCAAACTACCGTGCTAATACTTATCGGGACCACCGGTTTTAGCCAGAATACTAACATGCAAAACCGGAATCAGAACCAACCTAGAATGAACCAAGGTTATCAAAACCAAGGTAATTTCTATCCGGGACCAAATCAAGGTTTCCAACATCAAGGAAACCTTAATCAAAACAATTTCAATCGAGGGAATCAATTTCATGGGAATATGAATCCTAATCAAGGAAATTTTCAAAATCAAGGCCCTAATCCAAACATTAGAGGCCAGAATTTTCCTAATCAAACTCAAGCCATTGTTCCAACTGGACCATCATCGGATGAGTTATTGAAACAATTCATGAAATCCCAAGATGAAATGAACAGGTTGTTGGTTAGTCGATTGCGATCTTAAGAAGTCTCTAAATGATCAACCCTCGGGCTCAGGAAAACTTCCGAGCAACACGATCGCTAACCGAGGGGCGATGCAAAGGCGATCACAACCCGAAGTGGTGTTTCATACAATGGACCCGCTATTCCTACTACCTCTTCTTCTTCTCTCCCGAAGGTAGTGGAAAGTGAACCTGAGGCTACAAAGGACAAGGAACTTCCTACTAATAACGGAGGTACCAACGATGTCCATCCTCAAGTTGTCCCGAAACCCAAATCCAATCCAGGAGTTGTTTTTGAACCTCCGGTAGCTCCCGTTGAAAACCTCAAATCCAAATCTTCTATCCTTTACCCATCACGTTTGAATGAGCAAAAGCTCCGCGAAAAAGCCAGTCATCAAATGGACAAATTTTTTCAAATTTTCCAAGAACTACATTTTGACATAAGCTTTGCGGATGCTATCATCCTGATGCCCAAGTTTGCATCAACTCTCAAACACATGTTAAGCAACAAGGAAAAGCTGTTTGAAATGGCTAAAACTCCTTTGAGCGAGGCGCTCTGCAGTTATCTTGAAGAAGCTTCCAGAAAAGCTTGGAGATTCTGGAAAATTTCTCTTACCTTGTGTATTTCCAGGAATGGTTGAATGCTTTGCCTTAGCAGATCTTGGTGCAAGCATTAACCGATGCCTCATTCATGGAAGAAACTTTCTCTTCTGGACCTTATTCCTACATGCATGACTCTCGAGCTTGCAGATCGTACAATATCGCGTCCACTTGGCATTGCGAGGGCGTATTTGTGAAAGTAGGAAGTTCCATTTTCCAGGTGACTTTGTAGTTGTTGATTTCGATCTTGATCCACGGGTTCCTCTCATTGTTGGGCGAGGATTCCTGAGCGGGCGTGCTCTCATTGATGAATTTGAGCAAGAAATCACATTACGTGTGGGTAATGAAGCTGTCACCTTTAACCTTGATCAAACTTCGAGGTACTCCGCAAACTATGATTACGAATCGGTTAACCGAATAGATATCATTGATGTTGCTTATGAAGAGTACTCTCAAGAAGTTCTTGGTTATGATCATAATTCTTCGGGTGATAATCTCACTCATTCATCTCAACCCATCATTGCCAATTCTACTCCTTCTCTCCCTCCATTTGAGGAAAGTGACTTCATCTTGGAAGAGATTGAAGCATACTTGTCTAGTGATTCTGTTCCATGGGAAATTGATCACGCTCCCATCGACATCGAGGGGACATACTTCTCATTGAGAAGTTGCTTAATGATGATCCATCTCCACTCCCTCCCGTCGAGCTTCATAACAAGGAAGTCAAGTCAGTTGAGAAAGCGAAGAATTTCTTGAAGTAGAACTTAAGGACTTACCACCTCATCTCGAGTATGCATTTCTTGAGGGTGATGATAAATTACCCGTCATTATTGCTCGAGATTTGAGTAAAGATGAAAAGACTGCTCACATAAAGGTCTTGAAGTCACACAAGCAAGCAATTGCTTGGAAACTCTCCGACATTAAGGGTATCAACCACGAGTTTTGTACTCACAAAATCTTGATGGAGGATGACTTCAAACCAGCAGTTCAACATCGAGAAGGTAAATCCAAAATCCATGATGTTATTAAACAGGAGGTTATCAAACTTCTTGATGCGGGATTGATTTACCCGATCTCAGATAGTCCTTGGGTTAGCCCAATTCATTGTGTTCCTAAAAGGGGTGGCATAACTGTTGTCACAAATGAAGAAAACGAGTTAATTCCAACTCGGTTGGTAACGGGATGGCGTGTTTGCATTGACTATCGTAAGTTGAATGACGCCACCCTAAAAGACCATTTTCCTCTACCCTTCATGGACCAAATGCTTGAGAGATTAGCAGGGAGCGAATACTATTGTTTCCTAGATGGTTTCTCGGGTATTTTCAGATCCCCATTGATCCACGGATCAAGAAAAGAACATTCACACCCATACGGAACTTTTGCCTACTGAGGCGTATGCCTTTTGGCCTATGTAATGCTGCTGGCACGTTCCAACGATGTATGATGGCAATTTTCCACGACATGATCGGGAAACAATGGAGGTGTTTATGGATGACTTCTCGGTCATTGGGGACTCGTTTCAAACATGTCTCTCCCATTTAGAAAAATGCTTAAACGGTGTGAAGACACCAATCTTTGTCTAAATTGGGAGAAGAGCCACTTTATGGTCAAAGAAGGCATAGTCCTTGGCCATAAGATTTCAAAAATGGGATTGAGGTAGATAGAGCAAAAGTCGATGTTATTGCTAAATTGCCTCATCCTACTACCGTCAAAGGTATTAGGAGTTTTTAGGTCATGCGGTTTTATCGCAGATTCATACAAGATTTTTCTAAAATCGCCGGCCTATGACCCATCTTCTTGAAAAAGATGCTCCTTTTATCTTCTCACCTGAGTGCATCGAAGCTTTTGAAACATTAAAGAAAAAGCTATCTTGAAGCACCCATTCTCGTTGCTCCGACTGGGATTTACCTTTTGAGCTCATGTGCGATGCAAGTGATTTTGCTATCGGTGCAGTCTTAGGGCAGCGTAGATCCAAGCATTTTCATCCTATCCACTACGCAAGTAAAACAATGACTGAAGCTCAAACTCATTACACCACCACAGAAAAAGAGCTATTAGCCGTGGTGTATGCATTTGAGAAGTTTCGGCCATACCTAATCTTGACCAAATGTGTGGTGTATACGGATCACTCGGCTCTCAAATATCTCTTTGCAAAACAAGATGCAAAGCCGAGATTGCTCCGTTGGGTTCTCCTCCTCGAGAATTTGATATCATTATACGTGATAAAAAGGAGAACACGGGCTGTGATCATCTGTCCGTCTAGAAAACCCTCACCAAGATGTTTTCGAGAAAAGGAAATAAATGAAACATTTCCTCTCGAGACACTCAATGCGGTTTCTTTTCGTGGAAACTCTACCACCCCATGGTTTGCTGACTTCGAAAATTACCATGCGGGTAACTTCATAGTGAAAGGGATGTCGACCCAACAGAAGAACAAATTCTTCAAAGATGTTAAACATTACTGGGGCGACCCCTACTTATTCAAAATATGTGCGGATCAAGTCATCCGGCGGTGTGTTTATGGACAGGAAGCTATTGACATTCTCAAAGCTTGCCATCTTTGGACCCACGGGGGCCATCATAGTCCAAACTACACCGCCCAAAAGGTGTTTGATTCCGGGTTTTATTGGCCCACAATTTACAAAGATGCCCACGAATTTGTTAAAACTGTGGCGCTTGTCAGCGTCACGGAAATATCTAACAAAGAAATGAAATGCCGCAAAACGCCATTCAAGTGTGTGAGATCTTTGACATCTGGGGCATTGACTTTATGGGGCCATTTCCATCATCTCGAGGAAACAAATACATACTTGTGGATGTTGACTATTTGTCAAAATGGGTTGAAGCGAAAGCTTTACCTACCAATGATGCCCGAGTTGTTGTAAAATTTTTAAAATCTCTTTTTGCTAGGTTTGGAACTCCGAGAGCTATAATCAATGATCGTGGTACACATTTCTGCAATGACCAATTTGATAGAGTCATGCAAAAGTATGGTGTAACCCACCGTCTCTCTCTGCATACCACCCCAAACAAGTGGGCAGGTGGAAGTTTCCAACCGTGGTATTAAAAGAATTCTTGAAAGGACAATAGGCGAAAACCGTGCATCACGGTGGATAAACTGGATGACGCACTCGGGCCTTCCGTGCAGCTTATAAAACACCAATGGGTGTACTCCATACAAGCTAGTTTTGCGGAAAGGCATGTCATCTTCGATTGAGCTTGAGCACAAAGCATCTTGGGCCTTAAAACATGCCAACTTCGATATTCGAACAGCTGGTGATCACGAGAAAAGTTCAAATGAATGAATAAATGAACTCGTGATCAAGCATACTAGAACTCTTTGATCTACAAACAAAAGACAAAGAAGATTCATGACTCCAAAATCAAAAACCGCGTTTTCAACGTTGGTGATCGAGTCCTTCTTTTCAATTCAAGATTGAAGATTTTCTCGGAAAACTTAAAGTCCCGTGGTCGGACCATTCACCATCAATAAAGTATTTCCTTATGGAACCATTGAGTTATCTCAACCCGATGGTCCAAATTTTAAAGTGAATGGTCATCGATTAAAACATTATTTTGGAGAGGACATTCCACCCGTGGTTGTCCCGGAACTACAAACTTTCCCCATGAACCAATGAATGCGGGGATCGAGTCAAGCTAGTGACTCGGGAATCAAAAAAAAATAGCACACCATATGGGTTTTCACCCATATTTCTGACTTCTTTCTACTTTCTACCACCCTAGTGTGGGGAGTTGCCCCCCATTTGTTGTGTATATATCATAAAATATATATCAAAAATAAAAATGGCCGTAGTATTTCCCTTTTATGTTCTATGTTTCGGCATAACCGCCGGTACTTTGAATATTGAGGGCAATATTCATTTCTAGTGTGGGGGAATTCTCACGAATTTTATCATGTAATTATACCACCCATTCCCAGTTTTTGGCCAAAATTTTTTTGGAGTAAGTGTTTTTCACTTACTCGGCAAAAATGGTAATCATCCGCCATGTCTAACCCACATAAGGATTGGCTAATCCAGAAAAGCGGCTCTTGGTAAAGATTTATCAAATCCGTTGATGGCTTGCAATTTGCCCAAAATTGTATGGTGTTCAACTCACCATATCTTTAACTAGTGAAAAGTTGGCTAGCCCGCAAGTTTATGGCTTGTGGTAAAGGCAGTTGGAAAACCATAATTGGTAATCGACTCACCAAATATAATATTGATAATTTATCTAAGAGTTGGCTAGTCCGAAGCAAGCGGCTTCGGTAAAGACAAATCAAATCCGTTTACAGCTTATGATTTGCTCAAAATCATTTGGTTATCATTGAACCAAGGTTCTTACTTGAACTAAAACAATTGGCTACTCCAGAAGTAATGGCTTTTGGTAAAGAGATGAAATCCATTAATTTTTCTCAAAACATTGCTAGGGACTAGCAATATCTTAGTGTGGGGGATTGATGAGTGTCTAAATACTCATCATTTTTGTACCATTTAAACTGCAAAAACATCTGAAAACACTTAGAAATGCATCAAAATGATAAAAATATCACAAATAAGTGTTTTATGTGTTTTAAATGAAAAAATACTAAAATCAGATGAAAAACGTATCAAGTTTGCATAATTGGCAGTTTTAGTCCCCCAAGTTTCAAAAGTTGTCAAATCAGTCCACTGTAAATCAAAATAAAGAAAAATGTTATTTAAAGTCCTTAGGGATTCATGAGTTGTCAAAATTGGTCCTTGAAATTTAAAATTGCAAAGTTACAATTTTAGTCCCTAAACTTTGAAAAATTGTCAAAATAGTCCTTGGATTTATAAAAATGGAAAATAATCAACAATGGTCCTTGTACTATTAAATATTGGCAAATTTGGTCCTTTTGATAAGTTTGGAAAAAGTACAGTTTTGGTCCCTCAAAAATCCAGAAATTACAACTTTGGTCCTTGTTATAATTCAAAACCAAATGGACCCTTTTTGTATTTTTACCCCAGCCAAAACAAAAGAACCCCACAACCACTGTGACCCCCATTTTGAACCCCCACTTATAATATCATTCGGTCAAAAATAGTCAAACCGCAAAACCACAAATCTGTTTATCTCCTTCACCCATGCATAAACCAAAACCCGTGGTTTCACCACCACCTCTCCACCTCACCACCACCTGTCTAAACCTCTCATCACCACCCCTTTTCACCTATACATCAGCCCACAAAGCATTTAATGCTTCCATTCTTGATTTCACTTTGTTAATCTCACAAACTTGGTTTTGCTTTCCAACTCAACCCGACCCCATACCTACTATCTGAATTGTCCCCTCCACTCCACAACACACCAAAAGTCTTTAATTGCTCTAAAACTATCTCAAGCAACCGTGTACACTTTTGGCGCCAAAAGTGAATTTAAAGGCTAGGATGAGTTTGACTGAATCAATGGCCAAGATTGTTGATGGGAAAGATCGAGAGACATGTGGGGAGTCTCAAAATGCTATAAAGATAGAGAAGCGAGAGGAGGGAGATATCAAGTATAATTTTATTTTATGTATGTCGTTAATAAGTTTCAATTTCTAGTGTAATATTAAGCTTTCAAATATTGTTTCTAGCAATTTCAGTGTATTATTAAACTTTTTCAAGTATCAATTTCAAGTTTAAAGCATATTTCCAGTTTGTGCAATTTTAAGTTCAAAATCTCATGTTAATCAAATGTTGTTGTTAGTTGTTATTAAGGACCGATAAGCCAACATAAGCTCCTAGATAGTGTGACAACCCGTACTTTCAGGTCATTTCTCGAAACGATTTATGCCTCATTATTTCAACATTTATAGTAAACTTGGTTTTACTTGTTTCAAATGAGTAACCTTGGAGGTTTAGCGGCGAATTCATGGTATGCAAATTGCATTTCATATGGACTATAATTAGTCTACATTTCATTGACATCATGTGCATCTCATTGGTACATTCACGACATTTCATTTTCACTTGCAGCAGCGTAACTTTTATGTTTAATAATTTTTATCGCGTGAGTTATTATTTTGTATATTTAATCCATTACTTTCAAAAATGATCCTTGATATTTTTAAACTTACATTTAGTTTGTAAAAACTATATTTTTAGTTTTCCTAGTGTTTCATTTATTTGGTTTACATAAATCGTTAAAGTTAAATTATTAAGACGTTTTCTTAAAAATCTTACGATAATTTTTATAGCACTCAAATTTCACAAGGAATGTATTTTTACAATTTTTATTATCTCATTACATTCTATTTTGACCTATTAAAAACTTACTTGTACAAAAAATTACCATTTACTCTAAAAGTTACAATTTACTTTGACTTAATATCATTTTATTACAACAACTACTTACATTAATAATGGAGAAAAAAAAAATATATATACATGAGACACTTAATTCCCCATGACCGTAGGGGATGTATCTCAAAGATTGGTAAAATTTTCAAGGGTGGTCATTAAATGTGCATGGCCTTTGATTGTTCATGTTTTTACTCATACATTAAAAGTCTAACTTAACACTCTTTCTCATCCACTTCACAGTTATTCACATAGTTAGAAGAAGTTTCTCTCTTGTTTTCTTGCTTCATATAGCGGTTCTAACATCAAGAGCACAAGGGATCAAAATTTATTTTCAAGTTCAAGTGTTATAACAATCTAGTTATTACTCTTTATATGGTTTTGATAAAACCAAGATTATTAGGATTAACCTTGTTACTTTCACCTCATCATTTTCACTAGTAAGCATATTTCTTTCATTTTCATGATTTCTTATCATTTCATATGTTTCTTTTCATTTTTGGAGCAAGTATGCATGTTATGTGATTTATACCATTTTATTTCATGATTTTAGAGTTATTAATATACTTTGGTCATCCTATAATTATTCCCATGGTATTCTTTGGTCTTGATGGTGATTAGGAACCCATGACACCCTAAGAAGGTGTATGGTAGGATTAGATTAGCTTTGGAGTTGATTTGAAGGGATTAGAATAGGTTTTGTCCGAGAAAAACTATTTTCGATATGTATATTTTGGTTCTGTCCTAAATTCAATTTTAAAATACTGTTGGTACGATATTTTAGCCTTGATATTTAGAAAATATACTTTAAAACGAATCCGTGGCCTTTTGAGCGGATGAAAGCGGACTTATCTTGAAGAAGTTATGGATTTTACAAGTTTGCGGCGAAATATATTATTTTACGATTTTAGCCACTGTTTTATTGTTTGAGTCAAAAGCGAGCCTTAACTTCACAAATTATTTGACTTGTAAAAATATATTAGTATACTTTGATCTGAAGCTAAGGGCGTATAAAAGCTAGAAACGGATTTGAAGCGACAAGATATGCACTTTTCATAAACTTGCGTAACTAATTTTCTGCACATTCAACAAAATCACCAACTTTAACCTTAATATCTTTATGATCGAGACCTTTTGGACGAAACTCACGAGCTGACTTCTAGATATCGATACAAACTTTCCAAGTCGAGTTCGTTTCTAACGTCGTACACCATTTCGACTAGTTTTCCAAAGCCATTTTTGTTATTTCATGATTATTAAACGACATTGTTTCGACGAAAGTAGTAATTTCTCTAAAAATCATTATAAAACCATTGTAGGATGACATTTGGCGATAAAACATGTAAAGTGATTTTTGTTTGGTCCAGAAGTCAAAAGAATATTTTTATTAGAGTAATATTTTCAAAAGGTCGTAAATGGTATAAATAACATATCAAGTGCATGCATAACATTACATTGAAATTCATGACATATCATATCATTGATAATAGGTCCGGTTTACGCATCACTTTAAACCTGGGTGTACTCACATTTGCTATTATTCCAGTTTATCCAAGTGAGTTTTCATAGCCCCGTTTTTACATGCTTTCGATTATTTCAAACCACATAGGAAGAATACATTTTCATTTTTTCTTTGTAGATACCAAGTATGTTAAATTCATTACATTGCTAAGTTACCTCATATGCCAATTTGAAAGTCCCATTTCCTGAACCATGAACCGTTAATTCTTGGGCGAGGATGAGTGGATAGATCTATCGAGGGTGGCGCTCCATCCGGGTTGGTGAATCCCAACTGAAAGCGGATGCATTTCATTTGATTTCATTACGGAGTTATGCGGCCATTAATTGGAGGGCATACATAATTGATCAGGTCTAGTTTGGGGGTCATGGGCTTAGGGCAATTGTAACATTATTTTCACATTATTTGGATTGTCATGCATATTCTATACTTGTGTAGTCGTATAAACCATTTACATAAACCTATGATTTCTCACCAACATTATTGTTGACCGTTTTGCTCATGTATTTCAGTGTGACCACGTTCATCATGACATGGTTTAGGGACCTATATTTTGAGTCGTGGCGTCGACTTACATTATGTACATTATGGTTCTTTATTTCAAAACATCGTTTGGATTTGTAACATATTTGTATTTCTTAAACTTTTAAACCTTTTGGGACCGATGTTGTACTCACGATTATGTTTTATGAAATATCCAACGATGTGTTTTTCGCGGCACTTTAGGTCGTTCAATATAAGCTGTGATGTGGTGCTATGACAGTCAATCCCAGCAGGAGATTCCATTCATTTGCAAAAGTAAATTGGGGGTGTATTGATTGGTACCGAGCTCGGATTATAGAAATTAGGTTGCATCATTGAACCTAGACTATAGCTACATTATCATAGCATCTCATCATTTCATCATAGTACATGTTCACTTTGCATGCGGTTTTATCGCACATTTTTCACAGTTATTTATTTTCATTTCAAAGCGATTGTCACATGGATGCCACTTAAATACATCTATTATCTTTCATATTGCGTGGAGAATTCCTTGTTATTCCTATCACTTTCCGTCAATGGAAAATCATCGATGGTTAATCTTGAGATAAACCCTTTTGGGAGGACGAGTTACACCTACACACCATCACGATCTTCTTCGATTCGTAGGATCGGGGACAATTTTATCACTCGGTTGAGACAGATCATACCATTGGGTAGAACTTATAGGTTTGGTCCTAATGAACCTATTTTCTTAACTCTACAAGGATTCATGATCATCATTATCATTTGAGAGCACCATCCGGTACCATCACATCTCATACACCTGACTTGCGGCTTGGGAAGCGTGCATGATTTGACACACTATTACCATCTACCACTGAGACTATAGACACTACACCATCTCATAGGTTTGAGGGTGAGGAGAATTTTTGGGCTATGGTTGCTAGGAGCCTACTTATTCCCTACACTTGAGACATGATTAGACTACCAACGAGAACGGATAATAAGTACCTTAAAGCTAATGTGATCCTTATTATTTTTATCTCTCTGATAGTACACCTTGTTTATTTCATTTCCTTACTCCTATGCCCAATTCTCCATCATTTCCGCGACTGATCACACTATCTTACTAGGGATTAGGTCAACTTTATTCTCGACCAATTAGTAGATTTGTTATTACTCACATAAGGTTCTCCTATGTATCTACAAACCATCCAACAAAATTTTATTCCAAATTATCTGCTACTATTTCATGAAATTACACTTGATTTATCTCAAACTATTTTATCACCATCTTAGAAACGTTGTTTCATTAAGATTTAGCATAAGTTGTTTTATTATTAAATTATCAAATGGTTTGATCATTTTATCAACTATTTAATATCCTCATCTTGAAGCGATTTTCATGTTACTCGAAAATCGCATTTATTATCTTACTAAAACAAAGCGTTGAATACCAACTATTTATTCTACATCCCCTCTTTTGAGATAATCAATTTCATCGTTATTTAACGCAAACTACTTTCAATTATTTTACCGACCATTTCATCTTACTCCACAGCAAAAAAAAAAAAAAAATCTTAAGACATCGGACATCCAGAACCACCATATTTTGAATTAGAATCCAACTCTATCATTCCATAGGTACTAGCTGACAGGAATCAGATTTATCTGAAGGCGAATACCCATGAAACAACACTATAGGGATATACCAAGTCTTCTATCGAAGTACTGGAACATTTCACTAAGCATAGCTTCAACAATATGTGAACTTCACAATGAGAGTTTCCCTTAAGGAAAATTTGGTTAAATTAAGGTTATCGCTATAAACTTCCTAAGACTTTGTGATCTCTAAAATTCCGAAACCTCGGACTTACCACTTCCATCACATCTCTTTAGAACTCTTATTCTAACATAGGATTTGAACCGCGTCTCATTTTCCTCTTATTTGAAGAGTTATGGCGTAGAAGCTCCACGGCTATGACACAAGCCGATATTCAAAAAGAGTAAATATAAAGGATTATAGAATAGGGAACTAGAGAAAGAGCGAGACGCGATAGTTCTTCTGCACCTTTTCTTTATTTCTGCTTCGCTGCTTTGCCTTGATCCAGGAACCAGTGATACGAAACTTAGACATGCTACTACTCAGGGTTTAGGGAGATTGAGAGTTCGAAATTAAGTTTATACATGGACTTTAAGGCGGTGACCCCAGAGTTGGGAGGCACCGGAAGGAGCCATTACTATGATCCGTTGGTTGGAAAGGATGAGTTGTTATTTCAACATATGTGATTGCTTGGATGATGAATTGAAATTTGCTACTAGTACACTCTTGGATTGGCAATGTATGGTGGAATCATTATGCACATCCTATTGGTATGGAAAATGCTTATAAACTCTCATGGGATCAATTCAAGAGGTTGATGACTAAGGAATATTACCCGCCCAGGGAGATGAAGAAATTGAAATGGAATTTATTGGGCTAGTGACCGTGGAGTTATGACATTTGAGACCTACATCAGAAGGTTTCAAGAGTTGGGTGTTTATGTCCATATATGGTTATGGACAATGAGAAACTTCTTGGAGCGTTTCATTGGAGGACTTCCAAAATGCATTCAAAGAGGTAGCCTCTTTTCGATTTGCAAACAATTGAAGAGACCATTAAGGTAACTCAATTACTTATGACTCAAGTGGCAAAAAGGAAACCATTATCGCAATAACCACTGCAACAATGACAACAATCAAACCAACAACAACCGCGACAACAAAACTAACAACAACAAAGGAAGTGGGAAAATGACCAGGAGGTTATAACAACAACAACCAAAGCCCGTAACACTAACCATCACCAACCAAATAGAGACAAGCGTGGGGTTCAAGTTCTTTACACCAACAAAGGAAGGAACTTTATCAAACTTGCCACGATGCCATCAATGCACTCTACATCATAATGGTTCATGTGGTATATGCTTTATCTGTCAAACAGTGGGACACCTTGCTAAGGACTGCAAGGGAAAGGGATATGTTGGGACTAAACCACCTATATGTCGATGTAAGTATCATCCTCGGGTCCTTACGCCAAGTCTTGCTTGAATGCCAAAAGCAGGACATCTAGCCGGGGATTGTAAAGGCAAAACTATAATTACATGTTTTAGGATGTGGGGAGCAGGACACTATCGGGATCAATGTCCTCAAAACCAAGGTCAACAAGTTAGGTGCTGTGGGAAGGCATACATGTTAAGAGGAGGAGAAGCTCGACAAGGCACCAGCGACCTTGAAAAGGCCGAAAGAAGTCGGGAAATAACAGTCTTATTTCTCCTTATATACTATGTTTAATAAGTTTATGTTTCATCATACCGAATCTTTATAACTAAAGATGTACTACTTTTGATAAACCACTCGTTGTAAAATATTCTCATCTATTGTACTTTATTTCCTTTTCGATTCAGAGATCACTACGAGAATGTTACTTCTTTACTTATCTCGATCATTTTACGACACTTCTCATTATCTTCTCTCCTCCGATGTTCATCACAATTTTAACATCGGTTATTTCCTTTTCCCAAACAACATATGGGTCGACTAGTCCAAGCATTGCATAGTTACTCTAAATTATACATGGCGATCACCTATGTCTAATTCGAGGAAGAATCATGCAATGAAGGGATAAATGAGCTTATATATTAAAGCAATTATGTCGAGCCAAATTTTCAAAAGTCCTCCTTCAAGACCAATTTAGCCTAATCTCATGACCAGGTTCTTGTCGATGAGTTGTGAGATTAAGTGAAAATTGGTTGGTAAAAAAGTCTTTGAGGGTTTTGCTTTCTAGGGGCCGAGAGAAAGTTCTACATCAAACCCTAACCTTTTGAGAGACTAACAGCGATTGAATTAGGGGACTGAATTCCTTTTGTATGGGCGAATGTTGACAACCAGTACTTTGGTCATTTTCGAAGCGATTTATGCCTCATTATTTCAACATTTATAGTAAACTTGGTTTACTTGTTTCAAATCAGCGTAACCTTGAGGTTTTAGCGGTGAATTCATGATCATGACATCCGCATACATTTCATATGGACTATGATTAGTCTACATTTCATTGACATCATGTGCATCTCATTGGTACATTCACGACATTTCATTTTCACTTGCAGCGTACTTTTTATGTTTAATAATTTTTATCAGTGAGTTATTATTTGTATATTTAATCCATTACTTTCAAAAATGATCCTTGATATTTAAACTTACATTTAGTTTATCAAAACTATATTTTTAGTTTTCCTAGTGTTTCAAATTTATTTGGTACATAAATCGTTAAAGTTAAATTATTACGGCGTTTTTCTTAAAAAATCTTACGATAATTTTTATAGCACTCAAATTTCACAAGGAATGTATTTTTACAATTTTTATTATCTCATACATTTCTATTTTGACCTATTAAAAAACTACTTGTAAAAAAATTACCATTTACTCTAAAAGTTACAATTTACTTTGACTTAATATCATTTTATTACAACAACTACTTACATTAATAATGGAGAAAAAAAAAATATATATACATGAGACACAATTCCCCCCATGACCGGCCTAGGGGATGTATCTAAAAAGATTGAGTAAATTTTCAAAGGGTGGTCATTAAATGTGCATGGCCGATTGTTCATGTTTTACTCATACATTAAAAGTCTAGCAACACTCTTTCACTCATCCACTTCACAAGTTATTCACATAGTTAGAAGAAGTTTCTCTCTTGTTTTCTTGCTTCTCCATAACCGGTTCTAACATCAAGAGCACAAGGGATCAAAATTTATCTTCAAGTTCAAGTGTTATAACAATCTAGTTATTACTCTTTATATGGTTTTGAAATAAAAACCAAGAGTATTTAGGATTAACCTTGTTACTTTCACCTCATCATTTTCACTAGTAAGCATATTTCTTTCATTTTCATGATTTCTTATCATTTCATATGTTTCTTTTCATTTTTGGAGCAAGTATGCATGTTATGTGATTTATACCATTTTATTTCATGATTTTAGAGTTATTAATATACTTTGGTCATCCTATAATTATTCCCATGGTATTCTTTGGTCTTGATGGTGATTAGGAACCCATGACACCCTAAGAAGGTGTATGGTAGGATTAGATTAGCTTTGGAGTTGATTTGAAGGGATTAGAATAGGTTTTGTCCGAGAAAAACTATTTTCGATATGTATATTTTGGTTCTGTCCTAAATTCGAATTTCTGGAAAAACCTACTGTTGGTACGATATTTTTAGCCTGATATTTAGAAAATATACTTTAAAAGCGAATCCGTGGCCTTTTGAGCGGATGAAAGCGGACTTACTAACGAAAGAAGTTATGGATTTTAGGTTTGCGGTGAAATATATTTTACAATTTTCAGCACCTTGTTTTTACATTGTTTGAGTCAAAACAGCCTTAAGCTTCACAAATTATTTGACTTGTCAAAATATATTAGTATACTTTGATCTGAAGCTAAGGACATATAAAGCGTAGAAAGCAGTTTGAAAGCGACAAAGATATGCACTTTTTCATAAACTTGCCGTAACTAATTTTCTGCACACAATTCAACAAAATCACCAACTTTAACCCTTAATATCTTTATGATCGAGAGACCTTTTGGGCCGAAAACTCAAACAGAAACTTCTAGAATATCGATACAAACTTTCCAAAACAGTCGAGTTAGGTTTCTCTAACGATCGGCGATACACCATTCACGACTAGTTTTTCAAAGCCATTTTTGTTAATTTCATGATTATTCCAGCTGACATTGTTTTGCGGCGAAAAGTGGTAATTTCTCTAAAAATCATTATAAAACCATTGTAGGATGACATTTTGGCGTAAAAACATGTAAAGTGATTTTTGTTTGGTCAAGGCGTCAAAAGAGTATTTTTTCGACGTCGAGTAATATTTTCAAAAGGTCATAAATGGTATAAATAACATATCAAGTGCATGCATAACATTACATTGCAATTCATGACATATCATATCATTGATAATAAGTCGGTTGGCGCATCACTTTAAACCTCAGTGTACTCACTTTTGCCATTATTCCAGTTTATCCAAGTGAGTTTTCATAGCCCGTTTTTACATGCTTTGATTATTTCAAACCCACGGGGGAGAATACATTGCACTACATTTTTCTTTGTGCGATACCAAGTATGTTAAATTCATTACATTGCTTAAGTTACCTCATATGCCAATTTGAAAGTCCCCATTTCACTGAACCATGAACCGATTAATTCTTGAAAGCGAGGATGAGTGAATAGATCTATCGAGGGTGACGCCTCCATCCGGGTTGGTGAATCCCAACCGGGAAAACGGATGCATTTCATTTGATTTCATTCCCGAGTTGTCGCCAAACATTCGTGGAGGGGCATACATAATTGGTCAGTCTAGTTTGGGGTCATGGGCAAAGGCAATTGTAACATTATTTTCGTGGTTGGATTGTCATGCATATTCTATACTTGTGTAGTCATTATAAACCATTTACATAAACCTATGATTTCTCACCAACATTATTGTTGACGTTTTAGCAATGTATTTTTGGGGTAAGCGAGGCCGCGTTCATCATGACATGGTTTAGGGACCTATATTTTGAGTCAATACGTCGACTTACATTATGTACATTATGGTTCTTTATTTCAAAACATCGTTTGGTTGTTAACATATTTGTATTTCCTTAAACTTGTTAAACCTTTTTGGGACCGATGTTGTACTTTCACGATTATGTTTTTATGAAATATCCCAGCGATGTGTTTTAAGCGGCACTTTAGGTCGTTCAATATAAGCTGTGATGTGGTGCTATGGAAGGTCAATCCCCGGGGAATTCCATTCGCTGCAAGCGAGTAAATGGGGTGTGACGGATAGCTTATTTAAGCTATTAGAAACCTTAAAATCGATTTTAGAAATCAAAAAGAAAAATTACCAAAAATACATAAAAAATGATGGAAAATAAAAAAATCAATGGAAGGTTATCAAGAAGCATGGGCGGGGGTTAATAAGGATTGCCCTTGGGTTTAGTGCTTATTAGGGAAGCTTTAGGTTGTGTTTGTGTGCCTCGGTTCTCAGTCTTGTGCTTGGTCCAATTTGTAAAGCCTTTTGATCCATTTTGGCATTTCCTTTGTGTAAGACATTCATAAAGCGAATCTTTGTGTTTGTATGTTTCTTATAATTAATTATAATTACACAATAAAGCATGTGAAGCCTTTGTTCTCTTTAATTTTGTAGTTGCTAGAAATTTTAGTTTTGGCAGTTATAATAGCATAATCATCATTACTTAGTTTTTATGTTGTTAGTCTTTTTGTTTTATCTTATTTAGTCTAAATATATGATATTATAAGATCTTAAATCATTTTGCATGGTCTTAATCACATGTAAGCTTTGAAAAGTTTCAAAAACAATCTCATTAAGTGTTGTTTGGTTTCAGATTTATGGTTTTGAGAGTGCTCAAGTCATTGCTCTTGTTTGGTGTTTGTTTAACTTGGTCATAAAAACTCAAAGAAGCAATAAAAAATCTAGTACTCATAAGTGTAAAAGTCAAAATCCTTTTTAATCTCACCTTATTTGTCCACTTTTAGGATTTAGGAAGTAAAAATCACCAAAGTAGCTTAAAACTTGTTAATCTAGCTTAATTACATCTTATTCAGACAATATATCATAATGTTAAGTAGTATTGATTTAAAGTTCATAAAAGATAAACTTAGTTCATTTCTTTAAAAAGTCAAAAATTTCTCAATAGAGTTTTTTAATAAACTTAAGGATTTTTAAGTGTGTGTTTTTAGTATCAGGTTTTAACTTCTCATCTTTTGGGATATTAAACTTTTCTTTGCTGCTTAATTAGAGAAAAATATTAAGCTTATATATATTTAACTTATAAAATTTTGCTTATCTCTTTTATTTCTTTTAAGCACTTTTCAAAATCATACCGTGCACCGGGTGTTGCTAGCTTATATTTCACAAGCTCAGAGCCTTTAGTGACACACCTAGCTTGTGCACTTTAGTTTTTAAGAAGCTCACTTAGCTATCTCTGAGTCCAAACTTATTTTCACCTTATTATCTTATTTGTATAAAGAGCAACCATTGCTTTTATTTTGTCCATTTCATTATAATTTACTGAACAGCGGTGTTTTACTAGTGATAGATGCAAAGCGAATCAAGTTTACTCCACAAGGCGACCCGCGCGAGCCATGGCGAGCCGTAAAAGAAACTTCAAACAGTCTAAAGAAACACCAATACAGCCAGAATCCCGAGGGAGTATAGGGTTTCCAGGGTGGTATATCCCATTGAGCTATCTTGAAGAATCACGGCGATATATGGTGATGAGAGATTTGAGCAGAAAAAGGAGGTTTAGATTATTAACTTCTGAGAAAAAGTCTATAAATTACAACGGCTTAAATGCAATTTAAAGAAAATTTAAAAGATAAAAAAATATTAAAGCAGCTATTACTATTTGTAAAAATGATGTTTTAGAATTTTATGTTTTGTAAAGTATATTAAAAACTACGTGGCGTTACTAATGAAAATGTAGAAACTTTACAATATGTCTAAAAATATAAAATAGAAATGTTTTTAATCCTAATGATAAAAGAAAATTTTAGAAAAAAGAAAATTATTTTTACAACTATTTTAATTAAAGTTACTATTAATTAAAAACTATTTTTAATTATTTAATAATAGCCTAAAATACAAGAAAATATGAAATAAAGCTAGAAAAATAAAATTATGACTTGGAAAAATCTAAAATAACAAAAGGGAATTTTAAAAACTATTTTTGTATTTTTCTGATTATTTTTGTATTTTCTATGAATTAAAACTATTTAAAACTACTTAAATTGCTTAAAAATACAGGCTAACTAAGAAAAATCTGGAAAATATTTTTTGACTTTTTATATTTATATAAACAAATAAAAATGAAAAATTATTTTTTTTTTTGAAACTTTTCGAATTATTTGTATTAAATGCTAATTAAAAAGTGCTAAAAAATTGATTTAAAAATGCAGGAAAAATAGCAAGCAGGCTTGGAAAATATAAGAAAATTTCAGGAAAAGTCTAAAATATTATTTAGAATCTAGGAAAATAAAACAGGGGTTGTGTGAAGGATTATGGCTGAGTGTGCAAAGTGCTTAGAAATAAGCAGAAATAAACCAACAACCACAAATAAACACTAAACTCGTCTGAAGCTATATTATACTACAAGTACCAAATGCAACAAGTTTCAACTAGCTAGACCAACTGAAATGCAAAGCACTGAATTTGGATGATTTGAGTACAAGTGCTGCTAAAAAGCAGATTTTAGGGGCCTACTACTTTAAAGCAACCTGAGACATTCAATAAGAACGGAATTGAAAAAATTGTTGGAACTTAATCTAGACCTGGTTAAGCTATCTATAATCAATTTGAGACTTGGACAAAGCTCAAGCGAGCTTGTTGCAAGACTTCACCAAATGCACATGCACCTTCAGGTTAATGCGAGTGTGTACCGCAGGAGCATGTAAAACCATATTGATAGCGATTTTGAAGCCTTTAAAAATTCACAATTATACAAAAATGCTAATAAGAAATTAGACACAGTTGAACTTATAAAAGGCAAAGTTTCAATGGCATTGACCAGAGAAATGAACTCATGAAAAATCCCTCTAGTTAAACATGGCCGATTTTTCACTAATTTTGAACTTTTGAAGCGGTTTTGTTTTGTTGACTTTTATGAACTTTGATTCAATTTTGGACAATGTGGTGTATATGATAAAACAAACTTAATGCAAGCAATGTCTACGAGTTTTTTGAACACAAAACAAGATTTTGATTTTATAAAAACTTCAACCGTTAAATTTATTAGGGCAGGATCTTGTGTAACTTTTGACTTTGGTTGTTTGTAGATGCAATATTAAAGGCAGAGTTGAGTTCATTTGAGCTAAACAAGCTTGAAACAACAGATCTCCCTTTGAATAAGCCTCAATCACTGATTTGTGGCAAATCCAACACTGCTAAAACACATTGATATGAACTCAAAGCTGAGATGAACCGCTTGTACTTTAATGATCAAACGTATTAAGCTAACCTAAATACAACTTATTAAACAGATATGAACTAGTTTAACTACAAATCGGGTTATGCATTAAAACTTGAAATATTAACTTACTAATGGTCCTTAGCCACATGGCTTGCCAAAACATGAGCAGAACCTATATCCTATTTTATGGCCAATGAATTCTAAATCAACCCAATTCAACAACTGCTTCAACCCAGGATCCAATTCCATTTCCATTTTGGCCCCAGTTTGACTTTCTTTGACCAATTTCCAAACTTGCTAGAAACTTGAATTTAAAGCTTATAAAAGCTTTATAAGCTTATACAAAGCTTATTTGAGGCTTAAATTAAATCACTAAAGCTTTGACATAGGAATTTAGAAATGAAAATTACATGATGAGTATAATACTTGAAATTGAGTTAAACTGTGAAATTGATGATCAAAAGTAGATTGAACTAATAATGTAGCGAGTTTGATACAAAGAGACAAAATTAATACGGCTATTACACTATACGAATTTTAAGTTAAAAGCGACATTAAAGAAACTTAAAAACTACAAGACTCCCTTTACTCTTCCTTTTTGCTTCCTTTTATACCCCAAACTCTTTCTCTCACTACTCTGAATGTTTCCCACCATTTTCTTGACCATTGGATGGCTGGGAGAGATATTTGGCCCATGGATTATATTTTGGTAAAAGCTTTATACCACGGTTGGGGGTTGAGTGAGGGGATTGAAGGAGCATTAATTGCTTCTTGGAGGTTAGGGATTGAGGTGGGGGAACAAAATGTAGGGGTGGTGGGGGATGGGTGGAAGAGTGTTGCGAGAGTCTTTGATGACAAGGAAGAAAGAAAAAAGCCAAGGTGTGTTTGTTTGACTTATCGTTTATTTGGGGTTTTAATATTAAAAAAGGGGTCAAAACAAAGGGTCAGAGGATAAAGGCGAGGGTCCATTTGGTTTGTGACAAGGGTGAGCTTATAAGTTTTAATAAACAAGGACTTGATGTGCAATTTACGAAATTCAAGGACCTAAGTACATTTCAAAAGTTGTTCCAAGGGACAAAAAGTGACAAGTTTCAATAGTACAAGGACCAAACTTGACATTTTCCAATTTTCCAAGGGCCATTTTTGCCAATTTTGAAACTTGGAGGACCAAACTTGTAAATTCTCAAAACTTTTGATATTTTTCACCAAAGGACTAATTTTGACAAGTTATGATTTTAAAAGGACCTTTGGTGATTTTTCTTTGAAATTAAGGGCTCGGGGACTATTATTGACAAAATTTGAAACTTGGGGACTAAACGCCAATTATGCAAACTTAGCTCATTTTTCATCCGATTTTGAACATTTTGCATTCAAAACATATAAAATGTAATTTTGGAATATTTTCGACATTTTGATGCATTTGTGAGCATTTTAAAGTGTTTTGCGTTCAGATTGAACCAAAATGATGAGTATTTCCACACTCATCAATCCCCACACTAAACTATTGCTAGTCCCTAGCAATCTTTTGAAAAAACTTAATGGATTTGAATCTCTTTACCAAAAGCCATTACTACGGGTAGCCAAATGTTTTAGATCAAGTAAGAACCATGGTACACCGATAACCATGTGATTTTGAGCAAACCACCGAAATTTCAACGGTTTTGATTTGTCTTTACCGTAGCCGCTTGCTCTGGACTAGCCAACTCTTAGATAAATTATCAATATTATCTTTGGTGAGCTTATTACCAATTATGGTTTTTCCACTGCCTTTACCACAAGCCATAAACTTGCGGCTAGCCAACTCTTCACTTTTAAGGATATGGTGTTGAACAATACCATACAATTTTGGGCAAATTGCAAGCCACAAGCAGTTTGAGATATCTTTACCAAGAGCCGTTTGCTCCTGAATTAGCCAATCCTTTTGTTTATTAGACATGGTGGACTGATAACCGTAAGTTGAGTAAGTGCAAAACACTAAAAAAAAAAAAATTTGGCCAAAATGGGGAATTGGGCGATAATTACATGATAAAATTCGCGAGAATTCCCCCCACACTAGAAATGAATATTGCCCTCAATATTCAAAGTACCCCATAAGTTATTTAAAACAGAGAACGAAAAGGGAAATACTACGCCATTATTTTGAAAGATTTTTGAAACACTTATATATACACAACATGTGGGCAACCCCCCCACACTAGGGTGGTAGAAAGATAGAAAGAAGTCGGAAATATGGGTGAAAACCCATATGGCATGCTACTATTTTGATTCCCGAACGCTAGCTTGACTCGAACCTCAATTCATTTGTTCATGGGGAAAGTAACGTGGAAAACCAATCTCGACGGACTTTCGCTCACAAGTGTTAATAAACATATGAACATCTAAAGTTCCACACCGACGAGATATAACCGCTGATTGTTAATAGTAGAAACTATAAAGGATGATAAGGGTCAAAATGGTGTCCTCATTCCTGAAAGAGAAGGGAAAGAGCAACCACACCATCTGTGAAGAATGGAATAAAGACGTACATGAGAATGCAAGTCCATTCTTCATCAGAGAGAAGCAAATCACCGCTTTGACATTTTAAGCTTAAACTTGAAGCTTAGATGGTGATTGTCAATAAGATGTCCTGGAGAGAGGGTGGGAAACGTTCTTCAATCAATGTGTTTTCCGTAAAAGGATGTCTCCTTCCGGATCAAAGTAAGTATTATCAATTCCCGTTGGAATTGACTCATCACTAAGAAAGGCATCGACTTCATTCCAAAAGTTGTCATCTTCCTCATCAGAGGAGAGAAGGGATGGAAGAGTCAGGAATAATAAGACTAGAAGATGATGGATCATTTTTGAGCAATTCATCAATGGGAAGAATGTCTCCCATTGGATCACAAACATCATCATCCAATTCGATGAAATCAAGAGAGTTTGGTTTCATCCACAGAGTTAACAAACTCGGCGATAAACCGATTCCGAGGTGGGACAAGTGGTGTGCTCTTAGAGCTAGCATTTCCACCACTTCGATGAAGTCTCCGATTCTAGATCATCATCATCAAGAACACTCTTGACTTCTTTGGTACAACTTTCAAACCATTTGTTTGAACCGTGGGTGATTTTCAAAGCTTTAAGCTCAAAGACGCTTTTGTGACTCTCTTAACCGTGAAATTTGAGAGTGTTGCATTGAATCTTTCAGCTCTTTGATCAATTGTGGCAACACTCTGCTTGGATAGAGGTTTGGAGTTTTGGTTGATATTCAACGTGAGTTCTTCGTTGTCAACCCGTATGGTCAACTCTTCAAGAAACACATCAATCGAAAGCACGACTCGCTCTCAAGAAAGCTCTCCCAAGATGAGGGAACTCTAGGATCCGTGATCAAAGTCTACTACAACAGTCAGAGGAAAGTGAAACTTTCCCACTTTCATCACGACATCCTCGGCTATCCCAAGTGGACGAAGTTATGGTACGTCCGCTAGCTCGAGTGTCATACAAGTGGATGTAAGTTTAGGAAGAGACAGTTTCTTCCATACCGAGAGTGGCATGAGGTTAATGCTAGCCAAGATCGCCAAGGCGAGCATTGAACCATCCCCAAGAAATCACACGGATTAAAAATCACAGTGGTCTTCAAGCTTTTGGGAAGCTTCTTGAGAAGGACCACGAGCATTGCTCATTGAGAGGGTTTTAGCCATCTCAGATAGCTTATCTTTGTTGGTCAAGAAGCCTTGCCGCTGATGCAAATTTAGGCATTAGAACGAGCATCAACGGCTTATATCAAAGTGAAGCTCATTGAAGATTTGGAAAAATTTTCCATTTGCTCTTTGTTTTTGTCTTTGAGCTTCTCATCATTCATTCTTGATGGGTAAGGAAGCTCACTAGACTTTTGAGCCGGATGGAAGTTATTCTCGCTCGAATTGTCTTCTGAACTTCGTTCTGGACTTAAAGCTTGACTACCGGTGGGACGGTGCACTGTGGGCTTGAAAAATGCACCTTGTCCGTTGTATCCTTGGTAACTTGACTCATTGCTACAGGAGGAGGGGCATTGGAGTCGGTCCATTGCGCCTTACCACTACAGTGGTGACGGCTTTCAACTCGGCATTGGATTGGGAATAGTATGCTTGGGAGTCCTCCAGAAAATGATGAAGCTTTGTTCATATTCATGTTCATGAAACTGCTCATCATATTCTTTAACTCATTTGTCCGCCGAGACAATGTGTGTGGTATCAATTTCTTAGCTCAACTCTCATGTTATTGATCCATTTCATTGAACGATGCTTGCCAGTGATTTTCATGAAGTCATTTGGCATGGGAGCTTGAGGAGGTTGTTGATAACTTTGATGATTTGGAGCTTGATAAGGTTGGTTGAAATTGTTCCCGTTTTGATTGAAATTTTGAGAGTTATTGAAGTTGTGTCCTTGATTCGAACAGCGATTTTGATTGCCATGGTTTTGCACAGAGGAAAACCGTGTGGTGTCATACCGCTAGGTTCACGGTAGTGAGGATCGCTTGGTTCGTATTGATTGTGGTTTACCGGCTACGGAGCTTGGTAAAAGGTAGCATCGGTTGCTTGACAATCATAATACGCATGTGGACCACTACAAGTTTCACACACCTTGTTTACGGCTTTGATTGGTTCCGGCTTATGAATTTCGCTTTTAATTTCCTTTACATCTTTTATCATACAACGGATGGCGTCCGTTAGAGCGGCTATCGGAGCGCTAACTCGTAAGAGTTACTAGATGAAGAAGCAGGAGTGTTCGGAATATTGACTTTGTTGCGAGAAATAGGAACTTTTGATTTTTGCTCACAAATCTCAATCACATCTTTAGGTCTACGATTCAAGATATTGCCACCGCTGCCAAGATTCAGAATCTTGATCGCTACCATTCAACCCATTGTAAAAGATATTGACTTGTTGAAGTCTGCGGAATTCATGAAGGGGCATTTCCCGAGGAGATCTTTGAATCTCTCCCATGCCTCTCCAAAGTTTTCATCCAAATTTTGACGAAATCCAGAAATTTCATTTTTAAGATTAGTCGTCTTTGATGGAGGAAAGAAATAATTGACAAACTTTTGAACAAGATCCTCCCAAGTTTCATAGATCGAGGGGTTCTTTTTCCACCAAACGGGTTGTCCCTCAAGTGAGAATGGGAAAAGCATCAACTTGATCACTTTTTGTGGTACATCCTTGAAATTGATAGTTGAAGTCAACTTGTTAAACCAACGGATGTGTGTGCATACTGCCCTGGTCAAACCCGGGTGGAATTTGTAGACACAAGTGTGATCAAATGTGTCTTCAATTCAAGTGATCAATTGATTACTGGTAAACGATGGCATCTCCATAACCCTGTGGGTGCTTGAGCATTTCCTATAGTGCGCTCTTTTCCGCCATATTGTTGTTTGAAATAGTATTTAACTCTGATTCTAACTATTTGGGCAAAAGACGCCTACTTGGTGAACGCTTCCTAGGAATTTCAAGCAGATCACGAAAAGGACTCAATGATCTAGAAGAACGAAAGATGCACTAGAGTTAACTCTAAGGATCCAGCCAAGGAAGGAATTATGAAAATGAGGAAAGAAGATTATTTTTGAATTTTATGGTTATACATATATAGAGAAACAAAAATAAAAATATTTTGTGTTTTTATAGGTTTTGAGATGTTTTGGATTTTGGAAATTTTAAGAGAAAATATGTAGATATATAGCAATGGATGGATGGTATAAACAAGAGTGAGTATTCAAACTACTAATCTGCTAAACGAAGGTAATCAAATACTGTACCAAGAAATGCGCCAAAATTTGATCCATGCAAAACCGTCAAGTTTTCTCACACAAGCCGGCCACTTGTGAATGGCCTACCGTAAGAAACTTCAAAAGTCCTAAACACCAATGCAATGAAGATCTGGGGAGTATAGGGTTTCCCGGGTCGTTATGTCCCAGCGAGCTATGCGAAGAATCACCAAACGTATAGTGATCGAGAGATTTGAACGGAAAAGGGATTTGTGATTATTATAACTACAGAAAAAGTCTATAAATTACAACGGCTTAAATGCAAATTAAAGAAAATTAAAAAGATAAAAAATATTAAATAAACGCTATCACTATTTGCAAAATGATGTTTTTGATTTTATGTTTTTATAAAACTGAATTAAAAACTACGTGACGTACAAATGAAAATGTGAAACTTAAACAATATAAATCCTAAAAATATGAAAATGATATTTTTACAATCCTAATGATAAAAGAAAATTTTTAGAAAAAGAAAATTATTTTTATAACTATTTAATTAATTATTATTAATTAAAAACTATTTTTAACTATTTAATAATAGCCTAAAATACAAGAAAATATGAAATAAAGCTAGAAAAATAAAATTATGACTTGGAAAAATCTAAAATAACAAAAGAGAATTTTCAAAACTATTTTTGTATTTTTCTGATTATTTTTGTATTTTCTATGAATTAAAAACTATTTAAAACTACTTAAATTGCTTAAAAATACAAATTTAACTAAGAAAAATCTGGAAAAATATTTTTTTGACTTTTTATATTTATCTTAACTTAAGAAAAATGAAAAATTATTTTTTTGAAACTTTTCTGAATTATTTGTATTAAATGCTAATTAAAAAGTGCTAAAAATTGATTTAAATGCAGAAAAATAGCAAACAGGCTTGGAAAAATATGAAAATTTCAGAAAAAGTCTAAAATAATATTTAGAATCTAGGAAAAATATAAAAAACAGGGGTTGTGTGAAGGATTATGAAACTGATGTGCAAAGTGCTTAGAAATAAGCACTAGAAATAAGCCAACAACCACAAATAAGCACTAAACTGATACAGAAGCTATATTATACTACAAGTACCAAAATGCAACAAGTTTCAACTAGCTAGACCACTGAAATGCAAGCTTAATGATTTGGATGATTTGAGTACAAGTGCTAAAAAACAGTTTTAGGGGCCTACTTTAAGCTTAAGCACAAGACATTCAATAAGCTGGAAAATGAAAAGAAATTGTTGGAACTTAATCTAGACTGTTGGCTATCTATAACCAAAGCTGAGACTTGGACAAGCTCAACTGAGCTTGTTGCAAGACCCTTAAATGGCCTGTGCACACTCAGCTAATACTGAGTGTGTGCACAGGCATAAGGCCATATTGACAAGCATTTTGGAAGCTTTAAAAAATTCACAAAATTATACAAAAATGCTAATAAGAAATTAGACCAGTTGAACTTATAAAACCCAAAGTTTCAATGGCATTTGACCAGAAATGAACTCATGAAAAATCTCCTCAGTTAGGCTCAAAACTGATTTTTCACCAATTTGACTTTTGAGTGGTTTTGTTTTGTTGACTTTTATGAACTTTGATTCCAATTTTTGGACTGATATTGATGTAATATGATAAAAGACAAACTAATGCAAGCATGTCTATGATTTTGAACACAAAACAAGATTTTGATTTTATAAAAAATCTCAACAGTTAAGCTATTAAGGGCAGATCTTGTGTAACTTTGACTTTGGTGTTTGTAGATGCAATATTAAGACAGAGTATGAGTTCATTTGAGCTAAACAAGCTGAAACAACAAGAATCTTTCACCTGAATAAGCCTCAATCACAGATTTTGTCAGCAAATCCAAACACACCTTTAAAACATCGATATGAACTCAAAACTGAGATAACACTTAACTAGCTACTTTTAATGATCAAACTGTATTACTAACCTAAATACAACTATTAAATACAGATTTGAACTAGTTTAACTACAAATACAGTTATGCATTAAAACTTGAAAATTAACTTACAATGGTCCTTAGCCATTATGGCTTGCCAAAGAACATGAGAACCAGAACCTATATCCTATTTCTATCAACCCAATGAATTCTAAATCAACCCAATTCCAACACTGCTCAACCCATTTCCAATTCCATTTCCATTTTGGCCCCAGCTTTGACTTTCTTGACCAATTTCCAAACTTGCTAGAAACTTGAATTTAAGCTTATAAAAGCTATAATAAGCTATATAGCTTATTTGAGCTTAAAATAAATCACTAAAAGCTTTGAAGCATAGGAATTTAGAAATGAAAATTGCAACAAGTGAGTATAATACTTGAAATTGAGTTAAACTTGAAATTGATGATCAAAAAGTAGATTGAACTAATAATGTACAAAACTTGAGTTTGATACAAGAAGACAAATTATTACAGATTTATTACACTTAACTAAAATTTTAAGTTAAAATCGACATTAAAGAAAACTTAAAAACTACAAGCTCCCTTCTTCTCTTCCTTTTGCTTCTTTTATACTCCAAACTCTTTCTCTCACTCTCAGAATGTTCCCACCATTTTCTTGACCATTGGATGACTGGAGAGATATTGGCCTTGGAATTATTTTGGCGCCAAAAGCTTTTATACCAGTTGGGGGTTGAGTGAGGGATGGAGGAGCATTAATGCTTCTTGGAGGTTAGTTGAGGTGGGGGGGGGAACAAGAAAATGTGAGGGTGAGTGGGGATGGGTGGAAGAGTGTTGCAGGGTCTTTGACAGGGAAGAAAGAAAAAGGCGCCAAGGTGTGTTTGTTTGACTTATCGTTTGACTGGGGTTTTAATATTAAAAAGGGGGGGTCAAAAACAAAGGGGTCCAAAGGATAAAAGGCAGGGTCCATTTGGTTTGTGACAAGGGTCAAGGGCTTGTAAAGGTTTTTAATAAACAAGGACTTGATGTAAATTCTGAAAATACAAGGACCTATGCTGCCATTTTCACAAAGTTGTTCCAAGGGACAAAAAGTGACAAGTTTCAATAGTACAAGGACCAAACTTGACATTTTCAATTTTCCAGGGGCCATTTTTGCCAATTTTGAAACTTGGAGGACCAAACTTGTAATTTCTCAAAACTTTTGATATTTTTCACCAAAGGACTAATTTTGACAAGTTATGATTTTAAAAGGACCTTTGGTGATTTTTCTTTTGAAATTAAGGCTCAGGGACTATTTTTGACAAAATTTGAAACTTGGGGGACTGAAACTGCCAATTATGCAAACTTAGCTCATTTTTCATCTGATTTTGAACATTTTGCATCTGAAACATATAAAATGCAATTTTGGAATATTTTCAGTATTTTGATGCATTTCTGAGCATTTTTAGACGTTTTGCAGTTCAGATTGAACCAAAAATGATGAGTATTTACACACTCATCAATCCCCCACACTAAACTATTGCTAGTCCCTAGCAATCTTTTGAGAAAAACTTAATGGATTTGAATCTCTTTACCAAAAGCCATTACTTCTTGAGTAGCCAAATGTTTCAGTTCAAGTAAGAACCATGGTACACCGATAACCATGTGATTTTGAGCAAACCACCAGCTTCCAACGGATTTGATTTGTCTTTACCGTAAGCCGTTTGCTCGGGACTAGCCAACTCTTAGATAAATTATCAATATTATCTTTGGTGAGCTGATTACCAATTATGGTTTTTCCACGGCCTTTACCACAAGCCATAAACTTGCGGGCTAGCCAACTCTTCACTTTTTAAGGATATGGTGAGCTGAATACCATACAATTTTGGGCAAATTGCAAGCCGTCAACGGATTTGAGATATCTTTACCAAGAGCCGTTTGCTCTTGGATTAGCCAATCCTTTTGTTTATTAGACATGGCGGACTGATAACCAATTGAGTAAGTGTAAAACACTTACTCCAAAAAAAATTTTGGCCAAAAATGGGGGAATTGGGCGGTATAATTACATGATAAAATTCGTGAGAATTCCCCCCCACACTTAGAAATGAATATTGCCCTCAATATTCAAAGTACCGGCGGTTATGCCGAAACAAAGAACGTAAAAGGGAAATACTACGGCCATTATTTGAAAGATTTTTTTTTTTTTTTTTGAAACACTTATATATACACAACATGTGGGGCAACCCCCCCCCCCCACACTAGGGTGGTAGAAAGATAGAAAGAAGTCAGAAATATGGGTGAAAACCCATATGGCATGCTACTGTTTTTGATTCCCGAGTCGCTAGCTTGACTCGACCCCGAATTCATTTGTTCATGGGGAAAGTAACGTGGAAAACCAATCTCGATCGGACTTTCGTTCACAATGTTAATAAACATATGAACATCAGAAAGTTCCACACCGACGAGATATAACCGCGGTATTGTTAATAGTAGAAACTATAAAGGATGATACCGGGGTCAAAGATGGTGTCCTCATTCCCGAAAGAGAAAAGGGAAAGAGCAACCACACCATCTGTGAAGAATGGAATAAAGACGTACATGAGAATGCAAGTCCATTCCTCATCAGAGAGAAGCAAATCACCAGTTTTGACATTTTTAAGCTTAAACTTGAAGCTTAGATGGTGATTGTCAATAAGATGTCCGGGAGGGAGGGTGGGAAACGGTTCTTCAATCAACAGATTTTCCAGAAAAAGGATGTCTCCCTCCGAATCAAAGTAAGTATTATCAATTCCTGTTGGAATTGACTCATCACTAAGAAAGGCATCGACTTCATTCCAAAAGTTGTCATCTTCCTCATCAGGAGTGAGAGAAGGGATGGAAGAGTCGGGAATAATAAGACTAGAAGATGATGGATCATTTTTGAGCAATTCATCAATGGGAAGAATGTCTCCCATTGGATCACAAACATCATCATCCAATTCAGATGAAACTGAAGAGAGTTTGGTTTCATCCACAGAGTTAACAAACTCGATGCGACAAACCGATTCCGGAGGTGGGACAAGTGGTGTGCTCTTAGAGCTAGCAGTTTCCACCACTTCCGATGAAGTCTCCGATTCTAGATCATCATCATCATCAAGAACACTCTTGACTTCCCTGGTACAGCTTTCAAACCATTTGTTTGAACCAAGGGTGATTTTCAAAGCTTTTAATCAGCACGTTTTGGTGACTCCTCTTAACTGTGAAATTTGAGAGTGTTGCATTGAATCTTTCAGATCTTTGATCAATTGTGGCAACACTCTGTTTGGACAGAGGTTTGGAGTTCTGTTTGATATTCAATGTGAGCTCTTCGTTGTCAACCCGAATGGTCAACTCTTCAAAGAACACATCAATCAGAGTACGACTCGTTCTCAAGAAAGCTCTCCCTAAGATGAGGGGAACTCTAGGATCTGCATCAAAGTCTACTACAACAAAGTCAGTAGGAAAGTGAAACTTTCCCACTTTCATCACGACATCCTCGGCTATCCCAAGTGGACGAGTTACGGTACGGTCCGCTAGCTCGAGTGTCATACAAGTGGATGAAAGTTTAGGAAGAGACAGTTTCTTCCATACCGAGAGTGGCATGAGGTTAATGCTAGCGCCAAGATCGCCAAGGCGGAGCATTGAACCATCCCCAAGAAATCACACGGGATTAAAAATCTGCCAGGGTCTTCAAGCTTTTTGGGAAGCTTCTTGAGAAGGACCGCTGAGCATTGCTCATTGAGAGGGGTTTTAGCCATCTCAGATAGCTTATCTTTGTTGGTCAGTAAGCCTTTAAGCGTGGATGCAAATTTAGGCATTAGAACGAGAGCATCAACGAAGCTTATATCAAAGTGTAGCTCATTGAAGATTTGGAAAAAATTTTCCATTTGCTCTTTGTTTTTGTCTTTGAGCTTCTCATCATTCATTCTTGATGGGTAAGGAAGTTGACTAGACTTTTGAGCCGGGATGGAAGTTTTTCGGCTCAGAATTTGTCTACGGAACTTCGGGTTCCGGACTTAAAGCTTGGACTACCGAAGGTGGGACGTGTGCGTTACTTCGTGGGCTTGAAAAATGCACCTTGTCCGTTGTATCCTTGGTAACTTGACTCAATGCTACAGGAGGAAGGGGCATTGGAGTCGAAGGTCCATTGTGCGTCTTACCACTACGAGTGGTGACGGCTTTCAACTCGGCATTGGGATTGGGAATTGTATTGCTTGGGAGTCCTCCAGAAGATGATGAAGCTTTGTTCATATTCATGTTCATGAAACTGCTCATCATATTCTTTAACTCATTTGTCTGCCGAGACAATGTGGTATCAATTTCCTTTCTTAGCTCAACTCTCATGTTATTGATCTGAGTTTGCATTGAACGTATGCTTGACTCAGTAATTTTCATGAAGTCATTTGGCATGGGAGCTTGAGGAGGTTGTTGATAACTTTGATGATTTGGAGCTTGATAAGGTTGGTTGAAATTGTTCCGGTTTTGATTGAAATTTTGAGAGTTATTGAAGTTGTGTCCTTGATTCGGAACAAAGCGATTTTGATTGCCATGGTTTTGCACAGGAGGAAAACCAGGTGGTGTCATACCGCTAGGTGCACGGTAGTGAGGATCAGCTTGTGGTCGGTATTGATTGTGGTTTACCGAAGCTACGGGAGCTTGGTAAAAAGAAGCATCGGTTGCTTGACAATCATAATACGCATGTGGACCACTACAAGTTTCACACACCTTGTTTACGGCTTTGATTGGTTCCGGCTTATGAATTTCGCTTTTGATTTCCTTTACATCTTTAATCATACAACGGATGGCGTCCGTTAGAGCGGCTATCGGAGCGGCTAACTCAGAAGAGTTACTAGATGAAGAAGCAGGAGTGTTCGGAATATTGACTTTGTTGCGAGAAATAGGAACTTTTGATTTTTGCTCGCAAATCTCAATCACATCTTTAGGTCTACGATTCAAGATATTGCCGCCTGCGGCTGCATTCAAGGAATCTTGATCGTTACCGTTCAACCCATTGTAAAAGATATTGACTTGTTGAAGCTCCGTGAATTCATGATGGGGGCATTTCCTGAGGAGATCTTTGAATCTCTCCCATGCCTCTCCAAAGTTTTCATCGAAATTTTGACGAAATCCAGAAATTTCATTTTTAAGATTAGTCGTCTTTGATGGAGGAAAGAAGTAATTGACAAACTTTTGAACAAGATCCTCCCAAGTTTCGATAGATCGAGGGGGTTCTTTTTCCAGCCAAATCCGGGCTGTCCCCTCAAGTGAGAATGGAAAAAGCATCAACTTGATCACTTTTTGTGGCACATCCTTGAAATTGATAGTTGAAGTCAACTTGTTAAACCAACGGATGTGTGCATACGGGTCTTCTCGATCAGACCCGCGGAATTGATTTGTAGACACAAGTGTGATCAAATGTGTCTTCAATTCGAAGTGATCGAATTGATTATCTTTGGTAAAACGATGGCATCTCCAAAACCCTCGGTGGGTGCTTGGAGCATTTCCGCCATAGTGCGTTCGTCTGCCATATTGTTGTTTGAAATAGTACGAATCTCGGGTTCGACTATTTGGGCAGCACGTCTACGAGAACGTCTCCTAGGAATTTCTGCTAGATCACGCAAAGGACTCAATGATCTAGAAGAACGAGTGCGCATGCACTAGAGTTAACTCTAAGGGATCTCAGAGCCAAGGAAGGGAATTATGAAAATGGGGAAAGAAGATTATTTTTGAGTTTTATGGTTATACATATATAGAGAAACAAAAGAAAAATATTTTTGTGTTTTATAGGTTTTGAGATGTTTTTGGATTTTTTGGAAATTTTAAGAGAAAATATGTAGATATATATAAATGGATGGATGGTATAAACAAGGAGTGAGTATTCAAACTACTAATCTGCTAAACGGAAGGTAATCAATGACTCCCCGGCAATGGGCAAAAATTTGATCGATGCAAAACCGTCAAGTTTACTCACACAACGGCCACTTGTGAATGGCGAATCAGTAAGAAACTTAAAACAGTTTAAACACCAATGCAATGAAGATCAGGGGAGTATAGTGTTTCCCCGGGTCGTTATGTCCCAAATGAGCTATGCGAAGAATCACCAAACGTATAGTGATCGAGAGATTTGAACGGAAAAAGAGATTTGTGATTATTATAACTACAGAAAAAGTCTATAAATTACAACGGCTTAAATGCAAATTAAAGAAAATTAAAAAGATAAAAAATATTAAATAAACGCTATCACTATTTGCAAAATGATGTTTTGATTTTATGTTTTTATAAAACTAGAATTAAAAACTACGTGACGTACTAATGAAAATGTGAAACTTACACAATATTAATCCTAAAAATATGAAAATGATATTTTACAAACCTAATGATAAAAGAAAATTTTTAGAAAAAGAAAATTATTTTTACAACTATTTAATTAATTATTATTAATTAAAAACTATTTTTAACTATTTAATAATAGCCTAAAATACAAGAAAATATGAAATAAAGCTAGAAAAATAAAATTATGACTTGGAAAAATCTAAAATAACAAAAGAGAATTTTCAAAACTATTTTTGTATTTTTCTGATTATTTTTGTATTTTCTATGAATTAAAAACTATTTAAAACTACTTAAATTGCTTAAAAATACAAATTTAACTAAGAAAAATCTGGAAAAATATTTTTTTGACTTTTTATATTTATCTTAACTTAAGAAAAATGAAAAATTATTTTTTTGAAACTTTTCTGAATTATTTGTATTAAATGCTAATTAAAAAGTGCTAAAAATTGATTTAAATCAAGAAAAATACCAAACAGGCTTGGAAAAATCATGAAAATTCAGAAAAGTCTAAAATAATATTTAGAATCTAGGAAAAATAAAAAAAACAGGGGTTGTGTGAAGGATTATGAAACTGATGTGCAAAGTGCTTAGAAATAAGCACTAGAAATAAGCCAACAACTACAAATAAGCACTAAACCGATACGTAGCTAATATATACTACAAGTACCAAAATGCAACAAGTTTCAACTAGCTAGACCACTGAAATGCAAGCTTAACAGAATTTGGATGATTTGAGTACAAGTGCTAAAAAACAGTTTTAGGGGCCTACTTTAAGCTTAAGCACAAGACATTCAATAAGCTGGAATTGAAAAGCAATTGTTGGAACTTAATCTAGACCTGGTTGGCTATCTATAATCCAAAGCTGAGACTTGGACAAGCTCAACTGAGCTTGTTGCAAGACCCTTAAATGGCCTGTGCACACTCAGTTAATACTGAGTGTGTGCACAGGGCATGTAAGGCCATATTGACAAGCGTTTTTGAGCCTTTAAAAATTCACAAAATTATAAAAAAATGCTAATAAGAAATTAGACCTGTTGAACTTATAAAACCCAAAGTTTCAATGGCATTGACCAGAATGAACTCATGAAAAATCCCTCTAGTTAGGCAAAACTGATTTTTCACTAATTTTGACTTTTGAAGCAGCTTTGTTTTGTTGACTTTTATGAACTTTGATTCCAATTTTGGACTGATATTGGTAATATGATAAAACAAACTTAATGCAAGCAATGTCTATGAATTTTGAAACAAAACAAGATTTTGATTTTATAAAAACTCAACAGTTAAGCTATTAGGACAGATCTTGTGTAACTTTGACTTTGATAGTTTGCATATGCAATATTAAGACAGAGTTGAGTTCATTTGAGCTAAACAAGCCTGAAACAACAAGAATCTTTCACTGAATAAACCTAAAGCACAGATTTGACAGTAAATCCAATCACACCTTAAAACATTGATATGAACTCAAAACTGAGATAGACACTTAACTAGCTACTTTTAATGATCAAACTGTATTAAGCTAACCTAAATACAACTTATTAAATAGATATGAACTAGTTTTAACTACAAATACAAGTTATGCATTAAAACTTGAAATATTAACTTACTAATGGTCCTTAGCCACTATGGCTTGCCAAAGAACATGAGAACCAGAACCTATATCCTATTTCTATCAACCCAATGAATTCTAAATCAACCCAATTCCAACACTGCTTCAACCCAGATCCAATTCCATTTCCATTTTGGCCCCAGTTTGACTTTCTTTGACCAATTTCCAAACTTGCTAGAAACTTGAATTTAAGCTTATAAAAAGCTATAACAAGCTTATACAAGCTTATTTGAGCTTAAAATTAAATCACTAAAAGCTTTGACATAGGAATTTAGAAATGAAAATTGCAACAGTGAGTATAATACTTGAAATTGAGTTAAACTGTGAAATTGATGATCAAAAGTAGATTGAACTAATAATGTAGCTTGAGTTTGATACAAGAAGACAAATTATTACAGCTATTACACTTAACTAAAATTTTTAAGTTAAAAACGACATTAAAGAAACTTAAAAACTACAAGACTCCTTCTACTCTTCCTTTTGCTTCCTTTTATACTCCAAACTCTTTCTCTCACTACTCTAAATGTTTCCCACCATTTTCTTGACCATTGGATGACTGGGAGAGATATTGGCCCTTGGATTATATTTTGGCGCAAAAAGCTTTATACCCAGTTGGGGGTTGAGTGAGGGATTGAGGAGCATTAATTGCTTCTTGGAGGTTAGTTGAGGGGGGGGGGGAACAAGAAAATGTGAGGGGTGAGCTGGGGGATGGGTGGAAGAGTGTTGCGAGGTCTTTGACAGGGAAGAAAGAAAAAGGCGCCAAGGTGTGTTTGTTTGACTTATCGTTTGACTGGGGTTTTAATATTAAAAAGGGGGGGTCAAAAACAAAGGGGTCCAAAGGATAAAAGGCAGGGTCCATTTGGTTTGTGACAAGGGTCAAGGGTTAAAGGTTTTAATAAACAAGGACTTGATGTGCAATTCTGAAAATTCAAGGACCTAGGCTGCCATTTTCACAAAGTTGTTCCAAGGGACAAAAAGTGACAAGTTTCAATAGTACAAGGACCAAACTTGACATTTTCAATTTTCCAGGGGCCATTTTTGCCAATTTTGAAACTTGGAGGACCAAACTTGTAATTTCTCAAAACTTTTGATATTTTTCACCAAAGGACTAATTTTGACAACTTATGATTTTAAAAGGACCTTTGGTGATTTTCTTTGAAATTAAGTGCTCGGGACTATTTTGACAAAATTTGAAACTTGGGGGACTGAAACTGCCAATTATGCAAACTTAGCTCATTTTTCATCTGATTTTGAATATTTTACATATAAAACATATAAAATGCAATTTTGGAATATTTTCAGCATTTTGATGCATTTGTGAGCATTTTAAAGTGTTTTGCAGTTCAGATTGAACCAAAAATAATGAGTATTTACACACTCATCAATCCCCCACACTAAACTATTGCTAGTCCCTAGCAATCTTTTGAGAAAAACTTAATGGATTTGAATCTCTTTACCAAAAGCCATTACTTCTGGAGTAGCCAAATGTTTCAGTTCAAGTAAGAACCATGGTACACCGATAACCATGTGATTTTGAGCAAACCACCAGCTTTCAACGGTTTTGATTTGTCTTTACCAGAAGCCGTTTGCTCTGGACTAGCCAACTCTTAGATAAATTATCAATATTATCTTTGGTGAGCTGATTACCAATTATGGTTTTTCCACTGCCTTTACCACAAGCCATAAACTTGCGGGCTAGCCAACTCTTCACTTTTAAGGATATGGTGAGCTGAATACCATACAATTTTGGGCAAATTGCAAGCCGTCAACGGATTTGAGATATCTTTACCAAGAGCCGTTTGCTCCTGGATTAGCCAATCCTTTTGTTTATTAGACATGGTGGACTGATAACCACTTGAGTAAGTGCAAAACACTTACTCCAAAAAAAAATTTGGCCAAAAATGGGGGAATTGGGCGGTATAATTACATGATAAAATTCGTGAGAATTCCCCCCCACACTAGAAATGAATATTGCCCTCAATATTCAAAGTACCGGAGGTTATGCCGAAACAGAGAACGTAAAAGGGAAATACTACGGCCATTATTTGAAAGATTTTTTTTTTTTTTTTTTTTTTTTTTTTTGAAACACTTATATATACACAACATGTGGGGCAACCCCCCCCCCCACACTAGGGTGGTAGAAAGATAGAAAGAAGTCAGAAATATGGGTGAAAACCCATATGGCATGCTACTGTTTTTTTGATTACCGAGTCGCTAGCTTGACTCGACCCCGAATTAATTTGTTCATGGGAAAGTAACGTGGCAAACCAATCTCGATCGGACTTTCGTTCACAATGTTAATAAACATATGAACATCGGAAAGTTCCACACCGACGAGATATAACCGCGGTATTGTTAATAGTAGAAACTATAAAGGATGATACCGGGGTCAAAAATGGTGTCCTCATTCCCGAAAGAGAAAGGGGAAAGAGCAACCACACCATCTGTGAAGAATGGAATAAAGACGTACATGAGAATGCAAGTCCATTCTTCATCGAGAGAAGAAGCAAATCACCAGTTTTGACATTTTTAAGCTTAAACTTGAAGCTTAGATGGTGATTGTCAATAAGATGTCCGGGAGAGAGGGTGGGAAACGGTTCTTCAATCAACAGATTTTCCAGAAAAAGGATGTCTCCCTCCGGATCAAAGTAAGTATTATCAATTCCCGTTGGAATTGACTCATCACTAAGAAAGGCATCGACTTCATTCCAAAAGTTGTCATCTTCCTCATCAGGAGTGAGAGAAGGGATGGAAGAGTCGGGAATAATAAGACTAGAAGATGATGGATCATTTTTGAGCAATTCATCAATGGGAAGAATGTCTCCCATTGGATCACAAACATCATCATCCAATTCAGATGAAACTGAAGAGAGTTTGGTTTCATCCACAGAGTTAACAAACTCGATGCGACAAACTGATTCCGGAGGTGGGACAAGTGGTGTGCTCTTAGAGCTAGCAGTTTCCACCACTTCCGATGAAGTCTCCGATTCTAGATCATCATCATCATCAAGAACACTCTTGACTTCCCTGGTACAGCTTTCAAACCATTTGTTTGAACCAGGGGTGATTTTCAAAGCTTGCAGCACTTTTGGTGACTCCTCTTATCCGTGAAATTTGAGAGTGTTGCATTGAATCTTTCAGATCTTTGATCAATTGTGGCAACACTCTGTTTGGATAGAGGTTTGGAGTTCTGGTTGATATTCAACGTGAGTTCTTCGTTGTCAACCCGTATGGTCAACTCTTCAGCAAACACATCAATCAGAGCACGACTCGTTCTCAAGAAAGCTCTCCCTAAGATGAGGGGAACTCTAGGATCTGCATCGAAGTCTACTACAACAAAGTCATTAGGAAAGTGAAACTTTCCCACTTTCATCACGACATCCTCGGCTATCCCAAGTGGACGAGTTATGGTACGGTCCGCTAGCTCGAGTGTCATACAAGTGGATGTAAGTTTAGGAAGAGACAGCTTCTTCCATACTGAGAGTGGCATGAGGTTAATGCTAGCGCCAAGATCGGCCAAGGCGGAGCATTGAACCATCCCCAAGAAATCACACGGATTAAAAACCTGCCAGGGTCTTCAAGCTTTTTGGGAAGCTTCTTGAGAAGGACCCGTATAGCATTGCTCATTGAGAGGGGTTTTAGCCATCTCAGATAGCTTATCTTTGTTGGTCAAGTTTTAAGCGTTGATGCAAATTTAGGCATTAGAACGAGAGCATCAACAAAGCTTATATCAAAGTGTAGCTCGTTGAAGATTTGGAAAAAAATTTCCATTTGCTCTTTGTTTTTGTCTTTGAGCTTCTCATCATTCATTCTTGATGGGTAAGGAAGCTGACTAGAATTTTGAGCCGGGATGGAAGTTATTTCTGGCTCAGAATTCGTCTTCGGAACTTCGGGTTCCGGACTTAAAGCTTGGACTACCGAAGGTGGGACGTGTGCGGTACTTCGTGGGCTTGAGAAATGCACCTTGTCCGTTGTATCCTTGGTAACTTGACTCATTGCTACAGGAGGAGGGGGCATTGGAGTCGAAGGTCCATTGTGCGTCTTACCACTACGAGTGGTGACGGCTTTCAACTCGGCATTGGGATTGGGAATAGTATTGCTTGGGAGTCCTCCAGAAGATGATGAAACTTTGTTCACATTCATGTTCATGAAACTGCTCATCATATTCTTTAACTCATTTGTCTGCCGAGACAATGTGGTATCAATTTCCTTTCTTAGCTCAACTCTCATGTTATTGATCTGAGTCTGCATTGAACGTATGCTTGACTCAGTGATTTTCATGAAGTCATTTGGCATGGGAGCTTGAGGAGGTTGTTGATAACTTTGATGATTTGGAGCTTGATAAGGTTGGTTGAAATTGTTCCGGTTTTGATTGAAATTTTGAGAGTTATTGAAGTTGTGTCCTTGATTCGGAACAAAGCGATTTTGATTGCCATGGTTTTGCACAGGAGGAAAACCAGGTGGTGTCATACCGCTAGGTGCACGGTAGTGAGGATCATCCTGTGGTCGGTATTGATTGTGGTTTACCGAAAACTACGGGAGCTTGGTAAAAAGAAGCATCGGTTGCTTGACAATCATAATACGCATGTGGACCACTACAAGTTTCACACACCTTGTTTACGGCTTTGATTGGTTCCGGCTTATGAATTTCGCTTTTGATTTCCTTTACATCTTTGATCATACAACGGATGGCGTCCGTTAGAGCGGCTATCGGAGCGGTTAACTCAGAAGAGTTACTAGATGAAGAAGCAGGAGTGTTCGGAATATTGAATTTGTTGCGAGAAATAGGAACTTTTGATTTTTGCTCGCAAATCTCAATCACATCTTTAGGTCTACGATTCAAGATATTGCCGCCTGCGGCTGCATTCAAGGAATCTTGATCGTTACCATTCAACCCATTGTAAAAGATATTGACTTGTTGAAGCTCCGTGAATTCATGATGGGGGCATTTCTTGAGGAGATCTTTGAATCTCTCCCATGCCTCTCCAAAGTTTTCATCGAAATTTTGACTAAATCCAGAAATTTCATTTTTAAGATTAGTCGTCTTTGATGGAGGAAAGAAGTAATTGACAAACTTTTGAACAAGATCCTCCCAAGTTTCGATAGATCGAGGGGGTTCTTTTTCCGACCAAATCCGGTTGTCCCCTCAAGTGAGAATGGGAAAAGCATCAACTTGATCACTTTTTGTGGTACATCCTTGAAATTGATAGTTGAAGTCAACTTGTTAAACCAACGGATGTGTGCATACGGGTCTTCTCGGTCAAACCCGTGGAATTGATTTGTAGACACAAGTGTGATCAAATGTGTCTTCAATTCAAGTGATCGAATTGATTATGGTAAAACGATGGCATCTCCATAACCCTCTGTGGGTGCCTGGAGCATTTCCGCCATAGTGCGTTCGTCTGCCATATTGTTGTTTGAAATAGTACGAATCTCGGGTTCGACTATTTGGGCAGACGTCTAATGAACGTCTCCTAGGAATTTGCTAGATCACGCCGGACTCAATGATCTAGAAGAACGAGTGCGCATGCACTAGAGTTAACTCTAAGGGATCTCAGAGCCAAGGAAGGGAATTATGAAAATGGGGAAAGAAGATTATTTTTGAGTTTTATGGTTATACATATATAGAGAAACAAAAGAAAAATATTTTTGTGTTTTATAGGTTTTGAGATGTTTTTGGATTTTTTGGAAATTTTAAGAGAAAATATGTAGATATATATAAATGGATGGATGGTATAAACAAGGAGTGAGTATTCAAACTACTAATCTGCTAAACGGAAGGTAATCAGCACAGCTCCCCGGCAGCGGCGCCAAAAATTTGATCGATGCAAAACCGTCAAGTTTACTCACACAAGCCGGCCACTTGTGAATGGCCGACCGTAAGAAACTTCAAACAGTCTAAACACCAATGCAATGAAGATCAGGGGAGTATAGGGTTTCCCCGGGTCGTTATGTCCCAGCGAGCTATGCGAAGAATCACCAAACGTATAGTGATCGAGAGATTTGAACAGAAAAAGGGATTTGTGATTATTATAACTACAGAAAAAGTCTATAAATTACAACGGCTTAAATGCAATTTAAAGAAAATTTAAAAAGATAAAAAATATTAAATAAACGCTATTACTATTTGTAAAATGATGTTTTAGATTTTATGTTTTTATAAAACTAGAATTAAAAACTACGTGACGTACTAATGAAAATGTGAAACTTACACAATATTAATCCTAAAAATATGAAAATGATATTTTTACAATCCTAATGATAAAAGAAAATTTTTAGAAAAAGAAAATTATTTTTACAACTATTTAATTAATTACTATTAATTAAAAACTATTTTTAATTATTTAATAATAGCCTAAAATACAAGAAAATATGAAATAAAGCTAGAAAAATAAAATTATGACTTGGAAAAATCTAAAATAACAAAAGGGAATTTTCAAAACTATTTTTGTATTTTTCTGATTATTTTTGTATTTTCTATGAATTAAAAACTATTTAAAACTACTTAAATTGCTTAAAAATACAAATTTAACTAAGAAAAATCTGGAAAAATATTTTTTTGACTTTTTATATTTATCTAAACTTAAGAAAAATGAAAAATTATTTTTTTGAAACTTTTCTGAATTATTTGTATTAAATGCTAATTAAAAAGTGCTAAAAATTGATTTAAATGCAGAAAAATAATAGCAAACGTGCTTGGAAAAATATGAAAATTTCAGGAAAAGTCTAAAAAATATTTAGAATCTAGGAAAATATAAAAAACAGGGGTTGTGTGAAGGATTATGAAACTGATGTGCAAAGTGCTTAGAAATAAGCACTAGAAATAAGCCAACAACCACAAATAAGCACTAAACTGATACAGAAGCTATATTATACTACAAGTACCAAAATGCAACAAGTTTCAACTAGCTAGACCACTGAAATGCAAGCTTAACAGAATTTGGATGATTTGAGTACAAGTGCTAAAAAACAGTTTTAGGGGCCTACTTTAAGCTTAAGCACAAGACATTCAATAAGCTGGAATTGAAAAGAAATTGTTGGAACTTAATCTAGACCTGGTTGGCTATCTATAATCCAAAGCTGAGACTTGGACAAGCTCAACTGAGCTTGTTGCAAGACCACTTAATGGTGTGCAATACTCAGTTAATATGAGTGTGTGCAGGGCATGTAAGGCCATATTGATAAGCAGTTTTGAAGCCTTTAAAAAATTCACAAAATTATACAAAAATGCTAATAAGAAATTAGACCTGTTGAACTTATAAAACCCAAAGTTTCAATGGCATTGACCCAGAAATGAACTCATGAAAAATCCCTCTAGTTAGGCACAAAACTGATTTTTCACTAATTTTGACTTTTTGAAGCAGTTTTGTTTTGTTGACTTTTATGAACTTTGATTCCAATTTTTGGACTGATATTGGTGTAATATGATAAAACAAACTTAATGCAAGCAATGTCTATGAGTTTTGAACACAAAACAAGATTTTGATTTTATAAAAACTCAACAGTTAAGCTATTAGGACAGATCTTGTGTAACTTTGACTTTGGTTGTTTGTAGATGCAATATTAAGACAGAGTTGAGTTCATTTGAGCTAAACAAGCTTGAAACAACAAGAATCTTTCACTGAATAAGCCTCAATCACAGATTTGTCAGCAAATCCAAACACACCTTTAAAACATTGATATGAACTCAAAACTGAGATAGACACTTAACTAGCTACTTTTAATGATCAAACTGTATTAAGCTAACCTAAATACAACTTATTAAACAGATATGAACTAGTTTTAACTACAAATACAGGTTATGCATTAAAACTTGAAATATTAACTTACTAATGGTCCTTAGCCACTATGGCTTGCCAAAGAACATGAGAACCAGAACCTATATCCTATTTCTATCAACCCAATGAATTCTAAATCAACCCAATTCCAACACTGCTTCAACCCAGATCCAATTCCATTTCCATTTTGGCCCCAGTTTGACTTTCTTTGACCAATTTCCAAACTTGCTAGAAACTTGAATTTAAGCTTATAAAAAGCTATAACAAGCTTATACAAGCTTATTTGAGCTTAAAATTAAATCACTAAAAGCTTTGACATAGGAATTTAGAAATGAAAATTGCAACAGTGAGTATAATACTTGAAATTGAGTTAAACTGTGAAATTGATGATCAAAAGTAGATTGAACTAATAATGTAGCTTGAGTTTGATACAAGAAGACAAATTATTACAGCTATTACACTTAACTAAAATTTTTAAGTTAAAAACGACATTAAAGAAACTTAAAAACTACAAGACTCCCTTCTACTCTTCCTTTTGCTTCCTTTTATACTCCAAACTCTTTCTCTCACTACTCTGAATGTTTCCCACCATTTTCTTGACCATTGGATGACTGGGAGAGATATTGGCCCTTGGATTATATTTTGGCGCCAAAAAGCTTTATACCAGTTGGGGGTTGAGTGAGGGGATTGAAGGAGCATTAATTGCTTCTTGGAGGTTAGTTGAGGTGGGGGGAACAAGAAAATGTGAGGGTGAGCTGGGGGGATGGGTGGAAGAGTGTTGCAGGGTCTTTGACAGGGAAGAAAGAAAAAGGCGCCAAGGTGTGTTTGTTTGACTTATCGTTTGACTGGGGTTTTAATATTAAAAAGGGGGGGTCAAAAACAAAGGGGTCCAAAGGATAAAAGGCAGGGTCCATTTGGTTTGTGACAAGGGTCAAGGGCTTGTAAAGGTTTTTAATAAACAAGGACTTGATGTGCAATTTCTGAAATTCAAGGACCTAGGCTGCCATTTTCACAAAGTTGTTCCAAGGGACAAAAAGTGACAAGTTTCAATAGTACAAGGACCAAACTTGACATTTTCAATTTTCCAGGGGCCATTTTTGCCAATTTTGAAACTTGGAGGACCAAACTTGTAATTTCTCAAAACTTTTGATATTTTTCACCAAAGGACTAATTTTGACAAGTTATGATTTTAAAAGGACCTTTGGTGATTTTTCTTTTGAAATTAAGGGCTCAGGGACTATTTTTGACAAAATTTGAAACTTGGGGGACTGAAACTGCCAATTATGCAAACTTAGCTCATTTTTCATCTGATTTTGAACATTTTGCATCTGAAACATATAAAATGTAATTTTGGAATATTTTCAGTATTTTGATGCATTTGTGAGCATTTTAAAGTGTTTTGCAGTTCAGATTGAACCAAAAATGATGAGTATTTACACACTCATCAACTAGCTTTTTCAAAAGCTTGTCACAAGCTTGCCAGTGGACACCATAGTTAGATTTTTAGCTTTTTGGATAGCTTAACTGGTTAACTAGTTAGTGCCAGTCTTTATTTTCATTTCCTAATTTATATAAGTGCTTAAATATAAGCTAGAAAGTGCCTAGAAAACCAATTAGTGTCCTGTGCAAACAGTGAAGACTTATGCTTATTTTGGTTTATTTAGTGCTTATTTCTAAGTCATTTAGCTTGTTTAGTTGTCATTTTAGCATATTATAAGTTGTCTAGCTTATTTTCAGTTCATCTTTTACTTATTCACTAGCTTATTAGAATTGTAGCTTAATCTTGTGCTTATTCCAATTTCTTGTCCACTGTTGAAATAATAAGCTCAAATCTGAGCTTATTAGTGGTTTTTGTAAAAAGTTGTAGTTATAAAATTTGCTTATCTAAGTATACTTAATTAGTTCCAAAAAGAAAAATCCAAAAATAATATTTTGCAAAAAGTCATTGCTGGGATTCGAACCCTGGCCACCCAGCTCACCACACACACACACCATCTGCCCTTGGGTCTTTGACTGGTATACCTTTGCACTATTTAATACTTAACCCCTTTTTGTCTTTTTAGCTTATACGAATGTTTTAGCTTATTTATAGCTTATTAAAACAAGCTTTTACATGTTTTGTATTTTTCCTAGCCTTGTATTGATATAAAGTATTTTATAAAAAAGTTTCAGAATTTCTCAATAGTTTTAGTATTTTTAATCATTTAATTAGTGTAAAATAGTATTTAATTCATAATAAAAAATATAAAAGTCAAAAAAATATAAATCTTTTTCTAAAATTTCTTTGTCATATAGTAAGTAAGAAAATTGTTTTTACACTCATAGGACTTTTATATCACAAATTTTACGTTTTTGCTTATGACACTCGCGTAATTTTACATATAACGCGCGTTTTCATTCTAGGTCACGTTTTTAGGTAATTTAGGTTTACGATTTAGTTAAAATAGTTTATTTAAGTTATTTTGTTTTATAAATCAAGAAAAACATCATTTTAAAAATAGTGATAGCGTTTATTTGATATATTTTAGCTTTTTAATTTTCTTTAATTTGCATTTAAGCCCTGTAATTTACAAACTTTCTCTTTAGGTGTAATTATCATTCACAATCCTTCCTGATCACTATCCTTAGTGATTATTCGACATCTGAAAGTGTTAAACACCATTAATCCTCCGTGGGACTTAACGACCTGTGGAAACACTATACTCTCCAGATCTTAATTATATTGGTTTTAGACAGTTTGAATTTTATTACGGTTGACCATTCACAATTGGTTAGCTTGTGTGATAAACTTGATTGTCTGGACCCAATCAGGAACTTAGTGAGACAAAGAGAAAATCATATTATGAAGCTCCAACCCTCTACCTTGGGAGGTAGAGGGTATTTATAGTTTCTTACAAGACACGCCTCCTACGGGCTGTGGATCAAGCATACAGTGGGTAAAGACCCGTCCGTCCTCCACGGTGTTACTTAACTAACTACTTATTATCATAACATGACTACTACTACGAGCTTTCTAACGAATATATATACTTGAGGTGACCGACTCTTTAACTACCGGATTTTCTAAATCCTAACAATCTCCCCCTAAGGGAGGTCACCTCAATTTACATTGAGTACAAATAGATATTACATTTAGATTTTTCTTGGATTCTTGATTAAGATCTTTGCTCTGTAGTTCGTAGCCTTTGATTCTTCATGTTATGCATGTTTTGTTAGCTCAAGTGGAGGTTTTTTACTGATCCACGTGATGATGAGTTTTGAGCCAGCTTTGAGATCATCAGCCATAATAAATCTCTGACTCATCCATTGTTGTGTTGCCATCATGTGAAGTTGTGATTTTAGGACCGACATGCTCACATTCTGGATCAGGATATCTTCTCATTAGAGTTGCGGAAGCTTTTGTTGATTCATGATATTTACAGCAGCGTAGCAGAAGCATTGAGTGAAAATATCAGAGTCGTTGATGAAGTTATGCACTTATCATGAATTCTTTAGATATGAATGTGATGTGTGAGCATGCGGCTATGGATTGACTCCTCAATACTGATCAGCTGCAAACGTTGGGTGTACCTGCATACAACAGTTAGCAATAACGTGTACGAAAGTGTCTTTGATCACTTTCGTTGAATTGAGGTACATAGCCCATGGTTCCCCGTTGATCAGTACAAGTAATGCCTGTGATCAGGTATAATTCCTAAGAATCTCCTTGACAGGGTTTCGCAACTGCTCTAGCTGTTCTCAAACCGGAACGTATCAAAGAAGACAACACGGAGTGAGTGAACCAGCAAATTGAGGTTTGCTGATTAAAGAAAATGATTTGAAAACAATCGTGTATTGCTTATCTGAAAGCATTTTTGCAATACAACGAAGGTTTTATATTGGAAATCAATTTTCAATTACAAACACCTTTTGAATTTGAAAACATACTACACAGTCAACGTGCTAAAGAAAAGAATTTTTGTGCACATCGATCGGTTTTTCAAAGGTATCCGTCAATCCATTTTCTGTACCAAGGTTGATTCAAGGTGTAAATCGCCCCATCGTTTCTGTCCAGTTGTCACATGTTTGATCTATTGGATAGATCTCACATGCCACCTACCAAGAGCTTGTTTGATGTTGGCTCTAGAAGGTTTTCCATCTTCATTGTAAATATGTGAACATATCACTCAGATGTTCTGGCAATACCACAAGGATAATGCGTAGGACACTAAAGATATATTCTCACTTTCCACATTGTGTGAAACAGTGAGTCTTCATTGATTGTGTCCTAGTGAGATTTATTGATGATCTCTTGGCTCTAGACTCAATTGTGCACATTTGGTTCCTATGCCGGAGACTAGGGAGAGGATCTCCTTCTTCAATATCAACAATCTCTAAGAGAAAGTCGATAGATTACGTGGGTTCCTCGTGAGAATGAAGCAAGTCTTTTTAAGAGGAACTTGAGTAGCTTGGGAAGTTGTAGTGCAGTGCGTCACTGGGTCCATGACGTCTTGTCTTCAATACTGGTGTTACCTTGGTAACCACCAGTAGTATATGAATTGAACCCGGTTTCTGCCCTAAGGTTGAAATAAGGGAGGGCTATTTCTTCTCACCCTTTTCTCATTCATTTCTTTTTCACTCTTCAACCCCTTCAGTGTTTACCGAGACTTCATTACTAGAACCTTGTTGGACTTCTACTTTTTTCATCATACCTAAGGACTTCTACACTATCTAGTGGATTGTTCCTGGGTAGATCCCTCCTACTCTGGCGGGATAGTGGGAACGAATACCTAACCTAACCATCCTTATATCTCCATGCATAAAGTAAATTTGGTCGGTCTTTTGGTATTGTTCTTCTGCCGTTGAAACCAATTGAAAACCATTTGAAGATCAATCTAGGTACTTGTGATACAAGATCAAAGCATTATGTACCTGAATTGTTTTTGATATTTTAGAAAAGCTCCCCCTCAACATGTGCATCATATGTTTGAAACTGCTTTAGCACATGGAGGCAAGAGGACTTAGAAATCTCATTTTAAGAATGAGGAATTCAATTCTTTAATCAACATTTTCTAAAATAATCATCATCACTTTCCTGATCAAAATTAGTATTTCAAATACTTTGTTAAAGATATTTATGGGAAAGGATGTGGTTTTCTAAAAGTTGCTCCCCCTCAATATGTGCATCGAGATTCGAAAGAGTTTTTGCACATATTAGTGGGAACATGCTCAAAACACGTTTTAATCCCTTATGGTTTTAAGATAAATGCTACCCCTTAACATATGCTTGGAAAATTTGAAATCATTTGGCATATGTAGGGAGGAGATCTTGTTAATCAATTTCAAAACCATTTATTGAATTATCAGTTTAAATCCAATTTAAATCACAAATTCTCCCCCGATCACAATTTTCAAATCCTTTGAGATTTGTGATCTCTATTGATTTAAATTGTTTTTGAAAGGTTTTGAGGAGAATTGTGACTTGCTTTTAAAACTTTTAACTGATAAGGATCAAATTTTGAGACTTTAAACTCCAATTATTAAACATGCTTAAGTGTCTAATGAAAACACAACATTAGCCTAGGTCAACTTCCAATGGATCAAAAACATTGTTCATTAAGATTGTCCAAAATTCGACCTTGCTCGAGTACGTGCCAATTGATTGAAAAATAACTTTTTGATTTGATTGAAATCATTCTCCCCTCAATCATTCTGTGGCCCTGGATGACATAAGACAAACGCTGTGTTGATTGAGTGTTAGCTGCTCAGATTTGACAAATGATAAGTCCGGATGATTTTGGTCAAAAATATAGTCCGTTCGGTGGGGGCAAACCTCATCGAGGACGATTATTTTCAAAGCAATTTTGTTTTCATGGCACAACGCGCTAGATGACAAATATTTTTAGAAGAATGAGGCCACAAAACAAAGCCGCGGAACCTTTTAGAAGGAAAAAATATTTGTGAATGAGAGATTTTGACAAATGATTGTCAAAAATATAGTCTTATGGTTTTATTAGATGACAAATATTTTTCAGCAATTTGAAGGAAAATATTTGTGAATGAAACAAACATTTGGTTTTAGAATCAGAGCATGAGGATTCAAAAATTAGATTTAAGCATGGCTCTGTTCTTTCTTTTAAAACAGGTTACTGCCTGAAATGACAGTAAACCATCATTTTTCTCCATCTCATTTTTTTTTTAAGTTTATGTACATTCGAACTTCATCTAAAGACCCGTGCCATTCTTTTAGTGACAACTCAAAGTCCGTAGATGTTATTGAATCAGGAAAAACATGACAAAATGACAGTATTTTTTTTTTTTTTTTTTTTTTTTATTATTTTTTTTTTTTTGGTTTAATAATTTTGTATTTTGTTTTTAAGAAGGTATGTACAGAGAATCAGAAGAAGAAATGCCTTTACTCCTCTTATTCCTCTTGAATACGTCTGAGTGTCTCAGGTTGTAGACTCTTTAGTCCAGGACGTGGGAGAATGAACTCGAAACGTTCTCTAGGAAGTGCTTTAGTAAAGATGTCTGCCAGCTGATATTCTAATTCCACCACACCTTTCTCCACTTGCTCCCTGATGAAGTGATGTCGAATGTCGATATGCTTTGCTCTTGAATGTTGAACGTTGTTGCATGAGAGAGCAATGGCACTTTTGTTATCACAATACAGAGGGATTTTGTTGAATTCAAAGCCATAGTCAGATAATTGGGATTTCATCCATAGGATTTGAGCACAACAAGATGACATGGCTTTGTATTCAGCCTCTGTAGAGGATACAGATGTACTCATTTGTTTCTTTGAAGACCAGCTTACAAGCTTTTCTCCTAAGAATTGAGCACCACCAGACGTGCTTCAACGTGTATCTTGACACCCTGCATGGTCTGCATCTGCATATTCTGTTTGTGACATATTGGTGTCCTTCGGATACCAAAGTCCCATATTAATGGTTCCTTGGAGATACCGAAAGACCCGTTTAACCGCTTCAAGGTGCTTTTTCGTAGGCTTAGCCTGGTATTTAGCACACATGCATACAGCGAATAGAATATCAGGTCTACTAGCAGTGAGGTACATCAGGGATCCAATCATACTTCGATATTTTGTTTGATCAACCATGATCCCTGAGTGGTCCTCATCCAGTTTTGTGCGCTCCACCATGGGAGTGTCAACAGGGTCACAAGTATCAAATCCAAATTTCTTTAAAATTTCATTTGCATATTTAGATTGATTAATAAAAATGCCTCCGGGACTTTGTGAAATTTTTAATCCTAAGAAAAATGACATTTGTCCCATCATAGACATTTGAAATTTGGATCCCATTTCTTTTGAAAAACGATCACATTCATTAGGGTCGGTCGAGGCAAAAATAATATCATCAACATAGATTTGAACATGAATTAAATGTTTGCCTGACTTTCTAGTAAACAAAGTGGGATCGACTGCTCCTTTGCTAAATCCATTGGTTAAGAGAAACTTTGACAGTGTGTCATACCAAGCCCTTGGAGCTTGTTTCAACCCATAAAGAGCCTTCTTCAAGCGATAGACATGAGCAGGACGTTCTGGATCCACAAAACCTTCTGGTTGACTGACATAAACGATTTCTTTCAGATCTCCATTAAGAAAGGCAGTCTTTACATCCATTTGATAAACCACCATGTTCTTGCTAGCAGCATTAGCTAAGAAGATTCTGATTGCCTCGATACGTGCAACTGGAGAAAATGATTTCTCAAAGTAGATACCCTCTTCTTGACGATATCCTTTTGCAACAAGTCTTGCCTTGTTTTTCAGTACATCACCATGCTCATCAAGTTTTACTTTGAAGATCCACTTGAGAGCAATGATCATAGCACAGTCAGGAGTAGGTACCAATTCCCAAACATCAAGACGATCAAACTCGTGAATTTCTTCTTGCATTGCATTGAACCAGTTGTCTTCAGACATTGCGGTTTTAGCATCTTTCGGTTTGACCTTTGATAATATGGAATTGAAGAAGCACCATAAGGCATCAGTGGCAAGTTTTTTACGAGTGGATACCGGATGAGAAGGATTCCCAATAATGTTGTCTAATGTATGATCATGTGTCCATTTTCTGAAATGCTCGTGTGGTTGTGATTGAGGAACTGATGTAGCAGAGTTGGGGTCCCCTGATGAAGATGGTTCAAACGATGGATCAGGGGCAAAGATGTTTTCAAATGGTGCATCCTCTAGAGTGGAAAAGGGGTTATCTTCATCATAGTTGCTAGAAACATTTCCATGATGTACACTCGATGATTGAGGATTCGATGATGATGATGAGTGATCTGTAGTAGGTGCTTCTTGACTCAATGACATAGAAACAGAAGGATTATCTACGTTGACTGGGTTAGGGGCTGCCACTGTTGATGGATTAGGTTGATCATTAGCAATAGGTTCATAATATTCATCAAACATAGGATCAAACAATTTCTTCAAATCATCTTCAGAAGGAGGTACATATGGAACTGCTGGTGAAGGGTTTTGTACAAGAGAAGAAATAATGGGATTACTTAATGAATGTTGAGATGCGGGTCCAGAACTTGATTGTCCTGGAGCCATTTGCCCAGACAGCTCATCGAACGTAATGTGAATAGTTTCCATGATATCTTGAGTTCTTTATTTGTAGATTCGGTAACCTTTCCTGTTTGGTGCATAACCCACAAAAACTCCAAATGTCCATTTTAGCTCTTAATTTACCTAAATCTTGACCATCATTCGTTGGATAGCACAAAGCATTGAACACACGAAGGATGGAGAGGTCGGATTTCGATTGTGACAAGTTCGTATGGAGTTTTTCCATGAGTGGTGTGTATAAGGGAACGGTTTTGGGTATAGCAAGTACAAAGTGGCAATGGCTTCATCGAGAAACATTGGAACCTTTGAGTAAATTAACATTGTTCTTGCAGCTTTCCACAAGGGTCCGATTTAGGCCTCTTTCAACTACACCGCTCTTGAGGAGTACGTGGAACACTTCTTTGATGCCTGATTCCAATGCTTTCATAAAACTGACTTAGCTCTTTGTTAACAAACTCAGTTCCATTGTTCGTTCGAATAATTCTAACGGTTTTGTTAAGTCGAACCTGCAGCTGTTTGATAAGTTTGATGATGACATCTGGAGTTTCATCCTTCGTCCTCAAAAACTTAACCCAAGTAAATCGAGAGTAGTCATCAACAACGACTAGCACATATTTCTTCCCATTTATCGTTTGCACTTTCATGGGTCCGCACAAATCCATGTGAAGAGTATGAAGAACTTCCATAACTGAGTTTGCAGGTTTGGGTTTGTGGGCATATTTCTTACTTTTTCCCAATTGGCATGCTGAAAAAAGATGATCTTTTTCATACTTCAATCTGGGTAAACCTCTTACGGGATCCTTTCTAGACAATCATTTATGGTTCCGAAGTTCAAGTGGTTGAGACGACGATGCCATAACCATGACTTTGTTTTAGAGGCTTTAGATAACTAGCAGATTGGAGAAGACTTCATCATATCTTCGATAGAGATGGTGTACAGGTTTGTTCCACGTTTTCCTCTTAAAAGTTCCACACCGTCAAGTTCTCTAACGAAACAAGTATGTTTTCTAAAGGCCACTTCTAGATCAGAATCACAGAATTGACCAACAGAAAACAAATTATGACCAAGACCTTCAACATAATATACCCGGGAAATTACACTATCACAAACCACGTAATCTCCATAGCCTATAATTGCCCCAAAATGGTCGTTCCCGAATCTAACAGTCCCGATAAATTTACTCACGAAGTTCATGAGCCGCGAGCGATCTCCGGCCATATGCTTGGAACACCGAGTCCAAAAACCACAGGTAACGATTTGAACGACCTGCAGTTGAACACAGACAAGTATGGATGACTGGACAGTTTGGATCCCAATGCGAGAATGGGTTCCACTTGGTTAGAAAACGAGATTGGAACATCCACATCAGAAACAGAGTCAATGAAATCATTAGAAGTAGATGTTGAACTAGTAGTGACAGTGGATCTATTCAAAGTATGTTCACTTCTTAAAGGTACGGTTCTACCAGTAGGCATCCATTTCCTAATGGGCATTGATCTAGATAATTTTGGGCACAACTCATTAAGATTGAATTTATGACCTGTAGGTATCCATTGGTAACCTACATTACTAAATTTTCTTCCTGTTGGTTTCCAATATTTTCTAGCCCTCTTCCACCTTGGTTTTCTGACCTTCTTATCCTGTTTTCTAGTGTTAGCATTTATTACCAAAGATTTGACAGCATTACTCACATCATTCACAACACATTCATGATTAATACCAGAAATCAAGCATTCATTACATGTTTTTCTAGTAGCAGAATTCGAATTAATTACAGTACGCTTAAAGCTAATACTAGAATCAACACGATTCGTCTTATCCAACACAAACTTATTGTTCCTAGGGTGGTCTTCTACTTTCTTCCATTGATCACTCTTAGCTTGCGAGGTCCTATCTTGCTTTATATTGCCTGGAGGCTTTGACCCGCTTGCTTTTGTATCACTGATTACTCCTGTAGACGGAATGATGGGAACATTAGTTGTTTTTGCTACTTTTTGCATCCCTGATCTAGAAGTGTTGGGATCTGAAGTACTTGCAGGTACATCAAAGTTCACATGCTTGAATTTCGGTACAGAACAAAGCATATCATGGGTTGCATGCTTAACACTAGGCATAGAGCAAGGCATAACGACTTTATCTTTCTTACAAAAGGATTTAGGGCATGTTTCTCTTAAACATTCTAAAAGTTCCTGAGATCGTTTGGCATATAAGCATGCATACCTAACTTCACTATCAAGTGGTTTATTTATGCTATCCTCTTCGACAATCTCACGGAGACATTCTAGACTATCCTTAAGGTACGAAAGATATTCTTGAAACACACGTTCGTTATTTCTAAGATGAGGAGGAATATACTTTACAGTCACAACACTTAGAATCTGAAGATGCCTTCAATATAATATTCACATCACAGACAAGTGGCTTTTTCCCTTTTACCTAACTCCTCAGATTCTCAATTTCCTTTAGTAATGAAGTTATTTTTTAATTGTTCTTGTCACGAGTGACTTTCATTGAATCGTATAACTCTTTGAAGTGTCGTTTGACATTTTCATTTTCTTCTAGAAAACTCTCATTTTCTTGTTGTAATACATTAATGAAGTGTTGAAGATGAAAGTTTTGAGAATGCTGAGAATCCAAAGGAGGAGGCATTTGGGAGCCATTCACATTGTTCTTTTCACCCTTTAATTGTGAAATTTGAGTTTTCAACTTTCTGATCGTGTTACAGTGAGCTCGAATCTGTTCGTCACGTTTGCTTATATGAAAAACTGCATCAAACTTAGGAACATCCGAGAATGTCTTGATATTTGAGGTTTTAACATTTTCTTTGAGATGTTAATATTTTAGTTGCAGATTAAAATGTTCAACTTCCAATGTAAAACCCTAAAATTACGAAAAGTGCTACAAGACTATTTTACCCTTAAAATAGTCAAGATTATAAAATACGTAAAATATAATTAACGCTCATCAATTTAAAATTTAAAACCTAACTTATATTTGTTTATGAAAAAAAAATAAGAAAACCTAACGAGTATATTTAAGTGATCGACATCTTACGACGAAAATAAAAGTCACGCTGTAAAACTTTTGGGTCGTTTCTTTTGCAAGCCGAGCCTTGGGCCTCGTCTTTGTGTGTGTGATCCGACTTGTTTAACTTTGGGCCTCGTTGAGTTGGGCAAGCCGGGTAACTCATTTGAGCCCATGGTTCCGTCCGGTTGGGTATGTGAGCCGAGGACACACCAAAAGCCCACGGGTTGTCTTCTTTTTCTTTTTCCCTCGTTGAACCGAACACCACACCAAGCCCACATATACCAATCGTATACATATATATATACAACACAAACCTCAACTTTTGAAAACCCTAGTTGCAAATTTCGGCTTAAAGCTTTTTGTCTTCCTTCCATCCGATCGACTGCTACTCTTTATTTTGGTTCGGTGTCGTCCTGGTCGGGAGTAGCCAAGGTATAATCGATCTTTTCCTTTAATCTCAACTTTGTATGCTAGTCGTATAACTTGTGAAACGTGCGACATGATAGTAACCAAACGATTTGAATAAGAGAAACGCGCATTAAGGTTTCTGTGTGTGCATGTCACCGTACCACTTGAGTGAGTCGAGTCATATTAGGGAAACATGCAAGCCTTGTCGTGTACATATGTTGCGTGTTCATATGTATATATACGTATCTATCTTGCATAATAAAACGAGTAGCAAGTAGAGTATAGATTGTCGCATGAATCATGAAGTTGTGTTAGTTTCGATAAAACTATAAATCGATGTATATATGAATTACGTTAACACATGTTGTAGGTTGGTTTGTGTCGAGTTGCATGCATGTTTTCCTAGCGTGAGTCTTTTGAAAAGGTCTTGATAGTGTCGATGCATGCATGTTTGGAACAAGAGTTAACGTGTCGTGTGAGAAAAATAATTAAGTGTTTGTATGTGTGTGTCGATTTGTTTGTGAGTCGGAAACAACGTGTAGGGTAAGTTGAGTTGCATGTGTGAGCGTATATATTGAAGCAAGGGAAACGGGTAAACTTTGGTCTCGTCAACATGATTTATATAAGTCAAAGTGGTGTGAGTTACTAGTGTAAATGTAGCATGGGTTGAGTTATTTTCGGTTTGTGTTTCACACGTTCTAGGTCAAGGTGATAAGTCATTTAAAATCCGTAACATGTCAATTTAATGTGTATTTAATATGGTGCTAAAAGTTTGAGAGAAACCCTAGGTCATGATTTTGTTCGATTAGGTTTTTAAGGTGTGTTGATTCGTTATTTCATGTGAAAATAGTAAGTTTGGGTCACATAACCATTGATTAAGTATATAACGAGCTAGTACTAAGTGTGTTGTACGCATACACGAGTTGTGATTTTATGTAAGAACCTAAGTGTCATGAATTAAAAGTATTGTATGCATGGTCTCATTAAGTTTGTGTTCGAGCAATGTTACATGGGAGTCTTGGTCTTTCATAAAAGATATAAAAGCTTGTGTAAACTGTTTTTGAAAGAGAGTCTTAAAATCCGTTCTTGACATTGTAAACCCTATACCTTGTATGATGATCATATAATCCCTCAAATAAGATAATTATCATATTAAACCCTTAAGTTTACCATATATCATTTGTAACCTATAAGTTTGGCTAGTTAATGATTAAGACTCTAAAATGTGTAATTCGTCCGTCACTAAGAATAGGAATATACTTACAACTCTAAGAATGTTAACTACAACCAAGATAACTTTAATGATGCTAATAAGTATTTAATAAATCATAATCCGTAGATTCGTTGAAGGAGACGCGACGTTATATCTTCGCATCTTACCCATTCGTTTGCTTTCCTCTCATTTTTGCTTAAGGTACAGATATTCTGACTTTTTCAAAGAAGGTTCCTTATGACGTTCTTTCATTAGCTCTTTATTTCAATATTAGGGTTTCCTATGCCATTGCTATGAACCCTTTCTGATTGTTTGATCTGTTGCTTGTTTTAAACACCTGTTTTATTGAATCATGAAATATCTGACTCGAACGTTATGTTAGAAAGACTTTGATATAACATCTGTTGAACCTTGCTATATTTGATTATGAACTTCTGAATTGTGAACATTTGGTTATGAAATTATGATTATGAAAGTATGATATGTGATTCGACATAACTTCGACTTCTGAAACCTTTGAACATGAACATTATGATATGAATTATCTGATATGTTATCTGTTGAACTTTGTGTTTGATTATGATCCGTCCATACAACTGTTTGACTAAGAAGTTTTGACACCCTGCCAATATTTTCACTAGTCATGGGGTTCCATGTCCGTATAGTGATGCACCTCTGACAATCTAATTGGCGTAGAGTGATGTTCTGCCACGTCCCTTCCGTTATCTGTTTATTGATAGTATGGCCACTATCTGTCTGTTGGGGCGTATGGATGCATCCTAGATCCGTGACTGTATCTGATATGTCGGAATTTATGTGCAATAATGCGTCTTCACAAAATTATGGGAGCTAGCTACTCCAATTAGTTTATGAGGTTACCTTCTGAATAAGAAAGATATTTCTGATATGATATGTTCCGCTCGTGGTAGTAACTAAATCTTTATCCTGTTATTTCTGTATAAGTATTCTCGATTTTGATTCGGTAAGTTCAAGTGTTTATAATTATGTGCTAGGCTTATTATATGTTGTTATATGTGGTTATGTTGGTATGTTTTAAGTGACTACCGCCTACTGTGCTAGGATATGATTAATATGTAAAAATATGATTCGTATGTTGTCATCCGATGTTATGTTAGTTTATAGTTATGTGAATTCATTGATCTGTGAGATGAATGTGCTAGTGTGAAAGTGAGTATGCCGAAGTTTATTAAGTATGATTGTTCAAGAACTGTGAACTTTGCCTATCTGTTAGGGTATCTATCTGCTTATGTTTGATCTGCCATGTTTAGACTCTGTTTATATTAAGTTTTGGTTTGGAAAATGGTTTAATTATGATATCTGTTTTGATAATTTGCTAATTGCTATGCTATGTCTTTTGCTTATTTAGTTATAGTTTTCCTACTATGTTTTCTATTTGCATATGTGACTGCCATGATTTGACTGCTATTCCCGCTGCTACAATATTGGATTAAGTGTTTTAAATGTAGATTAATTGACTTGCATGTTTACTTTCTAGAAATTGTTTCGATAGCCTTTAGACTTTTCGCTTGGCTATATGTACTATAATTCTTTGATGTGTTTGTGTTTGTGTTATTAATGTTCTATGTGTTGTTCTTATCTCATTTGTTTCTTTTCTGGATTTCTCATATTTGTAAGCGCAGAATCCTCAATGATTCGTAATCTTATTTAGTTGTGAATTCGTTGTTTGTATCTTGTTCTGTTTTTAGCTTTTGTTTTGTTATATCACCATCGGGCTTTGTAAGCTCACCGCATTTTCTTTCATGCGCAGTATTAAGCATTCAATATGAGCTTATGGGATAGCTGATCTGGGTTGAGAGTAGAGATGAGAGCAAGATTTTAAATAGGGATCTTAGATTTATTTTGATTATTGTTATTATATTTTTTCTTTTGTAAGTTTTGTAAAGGCTTCCGCTATTGTATAGTACTTAAGGTTCTGATATGAAACCGTATTTGTGATATCTTTACCCTTGTCGGGTTGGGGTGTTACATCCAACTTAGAAAAATGTTTTACCAAATTATCATGATCATCCTGTTATATTTTATCATGCAATTTTGAATTTGTGGTTTCAAGCTGAATGACACGATCATGGGAAACTTTTAATGCAAAGCTTAATTCATGAAATTGAGACGCGTTAATAGAATAATTTGTAACAAGTAAAACACATCTTGAGCAACACATTGAGAGATCAAATTATCATTAATGATGTCCATACTCTTTATCTCGATTTCATTACTCTTAAGCTCACGTCATTCATACTGACCTCAAATTCCATATCATTAAACATCTTTTTCATTTCTTTAATCTCTCTGTCCATTCCCTTTTGAAGACTCTCAAATTGTCCTTAAGTTGTTTAAAGAAGGTATGACCTCGTTAAATAGTTTCTTTTAGTTTTTTCAAACCCCTTTCCCTTCGTTATCCTGGTGTGTGATTCTTCTTACACGTTTTCTCAAAATCAACAAATAGTTGGTAAACTACATAAAGGTGATTAAGGTCTTATATTAGTGGAAGATTTCTAGGCACTAAATGCATTGGTGTATTTGGGGGATACACCGTGGCTGGAGGCAATTTCCTACAAGGGGAATTCTTTTCGATAAAATCATCAGCCTTTTGCTTGTCCAGATCCTTTTTCCTAACATTTGTTCAGTGGGTCGCTAGGTCTGAGGTCTAAACTTATTAAGGGCAACAGTTATCCTTAGAATAATTTTGTGTTTTAAAGGTGATATTTTCTCTTATGCACAAGGGATTCTTAAGTTTATCATCTAATTTTTTCCTAGAGACTTCTTCTAACTTTCTATCTTCCTCAGCAGTAACTCAAAGACAATTGGGTTTCTGTCTAGGCTTAAGAATCTCATTTCCATCATAGATTACCTTTTGAGTCGCTTTTAGCTTTAATATACGCCTTAGATTTGGTTCATCTACAAGTGCAACACTATGCTTATCACTTAAACTCTAGCTTAGTGATCATGAGCAATTTAATGGTGTTCTTTTGTATGCACAATTTATTTTCAAGTTTGTTCTTCAAAGTTTTTAGGTTAAGAATTCATTTAAAAGTTTTATTCCTTTAGCATTGAATTCTTGTTTAAGTACTTTCACATTTTCTTTCTTGAAGTTCTTGTTTCGCTTAACAGCTTTGTTATGCTTTTCTTGTAAGGAATCCAACTCTTATTTTAACATTTCTTCCCAAAATTACTTTTTCTCATTATTGTAACGATCCGTTATCCATCTCCTGCCAATGCGGTAGTTAATTCAAACTTAGCACGTTGTTAATATATAGCAACTTGTTCCTTATAGGCATTTAGTTCAGATGTTACAGAATCATTAGGGGCACATGCAGTGTGTAGAAAACTAGAAGGGGGTTGAATAGTTTACCGATTAAAATCTTTGTTTTGAACTTATTGAAAGATCAATTGATATTGATCTTAAGTAGGTTAATGAAATATGCAAGCAATATGTAATAAGTAAATAAGGAAAGAAATGATCAAACCACAACAAGTTGTTTATAGTGGTTCTACAAGGACTCTTTTTCCTTGCCCTACTCCACTCCCCGAGTCTCACACTCGAGAGTTTAACTTCACTAGTCAACAAGCTCCTTTCACCGCGGAGAAAACCTTTACACTTACACTACATTTCCGACACTAAGCTAGATGTCAAGTTCTTTCCAAGGGTACAACTACTCCCACACACAATGTATTTTGAGGACTAAAATACTAACCACTCACACTCACAAGATTATGATGGTTTGATACAACAATGAAGTATGAATCAACACTAGATCATACAACACTAAACAAACAAGACTTCCAACTTCTCGCTGAAGCTTGAATATGACTTGATCTTCTTTGCTACAAAAGAGATCACTAATATGATATGAAACCGAGTTAGAAAGGTTAGAGAGAAGATATGTATGAGAGTATGTTAGAAAGGGATGAGAAACTACTTGGCTTGGCATTGCTATTTATAGCCAAATTGGACAGAGAGCCTGACGGACCGGACCCTTAAAAGGGTTCCTTGTACCAAAATGGTACCGCCAATTGACAGTAAGATATCAAATCTTTACTAAAGTCAACTCTATCTAAGTGAGATTGTGCAAGATATGAAGAGTACAAATCTTCACAAAATATCTAATGGAATCTTCCAATGATTTCCATGATGTAATACATGATGTCAAATGTTGTATTACTATTAATAGAAATATGCAAATGCTTAAGTAGTGTTTGGTTTTAAGAACCTAACACATTCTACAAACTACTATCATACATAATGATTAGAGTCATATCAAGATGTTACTAATCATAAATGTAAATGCTTGAATGATGAATATATTGTTTGAGAAAGCTTGTTTTAATATCTAATAAACTTGACAAGCTTTAAGCTTTTATAAATTAAATTTACTTTTGTCGTTAACAAAACTTAGGCAAAGATCAAAAATATAAATAACGCTTAATGACGATATTTGTATTAACAATCTCCCCTTTTTGTTGAGGACAAAATATAAATTTTATTTTTATAAAAGAAACAAAGTTTGTACAAGAGTTATAAAAATATTAGTTTTAGAACTTGAAAAGAAAATGATAATGCAAGTGTATGAAATTTGACTTTTTTATGAAAGTCAAAGAATTCACTAGTTGATGCATGATGTTGACTTTTTTCGAAAAGTCAAAGTATGCAGCTTGACTTTTCTCGAAAAGTCGATAAGAAATACCAAGTTCTATATTTTCTCCCCCTTTTGTCTCAACAAAAAGAAGAGGCTATGGAATGTAATGAGCTCAGCTATTATCTCCCCCGTGTTCAAAGCTCCCCCTAAATTGGGTGCTTTAATGGGAAGATACATGGATTGTGAAAATAAAGCTAAAAATGTTAGTAATAATGATCATTCACAAGCATTTCCAAACACTATGTAATGACACCAACAATATAATAAACAACATTCATTAGTTAAAATTTTTCATGAATAAAGATCATGAAAAGAGAACACAATGATGTGTTTTAGTACAAGAAATGAAAAATTATCCTAAAAAAAAAATAAAAGACTATTCTAAAAACCATCCTAAAGTGATGGTGGATGGGAAAGAGCGTTGAGACGCTCAAGAATGTGGTTGAGGATGAACCTCATTTCTTCGGGGAAGTCATGGACCATAACCGGTCCGTTCCACGGTTTGACCCGTTTGCTCACAAGTTGAGCAACCATGCCCTGGAGGGTAGAAAGTTTGGGGAGGTTGTGGTGGTGGAATGGTGGATGTGTTGGTGGTGTTGGGGATGTTTGGAGTGGTCATGATGGATGCAAGCAAAGCACTTTGCATTTGCATTGTCTCACTTAAGTGAGAATCCACCATGCCTTTGAATTGGTGGAGGTTGTGGAGTTTGGCTTGAATCTCCTCTCTAGTGGGATTGTCATCCCACATGCTCTCCGGAATGTCCTCAATATGAGGGAACATTGATGATGGAAGTGGATGATCCCCGTATAAAGGACCATGAATGTCCTTGTGAATGGGGTGGAAAGGGAGAGGTCTTGGCCCTAATGGGGCGTTTGGGTCAATGGATGACCGAGGTGATTCATGAGCGATTTGCTCAATGGTGCCAAAGGATGGCAATGGTGGTGGATGACTTGGCCTAGTAGGCAAGTCTTCCAAGTCCTCTAGGAAAGGATTTGGTGATGTTGGTGGAGTTGAAAATAACTCCATGGGAGGAGAGGAGACCTTGGTGGTGAAGGTGGTGAGGGTGTTTTGGATGTTTGGATGGGTGCCGTTGGAGGTGAAGTAGGTGTTTCTGTTGGTGGTGGAGTGGTGATCACAATGTGTGATGAAGTGGGTGTAGCTGGTAAGATGTATCATCTCTAATGGGAGATGAGATGGTGAGTGGTGAAGATTCAGATGATGAGCTAAGATGAACAAAACAACAAGGCCTTACGCCATTCTAGCGTTTTCTTGCAAGGTTTTGGTGATGATTTAGTCATTTTAACTTGGGTTTTGATTTGCTAGATAGTAGTGAGAATGAAGAAGGTGTGAGGATGATCATGGTAAAGCCTTTCAATTTATAGAGATAAGAAATTGTTGAGAAATGGTTTGATTTGATGTTGAACCATTGAAGAGATGAGGTTCCTAATGATTTGGAAGTGGGTTGAATGCTAGTCATATCACCCAAGTCAATCCATACAAAGAAGATGGAGTGAAGAAGAAAAGATATGCAATAAATGTGTTCTAGTGAGTGGAATTTCCTATTCAGATACCCACGGATTTGAAGGTACCAAAATTTGGTTCCTTCCTTTATGCCAAAGGGCTCCTTGGGTGGATTTTTCAAATTTTTGAATTTTGGTGGGAAATGGATTTCTTATATACCTTAGTAAATAATACTAGTTCTAATAACAGTATAAACTAGTTAAGATTGATTTATAAGTGATGGAAGATAATTTGGAATCACGAAAGAGTCGAAATTCAGGAAATTACCTGGAGGATCCACGGCACCAAAAATATACACGGACGGTACCCTAAGGGTGCCGCCTCGTCCGCCTCGCAGTATGGCGGTACCAAACTCTATAAAGGACGGTACCAAAATTATGGTGCCGTCGGATCCGTGGAGTGCTGAAAATTGGACAGAGTTCATTTTAGGTGTCGGCAAATTTCCGAAACCCTGAAATTTTTCTCAAAAGCTGTTATACTAAACATTTCTAGTTAGGAAAAGTAAATAACACATATGTAAACATAGTGGAGCATAGATTTTGAGCAAGGCTTATTGATTTTCACAATATAGTGAAAATGGGTAAAATTTGATAGCATACTTATGCTATCCCCCTGCATGAGATTGTTAGCATACACCATTGTTTTAAGTTATATTATCATCCTACATAATAAAAACAACTAAATAGTATCAAACATTAACGATAATGCATTGTTCCAAACACTCCTTAAAGTACCCTTATTTGTCCAATTTCTTGTAAATCTTGCTCATCATCCTACCAAGGCACTTGAACATTCCCTTAGTTTGCTTGAATTTCGCTGATTCATTCTCTATCTCGGGAAGAGATGCATAATACTCATGAGGTGGAAGATGAGAGCTTGGAAGACCATCCTCGGAGCTATTTGATGATGATGATGAAGGAGTTGGAGGTTTAGCTCTCTTGCCTTTAGTCTTAGCAACTCGAGCATCACTCAAAGGTACAAAGATGTGAGGGATGAGCTCATAGTGAAGGTGCATCCCTTTGGGGTGGTGGAATTGGAGCGCAGTTTCTATAGAGACGGGTGAGAAGCATCCCGTATGGAAGAGCAACGGATCCTTGAGTTGGAATATCAATCATTCTCCTAGCTATGTAGTAGGCTAAGTTGAATGGTTGTCGGGTGGACAAGTTGTAGAGCATATGGCAAAGACAAGCGTTTATGTGATCCCTATTCCCTATGGTGCTAATGACGTTTGCTCTAAGTAACTCCTCCCATTTCTTAAATTCGGGCTTAAGTTCATTTAGCTCCATTCCATATGGATCTCGGTTTACCTCTTTTCCCTTTCGTGTAACTCGGGTTGTATCACTTTTTGGGTTAAAAGGTGTTCACGGATGACATCCTTATCGGCCAAACGGGTTTGGTAGGGAAGAGAGCGGTCATTGATTGCATCAAGAGCCGTGAGTGACCACTTATCCGTATAGACACAAGTTCCTCGGTTGGGAATTCCTAACACTTGAGCAAAGTTGCTTAAGGTGATGGTGTAGTCATTTTGATTGATTCTAAACCTAAGACAAAATTCATCATCGTCTTCATCACTAAAGCCGTTCACACTAGCATAGAATTCTAACACAAACCTAGGACAAATTGGTTCATCGATGTCAAGAAGACAATCGAATTGAATGGCGGCTAGTTCTTCACGAAGATTGGTATTTTCAAGGAAGGATGAGTGAATGGTTCTACCCTCATGGAAATACCTTGATTCTAGACCCTAAATATTTCTACTTGTTCCTTGGTAAGTCCTTTGGTTTTGTGGTGTTTGGGAATGTAGTTAAGGGTGTCTTTGTGATCATAGAATCTTGCGGCTACCATGGTTATTCCGACAAGAAGTAATATGTTAAAAAAAATGAAAATAAATTTTAACATTTTTGATTCTAGTGTGTGCCTATATGAAAACAATTTGGAGTTGCGGTTATCTCGACTCATTTTATGCACAAAATGGTTTTAGTGGGGTGTTTGGCAAATACCATGAGATAACCCAAATGCTCCTAATTCAATGTGGCTACATTTGAATATACCCGGGAGTGCATATTAGTTATGCAATACCTTTAGTATTCAAGAGCATGCAAGTGATGAAAATTTAACGTTTCTATTTGTATTAGCAATGAAAAATGTTTTCCTACAAGTGAGAAGCTTTTCAAAACTTTTGACATGGGGTGTTTGGTTGTTTGAATAAGGCCTTATATTTATTATCTATCAATTAGTGGGAAACATGATTTGTTTATGCAATATGATAATGTAGTACCTAATTTGAATGACTAGTTATGCAATTTGCCAATTGAATTCATATTTGGTATAAAAGCATACATAAAACCCCATGTAATGATTTGTGATAGTTTTGTGCATAAATAAGAATCCTAGACTCAAAATTAAGAGATGAAATGTAGTTAGGATACTTACAATGATGTTATCTTCAATGATTAGTGAGTGGGAAGATGACAATAATGAGCTTGGTTTAAGTTTTACACGTTTTGGTAAAGTGGGTTGTGAGGAAGAGGATGTTATGTATATAGCGCTTTTTGTTTCAGACACACGGACCGCACGGCACCAAATAATGGTTCCGTCTGTTGTCGCTTTGGTCGCGGGCTACAGAAGGTATACAAGGCAAAATTGTTTTGGTTTGACTATTCTAATGTTTTAGGCTATGTTTATCCTACATGTTTGGTTCCATTAACCCTAAACCAAGTCTAAGAAGATTAAAAGGTTCTCGTTTAAGAGGTTTAGTTAAGATGTCGGCAATGTTGTCTTCGGAGGATACTTTCTCAATTGAAATGTTTCCTTTTTGAACATTGTCGCGAAGAAAGTGATGACGGATTTCAATGTGCTTTGTATGAGCATGTTGAACGGGATTCTTGCTGAGATCGATGGCTCCTTTGTTGTCGAAAAGTATCACAATGTCGTTGAGATGAATTCCGTAGTCACGAGCTTGCTTCATCCAAAGAGCTTGTTGACATGCTTTTCCATGAGACGTATTCGCTTCAGTAGGAGAGATGGCTAAAGCCGTTTGCTTCTTTGCAAACCATGAGGTGAGACAATGTCCAACAAAAGTGCAAATACCACTTGTACTTTTCTATCGACATAATCACCGCATGATCCGAAGCGGCATACACTATGGTTTCTACACTCATTCCTTTGGGATACCATAATCCTAAACACGTTGTTCCCTTTAATATATCTAAAATCCTTTTAATGCTTCTAAGTGTGATGCCTTTGGGTTTTCTTGAAAGCGAGCATAGACAAACACTAAACATAATGTCGGGTCTACTAGCCGTAAGATAGAGTAGGCTACCAATCATTCCTCTATATTTAGTGTTATCTACGGATTCACCTTCTTCGTCTCATGAGTTTAGTCCGGACATGTTAGAACAAGACCTCTTAAGCATGTCTTTTATATATTTAGTGGGAAAATACCATCTTCTTGTTGTTTAATTTGAAGTCCTAGAAAGAAGTTTAACTCACCCATCATACTCATTTCAAACTCGTCATGCATGATTTTAGAGAAATCATTACATAGTTCTTGACAAGTTGATCCGAATATAATGTCATCAACGTATATTTGAACAATAATAATTTGATTCCTTTTCTTAGTAAAAATAGTATTATCTACTAATCCCATAGTATATTTGTTATCAACAAGAAAAGTCTTAAGACGGTCGTACCAAGCTTTAGGTGCTTGTTTAAGACCATATAATGCTTTCTTGAGTTTGAAGACATGATGTGGTTTCTCAAAGTCGGTAAAACCGGAGGTTGAGCAACATACACTTCTTCGTTAATAAACCCATTAAGGAAAGCACTTTTAACATCCATTTGAAATAATTTAAAGTCATATGCATAAGCAAGTAATATTCTAATAGATTCAAGTCTAGCTACCGATGCATAAGTTTCATCATAGTCAATTCCTTCTTGTTGATTATAACCTTGTGCAACAAGCCTAGCTTTGTTTCTAGATACTACACCATTTTCATCCATTTTGTTTCGAAAGACCCATTTTGTTCCAATTATAGTTTGATCTTTGGGTTTTGGAACTAGTTTCCAAACATCATTTCTAACTAATTGATTTAATTCTTCTTGCATGGCAATTACCCATGATTCATCTTTTATTGCTTCATTTATGGTTTTGGGTTCAATGGTGGATACAAAACAAAAATGATTACTTTGATTTTGAGCTTGTGACCTTAAGGTTCTTTGATTAAGTTGTCCTATGACCTTTTCTAATGGATGACTTTTAGATTCTTTGATGTTGACAATTTCCTTATTTAATGGTTCATCTTCCTTGTTATTATTAATTTGACTTTCTATTATTTGACTTTCAACTAAGTCATCATCTACCAAAGGTGATGTCTTAGAGGGAGGTGGACTTTCACAAATGTTATGTTCAACATTCCTCGACTATCATTGTTTCTTTATTAAGGACAATGTAAGCTTTACTAGTTTGAGAGTAACCAAGAAATACACCTTCATAAGACTTTGGGTCAAACTTGGTGAGATAATCCTTAGTATTAAGAATAAAACATTTACAACCAAAGACTTTAAAATATCCTAATGTTGGCTTTTACCTTTATAAAGTTCATATGGTGTTTTGTTTAGGAAAGGACGTATTAGGACTCTATTTAAAATATATAGAAGTGTCAACGGCGTTACACCAAAACTTTGAGGAATGTTTTGTTCATTAAGCATTGTTCTACTCATTTCTTGAATTGTTCTATTTTACGTTCTACTACTCCATTTGATTGAGGTGTTCGTGGAGCCGAAAAGTTATGTGTTATACCATTTGTATCACAAAAGTTTCCAAATTGAGTTTCTTGTCAAATTCACGACCATGATCCGTTCGGATCGACACAATTTTGACACCTAGAAGATTTTGAATTTTCTTGCTAAGTATTTCAAATTTATCAAAAGCTTCATTTTTGGTTTTCAAAATAAACGTCCAAGTAAACCTTGAGTAATCATCTACTATGACCAAAGTGTATAAGTTGCCTCCATAGCTTCTTATAGCGGATGGTCCAAACAAGTCCATATGTAATAATTCTAGACACTTAGATGTGGACACCATATTTTTAGATTTGTGACTACTATGTGTTTGTTTACCAATTTTGAGCGCCACAAAAGTGTTGGTCATATTTTAGTTTTGGTAAAGTTCTAACCAACTCTTTTGAAGATAGGTTTTGTATAAGTCTCATATTAGCGTGACCTAAGCGTCTATGCCAAAGAGATGAGCTATCGCCTAATGTTGTTAGGCAAAGTTTGTCATTATATGTTTTATCTATTTTCATGACGTATATGTTATTTTTCCTAACTCCTTTAGCTATGGTGATACCATCTTTTAGTATTTTACTACCATTTTCATCAAATAGTACTTTATACTTTTTATCACATAGTTGGCTAATACTAAGTAGATTAAATCCTAACCTATCCACATGAGCAACATTTTCAATAGTTAGAGAGTTATGAGCAATCGTACCTTTGCCAATGATTTTGCTTTTGAGATTGCTACCAAAAGTGACATTACCTCCGCATACTCTTGGTATGTTGAGAAGAGGATTTTGTTGCCCGTCATGTGTCGTGAGCATCCACTATCTTTTATCCATTCATCGGGTTCCAATCCAACTTTCAAGCATACCTAAGAAGCAAATAACTCAAACATTTGGTCCCCAATATCTCATGGGTCCGTTTGGGTTAAACATACCATTTATTTGATTCATGTATGGAAATGATGGGTAAGGGTTCCATGGCATGTAATCTGGAGTTTGATATGGTCTAGGAAAGTTTTGATTCCAACCGTTGTGTTGGTAGTTAGGTTGAACGTGGTGGTTGCTCTTAGGAAAGGCGCTGGCAAAAGAAGTTTTCTATCGTTGTTGAGTAGTTTTTGATCTAAATTCATTTTTAACAAGTCCTACCTCATATAATGGCTGGTTTTAGTTTAACATTATCATTGGTTTTCTTTGTTACTTTAACAAATTTAGATGGTCCGTGATAAGTAACATTACGTTTCTTTGAAGTACCCGCGGTACCATTTTACAACGGACGAACCCTTATTTTGGTTCCGTCGGTCCGCGGCTGCATGCAAAGCAATTTTGATGAATGTTCGTCCTTTTAGGCCGTTTTGTTTTGACTCTTTGGAATTAATACTTCATTAAAACCTAGCCCATTCATGTCTCCTCGGTGTTTTATGATTTTAACTATTTCATCGACAATAGCGATGTTTTTGTTAAACCTTTTAAACTTAGAATTATTTTCTATTAAAACTTCTTGTGTGAGCTTTAGTTTTTCTATTTCAAGATTAAGCTCTTGACATGATTTACAATCATCGTCATTTGCTTTTCCTTTTCTAGTCGTTTTGCTTTTTCTTTTAACTCATATACCTTCATTTTCCAAAACTCCTTTTAGTTTTTAGAAATTTATTTTTAGTTATGAGTTTTAGACTTAGCTCACACAATTGATTATATTGTTTTTGCAAGGTGTCATCATCTATAGAAGAATAAGAAGAGTCGGAAAGTACCTCATTTGACTCATGTGCCATTAGAGCGATCTCTTCCTTGCTTGATTCTTCATCGTCTTCACTATCACTCCAAGCACCACTTACAAAAGCTCGTTGAGTTTTGCTTTTAGGTGGCTTGGGACATTCTCCTATGAGATGACTTGCATCACCACATCTAAAACACTTTCTTTCACCTTTAATCTTCTTATCATCCCGATCTTTTCGAAATGGCTTCTTTTCTTCTCGAGGTTGTCTTACAAACTTTCCTCTTCTTCTAAAGAACTTCTTGAAATCTCTAACGGCCATGGCATACTCCTCATCTTCACTATCGGAACAAGATTCCCCATCATCGCTTGATTCCGCCTTTGCTTTAAGAGCAACCATTTGATCTTCTCCTTCTTCCTTTGATGATCTTCGAATCTTTCTCCATTACCATTTCGTGAACTTTGAGGTTGCCAATTAGCTCGTCTAGTGACATTATTGAGAGATCTTTTGATTCTTCAATAGCGGTCACTTTAGCTCTCCATTTTGGATGGAGTGCTCTAAGAAATTTCCTGACAAAGTTCTTACTACTGAAAAGATTCATCAAGTGCTTTAAGTGATGTA
>OU343220.1:76077370-76230817 GCA_910596185.1 Chrysanthemum makinoi
ACCATGTGATTTTGAGCAAACCACCAGCTTTCAGCGGTTTTGATTTGTCTTTACCGGCTTGGGTTTGCCTGGACTAGCTCTTAGATAAATTATAAATATTATCTTTGGTGAGCTGATTACCAATTATGGTTTTTCCACTGCCTTTACCACAAGCCATAAACACGGGCTGCCAACTCTTCACTTTGGGATAAGGTGGTTGAATACAATACAATTTTGGGCAAATTGCAAGCCGTCAACGGATTTGAGATATCTTTACCAAGAGCCGTTTGCTCCTGGATTAGCCAATCCTTTTGTTTATTAGACATGGTGGGTGATAACCACTTGAGTGTGCAAAACACTTACTCCAAAAAATTTGGCCAAAATGGGGAATGGAAGGTATAATTACATGATAAAATTCGTGAGAATTACCCCCACACTAGAAATGAATATTGCCCTCAATATTCAAAGTACGGAGGTTATGCTGAAACAAAGAACGTAAAAGGGAAATACTACGGCCATTATTTGAAAGATTTTTTTTTTTTTTTTTTTTGAAACACTTATATATACACAACATGTGGGCAACCCCACTAGGGTGGTAGAAGAATAGAAAGTCGAGAAATATGGGTGAAAACCCATATGGCACATGCTCGCATTTTTGATTCGGTATAGCTTGATGACCCCGAATCATTTGTTCATGGGGGAAGTAACGTGGAAAACCAATCTCGATCGGACTTTCGTTCACAGTGTTAATAAACATATGAACATCGAAGAAGTTCCACACCGGCGAGATATAACGCGGTATTGTAGTAGAAACTATAAAGCATGATACGGGGTCAAAAATGGTGTCCTCATTCGAAGAGAGCAGGGGAAAGAGCAACCACACCATCACGAAGAATGGAATAAAAAGGCGTACATGAGAATGCAAGACCATTCTTCATCGAAGAAGCAAATCACGGTTTGACATTTTTAAGCTTAAACTTGAAGCTTAGATGGTGATTGTCAATAAGATGTCGAGAGAGAGAGGGTGGGAGCGGTTCTTCAATCAGCGGGTTTTCGGAAAAAGGATGTCTCCTCGGATCAAAGTAAGTATTATCAATTCCTGTTGGAATTGACTCATCACAAAGAAAGGCATCGACTTCATTCCAAAGTTGTCGTCTTCCTCATCGAGGGTGAGAGAAGGGATGGAAGAGTCGGAATAATAAGACTAGAAGATGATGGATCATTTTTGAGCAATTCATCAATGGGAAGAATGTCTCCCATTGGATCACAAACATCATCATCCTTTAATTGAGATGGCGAAGAGTTTGGTTTCATCCGAGAGTTAACAAACTCGATGCGACAAGCTGATTCCGGAGGTGGGACAAGTGGTGTGCTCTTAGAGCTAGCAGTTTCCACCACTTCCGATGAAGTCTCCGATTCTAGATCATCATCATCATCAAGAACACTCTTGACTTCCCGCGATGCACGACTTTCAAACCATTTGTTTGAACCAGGGGTGATTTTCAAAGCTTTTAATTCAGCACGTTTTTGGTGACTCCTCTTAACGGCAGAAATTTTAGAGTGTTGCATTGAATCTTTCGGATCTTTGGTCAATTGTGGCAACTCATTTTGGATAGAGCGGAGTTACGGTTGATATTCAACGTGAGTTCTTCGTTGTCAACCCGTATTGTCAACTCTTAAAGTAAACACATCAATCGAGCCGACTCGTTCTCAAAGCTCTCCCTAAGATGAGGGAACTCTAGGATCTGCATCAAAGTCTACTACAACAAAGTCGATGGGAAAGTGAAACTTTCCCACTTTCATCCACGACATCTCGGCTATCCCAAGTGAACGAGTTATGATGCAGTCCGCTAGCTCGAGTGTCATACAAGTGGATGTAAGTTTAGGAAGAGACAGTTTCTTCCATCTTGAGAGGTAGCATGAGGTTAATGCTAGCGCCAAGATCGGCCAAAGCGAGCATTGAACCATCCCAATCACGCGGGGTTAAAAATGCGCCAGGGTCTTCAAGCTTTTGGGAAGCTTCTTGAGAAGGACCGTGAGCATTCTTTTCATTGAGAGGGTTTTAGCCATCTCGGATAGCTTATCTTTGTTGGTCATTAAGCCTTTAAGCGTTGATGCAAATTTAGGCATTAGAGCGAGCATCAACAAAGCTTATATCAAAGTGTAGCTCGTTGAAGATTTGGAAAAAAATTTCCATTTGCTCTTTGTTTTGTCTTTGAGCTTCTCATCATTCATTCTTGATGGGTAAGGAAGGCGACTAAATTTTAGCCGGGATGGAAGTTATTTACATTTCGAGTGCGTCTTGAACGGGTTCGGACTTAAAGCTTGGACTACCGAAGGTGGGGCGTGTCTTGACCGCCGTGGGCTTGAAAATGCACCTTGTCCGTTGTATCCTTGGTAACTTGACTCATTGCTACGGGGAGGAGGGGGCATTGGAGTCGAAAGGTCCATTGTGCGTCTTACCACTACAGTGGTGGCGGACTTTCAACTCGGCATTGGGATTGGGAATAGTATTGCTTGGGAGTCCTCCAGAAGATGACGAAGCTTTGTTCATATTCATGTTCATGAAACGGCTCATCATATTCTTCAACTCATTTGTCTGCCGAGACAATGTGGTATCAATTTCCTTTCTTAGCTCAACTCTCATGTTATTGATCAGTGCGCATTGGTATGCTTGACTCAGTGTTTTTCATGAAGTCATTTGGCATGGGAGCTTGAGGAGGTTGTTGATAACTTTGATGATTTGGAGCTTGATAAGGTTGGTTGAAATTGTTCCGGTTTTGATTGAAATTTTGAGAGTTATTGAAGTTGTGTCCTTGATTCGAAACAAAGCGATTTTGATTGCCATGGTTTTGCCGCAGGGAGGAAAACCGGTGGTGTCATACAGCTAGGTGCCGGTAGTAGTGAGATCAGCTTGTGGTGGTATTGATTGTGGTTTACCGAAGCTACGGGAGCTTGGTTAAAAGAAGCATCGGTTGCTTGACAATCATAATACGCATGTGGACCACTACAAGTTTCACACACCTTGTTTACGGCTTTGATTGGTTCCGGCTTATGAATTTCGCTTTTGATTTCCTTTACATCTTTGATCATACAACGGATGGCGTCCGTTAAGCGGCTATCGGGCGGTTAACTTCGAAGAGATTTTAGATGAAGAAGAAGCAGGAGTGTTGAATATTGAATTTGTTCGAGAAATAGGAACTTTTGATTTTTCGCAAATCTCAATCACATCTTTAGGTCGATTCAAGATATTGCGCTGCGGTGCATTAAGGAATCTTGATCGTTACCATTCAACCCATTGTAAAGATATTGACTTGTTTGAAGCTCAGTGAATTCATGATGGGTGCATTTCACGAGGAGATCTTTGAATCTCTCCATGCCTCTCCAAAGTTTTCATCGAATTTTTGAGAAATCCGAAATTTCATTTTTAAGATTAGTCGTCTTTGATGGAGGAAAGAAGTAATTGACAAACTTTTGAACAAGATCCTCCCAAGTTTCGATAGATGGGGGTTCTTTTCCAGCCAAATCCGGGTTGTCCCCTCAAGTGAGAATGGGAAAAGCATCAACTTGATCACTTTTTGTGGTACATCCTTGAAATTGATAGTTGAAGTCAACTTGTTAAACCAACGGATGTGTGCATACGGGTCTTCGGTCAAACCGTGGAATTGATTTGTAGGCACAAGTTGTGATCAAATGTGTCTTCAATTGAAGTGATGAATTGATTACTTGGTAAAAGCGATGGCATCTCATAACCTCGGTGGGTGCTTGGAGCATTTCGCCATAGTGCGTTCGATGCGCCATATTGTTGTTTGAAATAGTACGAATCTCGGGTTCGACTATTTGGGCATGCGTCTACGAGCGTCTCCTAGGAATTTACGCTAGATCCATAAAGGACTCAATGATCTAGAAGAGCAGTCGCGCATGCACTAGAGTTAACTCTAAGGGATCTCAGAGCCAAGGAAGGGAATTATGAAAATGGGTAAAGAAGATTATTTTTGAGTTTTATGGTTATACATATATAGAGAAACAAAAGAAAAATATTTTTGTGTTTTATAGGTTTTGAGATGTTTTGGATTTTTGGAAATTTTAAGAGAAAATATGTGAATATATATAAATGGATGGATGGTATAAACAAGGAGTGAGTATTCAAACTACTAATCGCTAAAGCGAAGGTGTCAGCCGCGGCTCGGCGTGGCGCCAAAAATTGATCGATGCAAAACCCGTCAAGTTTACTCACACAAGCCGACCACTTGTGAATGGCCGACCGTAGAAAACTTCAAACAGTCTAAACACCAATGCAATGAAGATCGAGTATAGGGTTTCGGGTCGTTATGTCCCGGCGACTATGCGAAGAATCCCAAACTTATATAGTGATCGAGAGATTTAAACAGAAAAAGGGATTTGTGATTATTATAACTACAGAAAAAGTCTATAAATTACAACGGCTTAAATGCAATTTAAAGAAAATTTAAAAGATAAAAATATTAAATAAACGCTATTACTATTTGTAAAATGATGTTTTAGATTTTATGTTTTTATAAAACTAGAATTAAAAACTACGTGACGTACTAATGAAAATGTGAAACTTACACAATATTAATCCTAAAAATATGAAAAAGATATTTTTACAATACTAATGATAAAAGAAAATTTTTAGAAAAAGAAAATTATTTTTACAACTATTTAATTAATTACTATTAATTAAAAACTATTTTTAATTATTTAATAATAGCCTAAAATACAAGAAAATATGAAATAAAGCTAGAAAAATAAAATTATGACTTGGAAAAATCTAAAATAACAAAAGGGAATTTTCAAAACTATTTTTGTATTTTTCTGATTATTTTTGTATTTTCTATGAATTAAAACTATTTAAAACTACTTAAATTGCTTAAAAATACAAATTTAACTAAGAAAAATCTGGAAAAATATTTTTTTGACTTTTTATATTTATCTAAACTTAATAAAAATGAAAAATTATTTTTTTGAAACTTTTCTGAATTATTTGTATTAAATGCTAATTAAAAAGTGCTAAAAATTGATTTAAATGCAGAAAAATAGCAAACAGGCTTGGAAAATATGAAAATTTCAGGAAAAGTCTAAAATAATATTTAGAATCTAGGAAAAATATAAAAAACAGGGGTTGTGTGAAGGATTATGAAACTGATGTGCAAAGTGCTTAGAAATAAGCACTAGAAATAAGCCAACAACCACAAATAAGCACTAAACTGATACAGAAGCTATATTATACTACAAGTACCAAAATGCAACAAGTTTCAACTAGCTAGACCACTGAAATGCAAGCTTAACAGAATTTGGATGATTTGAGTACAAGTGCTAAAAAACAGTTTTAGGGGCCTACTTTAAGCTTAAGCACAAGACATTCAATAAGCTGGAATTGAAAAGAAATTGTTGGAACTTAATCTAGACCTGGTTGGCTATCTATAATCCAAAGCTGAGACTTGGACAAGCTCAACTGAGCTTGTTGCAAGACCCTTAAATGGCCTGTGCACACTCAGTTATCTTGGTGTGTGCACAGGCATGTAAGGCCATATTGATAAGCTTTGAAGCCTTTAAAAAATTCACAAAATTATACAAAAATGCTAATAAGAAATTAGACCTGTTGAACTTATAAAACCCAAAGTTTCAATGGCATTGACCCAGAAATGAACTCATGAAAATCCTCTAGTTAGGCACAAAAGTTTTTCACTAATTTTGACTTTTTGAAGCAGTTTTGTTTTGTTGACTTTTATGAACTTTGATTCCAATTTTTGGACTGATATTGGTGTAATATGATAAAACAAACTTAATGCAAGCAATGTCTATGAGTTTTGAACACAAAACAAGATTTTGATTTTATAAAAACTCAACAGTTAAGCTATTAGGACAGATCTTGTGTAACTTTGACTTTGGTTGTTTGTAGATGCAATATTAAGACAGAGTTGAGTTCATTTGAGCTAAACAAGCTTGAAACAACAAGAATCTTTCACTGAATAAGCCTCAATCACAGATTTGTCAGCAAATCCAAACACACCTTTAAAACATTGATATGAACTCAAAACTGAGATAGACACTTAACTAGCTACTTTTAATGATCAAACTGTATTAAGCTAACCTAAATACAACTTATTAAACAGATATGAACTAGTTTTAACTACAAATACAGGTTATGCATTAAAACTTGAAATATTAACTTACTAATGGTCCTTAGCCACTATGGCTTGCCAAAGAACATGAGAACCAGAACCTATATCCTATTTCTATCAACCCAATGAATTCTAAATCAACCCAATTCCAACACTGCTTCAACCCAGATCCAATTCCATTTCCATTTTGGCCCCAGTTTGACTTTCTTTGACCAATTTCCAAACTTGCTAGAAACTTGAATTTAAGCTTATGAAAAGCTATAACAAGCTTATACAAGCTTATTTGAGCTTAAAATTAAATCACTAAAAGCTTTGACATAGGAATTTAGAAATGAAAATTGCAACAGTGAGTATAATACTTGAAATTGAGTTAAACTGTGAAATTGATGATCAAAAGTAGATTGAACTAATAATGTAGCTTGAGTTTGATACAAGAAGACAAATTATTACAGCTATTACACTTAACTAAAAATTTTAAGTTAAAAACGACATTAAAGAAACTTAAAAACTACAAGACTCCCTTCTACTCTTCCTTTTGCTTCCTTTTATACTCCAAACTCTTTCTCTCACTACTCTGAATGTTTCCCACCATTTTCTTGACCATTGGATGGTGGGAGAGATATTGGCCCTTGGATTATATTTTGGCGCCAAAAAGCTTTATACCAGTTGGGGGTTGAGTGAGGGGATTGAAGGAGCATTAAATGCTTCTTGGAGGTTAGTTGAGGTGGGGGGAACAAGAAAATGTGAGGGTGGTTTGGGGATGGGTGGAAGAGTGTTGCAGGGTCTTTGACAGGGGAAGAAGAAAAGTAAGGTGTGTTTGTTTGACTTATCGTTTGGTGGGGTTTTAATATTAAAAAGGGGTCAAAACAAAGGGGTCCAGAGGATAAAAGGCAGGGTCCATTTGGTTTGTGACAAGGGTCAAGGGCTTGTAAAGGTTTTTAATAAACAAGGACTTGATGTGCAATTTCTGAAATTCAAGGACCTAGGCTGCCATTTTCACAAAGTTGTTCCAAGGGACAAAAAGTGACAAGTTTCAATAGTACAAGGACCAAACTTGACATTTTCAATTTTCCAGGGGCCATTTTTGCCAATTTTGAAACTTGGAGGACCAAACTTGTAATTTCTCAAAACTTTTGATATTTTTCACCAAAGGACTAATTTTGACAAGTTATGATTTTAAAAGGACCTTTGGTGATTTTTCTTTTGAAATTAAGGGCTCAGGGACTATTTTTGACAAAATTTGAAACTTGGGGGCTGGCGCCAATTATGCAAACATTGCTCATTTTTCATCTGATTTTGAACATTTTGCATCTGAAACATATAAAATGTAATTTTGGAATATTTTCAGCATTTTGATGCATTTGTGAGCATTTTAAAGTGTTTTGCAGTTCAGATTGAACCAAAAATGATGAGTATTTACACACTCATCAACTAGCTTTTTCAAAAGCTTGTCACAAGCTTGCCAGTGGACACCATAGTTAGATTTTTAGCTTTTTGGATAGCTTAACTGGTTAACTAGTTAGTGCCAGTCTTTATTTTCATTTCCTAATTTATATAAGTGCTTAAATATAAGCTAGAAAGTGCCTAGAAAACCAATTAGTGTCCTGTGCAAACAGTGAAGACTTATGCTTATTTTGGTTTATTTAGTGCTTATTTCTAAGTCATTTAGCTTGTTTAGTTGTCATTTTAGCATATTATAAGTTGTCTAGCTTATTTTCAGTTCATCTTTTACTTATTCACTAGCTTATTAGAATTGTAGCTTAATCTTGTGCTTATTCCAATTTCTTGTCCACTGTTGAAATAATAAGCTCAAATCTGAGCTTATTAGTGGTTTTTGTAAAAAGTTGTAGTTATAAAATTTGCTTATCTAAGTATACTTAATTAGTTCCAAAAAGAAAAATCCAAAAATAATATTTTGCAAAAAGTCATTGCTTTGATTCGAACCACGTACCCAGCTCACACACACACACTACCATCTGCCCTTGGGTCTTTGGTGGTATACCTTTGCACTATTTAATACTTAAACCCTTTTTGTCTTTTTAGCTTATACGAATGTTTTAGCTTATTTATAGCTTATTAAAACAAGCTTTTACATGTTTTGTATTTTTCCTAGCCTTGTATTGATACAAAGTATTTTATAAAAAAGTTTCAGAATTTTCTGAATAGTTTTAGTATTTTTAATCATTTAATTAGTGTAAAATAGTATTTAATTCATAATAAAAAATATAAAAGTCAAAAAAATATAAATCTTTTTTCTAAAATTTTCTTTTGTCATATAGTAAGTAAGAAAATTGTTTTTACACTCATAGGACTTTTATATCACAAATTTTACGTTTTTGCTTGCGCACTCATTTTTACATATAACACGCGTTTTCATTCTAGGTCACGTTTTTAGGTAATTTAGGTTTACGCTTTAGTTAAAATAGTTTATTTAAGTTATTTTGTTTTATAAATCAAGAAAACATCATTTTAAAAATAGTGATAGCGTTTATTTAATATATTTTAGCTTTTAATTTTCTTTAATTTGCATTTAAGCCCTGTAATTTACAAACTTTCTCTTTAGGTGTAATTATCATTCACAATCCTTTCTGATCACTATCCTTAGTGATTATTCGACATCTGAAAGTGTTAAACACCATTAATCCTCCGTGGGACTTAACAACCTGTGGAAACACTATACTCTCCAGATCTTAATTATATTGGTTTTAGACAGTTTGAATTTTATTACGGTTGACCATTCACAATTGGTTAGCTTGTGTGATAAACTTGATTGTGCGGACCCAATCAGAACTTAGTGAGACAAAGAAAATCATATTATGAAGCTCCAACCCTCTTGGGAGGTAGAGGGTTTTATAGTTCTTACAAGACAGCCTCCTACGGTGTGGATCAAGCATCTGATGGGTAAAGACCGTCCGTCCTCCACGGTGTTACTTAACTAACTACTTATTATCATAACATGACTACTACTACGAGCTTTCTAACGAATATATATACTTGAGGTGACCGACTCTTTAACTACAGGATTTTCTAAATCCTAACAATCTCCCCTAAGGGAGGTCACCTCAATTTACATTGAGTACAAATAGATATTACATTTAGATTTTTCTTGGATTCTTGATTAAGATCTTTGCTCTGTAGTTCGTAGCCTTTGATTCTTCATGTTATGCATGTTTTGTTAGCTCAAGTGGAGGTTTTTCTCTGATCCACGTGATGATGAGTTTTGAGCCAGCTTTGAGATCATCAGCCATAATAAATCTCTGACTAATCCATTGTTGTGTTGCCATCATGTGAAGTTGTGATTTTAGGACCGACATGCTCACATTCTGGATCAGGATATCTTCTCATTAGAGTTGCGGAAGCTTTTGTTGATTCATGATATTTACTGGCAGCGTAGCGAAGCATTGAGTGAAAATATCAGAGTCGTTGATGAAGTTATGCACTTATCATGAATTCTTTAGATATGAATGTGATGTGTGAGCATGCGGCTATGGATTGACTCCTCAATAATGATCAGCTGCAAACGTTGGGTGTACCTGCATACAACATTAGCTTAGCGACGTAATGAAAGTGTCTTTGATCACTTTCGTTGAATTGAGTACATAGCCCATGGTTCCCGTTGATCAGTACAAGTAATGCACTGATCAGGTATAATTCCTAAGAATCTCCTTGACGAGGGTTTCGCGAAGCTGCTCTAGCTGTTCTCAAACCGGAGCGTATCAAAGAAACAACACGGATTGAGTGAACCAGACAAATTGAGGTTTCTTTGATTAAAGAAAATGATTTGAAAACAATCGTGTATTGCTTATCAGAAAGCATTTTTGCAATACAACGAAGGTTTTATATTGGAAATCAATTTTCAATTACAAACACCTTTTGAATTTGAAAACATACTACACAGTCAACGTGCTAAAGAAAAGAATTTTTGTGCACATCGATCGGTTTTTCAAAGGTATCCGTCAATCCATTTTCTGTACCAAGGTTGATTCAAGGTGTAAATCGCCCCATCGTTTCTGTCCAGTTGTCACATGTTTGATCTATTGGATAGATCTCACATGCCACCTACCAAGAGCTTGTTTGATGTTGGCTCTAGAAGGTTTTCCATCTTCATTGTAAATATGTGAACATATCACTCAGGATGTTCAGGCAATACCACAAGGATAATGCGTAGGACACTAAAGATATATTCTCACTTTCCACATTGTGTGAAACAGTGAGTCTTCATTGATTGTGTCCTAGTAAGATTTATTGATGATCTCTTGGCTCTAGACTCAATAGTGCACATTTGGTTCCTATGCCGGAGACTAGGGAGAGGATCTCCTTCTTCAATATCAACAATCTCTAAGAAAGTCGATAGATTACGTGGGTTCCTCGTGAGAATGAAGCAAGTCTTTTTAAGAGGAACTTGAGTAGCTTGGGAAGTTGTAGTGCGGTCGTCCTTTGGGTCCATGACGTCTTGTCTTCAATACTTGTGTTACCTTGGTAACCACCGGTAGTATATAATTGAACCCGGTTTACGCCTAAGGTTGAAATAAGGGAGGGCTATTTCTTCTCACCCTTTTCTCATTCATTTCTTTTTCACTCTTCAACCCCTTCAGTGTTTACCGAGACTTCATTACTAGAACCTTGTTGGACTTCTACTTTTTTCATCATACCTAAGGACTTCTACACTATCTAGTGGATTGTTCCTGGGTAGATCCCTCCTACTCTGGATAGTGGGAGCGAATACCTAGCCTAACCATCCTTATATCTCCATGCATAAAGTAAATTTGGTCGGTCTTTTGGTATTGTTCTTCTGCCGTTGAAACCAATTGAAAACCATTTGAAGATCAATCTAGGTACTTGTGATACAAGATCAAAGCATTATGTACCTGAATTGTTTTTGATATTTTAGAAAAGCTCCCCCTCAACATGTGCATCATATGTTTGAAACTGCTTTAGCACATGGAGGCAAGAGGACTTAGAAATCTCATTTTAAGAATGAGGAATTCAATTCTTTAATCAACATTTTCTAAAATAATCATCATCACTTTCCCGATCAAAATTAGTATTTCAAATACTTTGTTAAAGATATTTATGGGAAAGGATGTGGTTTTCTAAAAGTTGCTCCCCCTCAATATGTGCATCGAGATTTGAAAGAGTTTTGCACATATTAGTGAAATTTCAAAACACGTTTTAATCCCTTATGGTTTTAAGATAAATGCTACCCCTTAACATATGCTTGGAAAATTTGAAATCTTTTGGCATATGTAGGGAGGAGATCTTGTTAATCAATTTCAAAACCATTTATCGAATTATCAGTTTAAATCAATTTAAATCACAAATTCTCCCTAGATCACAATTTTCAAATCCTTTGAGATTTGTGATCTCTATTGATTTAAATTGTTTTTGAAAGGTTTTGAGGAGAATTGTGACTTGCTTTTAAAACTCTTAACTGATAAGGATCAAATTTTGAGACTTTAAACTCCAATTATTAAACATGCTTAAGTGTCTAATGAAAACACAACATTAGCCTAGGTCAACTTCCAATGGATCAAAAACATTGTTCATTAAGATTGTCCAAAATTAGACCTTTCAAGTCGATGCAATGATTGAAAAATAACTTTTTGATTTGATTGAAATCATTCTCCCCTCAATCAATGACATAAGTTGTTGATTGAGTGTTAGAGATTTTGACAAATGATAAGTCCAGATGATTTTCAAAAATATAGTCCGAGTTATTTTCAAAGCAATTTTGTTTTCATTAGATGACAAATATTTTTCAAAAGAATTTTTAGAAGGAAAAATATTTGTGAATGAAACATTTGTCCTTATGGCGACAAACATTTGGTTTTAGAATCAGAGCATGAGGATTCAAAAATTAGATTTAAGCATGGCTCTGTTCTTTCTTCTAAAACAGGTTACTGCCTGAAATGACAGTAAACCATCATTTTTCTCCATCTCATTTTTTTAATAGGTTTATGTACATTCGAACTTCATCTAAAGACCCGTGCCATTCTTTGAGTGACAACTCAAAGTCCGTAGATGTTATTGAATGTCGGAAAAACATGACAAAATGCGATATTTTTTTTTTTTTTATTATTATTTTTTTTTGTTTAATAATTTTGTATTTTGTTTTTAGAAGGTATGTACAGAGAATAGGAAGAAGAAATGCCTTTACTCCTCTTCTTCCTCTTGAAGGCGTCAGTGTCTCGAGGTTGTAGACTCTTTAGTCCAGGGCTGGGAGAATGAACTCGAAATGTTCTCTAGGAAGTGCTTTAGTGAAGATGCCGGTGATATTCTAATTCCACCACACCTTTCTCCACTTGATCCCTGATGAAGTGATGTCGAATGTCGATATGCTTTGCTCTTGAATGTTGAGCGTTGTTGCATGAGAGAGCAATGGCACTTTGTTATCACAATCTGAGGGATTTTGTTGAGTTCAAAGCCATAGTCAGATAATTGGGATTTCATCCATAGGATTTGAGCACAACAAGATGACATGGCTTTGTATTCACCCTCTGTAGAGGATCTGAGATGTACTCATTTGTTTCTTTGAAGACCGACACAAGCTTTTCTCCTAAGAATTGAGCACCACGGGCGTGCTTCAAGCGTGTATCTTGACACCTGCATGTAGTGCATCGCATATGTTTTGTGACATATTGGTGTCTTTCGGATACCAAAGTCCCATATTAATGGTTCCTTGGAGATACCGAAAGACCCGTTTAACCGCTTCAAGGTGCTTTTAAGTAGGCTTAGCACATTTATACACACATGCATACGAATAGAATATCGAGTCTACTAGTTGGTACATCAGGATCCAATCATACTTGATATTTTGTTTGATCAACCATGATCCCGAGTGGTCCTCATCGGTTTTGTGCGCTCCACCATGGGAGTGTCAACGAGGTCAAAGTATCAAATCAAATTTCTTTAAAATTTCATTTGCATATTTAGATTGATTAATAAAAATGCCTCAGGGACTTTGTGAAATTTGTAATCCTAAGAAAAATGACATTTGTCCCATCATAGACATTTGAAATTTGGATCCCATTTCTTTTGAAAAACGATCACATTCATTAGGGTCGGTCGAGGCAAAAATAATATCATCAACATAGATTTGAACATGAATTAAATGTTTGCACGACTTTCTAGTAAACAAAGTGGGATCATTGCTCCTTTCTTTGAATCCATTGGTTAAGAGAAACTTTGTGATTAATGTCATACCAAGCCCTTGGAGCTTGTTTCAACCCATAAAGAGCCTTCTTCAAGCGATAGACATGGCGGGACGTTCGGATCCACAAAACCACGGGTTGGTGACATAAGCGATTTCTTCGAGATCTCCATTAAGAAAGGCAGTCTTTACATCCATTTGATAAACCACCATGTTCTTGCTGGCAACATTAGCCAAGAAGATTTTGATTGCCTCAATACGGGCAACTCTCTTCTTGACGATATCCTTTTGCAACAAGTCTTGCCTTGTTTTTCAGTACATCACCATGCTCATCAAGTTTTACTTTGAAGATCCACTTGAGAGCAATGATCATAGCACAGTCAGGTACCAATTCCCAAACATCAAGATGAGCGAACTCGTGAATTTCTTCTTGCATTGCATTGAACCATTGTCTTGAACATTGCGGTTTTAGCATCTTTCGGTTTGACCTTTGATAATATGGAATTGAAGAAGCACCATAAGGCATCGAGTGGCAAGTTTTTACAGTGGATACGGATGAGAAGGATTCCCAATAATGTTGTCTAATGTATGATCATGTGTCCATTTTACGAAATGCTCGTGTGGTTGTGATTGAGGAACTGATGTAGCGAGTTGGGGTCCCCGATGAAGATGGTTCAAGCGATGGATCGAGGGCAAAGATGTTTCAAATGGTGCATCCTCTAGAGTGGAAAAGGGGTTATCTTCATCATAGTTGCTAGAAACATTTCCATGATGTACACTCGATGATTGAGGATTCGATGATGATGATGAGTGATCTGTAGTAGGTGCTTCTTGACTCAATGACATAGAAGCAGAAGGATTATCGTTGACTTGGGTTGGGGCGCCACTTGTTGATGGATTAGGTTGATCATTAGCAATAGGTTCATAATATTCATCAAACATAGGATCAAACAATTTCTTCAAATCATCTTCAGAAGGAGGTACATATGGAACTGCTGGTGAAGGGTTTTGTACAAGAGAAGAAATAATGGGATTACTTAATGAATGTTGAGATGCGGGTCCAGAACTTGATTGTCCTGGAGCCATTTGCGCAGACAGCTCATCGAACGTAATGTGAATAGTTTCCATGATATCTTGAGTTCTTTATTTGTAGATTCGGTAACCTTTCCTGTTTGGTGCATAACCCACAAAAACTCCAATGTCCGCCTTAGCTCTTAATTTACCTAAATCTTGACCATCATTCGTTGGATAGCACAAAGCACTGAACACACGAAGGATGGAGAGGTCAGATTTTCGATTGTGGACAAGTTAGTATGGAGTTTTCCATGAGTGGTGTGTATAAGGGGCGATTTTGGGTATAGCAAGCGATGGCAATGGCTTGACCCGAGAAACATTGGAACCTTTGAGTAAATTAACATTGTTCTTGCGGCTTCCACAAGGGTCGATTTAGTCTTTCAACTACACCGTTCGTTGAGGAGTACGTGGAACACTTCTTTGATGCCGATTCCAATGCTTTCATAAAAGCTGACTTAGCTCTTTGTTAACAAACTTCGGTTCCATTGTTAGTTCGAATAATTCTAACGGTTTTGTAAGTTGAACACAATTTGTTTGATAAGTTTGATGATGACATCGGAGTTTCATCCTTCGTCCTCAAAACTTAACAGTAAATCGAGAGTAGTCATCAACAACGACTAGCACATATTTCTTCCCATTTATCGTTTGCACTTTCATGGGTCCGCACAAATCCATGTGAAGAGTATGAAGAACTTCCATAGCGAGTTTGCGGTTTTGGGTTTGTGGGCATATTTCTTACTTTTCCCAATTGGCATCTTTGAAAAAGATGATCTTTTTCATACTTCAATCTGGGTAAACCTCTTACGGGATCCTTTCTAGACAATCATTTATGGTTCCGAAGTTCAAGTGGTTGAGACGGCGATGCCATAACCATGACTTTGTTTTAGAGGCTTTAGATAACTAGCAGATTGGAGAAGACTTCATCATATCTTCGATAGAGATGGTGTCTGAGGTTTGTTCCACGTTTTCCTCTTAAAAGTTCCACACCGTCAAGTTCTCTAACGAAACAAGTATGTTTTCTAAAGGCCACTTCTAGATGAGAATCACGAATTGACCAACAGAGAACAAATTATGACCAAGACCTTCAACATAATATACCCGGGAAATTACACTATCACAAACCACGTAATCTCCATAGCCTATAATTGCCCCAAAATGGTGGTTCCCGAATCTAACGAGTCCGATAAATTTACTCACGAAGTTCATGAGCATGGCGATCTCGGTCATATGCTTGGAGCGGCGAGTCCGGTACCACGAGCGATTTGAGCGACTGCAGTTGAACCAGAACAAGTATGTATGGCTGGGTTTGGATCCCAATGCGAGAATGGGTTCCACTTGGTTAGAAAACGAGATTGGAACATCCACATCAGAAAGCGAGTCAATGAAATCATTAGAAGTAGATGTTGAACTAGTAGTGACAGTGGATCTATTCAAAGTATGTTCACTTCTTAAAGGTGCGGTTCTACCGTAGGCATCCATTTCCTAATGGGCATTGATCTAGATAATTTTGGGCACAACTCATTAAGATTGAATTTATGACCTGTAGGTATCCATTGGTAACCTACATTACTAAATTTTCTTCCTGTTGGTTTCCAATATTTTCTAGCCCTCTTCCACCTTGGTTTTCGACCTTCTTATCTGTTTTCTAGTGTTAGCATTTATTACCAAAGATTTGACAGCATTACTCACATCATTCACAACACATTCATGATTAATACCAGAAATCAAGCATTCATTACATGTTTTTCTAGTAGCAGAATTCGAATTAATTACAGTACGCTTAAAGCTAATACTAGAATCAACACGATTCGTCTTATCCAACACAAACTTATTGTTCCTAGGGTGGTCTTCTACTTTCTTCCATTGATCACTCTTAGCTTGCGAGGTCCTATCTTGCTTTATATTGCACAGGCTTTGACCGCTTGCTTTTGTATCGATTACTCCTGTAGACGGAATGATGGGAACATTAGTTGTTTTGCTACTTTTGCATCCGATCTAGAAGTGTTGGGATCGAAGTACTTGCGGTACATCAAAGTTCACATGCTTGAATTTCGGTACAGAACAAAGCATATCATGGGTTGCATGCTTAACACTAGGCATAGAGCAAGGCATAACGACTTTATCTTTCTTACAAAAGGATTTAGGGCATGTTTCTCTTAAACATTCTAAAAGTTCATGAGATCGTTTGGCATATAAGCATGCATACCTAACTTCACTATCAAGTGGTTTATTTATGCTATCCTCTTCGACAATCTCACGGAGACATTCTAGACTATCCTTAAGGTACGAAAGATATTCTTGAAACACACGTTCGTTATTTCTAAGATGAGGAGGAATATACTTTACAGTCACAACACTTAGAATCTGAAGATGCCTTCAATATAATATTCACATCACAGACAAGTGGCTTTTTCCCTTTTACCTAACTCCTCAGATTCTCAATTTCCTTTAGTAATGAAGTTATTTTTTAATTGTTCTTGTCACGAGTGACTTTCATGAATCGTGATAACTCTTTGAAGTGTCATTTGACATTTTCATTTTCTTCTAGAAAACTCTCATTTTCTTGTTGTAATACATTAATGAAGTGTTGAAGATGAAAGTTTTGAGAATGCTGAGAATCCAAAGGAGGAGGCATTTGGGAGCCATTCACATTGTTCTTTTCACCCTTTAATTGTGAAATTTGAGTTTTCAACTTTCTGATCGTGTTACAGTGAGCTCGAATCTGTTCGTCACGTTTGCTTATATGAAAAACTGCATCAAACTTAGGAACATCCGAGAATGTCTTGATATTTGAGGTTTTAACATTTTCTTTGAGATGTTAATATTTTAGTTGTGATTAAAATGTCAACTTCCAATGTAAAACCCTAAAATTACGAAAAGTGCTACAAGACTATTTTACCCTTAAAATAGTCAAGATTATAAAATATGCAAAATAATTAACGCTCATCAATTTAAAATTTAAAACCTAACTTATATTTGTTTATGAAAAAAAATAAGAAAACCTAAGAGTATATTTAAGTGATCGACATCTTACAGTAAAAATAAAAGTCACGCGGTAAAACTTTGGGTCGCTTTTGCAGCCGAGCCTTGGGCCTCGTCTTTGTGTGTGTGGATCCGACTTGTTAACTTTGGGCCTCGTTGAGTTGGGCAAGCCGGGTAACTCATTTGAGCCCATGGTTCCGTCCGGTTGGGTATGTGAGCCGAGAACACACCAAAAGCCCACGGCTGTCTTCCTTTTCCTCGTTAACCAACACCACACCAAGCCCACATATACCAATCGTATACATATATATATACAACACAAACCTCAACTTTTGAAAACCCTAGTTGCAAATTTCGGCTTAAAGCTTTTGTCTTCCCTTCCATCCGATCGACTGCTACTCTTTATTTTGGTTCGTGTCGTCCCGGCTCGGGAGTAGCCAAGGTATAATCGATCTTTTCCTTTAATCTCAACTTTGTATGCTAGTCGTATAACTTGTGAAACGCGCGACACGATAGTAACCAAACGATTTGAATAAGAGAAACACGCATTAGGGTTTCTGTGTGCATGTCACCGCACCACTTGAGTGAGTCGAGTCATATTAGTGGAACATGCAAGCCTTGTCGGTACATATGTTGCGTGTTCATATGTATATATAATGTATCTATCTTGCATAATAAAACGCAGTGCAGTAGAGTATAGATTGTCGCATGAATCATGAAGTTGTGTTAGTTTCGATAAAACTATAAATCGATGTATATATGAATTACGTTAACACATGTTGTAGGTTGGTTTGTGTCGAGTTGCATGCATGTTTTCCTAATGAGTCTTTTGAAAAGGTCTTGATAGTGTCGATGCATGCATGTTTGGAACAAGAGTTAACGTGTCGTGTGAGAAAAATAATTAAGTGTTTGTATGTGTGTGTCGATTTGTTTGTGAGTCAGGAAACAACGTAGGGTAAGTTGGAGTTGCATGGTGATGTATATATTGAAGCAAGGGAAACGGGTAAACTTTGGTCTCGTCAACATGATTTATATAAGTCAAAGTGGTGTGAGTTACTAGTGTAAATGTAGGCATGGGTTTTGAGTTATTTTCGGTTTGTGTTTCACACGTTCTAGGTCAAGGTGATAAGTCATTTAAAATCCGTAACATGTCAATTTAATGTGTATTTAATATGGTGCTAAAAGTTTGAGAGAAACCCTAGGTCATGATTTTGAGTCGATTAGGGTTTTAAGCAGGTGTGTTGATTCGTTATTTCATGTGAAAATAGTAAGTTTGGGGTCATTAATAACCATTGATTAAGTATATAACGAGCTAGTACTAAGTGTGTTGTACGCATACACGAGTTGTGATTTTATGTAAGAACCTAAGTGTCATGAATTAAAAGTATTGTATGAATGGTCTCATTAAGTTTGTGTTCGAGCAATGTTACATGGGAGTCTTGGTCTTTCATAAAAGATATAAAAGCTTGTGTAAACTGTTTTTGAAAGAGAGTCTTAAAATCCGTTCTTGACATTGTAAACCCTATACCTTGTATGATGATCATATAATCCCTCAAATAAGATAATTATCATATTAAACCCTTAAGTTTACCATATATCATTTGTAACCTATAAGTTTGGCTAGTTAATGATTAAGACTCTAAAATGTTGTAATTCCGTCCGTCACTAAGAATAGGAATATACTTACAACTCTAAGAATGTTAATGCGATGAATCCGTTATAACTTTAATGATGCTAATAAGTATTAAATAAATCATAATCCGTGTAGATTCAAGGAAGGACGGGACGTTATATCTTCATGATTCACTCATTCGTTTGCTTTCCTCTCATTTGCGAAGGTACGATATTCCGACCTTTCAAGAAAGGTTCCTTATGACGTTTCTTTCATTAGCTCTTCTATTTCAATTATTAGGGTTTCCTATGCCATTGCTATGAACCCTTTCTGATTGTTTGATCTGTTGCTTGTTTGAAACACCTGTTTTATTGAATCATGAAATATCTGACTTGAACGTTATGTTAGAAAGACTTTGATATGCACATTTGTTGAACCTTGCTATATTTGATTATGAACTTCTGAATTGTGAACATTTGGTTACGAAATTATGATTATGAAAGTATGATATGTGACTACGACATTAACTTCTCACTTCGAACCTTTGAACATGATCCTTATGATATGAATTATCTGATATGTTATCTGTTGAACTTTGTGTTTGATTATGATCTGTGTCATTTATGACAATCTGTTTGACCTAAGTTAGTTTGCCACCCGAGCCAATATTTTCACTAGTCATGGGGTTCCATGTCCCGTATCAGGATGCACCTCTTACGACTCTAGGCGAGTGATGTTCTGCCACGTCCCTTCCGTTATCTGTTTATTGATAGTATGGCCACTATCTGTCTGTTGGGGCGTATGGATGCATCCTAGATCCGACGTTATCGATATGTTTATGGTGAATGATGTCGTGTGCATACGCGTCTTCACAAAATTCGAGCTAGCTACTCCAATTAGTTTATGAGGTTACCTTCAATAAGAAAGATATTTCGATATGATATGTTCGGGCTCGTGGTAGTTAACTAAATCTTTATCCTTATTTCGTATTAAGTATTCTGATTTTGATTCGGTATGTTCAAGTGTTTATATTATAGTGCTAGGCTTATTATATGTTGTTATATGTGGTTATGTTTTTGGTATGTTTAAGTGACTACCGTCTACTGTGCTAGGATATGATTAATATGTTAAAATATGATTCGTATGTTGTCATCCGATGTTATGTTAGTTTATAGTTATGTGAATTCATTGATCTGTGAGATGAATGCTAGATGTGAAGTGAGTATGTGAAAGTTTATTAAGTATGATTGTTCACAAAACTGCGGTGAACTTTGCCTATCCGTTAGGGTATCTATCTGCTTTTGTTTGATCTCGCCATGTTTAGACTTTGCTTATATTAAGTTTTGGTTTGGAAAATGGTTTAATTATGATATCTGTTTTGATAATTTGCTAATTGCTATGCTATGTCTTTTGCTTATTTAGTTATAGTTTTCCTACTATGTTTTCTATTTGCATATGTGACTGCCATGATTTGACTGCTATTCCCGCTGCTACAATATTGGATTAAGTGTTTTAAATGTAGATTAATTGACTTGTATGAATGCCATGTTTACTTTCTAGAAATTGTTTCCGATAGCCTTTAGACTTTTCGCTTGGCTTATATGTACTATAATTCCTTGATGTGTTTGTGTTTGTGTTATTAATGTGCTATGTGTTGTTCTTATCTGCCATTTGTTTCTTTCGGATTTCTGTATATTTGTGCTTCCGCAGAATCCTCAATGATTCGTCAATCTTATTTTGTTGTGAATTCGTTGTTTGTATCTTGTTCTGTTTTAGCTTTTGTTTTGTTATATCCGTTTCACTGGGCTTTGTAAGCTCAAACGCATTTTCTTTTCCTCTGGCAGTATTAAGCATTCAAGATGAGCTTATGGGATAGCCGATCGTGGTTGAGAGTAGAGATGGAGAGCAAGATTTGAAATAGGGATCTTAGATTTATTTTGATTATTAAGTTATTTATATTTTCTTTTGTAAGTTTTGTAAAGGCTTCCGCTATTGTATAGTACTTAAGGTTCTGATATGAAACCGTATTTGTGATATCTTTACCCTTGTCGGGTTGGGGTGTTACATCCAACTTAGAAAAATGTTTTACCAAATTATCATGATCATCCTGTTATATTTTATCATGCAATTTTGAATTTGTGGTTTCAAGCTGAATGACACGATCATGGGAAACTTTTAATGCAACAGTTAATTCATGAAATTGAGACGCAGTAATAGAATAATTTGTAAATGGTGTGTAAAACACATCTTGAGCAACACATTGAGAGATCAAATTATCATTAATGATGTCCATACTCTTTATCTCGATTTCATTACTCTTAAGCTCACGTTCATACATACTGACCTCAAATTCCATATCATTAAACATCTTTTTCATTTCTTTAATCTCTATGTCCATTCCCTTTTGAAGACTCTCAAATTGTCCTTTAAGTTGTTTAAAGAAAGGTATGACCTCGGTTAAATAGCATTCTTTAGTTTTTTCAAAACCCCTTTCCCCTTCAGTTATCCCAGTGGGTGTGATTCTCTTCTTACACGTTTTCTCAAAATCAACAAATAGTTGGTAAACTACATAAAGGCTGATTAAGGTCTTGCTATTAGTGGGAAGATTTCTAGGCACTAAATGCATTGGTGTATTTGGGGGATACACCGTGGCTGGAGGCAATTTCCTACAAGGGGAATTCTTTTCGATAAAATCATCGCTTTTGCTTTTCCAGATCCTTTTTCCGAACATTTGTTCGGGGTCACTAGGTCTCGAGGTCTAAACTTATTAAAGGCAATCCAGTTATCCTTAGAATAATTTGGTGTTTTAAAGGTGATATTTTCTCTTATGCACAAGGGATTCTTAAGTTTATCATCTAATTTTTTCCTAGAGACTTCTTCTAACCTTCTATCTTCCTCGCACTCAGACAATTGGTTTCTGTCTAGGCTTAAGAATCTCATTTCCATCATAGATTACCTTTTGAGTTGCTTTAGCTTTAATATACTTTAGGATTTGGTTCTTCTGCAAGTGCAACACTATGCTTATCACTTAGAACTCTATGCTTAGTGATCATGTGAGCAATCTAATGGTGTTCTCTTGTATGCATAATTTATTTTCAAGTTAGTTCTTCAAAGTTTTTAGGTTGGAAAATTCATTTAAAAGTTTTGATTCCTTAGCATTGAATTCTTGTTTAAGTACTTTCACATTTTCTTGAAGTTCTTGTTTCTGTTTAACAGTTTTGTTAAGCTTTTCTTGTAAGGAATCCAACTCTTGTTTTAACATTTCTTCCCAAAAATTACTTTTTCTGATTATTGCACGATCTGGTTATCCATCTCCTACTCACGGGTAGTTAATTCAAACTTAGCACGTTGTTCATATATAGCAACTTGTTCCTTATAGGCATTTAGTTCAGATGTTACAGAATCATTAGGGGCACATGCAGTGTATTCATCAAAAATCTAGTCATCATTGACTGCAGAAGATGCATTATTTGGTACAATTTCACTTTCATTTTATTTCACATATTGATCATATGGGACAACATTGCTATTACCCATATTTTCAATATCTGATTCAATAATTTCAGTTGATTGTACCTTGTCGTGTATCTTTTGCACATAAACATCATCGTATAGTTTTAATACCTCTGATATGATTGATTCCTTGGAGGGACTTGCTTGTTGTGGTGACGGGACCTTTGGAGAGACCATTGGAGAAATACTCGCCATGAAGATGGTTTGAGCAGTAGGTTCATCATCGACATCAGAGTCATATGCATCACAATTTGCCACTTGAAATGCATTTGGATGATTGTGACCTATTCCCTGCACTGGCTGCTCATCCACATCCGCATCATAAGTTTTGGCATTTCTCTCAGCAAGAAATAGCAATTCTTCCTCATCCAACATTGCTCCATTATCTTGAGCTTGCACCAGCAACATTTTGTCCCTGAAGTACTCTGCATTTTGTGAACATTTTGGAGATGTGCAGTTCCTTGCAATATGTCCTTCACCACTACAATTGTAACACTTTATTGGCTTCCCTTGACCTTGAGTCATGATCCTTACTCGATTCTGATTGCCCACAAATCCTCCACCTACTCCAGTATTTCCATAACCTGCCTCCACCATTCCTTGTTCATTCTCGCCTTCCTTGCACACTCTGTACCACTACCTTTCCATCTCTAACAGTAGCTTGATTGTGGGGATTGGATGTTGTTCTGAGGTTATTGTTGGTGTGTGGAGTGAGGTTCAGATTTTGCCTAACCATGAGAGACAGTTGATTGACGAGATTTTCCATGAATGTGTCTGAATCTGGAGGCTTATACCATGGATCTTGAATGAGTTTGTGATTTCCATTACTAGTTGGTATGACTTGAGATGCTTTGGTGGTTATTCCTACATTAGTGTAGAATGCAGTTGAATCATTTGAGGAGCTTGCATTTCCAGTATTGTTGTTGAACTTTTCAAGGATCATCCGTTCAAACACAGCATGCTTCTCATTTTGGAGCAAATATGCATACAATTGTTCATAGTTGGTGTTCCTCAAACCTTTGTTTAGCTTGACTGCAGTGACAAAATTGTGCCATTCGGGATTCATGTTGTTCACAAACTTTGAATTGAGCTGAATATTTGGCATTGTCATTTTGATATTCCTCATATTATTCACAAGCTTGTGTAATCTTACATGATATTCAGGGACACTTTCCCCTGGATTCATCTTAAAGTTCTCAAAGTCATCATACAGCTGAGACTACCTGTCTTCTTTAGTCAATTCAGAACCAGAGAGAAGCATCTTAACATTGTCCCATACCTTTAACTTCCGTTAGTGATTGATCGACTTGTAAATGTCCTTAGGTAAACCCCGGAGTATGATGTTTGAAGCCTTGATGTCAGCATCGTATCTCTTCTTCTCCTTATCAGTAAGTTCATCATATGTCTTTGGTCTATCCAATCCGAATATCACTGAACCATCAGCAGCATTTCAAGAATGTCTCTGGTAGTCTCAACTTGATAAGGTCCTTCATCAATTGACTTAAGTATGTTAACCCCATTTTCTTTTCCTAAAAAGTATAGTCTGATTCTTTGAGCACAAGAGTCACAGTCGGTTCTGTCCAGCATGGGTGGACGAATGTCAGATCCTGCAGCTTGTACGTCATCAGCAACGGAAGAAGTGATTGTAGACATGATTACAGATTCTACAGGATTTCACAACTCTTTGATTAAACTGGGAAATAGAATCTTTCACGGGATTTTATTAAATCAAGAGAAAACCGTAAATTGTAACAAGAAGAAACTGTAAGTCTCAAAAGACAAATCGCACACTTGACAAGTCGCTCAATAGACAAATCTCTTAAACAAAAAAATTGCTAAATAGACAAATTGCTAGACAGACAAATCACTAGAGAGACAAATCGCTAGACAGACAAATCGCTAGAAAGACAAGTCGCTAGAGTGACAAATCGCTAGGCAGACAAATCGCTAGTCATACAAATCGCTAGACAGACAAATCTCTAGACAGACAAATCGCTAGACAGACAAGTACATCCACTACTTCGTCCTTTTTGTCATTTTGTCTCAATAGACAAGTCGCTTAGTGCACAAATCGCTTTACAAAAAACAGACAAATCGCTTCAATAAGCAATCTCAAGAGATACAAATCGCTTCAACATTGGGACAAATTGCTTAGAAGAAAAATGGTACGAGACACAAATCGCTTCCATGAAACTTTCTAAAACACCACTTTTCAATCCAAAAACAACTCAACCATGCTGATTCAAGCCTTCCAAATCAAAACCTAAACACTTATAATGATTCTAAACACAAAAGTACTATCAAAATCCAAACTTTAACACAAGAGATGATCCAAATGATGCTAACCACTCTAAACTTATTCAAACCCAAAAACCTTATGAAAACCACTAGAAATCCAAGAACATGAAAGATGAGTGATCAAACCATGGCTCTTGATACCTTGTGTAACATATTAGATTTCATAAACACATCAAGTCATAACATAAAGGGGCGTATAGTTGTAGGTTTTAGAGAGAGAAAGTGTATTGGGAATAAAGCTAACAGTTATCACTGATAAGCTGTGGAAGACACTGCTAAAGATTACACTAGCAGTGGAAACTCATTACCACTGCCAGTACATATATTACCACTGCTATTAGGATAATTGTTATGTATCCGTGTATAGATAAGTATAGAAAAGATCTTGTGTATATTCTATATTGTTAGCATTATACTTATCTTGTAAAGGACTCCTTGTGCTATAAAAGAAGATCCTAGGTCATTGTTTAGAGTACGAAGAACTCACATAAGCTTCAAGGTGTAACCCTAGTGATAAGCAAGATCACTCGTATTATTCATAATAATATTGGAGCGTTGTGTTATACTGTTCTTATTTACATTACATCATATAATACATCTTCTGAGTATTACTAAGTATATTCCGCGTACTTATTAATAAAAATCAAAGTATCACTAACACAAGGTGTGTGTTTAGATCCATCAAGTGGTATCAGAGCGAAGGTTCTGATATTTTGATTTAGAAGATCTCAAGGAATAAGCTTAACCAACTCACTCAAATCAATGGAGGTGGAAAACAACCAGTCCAACTCTGCTCCAAGGCTTCCTAAGCTCAAACTCAATGAGTTTGAGATGTGGAGGATAATGATTGAGCAATACTTTCTCATACAAGACTATGCACTATGGGAGATCATCTTAACTGGTGATTCCTTCAAGTCTATTACGAAGACTGAGAAAGTTGGTGACGCAGAAGTTGTAACAATTTATGTACCTAAGACTAATGATGAAAGAGCAAAGAAGAAGAATGACCGGCCGAAGTTTGTTACTAATGACTCTTCCTAAAGACTCATTGTTAAAGTATAAGACAACAAAAGAACTTTTGAAGAGATTTGCTCGGTTTGGTGGCAATGATACTACTAAGAAGACTCAAAAGACATTGTTGAAGCAAAGTTATGAAAACTTCTCTGCTTCAAGCAATGAATCACTTGACAGCATCTTCACCAAACTCCAGAAGATTGTCACACAATTGACTATGTTTGGAATTGAGGTAGATAAGGAAGACCTCAATATGAAGTTTCTAAGAAGTTTGCCATCTGAGTTTCATACAAATGTTACAGTTTGGGAAAATAAACCAGAGATTGAAACTATGAAGCTCAATGATCTTTACAATAACTTCAAACTCATTGAACAAAGATTGAAGAAGGCAGGAAAAATTGGTACAAGCTCTAGCAGCTTGGCATTGTTGTCAACCTCTGTTGATAGTGATGATTCTGAAGATGAAAATGATGATGATTTTGCCACTGCTGGTTCTACAGTTTCCATCGGTAATGATAGTGTTACCACCTCAGTTCAAAGAAGAAGGTTGATGGTATTGGAGATCCTACCTTTTATGCTTTTATCTCCACTCAAGTTAATGGCTCTATATTAACTCATGACGACATAGAGCAAATTGATGATGATGACTTGGAGGAGATGGACATAAAGTGGCAAATAGCTCTTCTTAGCATGAGGGCTAGGAAATTTTTCAAGAAGACTGGCAAACTAATACACATCAATGGTAATGAAACTGCAGGGTTCGATAAAAAAAAGTAGAGTGTTTCAACTGTCACAAGTTGAGGCATTTTGCTAGAGAATGCAGAAGACCAAGGAACCAGGACAAAAGGTCTACTTGGTACAAGAAAAATAAAGAACCAATTTTGGAGGAACCAAAGGCAATGCTGGAAATTGATGGTGTGAGCTATGATTGGAGTTTCATGGCTGATGGACAAGAGGAACAACCTTCAGATGCTGCTCTTGTGTCTACAGAACATGCTCTCATGGCTTTCTCTGACTCTGAGGTACAAAACTTTGAAAGTTGTTCTAAAACATGTAGGGCTTCTAGAGAATGTGAAAGGCTTAATGAATTATATGACAACCAAAGAACAGAGTTGTATGCTGCTAATTATACTGTGTCAAACCTTAGAAGAGGCATATCTATATTAGAGACAAAACTAGTGCATTATAGAGAAAATGAGTCAAAATACAATGATGATATGATTATTCTTAGGAGAGAATTAGATCATAAGACAGCAGTGAATGAGGCATTAAAAGAAGAGTTTGAAAGACTTAAAAAGATAAATGAGAATGTCAATTTAACTGTTGACACTGTATTATCGGTCTAAGTCAATTGATAAAATTTGGAATGCTCAAATCACTAGTAAAGTTAAGTCCTGGGTATGGGCTATAATATTGTTCCTCCACCACTAAGGGGTGTTCCATCACCTCCTGGCATAGATTTAGCTCATACAGGTCTAGAGGAATTTCAGGATCTGAATCTTGAATATGGTCCTCCCAAATTTGTGAAAAGTGGGGAAGAAGTTAAGCATGAAACTGATGTTTTTGAAAGTGCTAGTGACTCATCAGTTGTAGATGAGAAGGTTCAAAAGAATGAAGAGGCTTCTATCCCAAAAGTTGTTAATACTATTACAGAGGAACCTAGGAAACAAGCTAATAAACCTAGATCAACTGTAAGGTATGCTGAGATGTATATGAATAAGTCATCAGCTCCAGCGGTAACCAGAGGAGTTGGAATCATGTTAAATCTCAACAACTAGGTAGTGAGTTTGTCATGAACAATAAAGCATGTCATATTTGTGGTAGTTTTAAACATCTACATGCTAATTGTGACTATCATGTTGGGAGAAGGGAAGTCCATAGGAATAAAAGGGTGGAGTCAAACAGGTTTCAAAACAAAATACACCCTAATTCACACAGCAAAATGGTCCCAAGAGCAGTTCAACTAAGAAGTGGTCTTAAAACTTTTGCCACTGCTAAAACTGTTAACACTGATCACCCTAAACCACCTGTTACAAGTGCAAAATCCAAAACAACTTTTGCAAAATCTACACAAACAGGGAAAAGGTCTGTTCAAAATAAAAAAGTTAACTATAACCAACAGTGGGTACCAAAATCTAAACCAGCAGTTACCACTGCTCAATCAAAAGTTCCCACTACAAGGGTTGTAAACAAGACCAGGGGTAACATGGGAAATGTTGTGAAGGCCTCAACACATTGGGAATGAAAACCTAAAGGAATTACCTCAACAACCAATCCCAATGGTGTATCAATGACCTTTGATAGATTTAACTATATTGATACACGAGGCAGATCCAAGTCAATCATGGCTTGGATCCCCAAAGGAAACTAACTACTTACTTTATATAGGAACATCCAAGGACAAAAGATCGATCAAGGCTATAGACATGTGGATGTTCAAGGCACATGACTGGCAACAGGTCCTATCTCTCAAACTTTGAACATTATGATGGACGATGTTAGCTTTGGAGGTGGAGTTAATGGAAAAGTTGCTGGTAAAGGGTCATCAAAACTGGTAACTTGGACTTTGAACCTGTGTACTATGTAAAAGAGCTTAAGTATAATCTTTTAGTGTGTCACAAATGTGTGACAAGAAAAACAACGTTCTGTTTACTAAAGATATGTGCTTTGTTCTCTCTAAGGATTTTAATATGCCTGATGAAAGTCAGATTCTTCTTAAGATTCCTAGAAAAGGCAACTTATATAGCTTTGATATGAACAACATTGTTGCTAAAGATGATTATGCTTGCTTGCTTGCAAAGGCCACAGTGGATGAATCCATGTTATGGCATAGAAGACTTGGTCATATTAATTTCAAAACCATAAATAAGATTGTTAAAGATGGTTTGGTGAGAGGCTTGCCTCAAAAAAGATTTGAAAATGATCAAACTTGTGTGGCTTGTCTTAAAGGCAAACAACACAGAGCTTCTTGCAGGTCAAAGTTGGTTAACTCTATTGCTCACTCACTTCAAATGTTACATATGGACTTGTTTGGTCCTACATCTGTGAGCAGCTTAAATCTTAAGAAGTATTGTCTTGTTGTGACTGACGATTTTAGCATGTTTACATGGGTTTTCTTTCTAAGGACTAAGGATGAAACAATTGGCATCCTTAAGATCTTCATCACAGAAGTTGAAAACCAATATGATATGAAAGTTAAAATCATTAGGTGTGACAATGGGACAAAATTTAAGAATAGAGTTATGGATGATTTGTGCAGAGATAAAGGTATTAAAGGAGAATTTAGTGTTGCAAGAACTCCTCAACAAAATGGTGTTGCTGAGAGGAGAAACAGGACACTTATAGAGGCTGCTAGAACCATGTTGGCAGATTCAAAATTACCAATCACTTTTTGGGCAGAAGCAGTTAACACTGCATGTTATGTGCAAAAACAGGGTTTTAGTAGTGAAAGCAAAGAACAAGACACCTTATGAGTTATTTAGAGGTAGACCTCCTATCCTAGACTTCATGAGACCATTTGGATGTCATGTATCTATTCTCAATACCATAGATTATCTGGGAAATTTGAAGAAAAATCTGATGAATGGTATTTTGTTGGGTATTCCATGGTTAGTAAAGCTTTCAGAATATTCAACTTAAGAACCCAAAAGATTGAAGAGAATCTGCATGTTGAGTTCCTGGAAAACAAAGTGAATGTCAAAGTAACTGGTCCAGAAAGTCTGTTTGATCTTGATACTCTAACCCATACTATGAACTATGTACCTATCTCTACAGGTACATCTACTTATGATTTTACAGGTTCAGAAGAGTTTCTTGATGATGATGAACCAAGCAAGGATCAAGCAGAATATCAAGATGAATTCAGTTTGCCACTTTGGGACTATGCAGATAATGATGATATTCCAAGGACTGGAGATGCTCAACCTTCAACTGATTCTGGAAAAGAAGGAGCTAGCAAAATGAACACCAAATCCCGAAAACAAAGTGGAAATTGATTCCACCGCTAGGCGAGTTTCCACTGCACACGAAGTGTAAATATAACTCAGCATGAGGAAGCTCAAGCCAATGATGTTGAAATCTTAAATATGCCAAATGAGATTGCAGTTCCTCAGACTCCCCATACTTCAATTCATAAATCACATCCTCTTGAAAATGTGATTGGGGATGTCCATTCACCAGTGAAGACTAGAAGACAATCAAAATTGCCTGATGTTCATGGGTTTGTTAGTGAAATCTATGAATCTAAGAATCATGAAGGCAAGAATGAATGTCTGTTCATGTGTTTTCTGTCACAAATGGAGCCAGAGAATGTATACAAGGCACTTGAAGATGAAAGTTGGGTGGAAGCAATGCAAGAAGAGTTGCTCCAGTTCAAACTTCAAAAGGTTTGGGTGCTATGTGATTTACCAAATGGCAAGAATGTAATAGGTACTAAAAGGGTGTTCAGAAACAAGAAGGATGAAAGAGGAATTGTTATCAGAAACAAAGCTAGGCTTGTGGCTCAAGGATACACTCAAGAGGAGGGTATTGACTATGAAGAAGTGTTTGCCCCAGTTGCAAGAATTGAAGCAATTAGGCTATTCTTAGCCTATGCATCTTTTATAGGCTTTAAAGTCTATCAAATGGATGTAAAAAGTGCTTTTCTATATGGGCAGATTGATGAGGAGGTATATGTTTCACAACCTCCCGGCTTTGAAGACCCTGACTATCCAAACAAAGTGTACAGGGTGGTTAAAGCTTTGTATGGCTTGCATCAGGCACCAAGAAAATGGTATGAGACCTTAACTACTTATCTTCTTGATAATGGGTTTCATAGAGGCAGAGTGGGTCAGACTTTGTTCATCAAGAAAGACAAGAATGATATCTTGTTAGTTCAAGTATGTTGATGATATCATTTTTGGATCAACAAAAACAGAGATGTGCAAAGAATTTGAGAAGCTAATGAAGGAAGAATTCAAGATGAGTTCCATGGGTGAACTCACATTCTTTTTGGGAATTCAAGTACAACAAAGGCCATATGGCATTTTCATTAATCAAGATAAATATGTGGCTGAGATACTAAGGAAGTTCAAGTTCTCTGATGCAAAGTCATCCAGCACCCCTGCAGACAAGACAACACATCAACTCTTGAAGGAAAATAGTGGTGAAGCAGTTGATGTGCACATGTACATATCTATGATTGGTTCTTTGATGTATCTTACATCATCTAGACCAGACATTATGTTTGCAGTATGTGCTTGTGCAAGGTTTTAGGTCACTCCCAGGTTCTCACACTTAACTGCTGTGAAGAAGATTTTCAGATATCTTAAAGCCTTTCCTAATCTGGGATTTTGGTACCCTAGATAATCACCTCTGGACTTGGTTACTTACTCAGATAGTGACTATGCTGGAGCTAGTTTGGATAGAAAATCTACAACAGGTGGATGCCAATTTCTTGGCAATAGATTGGTGTCTTGGCAGTGCAAGAAACAAACAATGGTGGCAAATTCATCAACTGAGGCAGAGTATGTGGCTGCTGCAAGTTGTTGTGCTCAAGTTCTATGGCTTCAGAATCAACTTTTGGACTATGGGTACAATTTCATGAATACCATCATTTATATTGACAATAATAGTACCATATGCATTATTAAGAATCCAGTTCAACACACAAAGACTAAACATATTGAAATTAGACACCATTTTATAAGAGATTGTTATGAGAAAAGGCTAATCCAAGTTGTCAAAATCCATACTGATGACAACTATGCTGATTTATTAACAAAAGGACTTGATGTGGGTAGATTTCAGTACTTGGTAACAGGTATTGGAATGCTAAATCCATAAACTTTTTGTGACTAATGGTCTTTGGTGTTGAAAAGAAGTTTTTGGGTACTAAAATTGTTGTATAAGTTTATATATATTTTCTTGTATTTTTGTTTAACCTTTATGCAGCAAAGATGGGAGTTGATCATAAAAGGTGTGTAACTGAGACACACAACAAATGGTTATTGATTCACCATGTCTAATTCACATAAGAATCAACTAGTCCAGAGCAAACGGCTACTGGTAAAGACTTGACAAATCCGTTTATGGTTGATAGTTTACCAAAAACTATATTGTTATCAACTCACCATATTATTTATGATTAAGAGTTGGCTAGTCCATAGCAAACGGCTCATGGTAAAGACATATCAAATCCGTTGATAGCTGGTAGTTTGCTAAAAACTATAATCAGAGTAGTCAAATTTTTATATGTTTTACTTACCACTGCTCTTGAAAATTTTCACTGAAAGTGTTATTTTTACCACTGTTGATCTCAATGGTATCATCACATTACCTATGCCAGAAATTCATACACATCTTTCATCCATGGGGTATGATACCACTGAAAAAAATGCTACTTTCAAAAAGAGTGGTTTCTGTCCTCATTGGAGATTTTCTATACATACTCTTTTACATTGTCTTAGTCCTAAGAAAACATCTTATGAACAATGGCTTACCCTTTGGTTTGTCTAGCTACTGATAAGATTTTTAATTGGTCAAAATATATTTTTTCAAGTATGAAAGGCAATGTAAAGAGTTAAACAAATTTTTTGATGTATCCAAGGTTTGTGCAAGCAGTGTTAAATGAATTTCAACTGCAACCCCATACAAGAGTTTATAAAATATGTTGCCTTTAGCCTAAATTTTTTCAAAACATGAACAAAGATGGAAATAGGATTATTACACCTCTTTTTCCTCAAATGCTTGCAAAGATCTCACAGGTACAAAACTCACCCATAATCAATGTTCCAAACATTGATTACACTCCACCAGTTTCTCATACCTATGAGAGGAGGCATAAACAGCCAACTCCTCCCATTACAACACAGCATGACCCTGATCCTTTTGGTTTCGGAACAAGAAGTGGTGGTTCCAGGCTTTACTCTAGTCCAACTAGGGAGGAATCTGAGCCAGTGCCCTATGATTCACCTCTCCCAACAGGTCACACAGTTGGAAGTGTTGAGGGCAGTGGGCAACCTCTGGAATTGATGGAACTTTGTACCCAATTAGCTAAGCAAGTTGAATCTCTGGAGAAAGACTTGGCACAACTAAAGGAGCAACATGCCAAGGATGTTACACATTTGAAAGAAGAGATTCAGACCTTGAAGGAAGAGTTGCAGGAGTTGAAGCAAAGGAAAACTGCAAAGATAGTGTTATCATCTCCATCCTCACCTGATGATGGTGATTCATAAGATTTCAATAAAGATTTGGGAAATTCTCCCAAACAGGGGAGGAAAATAGATGCTGAAACCAAGGGGAGGAGAATTGAATTTGGAGATGAAGGTGTTTCAAGTAAAGGTACTGAGGAAGTTGATGATATTCAAGAAGATATTCCTCAACAAAGAATCGAACAAGCAATTTTCATCGATGCAACTGCAATGCAGATTTTACCACTGATACAATTTCCACTGCAGAGGCAAGAGTTCCCACTGCTGGACAAGATATTACCACTGCAAGTGAAGAAATTGAAAAGCAGAAGAAAGAAAGGTAAAGAAGTTGTGCAGAGTGAAGATCAACCAAAAAGAAAGATTTCAAAGAGAGAACAAGCTCAGATTGCTCATGATGCTGAAGTTGCTAGAAAGATTAAAGAAGATGAAGTTGCAAACTTTATGGAGGCTAAAAGGACAAACATAATGGAAACCACTGATCCAATGGATGTTAATCCAATTTCTACTGTTCCACCTACTATTTTCAGAGAAAAGACTCTAGATTTTAGCTATGTACCTACAGAAGAAGAAATTGATTTCTTGATTGCTAATGATCCAGTAGTCAAGAAGAAGGCAATTGACCTAGTTGCAGATAAGTCTTTAACTGAAGAACAAAGAACAAAGACAGTAAAGGATTTCATTCAGATGAAGAATAATCAAGCACTTCAAGATGCTATTGTGTCACAAAAGGGTCAAAAGAAACCAAGACAACCAACCAAGGCACATGTGATTTCAATTATGAAAGATTATTGTTGCAGTGTTGGTGGCTGGAAAAGGCATCAATTCAAAGGAATGACTGATGATCAGGTTGAAGGTATCTACTAAAGAGTTCAAAGACAAGATAAGGACTTTATTCCTATGAACTCTGAAGAAGAAGAAAGAAGGTATCCTAATCTGAAGAGAAAGGCCAAAGATAGTGAACCTCAGACATTTAAGAAGACAAAATTTGCTGAAGAATAAGAAGTTCAAGCAGAAATTCAGAAGAACAGATTGGAATGATATTGATAGAAGAAGAAGATTTTTATCCTGAACCACCGCAAGTCACATATTATTGATTGAGAAGTGTTTACTGCTATCAATTTTGCTCCAACATGGAAGATTACAAGGCTAGGTGGTGAAACTTCATCATTCATTCAATTTGAAGAACTCATCAAAGCATGTGACGACATGATCCTACTTTGTGGAGATTGGTTCAAAAAAGGTCTGATGCTGAAAATCTCAAAGATATGAAGGAAATGTAGTTATGTGTTAATCTAAGAAGGCTCTATGAACCAGATGCTAAGGATGATTTCTAGAAATTTTCATGTTCTTGTCCTGGTACTAAATGGTTTTATTATGATTCATGTGAAGTTTATCATGTTTCTACATCAGATGGAGTGGATGTGTTCATGTTTTCGAGAAAAGAATACCCACTCAGAAATATCTCACGTGATGTTGTGTACAGCAATAAGAGTTCATGAAGATAATGAGAAGGTCAGAGCATTGTTACTTAGGCTTCAAAATCAATGTTCAAGAGCTATTCAGGAATTAAGGAGAAAGTGAAGTGTTTGAAAGAATTCCCAAATCCTTACAGGTGGAGATTCAAGAAACTTATTGATTTGCAGAGAAATCATAAGTTTAGGGGAGGATTATTGGGAATAAATCTAACAGTTACCACTCGATAAGTTGTGAAGACTGCTAAAGATTACACTAGAAGTGGAAACTCATTACCACTGCCAAGTACATATATACCACCTATTAGGATAATTGTTATGTATCCGTGTATAGATAAGTATAGAAAAGATCTTGTGTATATTCTAAATTGTTAGCATTATACTTATCTTGTAAAGGACTCCTTGTGCTATAAAAGGAGATCCTAGGTCATTGTTTAGAGTACGAAGAACTCACATAAGCTTCAAGGTGTAACCCTAGTGATAAGCAAGATCACTCGTATTACTCTTAATAATATTGGAGCGTTGTGTTATACTGTTATTATTTACGTTACATCATATAATACATCTTCTGAGTATTACTAAGTATATTCCGCGTACTTATTAATAAAAATCAAAGTATCACTAACACAATGTGTGTGTTTAGATCCATCAAAGTGGAAGAATTTAGGGAACTTAGTGAGACAAAGAGAAAACGATATTACGAAGCTCCAACCCTCTACCTTGGGAGGTAGAGGGTATTTATAGTTTCTTACAAGACACGCCTCCTACGGGTTGTGGATCAAGCATACAGTGGGTAAAGACCCGTCATTCCTCCACGGTGTTACTTAACTAACTACTTATTATCATAACATGACTACTACTACGAGCTTTCTAACGAATACATATACTTGAGGTGACCGACTCTTTAACTACCGGATTTTCTAAATCCTAACAAATCTAGTCAAATACATTCATTTTTTTATTATTTTGGTCAAAGGGGTAATTTGGTGATTTGATCTATTTTTTTTTTCACTCTCGAACTTCAAACGCACATAACTCACAAATGACAAGCTTTTAGAAAAAAATCGATTTCACCATAATTTATAAAATTTAATCCTCTTTAATTTGATATAACTTTTGTTTGAAATTTCGGTTTTTTTTTTTTTACATATCAAATGGGTATTTATTTTTTTGATTTTTTGGGCAATTTCGCCCCTATTTTTTACCATGTCGAATCGTGAAAAACGTAAAACATGAAAGTTATAGATTTCCGTTCACTCTTTACATAGTTTTTGAATCACTCAAATCCGATACGAAATGAGTGAGATATCGTACGTTAAAGACGACATTTTAGTCATATTTGTTGCACACAAGGTGTTTGATAGAATGTCTAGATTATATTTTTTTTTAAATTGCATTAAATGCTCTAATTTTTATGCCACAACGCATCATTAATCATTTTATTAATGTAAGATTCAAAAAATGATGTTTTTAATCGTTATTTTTTTTTTAAAAAATTGTATGTTTTGTTCATCAGTTAGTATTGTTCATCAGTTATTATTGTTAATCAATTAGTGTTGTTCATCAGTTTGTCACCGATGAACAACACTAACTAATGAACAATATTGTTCATCAGTTAATCATGTTCATCGATATATTCATCAGTTATGGTCAAATTATTCATCACTGATGAACAATACAAGCTCATGTACAGTATTGTTCATCGGTTAGTGTTGTTCATCAGTTAATCTTGTTCATCGAAGTGTTACGTTCTCTTGTTTCTCGTCAGTCTATTTCTTGTAATAAAGAGAAGTCTCCTCATATTTGTCACGCTTTCCAGCTTGGCAAACATGTGAGACTTCTGTTTTCTAGTTCAGATTCAGTTGTTACTCGTTGTTTTGAGATTGTTCATTCTGATATTTGCACTTCTCCAATTGTTAGTTCTGGTGGCTTTAAATATTATGTGTTATTTCTTGATCATTATTCTCATTATGTATGGATTTATCTCTTACGTACCAAATCCGAAGTATTTCAAAAATTCTTACATTTTCGCTCTTATGTAAATAATCAATTCAAATGTGATATTACGGCTTTTCAGTGTGATCATGGTGGTGAGTTTGATAACACCAACCTCCATCAATTATTTGCTCAACACGGTATTCAATTTAGATTCTCCTGCCCCAAAACTTCCCAACAAAATGGTAAGTCGGAACGGATGATACGAACCATTAATAATACCATACGCACTCTTCTTTTCCAAGCCCACCTTCCATCAACCTTTTGGGTCGAAGCATTACATATGGTTGTATACCTACTAAACCTCCTTCCATCCACCACCATTCAAAATGAAATACCTTGTACTAAATTATTCAACAAAAAACCCAATTACACTCGTTTACGTGTTTTTGGTTGTCTTTGTTACCCACACCTTTACCCTCCACATAAACTTGCACCTCGTGCTACCCCATGCATTTTTTTGGGATATCCTGCTTATCACCGTGGGTATCGATGCCTAGACCTTTCCACTAACAAATTTATCCTTTCTCGACATGTAACCTTTGATGAACTTCAGTTTCCATATGCCTCAATCACATCCCCAAATCCACCATCCTATACCTTTCTAGACCCTCTACCTTCGCCTATTATTCAACATGCTATATTTAACCCAAACACAATGACACAAGACACTCCTTCGGCCCAACAAGAACCGACTTCTCCTATTGAGAATATAATTGGCTTGCCTTTTTATTGAATTGACCATTACAATATATAACATCCTTTAGATTATTCTAGATGCCATAATAGCGGGCTAGGCCTAACAAACTAAAAAAAGCCCATAATAACTAACAAAGATAATGTCTAACATATGTGTGATATGTGTATGTGTCGTGAAGCAGAGGACAGAAAAGAAGAAAAATGAGAATCTTGAGTCTTCCAGACTTATGATATAAGTATTATGTATATCTATTTAAATTTTATCATTTGGAAAATATAGACCCTGACTAAAGAAAGATTATTATTATGACATAAGTTGCTTGGGAAGCCTTAGAAATAATAAAATCAATAGTGTAAAAATTAGAGTGTTACACATTACTACAACACTTACATATTTGTAGGAGGCAACGAGGTACATGATCAAGTTTTCACCTGTTTTTTGGGCTACTAACATTGGCAGCTTCTCTATACATTTCTTCGAAGTTTACACCCGCTTCTTTCGTCCAAATGAATTATTTATTATCCAAACATCCCTTTCAAGTTTTGAAATGGGGAGTGCCTTCTCTATATTTTTAGCTAAGAACATATATAACGATGCGAGCTTGCCATTAAAGCTTTAAACTTCTTTGATGGATCTCGGAGGCTTCATATTAACTAGGTTTTTCACCTTGACTTGCTTTGCTTTTATTCATTTCTTGGTTACCATGTGTCCTAGAAATTGTCCATCTTTCATTTTGAAAGTACATTTCTTTGGTGGATTAAGGTTACTGTTGATGGCTCGGAGCTTATCGAATGTTTCCTAGATTTCTAGTAGAAAGTCTCCTTCATCCAAACTTTTTATCACCATATCATCTACATTGACTTCCAAGTTTCTACAATCTGATTCTCGAATACCTTGCCAACTAGCCTTTGATATATCACTCCTGCATATTATAATCTAAATGGCATCTTTTTGTAGCAAAAGACTCCTCGTCCTGTATGTAAGACTGTTTTGTGTTCATCCTCCATTTCCATTTGAATGTGATTGTAGCACTTATAGGCGTCCAAGAAATATTTATGAGAGTGAGACTACATTCCAATCATTCTCGGGTAGAGACTAACAATCTTCCGGGCATGGTTTAGTGATTACTTTGAAGTCAACACACATTCTCCATCCTCCGTCAAGCTTTTTTCTTTTTTTTCTTTTTTTACCATGACAGGGTTAGCCACCCATGTCTGATAATTTGTTTATAGTAGAATGCCAACTCCAACAAATTCTTCTACCTCCTTTAATGTTGCCATGATTCGTTTCTTTGGTGAATTAATACCATTTTCTTATCTTCATTCATCATGTGCTCCGTGACAAATGTTTCCTTCCCTATCTTTATCGTTCGAGGCATTCCATATACGTCAGAGTATTTCCGAGCAGATTTGTCCACATTTTCTTTTAACAACTTTGTCTACCTTTGCTTGAATTGTGTCAGAATTTATCTTCTAATAGTTACAGTCTCACTATGATACTATGGGTAATCACCATCTTTTATTTTGGGCTTGCACATGCGGAGATTATTTATGGAGCCTCCTAGGAGACTTCCTTTAATCTTTTTACTTGTTGACACATTTGAATATCCGCATATTCGAACATGATGACTCTTGGTCCTTCAAGAGACTGGTACAACACTGTTGTAGGGATGGTTGATGAAATCATTCCCAATTCGACTATAGTTGTTTTCCCCAGTAACATATTATACGGAGACTCTGACCGCACGATCATAAACATGAGTTGCTCCCTTCAATGGTTCAGGTATTCTACCAGGGTAACCCTTAAGCTAATTTCTTCCAATGGTATATTTGTTCTCCCGAGAAGGCTACGAGCGTTGTACAAATTTACCTTCTTTTTAGCCTTACCTTAGGTCGTAGCTTCGTAAAACAGTGTTTATAAAATATTTCGTTGGATGCTTCGTTATCTAGTAGTACCTCCCCACACGTCATCCATCTATCAACACACTTACTAAGATTGGGTTACTTGAAGGTGTTTTATTGTTTTTATTTAGGGGGGGGGGGGTTTATCTTGTCGGGAAGGTCTATAGAGATGAATTTCATTAATAGATTAACTTTGACTCCATCAACGAATCCCGCTATCCTTTGATCTTTATTTTTTGAGTCTTTTTATTTGTGCAGTTTCATCGGTGTACCGTTTTATAAACGCCCGCACACTCTCCTCTTCTTTTCTTTTAATATTATTCAATGCTAAGTGTGTTTCATTCTGCCTTTTTGTTGATTGAAATGGGTATGGAACCTTCTATTCAAATATTTGAAGCTTGCAACACCTTCTTTTTGTAAGCCATCCTACCATACTCTCGTAGAGTCTTTCAAAATGTAAATGATCATATGATAAGATATTGGCATTGACCACTTCTCCATGCGTATTTCCTCCTCAAAGATATGTATAAAGTTATCGGGATTCCCGTTTCCATCATAATGACCTATGTGACCCGGAACCTTCAACACATCAGGAAATTGGAAGTCTTTGATCCACCTTACCAGTGGTGATGGGCTGAGAGTAACATTCCAACATCCCCCTTACTGAAATTGTTGCCACGGAACCCTTTGGTTGTGCATTCCAATTAAGGGATGTATGTTTCTCATGAGGTTAAAATTAATCGAGGGATATGTCATTTCTTAAGGATACGTTCCATTAGGAGGATACGTTCCATTCGGAGGATACGTTCCCTTAGAAGGATGCGTCCCACTCGGAGGATACGTTCCACTATGAGGATACGTTCCATTCGGATGATACGTTCCACCCAGAGGATACGTCCCATTCAGAGGATACATTCTGTTCGGAGGATAAACTCCAATTGAGGGGTACGTTTCATTCATAGGATACACTCCATAGTACTGCCCATGAAAAGGTATGCTATGTTACTTACTTGAGAAATTATCCCATTCCTAGGGTTCAACTGATTAGTGGGGATGTTATTGAAATTCAGAGGGTATACTTTGTGGAAAACTAGAAGGGGGGGTTGAATAGTTATGCCAATTAAAACTTCCTTTTAATCTATTTAGATTGACTTATGTCAATCTATTTGGATGTGTGTGTTGGATGTTGATAAACAAGCATATAAAGGTAAGTAATGTAAAGATAAGAGTAAGAAGCACAAAACCACAACACGAGTATTTATAGTGGTTCGGCTACAAGGACACCTTCCTTACCCTACTCCACTCCCCGAGTCACCTACTCGAGAGTTCGTAATCACTACACCAATCTTCTTATGGCGGAGAAGCCTTCACAACGTCTCCTACCCTTTTTCCGGTGCTAGGCTAACCACCGGGTTCTTTCACTCCAAGGTGAACCACACCTACACAACGCCGCCTACCCTTTATAAGGTACTAGGCTAAGTACCTAGTTCTTTCACTCCAAGGTGAACTACACCTTCACAACGTCGCCTACCCTTTATTAGGTACTAGGCTAAGCACCTAGTTCCATTGCAATGGAGGAACTACTACCACACTACACCAACGACTAATCCCAAAGGAGATCTACTCCTTTACAACATCATCAAGGATATCAATATCCTTGGATCTACTACTAGTCTATCTTGTACATCGAAACACACCATATCGAATGTACATCTAAGGCACCTTTCAATAATGCCTTTGACTAGATCTACAAGACACCTTTCACTAATGTCTTGTGTCTTCACTTCTAAGCACCTTTCACTAATGCTTCTAGTCTTGAATTCTAAGAACCTTTCACTAATGCTTCTTGTCTTGACTTCTAAGCACCTACCATAAGTGCTTATGTTATAGACGATAGATACCCTTCACTAATATCTTCGTCTTGACACTTGAGACATCTTTCACTAATGTTTTCAACACTACACTTCTTTGAAGAAAGAAAGGAATCATCAACAAGAAGACTTCAGTAGCCTTGATGATGATGAAGCATGGCAACTCGTGGACTTGAGCTTGCTCGACTTCAATGGTGGTGATCTTGCCTTTAAGAGGAACCTAAAAGATCACACAAAAACAAAACTACAAACATAGATATCTTGGATCTGAGGTTAGTGAGTTTTTAACTTAGGGAGAAAGTGTGTTAGAAAAGGGGTTGAGAAATAATGAAGAAATGGCTCACTATTTATAGAGGAAAAATCCTACTGTTTCCCGGATCCCTTCCACAAGGGATCCGTCTAGCGTTAAGCTAGGGATCCGTGAGACGCTCCCTTTTACCCATGGGTATTTTGGTTATGGGTCATGGGTCATGGGTTGAACCATGGATCTTTAACTAGATACAATGTATCTTTGAGTGCAATGCACTTGGTCACTTGGGTATGGGTTGATCCATGGGTTATGGATATTATCCATGTATGATATAAGCATGATGTCATGCAATGGGTTATGGGTCAAGCTCCATGGGTCATGGTCTTTGGGTTGTACCCAACTACATTCAATGTATTTGCCCAATGGGTTGTGATACTTAAGTTTCTACCCATTTATATTACCCAATATACTACATACTAGTTATGTGTATATTATACCCAAATTTGTAAACACTAGTTGTTGTACATATGTATTTACTAAATCATAAAATCACTTATACTTGTTTTAGTGTTTTATGTGAAAATGTGAATATGTTAGAAACTATTAGTTCAAACCATTTACGTATTTTATTTGTTTCGTTAACATGATTTTACGTTTGTTATCGACAAAACATTAGAAGATCATAAAATATAAATAAACGTTTTTACGGCTTATTTGTATTAACAATCTCCCCCTTTTTGTTGATGACAAAACATAAAATTATTTTAAGGAAAATCTAAAATTCGTAAAAGTTTGAATTTGTAGTTTTACTTTCTTCTCCCCCTTTTTGTCGAAACAAAAAGAGCTTTGAAAGAAAGCAACACATTGTTTTTAAGAAAAATATGTGAAAGAAATAAAAAGAAAATAAAGAGCAAGTAACGGGAAAGGATCTCGTCTTTACTCCCACTTGACGAGTCCATCCCTATGTAAGGGCGTCAAGAAAGTGATACTAATCTAGTTTGTTTTCAAGTAAGTTTGCAAAAGATTTCGTCTAAGTGACGGATGTGCTCCCCCTTGATGATTGCAATATTGCAAGGGAATGTCACGAAATGTAAACATAATATTGCAAGTAGTTTGCAATGTATTGCTTTGACATAAAGCTCCCCATAGCTTTAGGATGTCAAAGTCTTCATGTGTAAATTGAATAACTACAAAACAAAGGTTAGACAACAAGTATAATTCACAATTTCTTGCAAATGTGGTTCAAGTTAGTAGAAAATAGCTTTCTGTCTCACGGATCCCACGGTTCCCTCCTAGTAGGGATCCGTCTAGGCATTTCGAGGGATCCGCACAATGATGATCAATTTCAAAGAATGGTGATATAACAAGTGATGTTATCACAAAAATGAGATATGAATACAATGTAATCATATGCTCAGAAATATAACAAGTAGCATGTAATTTCATTTAATAAAACTAGAGTTATGATATACATGACTCTTAAAAACTAAGAAAATAAGAAAATACATGACTAGGAATTTCTAGACCAACTATCGCTTGATGCTAAGACACCACTAAAATCTTCTAGCTCAAGTTTTGTTTAGGTTTAATCTCGTCGAAATGTTCGAGGAGATGATAGAACATGAAACGTTGATCTTCTCGTACTTCATGTATCAAACTTTCAACATGTTGACAATGATAGCAATCTTTGTCATGGCTAGGTACTGGTGGTGGAAGAAATGAAATGGCTTGATGCGAAGGATCAAGTGAAGCGGCTTGTGGAGCTTCAAACGATGGAGGGATTGGTGGAGGCGCATTTGAGAATAGCTCGACCAAGGACGATGGTGGTGGTAGAGAAGTGTCAGCTTCCATATGGTCAGGTGGTTGACTTTGATGATTTCTCATAATCCAAATGGGATTATATGATGGAAACAGCGAAAAGGAAGCTGGAGCAAGTGTTGACTCAACACCTTGATTTTGTATCATTATTCCTCCTAATGAGGAGAATGTTGTCGGCGGAGGCGGATGAGACGGCCTAGGAGGCAAATCCTCTAAATTGTAGAGGTGTGGTGATGATAGTGGGGATGTAAATGAAATAGCTCTAGGAACCAATGGTGATGGTTTAGTGGAGATGATATTGTTTGGCCTAGGAGGAATGGTGGTGTTTGGCATTGGTAGTTTTGTGGGTACTATCCTTTTAGGAATTGGTTTGATTGGATGAGGAAGGATCCTATCATTTGTTGGCTTGACCAGAGATGATTCGTTGAAGAGATTTCGTGTATAACACGTGCCTTTTTCATGGGTGGTTCTTTGGTGGATAAGTTACTACTTGGGGTTTTACTCATGATGAGATGATTTCAAGAGGTTTGCAAGGGTTTCTAAAGAACTAAAATTTAGGATGAAGGTGATGACTATGGAGGTCCTAACAAAGTGGTTTATAAACTAAGAGAATTGGCAAGTGCATTTAAGCCTTAAGCCACTAGGATTCATTGGAATGTGATGATTAACATGCACAAGAGTCAACTTCAGAGTTTGCACTGATCTAGGAACTCATTTAAGATGAGATGGAGTGTTTGAGTTAGGAAGATGAGTTGAAATGATTGTTTTAGCAAGATTTGACATAAATTGTCATCCGGATCCCATGGTTCCCACCTCAGAGGGATCCGTCTAGGCTAATCCTAGGGATCCGGCTTTCAGCAGCTATGAAGGAGTGGAAATGATGTTTATAAGATCTAAGATCTATATCATCTTGAGTGTTTCAGTCCTCCTAAGTGTCTTAAATGAAGGGGTGCTTAAATACTTGAAGGTAATGACTGATGTAGCTAATGATTGTCTTTTATGGAAGGATTTGGAACTTTCATGAGTACCAATGGATGAGCAAGGATGACACTAAAGATGAGAGTGTCAATTGAAGCTAAATGATCCTAGAGATCAGGTTTGTGACTTAGGATAGTGTTTTGGAAAAATATCCTAGGAGCTTTGAGATGGGAAAACTAGAATTTGATCAACTTTGATCAATTTTAAGGTGAGGATGATTTATGATCAATTTTGCCATAAAAAGATTTCTAAGACTAGATGTGAGGGATCAAGTGAAAAATGAAGTGTGAGTTTAAGAGCGGAAGAGTAATGGATAAAAAATGAAATGATAGATCTACAAGCGTCTTAGAGTGTGATCTTGGTGAGTTGTGTGTGAGTAGGAAGAGTCTACCTATCTTTGATAAGGATTTAATTTGCCTTCAAGACACTATGTTTAGCTTAGTGTGAGGTGTTCTAAGGACATGTTTGAAATACAATGCTTGCAATTACATTTTCTGTTTCCCGGATCCCACGATTCCCTAAGTGTAGAGATCCGTCTAGCACAATCATTGGGATCCGTCCATCTGCTCAGCAGAACCTTTACTAAAGGTATGCAATGATCTTGACAATGCATTATATTCCAATATTAGTTTAAAGGGGTTCTAACACTAAGATATCAAATGTAAGATGTTTTATTTCATGAAGGAAATAGGATTACATTGATAAAGCACGAGTACAAGAGGATTGATCCTATTTGAGATACTACTACGTTCCTTGAGTGTTTTCGCTAGGAGGATCATTACGTGATTGATGAGTTTTGGTGGAATCAAGAATGAAGAAAGTCTTCATGAGAGATATGTTTAGTGGTTCCATCATCTTGTTCACAAGTACGTACAACGGACTTTGAAATTGAGGATGGAAGTGCATAACATTGCGATAGAGGCGCATCAAGAACATTCTATAAGGGATGAGTTTATTCTTGGAGCCTTGAAGATTTTCAATTTGCCTTGCAAAGAAGTATGCGAGATTGTATGGTTGTTGTGTTAGCAAACAGTACAACATGTGAGCACAACAAGCGGGAAGGATTTCTCGATTTCCCCTAAGACTCCAAACATTCTCACGTAGGATGAGTGCAAGAGGCTTGTAATCTTCTCGGATGTCCCGTGTGAAGATAATGTTTGGATCGGAGTAATATGGTCGAGGTTTGCATATTATGCGATTTAAATCTTCCGGGGAGGGTATGTGTCACACCCCGCCGGAGGCGGAAACGCGAGGTGCAACGTAATCAATATACATCGCAAAGAGATATAGTACAATACCATAATTTAAATTTAAGGAAATATTGTAACATTACAACAAGGTTCTAGCCGACCTTGGCAATTGAAACATAAATTTTGACTTCCAAAGGATAACATTTTACTACATGACGACCCAGATAACTTGTGACGACTCCTTTATTTAAAATCTTCATAATATAAGCTAAACAACGATCACCTGAAATGCATGAGAAAACGGGTCAACTATGAAAATAGTTGGTGAGTACACAAGTTTTATGAAAACTAAAATTTGAAAGTCTCTCAAGCAAGTGTCCTATGAACTCACCATGTTACAAGTCCCGCCCATACAAGACTTGTATCATATAAGTTCACATACACTCCCATAGTTCAAGTAGTATGCCCGGTAATTAACACGGATTTGGTCATAATAGTCCATGATAAATAATGCCTAATATATAATAGATCACGCCTGCTCCGAACAAGGAAGACTTTGTGTTGCTCTTGCCGACAAAGAGACTTAGTATTGCTCTAATGGAGACTTAGTATTGCTCAGGGGAGACTTGCACCTGTACATAACTATTATATAATATCAATTCAAGGCTGCTCCGAACAAAGGAGACTTTAAGACTTATCACGTAAGGCACATTATAGGTCTAAGCATACTAAGGATCGTGAACAAGTCATAAGGTCAAAATAAGTCAAAGGCCGATATATCAAATAGTCCAAATAAATTTATAATTTAGAATAAAAATATAGTTTAAAATTTAAGTTCATGCATTTCACCCCAAATAAGTAAAACAGTAAAAAGGGGGGGCTGTGAATACTCACCTTGGCAAAAAGCAGTCTAAAGCAGCAGTCAAATAGAATTATTGGATGGCACCGACACGCGACCTAGATTAGTATGGCAAATTTAGTCTTTATTCATGATTATGTCTCGACAAGGTTTAATAAAAGTTTTGTTGTTGCTTGTGTGGCAATGATTAATGTTTAATAAAAATTTTTGTAGATTTTGGCTCTTGAAAGTGCATAAGTACATAATAAGAAGGTATCAATGACGAAAGAATCCTCGGTTCGATGGCAACCGAAAGTCGACGTACGAAAAATAATTACTCTAATATTAGCCGTTAACTAATTAGAATTAAAAGTCGTTGAAAGTATATACACGTATATATGATCAATACTAGTTGATAATAAAGGTATATTAAAATCATACTCTAAGTGATGGTTTTATTAAAAGATTTATATTAAAATACTTTTATTAGAGCTATAAATGTAAGATTTTAGAAAATTTGGGCATGACTCGTGTATAGCTTTATTGGTTCGAGGAGATCATTGTCAAAGTTTTATAAAAACTTTACCAAGTTTAATACTCAAATTAATAATTGCAAGTAAAGGTTTACGAGCTTAGATTTTTTTTTAACAATAGGAGTATACGACCATTCCATTTGAGTCATACAAAATATATGTTTACATTTTGATTTAGAATTAAAATGAGTAATACAAAAATATTGATTTATAGTTTTAGGTGTAAAACTCATTTTATTTAGACAATTATACTATCAAATTTATGTAATGTTTATGTTTTTCGCTATTAGTTTTGAGACTTGCGTTTGAATGAAATGGACTCTTGGACTCAAAAAGGCTTTGGCCTAACCTGTGAAGGATATCAAGCAGAACAAGAACAAGTTTCTATTTCATATTATATTATAGATTGTAATGTTAGTAGAGTATCAATAAAATATAAATGTATTCAAACACAGTTAGAGATGTCCATCTTCAGGTTTTACACAAGTCGACATGGAATGTCGAAAGATACTGGCATCTAAAAAATATATTAATTAGCTTAATAGCAAGTAAGCACTTTTCAAAATTCTTGAGCCAACACTTTTGTTTTCAATATTCTTATATTTATATTTCTTAAAATTGTTTATTTTTAGCCAAGAAGTCTAATACGTAGCTCATGTATGTATGTCGGAATGCTTAAAAATAAGCCAAGCTTGATTTCCTCAGCTTTTAGACTTTAGTGACAAAAAGAAAGGTTCATCATTTTTGGTACAAGTTTCGTGGTATCACAGGGATGGGAAAAGAAAATGTTATCGACAAAGATTTTGAGGCTCGAACTCTAGACCTTCGTAGAGTGGTGTCGCAAAGAATGAGCCGCCAAGAGGAGTAAAAACCAACATCTCAATAAGAAAGTTTAACACAACAAAAATATCAAGACGAGACGCCAAACAAGAAAATAAGCACTTCCAATTTTTAAGCCAAACTCTAGTTTTAGTTGTGATATTATTATTTTGCCATACTACTAAACAATTAAAATCAAGAAATAATCATGCCAAAATTATTATTATTATTATTATTTTCTGTTTCTCCCTTTGTCAGCCACGAACAACAACAACATCAAGCCAAACCCAAATTAACATTTACCAATTAAATTTATTCTAATAATTACTATATTGAAGCATGGACAAATACATAAATCGGTTATAATAAAATGGTTTAAGAAACACAAAAAAAAAACAATTGTTCTTACATTAGTAACAAAGAGGGTCGAACACAAAAACTCTAATTGGAGGAGACCCGGTTCGAAATACGCCAATTAACTTCTGGAATAGCTTCCTTTTTCACCCAAGAATAAAACCCCTCAATCAATTTCAAAAAGCCCTTTGATTTACCAAACCCTAATTTTTGTGAAAGTGATGATGAGAAACTATTTTAGGGCGTCTTCTACCTCCACTAGTATTTAAAGGAGTGTTTTAGGATTCCTTGACTCTTCTTTCTCTTCTCTCTTTTGTCTTGATTCGTACCCACGTGTGTGAAAACAGAAATTATCAAAGGGAACATGTTTGAGACAATTTGAGTCATGAGAATGGTGAGGGAAGTTATGAGAAGAGAAAAGATGGATGTTGGATTTGCTTCTTTGGGAGTTTTGTCTTTTTCGATATTCATAGGAGAGGAGGAGAAGAACCGGTTCTGAAAAGAAGTAGGGGAGGGGCGGTAGGATAGGGTAGAATATATTTTTATTTTTAGTTTTATTATTAGTATTAATCAGTATCCCGTATCAGTATAAACTGTGACCGTGAACATAACGTGATTCTTATGTAAAATATTTTCCGAGTGTCCGTATTTTATAATTTTTATATTTTCGGAGACGTTTTGACGAGTGGATTAATATGGTATTATTATTACTTTGAAATTAGAAAGTAAATTTCGTGCCAATTTTATTATGGTGTCGGTACGCGTGTGGTGCCGGGACATTAGAAAGCACAAGATAACTTCTCGTTTTAGCGTTATAATGATCAGAAAATAAATAACTCGCATATTCTGATATAAATAATAGCCGGGAAAATGACGGATTGTCACAGTCTGCCAACCTTAAAAAGAATCTCGTCCTCGAGATTCAGTCCGTCTACCCTACAGGCGTACATTCTCATGGTTCAAACTTTCTCATTCTCAAGTCTTGCCTTCAAAAGACTCTTAGTTGGTGAATTTTCACAACTTGTCGACCTGACCGGTCACGTGTTTAAGTTGTGTAGGTTAAGTAACAACTTGAATTCTAACTTGATTTTCGCAACTCATCAAACAAGAACTGTTACTAGATCAAGCTAGGAAACAAGTTGTCAGAAAAAGATGGCTTCTCATCTATGTAAGAGACCTTTTGAAAGTTTGGCTCAAGTTTGAAATTGTTTAAACCAATCAAATCAACTAATAGTGGGGTGCTCAGATTAGTGAGAAGGCAACAATTAAACTAAGGCTCATGATGCAAGGTTCTACACTAATCAATGCCATGAACTAGAACCAAAAGATACTGAAATAGAGTAGGTAATCAAAAGAATGTACCCGTCACGGTGCTTGTGTCTTAGCAAGCTTCCTTGGTGCCCAAGAAGTATGCTCGACCCCGAGCTGGGCTGACATTGCCTCCACGGGTTGTGTTATCACCATCAAGTGCTACGGCGAGAGTCATGTTACCATGCTCCGACTTCTGTGCCCTATTCAACTTAGGACACGTGTTCCTGAGGTGGTCCAGACTTCCACACTCGTAACATGCCGGCTTCTGTCCTTGGTTTCCATTCCTGCTTGAGCACTTCCAGCTAAGATGGCCTGTCTGTTTGCATATATTGCACCTTGGGTAGTTTCCTGAATGGTGAAGGTTACATCGAGTACACTTAGGATGTGGACATGCATATCCTTTGCGTTCCTGCATCGACGCTCCATAGTTCCTGGTTACTCGCTGCCTCTTATCTTGTTGGTCCTGGTCTTGGCTTCCTTTGTGATCCTCATGTCGCTTTCGCCCATTGTCGTTTGTTTTTGCTAGTTCTCCAGACCTGATCACGTCATTAGTTAAGCGGTACGCCATTCCCACAGCAGCTTGCAGGGTAGTTGGCTTGGATGAGGTGACGCTCTCCCGATCTCGTGAATCAAACCCCAAATGTATCGATCAATCAGCTTCTCCACAGTAGAGACCATGTGGGAACCATCCCGTTAGCTCGTGAAAGCGAATTGTGTACTTGTCAATTTCTGCTCCTACCATCAAATGGTTCCAGAATTCCGCTTCTGCAGATAGACTTCGTCCTTCCTACAGACTCTCGGTTAGTAGCTTCTTAAATTCTTCCCAAGATAATCCATTCGCAGCTTCTCTCCCTCTGGTCTGTAGCTGGTTGTTCCACCAGGTCAGTGCTCGACCCTGAAGTAAACCTGCAGAGAACTCAACCTTATCTCCTTCCGAACATTTGGTGATGCTAAGTTTCGACTCCACATTCTCAAACCATGATAGCAGGCCAATGGCACCCTCGGTGCCATGAAATTCCTTTGGCCTGCATGACATGAAGGTCTTATAGCTGCATCCGTGGCCATTGGTCGAGGTACCAGCTCCCTCATTGGCTCGCCCCTGCATCAATGTGTGCGACAATCTGAGTGAGGAGATCCGCCAATCCAGCAAAGACTATCTCTTGGGGCTTCATTGTTGATGCTTCCTGAACGGGTGTTCCTTGTAGTCATGATTCTACAATAGGCCAAAGTATTTGGTTGAGTGAGTGATATGAGGACAATGGCGGATGATGTACGGGACGACATTACGTGTAGTGAGTGTAATGTGATCGGAACAAGAACGTGCTTAGCCTATCAGGTCATAATATAAAGCAAGAAGAAAGCATACATAAAATGTATATAAGGTATAATGGACATATAAACATGTTATGCATACTCACGCGACTAATGCAGTTCCAGTGTGATCGACTCTTTAAGACTCGACCAAACATGATCCGAGGCTACTAATACCATCATCATATGATTCCTCCTGAATTATGCATAGGTGTACAGGCTATGAATAATTTAGGAGTAACGATGCAATGCTGGTGCTAGTCGACTCATATGATGTCCCTTGTTTTAAGAAAATTTTATTTTGGTTATAGTTGCGATTTTTATTTTAGAAAAATCGGCATTCACTATAACCTCGGCTCTGATACCAATCTGTCACACCCCGCCGGAGGCGGAAACGCGAGGTGCAACGTAATCAATATACATCGCAAAGAGATATAGTACAATACCATAATTTAAATTTAAGGAAATATTGTAACATTACAACAAGGTTCTAGCCGACCTTGGTAATTGAAACATAAATTTTGACTTCCAAAGGATAACATTTTACTACATGACGACCCAGATAACTTGTGACGACTCCTTTATTTAAAATCTTCATAATATAAGCTAAACAACGATCACCTGAAATGCATGAGAAAACGGGTCAACTATGAAAATAGTTGGTGAGTACACAAGTTTTATGAAAACTAAAATTTGAAAGTCTGCCTGGCAAGTGTCCTATGAACTCACCATGTTACAAGTCCCGCCCATACAAGACTTGTATCATATAAGTTCACATACACTCCCATAGTTCAAGTAGTATGCCCGGTAATTAACACGGATTTGGTCATAATAGTCCATGATAAATAATGCCTAATATATAATAGATCACGCCTGCTCCGAACAAGGGAGACTTTGTGTTGCTCCTGCCGACAAGGAGACTTAGTATTGCTCTAATGGAGACTTAGTATTGCTCAGGGGGAGACTTGCATTGTACATAACTATTATATAATATCAATTCAAGGCTGCTCCGAACAAAGGAGACTTTAAGACTTATCACGTAAGGCACATTATAGGTCTAAGCATACTAAGGGATCAGGAACAAGTCATAAGGTCAAAATAAGTCAAAGGGGCCAGATATATCAAATAGTCCAAATAAATTTATAATTTAGAATAAAAATATAGTTTAAAATTTAAGTTCATGCATTTCACCCCAAATAAGTAAAACAGTAAAAAGGGGGGCTGTGAATACTCACCTTGGCAAAAGCAAGCAAATAAAGCAAGCAGTCAAATAGAATTATCGGATGGCACCGACACGCGACCTAGATTAGTATGGCAAATTTAGTCTTTATTCATGATTATGTCTCGACAAGGTTTAATAAAAGTTTTGTTGTTGCTTGTGTGGCAATGATTAATGTTTAATAAAAATTTTTGTAGATTTTGGCTCTTGAAAGTGCATAAGTATATAATAAGAAGGTATCAATGACGAAAGAATCCTCGGTTCGATGGCAACCGAAAGTCGACGTACGAAAAATAATTACTCTAATATTAGCCGTTAACTAATTAGAATTAAAAGTCGTTGAAAGTATATACACGTATATATGATCAATACTAGTTGATAATAAAGGTATATTAAAATCATACTCTAAGTGATGGTTTTATTAAAAGATTTATATTAAAATACTTTTATTAGAGCTATAAATGTAAGATTTTAGAAAATTTGGGCATGACTCGTGTATAGCTTTATTGGTTCGAGGAGATCATTGTCAAAGTTTTATAAAAACTTTACCAAGTTTAATAGTCAAATTAATAATTGCAAGTAAAGGTTTACGAGCTTAGATTTTTTTTTTAACAATAGGAGTATACGACCATTCCATTTGAGTCATACAAAATATATGTTTACATTTTGATTTAGAATTAAAATGAGTAATACAAAAATATTGATTTATAGTTTTAGGTGTAAAACTCATTTTATTTAGACAATTATACTATCAAATTTGCGTAATGTTTATGTTTTTCGCTATTAGTTTTGAGACTTGCGTTTTAATGAAATGGACTCTTGGACTCAAAAAGGCTTTGGCCTAACCTGTGAAGGATATCAAGCAGAACAAGAACAGGTTCTATTTCATATTATATTATAGATTGTAATGTTAGTAGAGTATCAATAAAATATAAATGTATTCAAACACAGTTAGAGATGTCCATCTTCAGGTTTTACACAAGTCGACATGGAATGTCAAAAGATACTAGCATCTAAAAAATATATTAATTAGCTTAATAGCAAGTAAGCACTTTTCAAAATTCTTGAGTCAACACTTTTGTTTACAATATTCTTATATTTATATTTCTTAAAATTGTTTATTTTTAGCCAAGAAGTCTAATACGTAGCTCATGTATGTATGTCGGAATGCTTAAAAATAAGCCAAGCTTGATTTCTCGCTTTTAGACTTTAGTGACAAAAAGAAAGGTTCATCATTTTTGGTACAAGTTTCGTGGTATCACAGGGATGGGAAAAGAAAATGTTATCGACAAAGATTTTGAGGCTCGAACTCTAGACCTTTCGGAGTGGTGGTGTCGCAAAGAATGAGCCGCCAAGAGGAGTAAAAACCAACATCTCAATAAGAAAGTTTAACACAACAAAAATATCAAGACGAGACGCCAAACAAGAAAATAAGCACTTCCAATTTTTAAGCCAAACTCTAGTTTTAGTTGTGATATTATTATTTTGCCATACTACTAAACAATTAAAATCAAGAAATAATCATGCCAAAATTATTATTATTATTATTATTTTTTTCTGTTTCTCCCTTTGTCACCACCTAACAACAACAACAACATCAAGCCAAACCCAAATTAACATTTACCAATTAAATTTATTCTAATAATTACTATATTGAAGCATGGACAAATACATAAATCGGTTATAATAAAATGGTTTAAGAAACACAAAAAAAAAAACAATTGTTCTTACATTAGTAACAAAGAGGGTCGAACACAAAAACTCTAATTGGAGGAGACCCGGTTCGAAATACGCCAATTAACTTCTGGAATAGCTTCCTTTTTCACCCAAGAATAAAACCCCTCAATCAATTTCAAAAAGCCCTTTGATTTACCAAACCCTAATTTTTGTGAAAGTGATGATGAGAAACTATTTTAGGGCGTCTTCTACCTCCACTAGTATTTAAAGGAGTGTTTTAGGATTCCTTGACTCTTCTTTCTTTCTTTTTTGTCTTGATTCGTACCCAATGCGTGTGAAAACAAATTATCAAGGGAACATGTTTGAGACAATTTGAGTCATGAGAATGGTGAGGGAAGTTATGAGAAGAGAAAAGATGGATGTTGGATTTGCTTCTTTGGGAGTTTTGTCTTTTTCGATATTCATAGGAGAGGAGGAGAAGAACCGGTTCTGAAAAGAAGTAGGGGAGGGGCGGTAGGATAGGGTAGAATATATTTTTATTTTTAGTTTTATTATTAGTATTAACTGTATCCCGTACTGTATAAACTGTACCGTGAACATAACGTATTCTTATGTAAAATATTTTCCGAGTGTCCGTATTTTATAATTTTTATATTTTCGGAGACGTTTTGACGAGTGGATTAATATGGTATTATTATTACTTTGAAATTAGAAAGTAAATTTCGTGCCAATTTTATTATGGTGTCGGTACGCGTGTGGTGCCGGGACATTAGAAAGCACAAGATAACTTCTCGTTTTAGCGTTATAATGATCAGAAAATAAATAACTCGCATATTCTGATATAAATAATAGCCGGGAAAATGACGGATTGTCACAGTATGTGTGAACAATATGGACTATTTTCTTCATGAAAGTTGAAGAGAGAATCAAGAGACCAACCTTCGGTGAAGGTACATTGTCCATGATTTGGAATCAGGAGGATGTGAGCAAAATGCCCAAGGGTTAAAGTAAACTTTTGGTTTTTGATATAAAACCAAAGAGATAGAGAGCGATCCTCATTACGAATGAGTTCAACTTGACGGAAGAATTCCATTATGAACTTTGGACATATCTTCTCGTTTATTTCAAGAAGACATTCTAGTCCGATGGCTCGGAAGGAGGTATTGATACCTTCTTCGAATTGTAGAGAGGTGTCTACAATACGTCCTTCGTGGAAGTGACGGTTTTCGAGATTATTGAACCCACGGACATGGTTGCCAGGTGTGTTAGGTTCAAGGGAGATGTTTGGAGTGTAGACGCTAGTGAGTGAAAAATCAAACTCATGTTCATGCGTCATAGTTGAACCTATAGAAAACATGAGTTAATAGAAAGATATGTTTGTGATCAAACTATGATTATCTAATGTTTTTACTAGATTATTAACAATGGTTTTTAACAACAATGACATTTAACTCACTTATGGTTTTGATATTTCTAGTGGAGTATTACCTTTTTAGAAGAAAAGTGATTTTTAATTTGCATGAAAAACTGTTTTCCAGTAGGACGGATCCCACGGTTCCTTTACCAAAGGGATACGGCTAGTATAACTTCCGGATCCGTAGATCTCAGAATCACAAACAGATTTTATGAAAAGCCTAGGTTTTTAGATCTCATAGTTTTTATACCAAGATATGTGTTTTAACCTACATTTTAAGCATACATGACTTTTAATGTATCATGAAAGAAAGACATAACACAAAAATGATAAAACACATAATAACCTAGATAACTAGACTATTATTAATATTTCATTTCAATCCTAAGAATAATACAAAGGATTGGGTATATAACCCCAATGTAGATTAACAATACAAAGTAAATATCTCCGTATGTGAACTTCATCATAGGGAACACAAGTGCGATGAGTGTTAAGGCGATGAGCACGAGGGCGATGTAAACCATGTTGAAGATGATCCTTCTTGGTTTCGGTTGAGACGAAAATGGAGAGGAAGATGAAGTTTTGAATGAGAGAAATTTTTGAAATTGGAGGATTTGAAAAAGTGAGGATAGAGTGATTGACGCTAGGAGTATTTATGGGGAAGGGGGAATTTTTAAAATTCGTGTTTTGTTTTATTATTGGATTAAAAGAAATAAAACATAAGTTTTATATACCACGACTTTAGACGATAAGATTAACACGTATGTGAGAAAAAGACTTCCTAATGAAGCTTCATGTAAAACATGTATAAGCACAAAAGATAATCATATAAATACCTAAATAGGCATACTTAATTATCACGCAAAAATAAAAAGAAAAATCATACCTCTAGCGCACTTAGGAATGTCTTTACAAATGACCCAACAGATGTCACTTAGACGATTCCCGCTCCTTTGCGATTAAGATACCTTCTTAAGAAAGGTATTCTTTTTACCAAGCGATTCCTATAGCTTGGTGGGTATGAGCTTTGACTAATCAACATGACAAAGAAGATTAGTGTAATTAAATGAAACAAGTAAATTAAAAAAAAATGTTGTTATCAAATCAACATCCAAACATATAGTTTTAAAAGACATGGTGTTTGTTTTTATGAAAAACCTTATTTGTAGTTTTCAATTAACCATGGATCGTATCAAGTTTTTAAAGTACAATATACTTCAAGAAACTTGGTAACGAAGCTCTGATGCCAATTGTGGAAAACTAGAAGGGGGGGTTGAATAGTTTTGCCAATTAAAACTTCCTTTTAATCTATTTAGATTGACTTATGTCAATCTATTTGGATGTGTGTGTTGGATGTTGATAAACAAGCATATAAAGGTAAGTAATGTAAAGATTAGAGTAAGAAGCACAAAACCACAACACGAGTATTTATAGTGGTTCGGCTACAAGGACACCTTCCTTGCCCTACTCCACTCCCCGAGTCACCTACTCGAGAGTTCGTAGTCACTACACCAATCTCCTTATGGCGGAGAAGCCTTCACAACGTTGCCTACCCTTTTTCCGGTGCTAGGCTAACCACCGGGTTCTTTCACTCCAAGGTGAACCACACCTACACAACGTCGCCTACCCTTTATAAGGTACTAGGCTAAGTACCTAGTTCTTTCACTCCAAGGTGAACTACACCTTCACAACATCGCTTACCCTTTATTAAGTACTAGGCTAAGCACCTAGTTCCATTGCAATGGAGGAACTACTACCACACTACACCAACGACTAATCCCAAAGGAGATCTGCTCCTTTACAACATCATCAAGGATATCAACATCCTTGGATCTACTACTAATCTATCTTGTACATCAAAACACACCATATCGAATGTACATCTAAGGCACCTTTCAATAATGCCTTTGACTAGATCTACAAGACACCTTTCACTAATGTCTTGTGTCTTCACTTCTAAGCACCTTTCACTAATGCTTCTAGACTTGACTTCTAAGCACCTTTCACTAATGCTTCTTGTCTTGACTTCTAAGCACCTACCATAAGTGCTTATGCTATAGACGATAGATACCCTTCACTAATATCTTCATCTTGACACTTGAGACATCTTTCACTAATGTTTTCAACACTACACTTCTTTGAAGAAAGAAAGGAATCATCAACAAGAAGACTTCAGTAGCCTTGATGATGAGGAAGCATGGCAACTCATGGACTTGAGCTTGCTCGAATTCAATGGTGGTGATCTTGCCTTTAAAAGGAACCTAAAAGATGACACAAAAACAAAACTACAAACATAGATCTCTTGGATCTGAGGTTAGTGAGTTTTTAACTTAGGGAGAAAGTGTGTTAGAAAAGGGGTTGAGAAATAATGAAGAAATGGCTCACGATTTATAGAGGAAAAATCCTACTGTTCCCCGGATCCCTTCCACAAGGGATCCGTCTAGCGTTAAGCTAGGGATCCGTGGGACGCTCCCTTTTACCCATGGGTATTTTGGTTATGGGTCATGGGTCATGGGTCATGGGTCATGGGTCATGGGTTGAACCATGGATCTTTAACTAGATACAATGTATCTTTGAGTGCAATGCACTTGGTCACTTGGGTATGGGTTGATCCATGGGTTATGGATATTATCCATGTATGATATAAGCATGATGTCATGCAATGGGTTATGGGTCATGGGCTTTGGGTTGTACCCAACTACATTCAATGTATTTGCCCAATGGGTTGTGATACTTAAGTTTCTACCCATTTATATTACCCAATATACTACATACTAGTTATGTGTATATTATACCCAAATATGTAAACACTAGTTGTTGTACATATGTATTTACTAAATCATAAAATCACTTATACTTGTTTTAGTGTTTTATGTGAAAATGTGAATATGTTAGAAACTATTAGTTCAAACCATTTACGTATTTTATTTGTTTCGTTAACATGATTTTACGTTTGTTATCGACAAAATATTAGAAGATCGTAAAATATAAATAAACGTTTTTACGGATTATTTGTATTAACATACTTGTTGTGTTTGTTGGTCACCTTGAACTTGTTGTGTTTGTTCTGGTTGGCTTTCTCGTGGAAGAGTATGTGTCTTCGAAGGCGAAAACACCCAATGTCTTTGTTCGTTGCTTCTCAAATGGGCTGCTAGTGGTAGTAGGAGGATTCTTTGGATCTGGTTTGTCGTAGGCTGCTGATCTTGCGTTTGGAAACCTGAAGAAGCCTCCATTTCTATTTATTTATCATATTCTTCATTTTCATTAAATCGTTCATCCATAACTCCCCTAACTGTAAAAAGTTAGCCATCATGAAGCTTCATCCATAACATGTGTATTTGGGTGTAACGGTGTAACCAGATTTGTCCAACTAGTTATGGTTATGGTTGATGTGGGATTTTTAGGTGTTTGATTGACAACTTGCAGTCAACCGATAAAGGTAAAAAAAATTCCATTTACTTGTACTCTTTGATGAACTCCCTCTGGAGTCTCTGTAAGCACCTCTGATGACGTTATAAACGTTGTTGGTGGAGTTATCGAGCCTATTGCTACCATCATTTTTTGATCAAAAGTATAAAAAAAAAGATGTAATGAACCAATGAAGCTGTTTAGTAACAAGAACTCTAATGACGCTACTGATCGTACAACGAAATGTACCTAATGATCAGAAGCTATGTGAACCATAGATTGGATACTTTTTAGAGCTTGTTATGACCTGAAATAAGACAAGAAACACGCTACGTTAGTCATAGCATAATGGTAGACCCTGTGAACCGGCTCTGTGGTAAAAATAAGTCATCGGCTTATGGACTAAATGTGTTTAGAGAGAAAGGGAGAGAGAATGAGAGAGAACATACCTGAGAAATAAAGATGATGTTGGTTTATAGACATGTCCTAGGGAAGATCTATACAATGTCACATGTCTAAGCCGAATTGGTTAGAGGGGACACATTCACGCTGGCCAATAGGAAGGCTCCGAGTCCAGGTTGTAGTGTCCTTTGTTTGTTTGTCGGAAATGTGCCCATATGTAGTTGTCGCGGATACGAAAGTATAGGAAACCCATAACATGTGGTTAGGTCCACGCAATATTCCATGTTTGTCTTTTAGTTTTGAGCCTAGATTTCTTTAGAGGCTAAGGCTCAATGAGATAGGCTCTTTCTGTATTGACAGATTCTCTTACAGTAGCCTAGTAGGCTTATCCAATTAATACCTTTAGCGTTATAAGAGCGCTGTGTATGGTAACGCATAAGCGACATTATGCTGATGTGGCACATACGTTACAGGCATTACCACACCGCACACAACCAAATTCCAACGATGTTAGGGCTTGCGTTGATGCACCAACGTGCGTTGGAACGATTTTTTTCTTTTTTATTTTTCTTTTCAATTTACATGTCTGTGTATGTGTTGACAGAGTGTTTGTGTGTGTTTACAGTGTGTGAAATGTATGTTTTAGTGTGTGCAGGAGGGTGACATGAAAAAGATGAAGTATTTTTTTTCCTTCAAATCAAATTTTGGAGTACAAAGTGTGTGTGTGCGCAGCGTGGTGTTAAGTGGGCTGCTAGAGTCCAAATATTATAACTTTTGTTTTTTTTTTCATTTTTTTGAAATTTTAATTTTGTAACTTTTTTATATAAATGTTATTTGAATTATTATTTGAATTAATGAAATTTAGTTTGTTTAAAATGTGAAAAATAAAATTAAATTGTGGGTCTTAAAAAGATGGTATAATTAGTGATGGAGTATTTTTGGGTGTTGGTGTTAAAAGTGAAAATGATGATTTGGCGGTGATATGACAACACATTTTTGGGGGTGTTTGTTTAAGCTTATATATGAGCTTGTTTGATTTTGGCTTATATTCCATAAGCTCCAAATATCCTGTTTATTATGATATACTCTTTTCGTTTAAAAATAAATGTCTACCGATAAAAAAAACACTGTTTAAGAAAGATGCATTTATTATAGCTTTCACTTTCTTACTTTTTACCGTAATGATAGTTTTATCATTAACTGATTAATTAAGGTCTTGTTTAAAGCTTATAATAATAATTTCAAGTAAAGGTAATATGATAAACTCGATCAAACTATTCTATTCATATTTAGTAGTAAAAAAATAAATTTGGACATCTAAAAATAAAACATGAACTATTAATTTGAGACAGAAAAAGTAACAACTTATATAAGCTCACATATTTCGAAATAAGTTGGAAAATTATAGCTTACAAAATATAAAGCAAAAAACAAATAAACTTATAAGCCAAATACAAGCTTAAACAAACACCCCTTTAGTGTTAACAGTGTTATTACACTCAATTGTTTAAGGGATGTGATTTGCAAACTTTCATAAATGATTGGGACACTCAAATTTTGAGTATTTGAACATTTATACCTTCACATTATTTTAGTTATGTGTATTCTGTAAGAGTATAAATGTCTAAATACTCAAAACTAAAATATCCCAATAATTTATGAAAATGTGCAAATCGCCTCTTAAACGTATTGCTTGAAAGCTAGGCTCCGGCCGTAGTCCGGGTACAACATCAATATGTCTAGGGTTATGTTAATGAGGCACCCCATAGGGGGTGTTTGTACTATCCCAATGATTGGGGTGCTTGGCAGTGGAGGTGATGGGGTGTTGTGGCAGTGGAGGTGATGGGGATGTTTTTTCTCGATTTCCGTGCCAAATTTTTGTTATAAGTATTTTTACTAGTAGTTTTTACAAGTTTTTTCAAGTTTTTTCAGTTTTCAGTTTTTGTTTTACAAGTTTTTTCAAGTTTTTTAGTTTTTGTTTTCCAAGTTTTTTTAAAGTTTTCAGTTTTATAACTTTTTTTAAAAAAACGTAGTCGGAAAATTTTTTAGGCTCAGATTCGAAGGTTGCAAAGTGAGATTTTATCTCACTTTACCGTCCATTCGGTTTTGGTTATCATCATCGCCTCGGAAAATTTTAAGGCTCAAAAATCATCATCGCCTCGGAAAATTTTAAGGCTCAAATTCGAAAGTTGCAAAGTGAGATAAAAATCTCACTTTACCGTCCATTCGGTTTCGGTTATCATCATCGCCTCACAAGTCTTACAAGTTCAAAATTGCACAAGTCACAAGATTATCAAACTGCACACACGTCACAAGTTCACAGATTATCAATGTAAAACCCGAAATTTTGTTATAATGAAAATTTGTGGTTTTTATTTTTAGTTTTGTATTTTTCTTTAACTTTTAGAACAAAATATAAAGTAGATAAATCCTTAAGGGTGATTCTTGTATTATCATAAAGTATATATAGAAAATTAGGTTATATATTTTATAAAACTGGAACTAAACGTATAAGTAATGGTTGTTTAGATGTGGTTACTGGACTTTTAGATAAGACGGGATTCTTACGAGATTTTTGGCACAAGTCGTGTTTAGGTATCACAAGAACTGCCCATTATCTATTCATAAAATAAAAACACCAAACCCTAAGAAAGAATAAACGGCACAGAGTGGTTCCAGAAGATAGAAAACAACAGAAAACCAAGAGTAAGATCGTTGTGAGTTTCGCGAGGTTCACAAGCTATAGTTTCGTTGTCACTCAGCAGGCCTTGATTATAACGAGTAACAGCTTGTCACGATTATCAGATGAGCTGCTTTTAGGAATCAAGAGATTATTTGAGACCGAGTAAGAATAGACGCTTCCGCTGATATAAGGTAAATAAGAGGATTTAACGCTCCGAAAAGGCGGGGTGTTACAGTTGGCATCAGAGCCAAAGGTTTAAGTGAATTAGGTTTTAGGAACCTAGTCTTAAACCTAGATTAAGTATTTAAGTTGCGAAAACATTTGATATTTAGTGTCTTATAGGCTCATTAAAGATAAGGAGTAATAGTTGTATTTTGACATGAATTAGATGCCTTTATATAGATAGATACCCAAACTGAAATGTGTAATATATATCTAGTAATAGTTAAATACGCATGCCTCTTTAATGTCTTATCGACTTCAATTAATATGGGACAGAGAAATGGAAGGAAAGGGTGGTGGTGGTTCCAAGCAACATCCAGGAAAGAACCAAGATGTGCCTGTTACCAAAGGGGAACTAAGTAACGAAATCATAAGGATTATGTCAACACATGCCCACTATTCTGGCTCAAAGTCAAGAAAATTTTAGGAAGGCAGAAGAAGCTAGAAAAGCTGCAGAAGAGGCTGAGAAGAAGAAAAAGGAAAATGAAGAAGCTGAGAGGAGAAGAAAAGCAATGGAAGATAAGAGAGCTGCAGAGGAGCAGGAAAGGAAAAGAAAGGCCGAACAAGATAGGAAAAATGCAGAAGATGCTGAAAGATTAAGAAATGAAGAAGCCCAAAGAGACGGATGTAGCTACAAGTCATTCTTAAACTGCAAACCGACTGAATTTCATGGAGATATCGACCCTGTGATTGTCACCAACTGGTTAAAGGAGATAGAGGACATCTTTGAAATTAGTGAATGCTCACGTGGACAAAGAGTGAAGTATGCATCCCATTTGCTTAAAGGAGAAGCGCGACATTGGTGGAATATGATCAAGATCGCTCGTGGTAATGAAGTTGTGAGTGCTATGACATGGGAACAATTTGAAGAGTCAGTCATGGAAAATTATTGTCCGCAAGGATTGATGGATAAGCTTGAGGAGGAATTCTTGAAACTACAGCAGAATGATATGACAGTCCCGAAATACACGGCAAAGTTTAATGAAAAGGCAAGATTTGCAAAATACCAGGTAGCCACTGAGGAAATAAGAATCAAACGATACATATGGGGTGTACGAGCCGGGATTAGGGGTCCAGTTCAACAAGCAAGACCCTCAACTTTTCAAGAAGCCGTGGAACTTACCTTGATGGTTGAGAAAGAGAATAGTCGTCAACTAGAAGAAGGAGGAGACAACAAAAGAAAGAGAGAGAATCGGGACGATGACATGAAAAAGATAAAAATAACTAGTGAGAAAATGGAGAATTCAAGTGAGTATAAACCATGTACGATATGCAAAAAGACACATAGGGGGAAATGTTGGCATGAGGATTGTCGTAATTGTGGGAAGCCGGGGCATGCAACAAAGGACTGTAAAGCTGATTGGGTTTGTTTTAGATGTAAGAAACCGGGACACAAGATTGCTGATTGTCCTGAATGGAAGCCTCTTGATCCCCAAGAGAAAATCGGATATAGCGGCAACCGAGTGGAGTACAAAGATACTTAACCACTGAAGACAAAGGGAAGAGTTTTTCAACTGACAGTTGAGAATGCTCGAGACACTCCGCATAAGAAATAAGATAATGAAGAAGCATGTGACGTCTAGTAGTACATTTTCAATTATTTTAGGATTATGCATTTTGATAATATTTGAATTTTTAGTTACATAGTAAAGCTTAGAATATTGAATAAAGATGATGTTATGACAAGATACCCATAATAAAGCTTAGAATATTTGAACTTTAGGTAAATTTTGAGGACAAAAATTTTTTTTAGAAGGGAAGAGTTGTAAAACCCGAAATTTTGTTATAATGAAAATTTGTGGTTTTTATTTTTATTTTTGTATTTTTCTTTAACTTTTAGAACAAAATATAAAGTAGATAAATCCTTAAGGGTGATTCTTGTATTATCATAAAGTATATATAGAAAATTAGGTTATATATTTTATAAAACTGGAACTAAACGTATAAGTAATGGTTGTTTAGATGTGGTTACTGGACTTTTAGATAAGACGGGATTCTTACGAGATTTTTGGCACAAGTCGTGTTTAGGTATCACAAGAACTGCCCATTATCTATTCATAAAATAAAAACACCAAACCCTAAGAAAGAATAAACGGCACAGAGTGGTTCCAGAAGATAGAAAACAACAGAAAACCAAGAGTAAGATCGTTGTGAGTTTCGTGAGGTTCACAAGCTATAGTTTCGTTGTCACTCAGCAGGCCTTGATTATAACGAGTAACAGCTTGTCACGATTATCAGATGAGCTGCTTTTAGGAATCAAGAGATTATTTGAGACCGAGTAAGAATAGACGCTTCCGCTGATATAAGGTAAATAAGAGGATTTAACGCTCCGAAAAGGCGGGGTGTTACAATCAAAATGTGCTCAAGCCTCACAAGTTCAAAACTGCACAAGTCTCATAAGCTCAAAACTGCACAAGTCACAACAGGACTCAAAGGGTCAGTCTAACCAAGCACCCCATTTTCTACTAGCCAAGCACCAACACGTTTTCAATGTGAAAGTGGTAAGTAGGATTCCCAAACTGCAAAAGTTCGCAAGATTCTCAAACTGCAGGCATTTCAGGCTTATAATGCCACAAGAAAGCAACAACACCAACCAGCAACAAGCAACAACACAAACTAGCAAGAAAGCAACTACACCAACTAGCAAATTCCACCAACCACAACAAGCAATAACACAAACTAGCAAGAAAGCAACAGGTCTCAGTCCACCACAACAAAAGAGGACAACACAAGTGTCACAGTCCACCACAACAAGCAACAGCACCACAAACAACAACCATGTCTAGTTCACCATTTGACACAAGAGGTAAAAAACTTATCGAATAGGCTCAGATTATTAGCTCATTATATCATGTTGGCTAGGGGTGTAATCGAGTCAAGCCGAGCTCGAGCTTGACAAGGCTTGAGCTTGGCTTGAGACAAAAATAGTAGGCTTGAGCTTGGCTTGATAGCTTGTCAAGCTTTAATCATTCAGGCTTGAGCTTGGCTTGAATAGGTTTCGAGCAAAGCTTAAGCTTGGCTTGAAAAGCTTGAATGTATACAAAAATATTCTATTTGATAGATAAAGTCATCAAAATATATATATTTATAAGGTAATACAAACTAAAACCACATTTAAAAACCAAATTAAATTAATTTAACAGTAATAAAACCAACATTAACATTTTTGTATTAAGTCCAACATTAGAATGAAACATAAGCCAAAGTACTAATTAATTAATGTTGTCATCGATATACTAAGTATAAACAAAAGCTAAAATTATCTAATAGTAGTATATATTTTAGTCTATTAATATTCACGATCCATAACTAGAAACTTGTATTCGCTTTTAGTTATAAAGCAAGTAAGCAACATCGCTGGTCTAAGATATCGCTGTTACAAATAATTACAACTTTATTTATCATATAAAAGTTCTTCAAGAGTATATTAAATAATTTTTATGAAGTAAATCTTTATAATTAGAACAATATTCAAATTAACCCTAATTACTTATATGAATTTAATATAAAAAGATATATATACTAAGGCTTGTTAAAAGCTTGATAAAATCTCGAGCCAAGCTATCAAAAGCTTGAGCTTGACTTGTTATATGTTTCGAGCCAATTTATTGGGATTGAGCTTGGGCTTGAGCTTGATAAAAGCTTGGCTTGATCGAGTCAAGCTCGAGCTCGAGTTGCTTGATAAAAGCTTGGTTTGATTGCAGCCCTAGTTGCAAAGTGAGATAGAAACTCACTTTACTGTCCATTCAGTTTTGTCATGCCAAAACTCTTAAGTTTTTTTTTTTTTTTAAATCATCATTTCCTTTTTTTTAAATATGCTTATTTCATTGAAAGTTGCAAAGTGAGCTAAAAATCATCACTTTACCATCCAGTAATGAAACTGCATTACCAAACAGCACCAAATGGGGTGCTTGGCTAGAGTATCACCTACAAAACATCACCACAAAGTCTAATAAGCAACAACACCAAACTGGTTTTTAGATGTAACAAGTTTTTAGATCTAACAAGTTTTTAGATATAACAAGTTTTTAGATATAACAAGGTTTTAAACCAACCTCATATTTTTTTCAAGATCTAAATAATATTCAAGATCTAAACACTTGTTAGATCTAAAAACTTAAGCAACGAAAACCAAACAGATACCACATAAACATTTTAAATCTAACAAGTTTTTAGATCTTACAAGTTTTTAGATATAACAAGTTTTTAAACCAACCTCGTTTTTTTTTCAATATCTAAATAATATTCAAGATCTAAAAACTTAAGCAACGAAAACCAAACAGGTTTTTAAACCAAAACAGATACCACATAAATATATTAGATCTAACAAGTTTATAGATCTTACAAGTTTTTAGATGTAACAAGTTTTTAGATATAATAAGTTTTTAAACCAACCTCGTATTTTTTTCAAGATCTAAATAATATTCAAGATCTAAAAACTTAAGCAACGAAAACCAAACAGGTTTTTAAACCAAAACAGATACCACAGAAATATTTTAGATATAACAAGTTTTTAGATCTTAGAAGTTTTTGAATCTTGAATAGTTTTTAGATTTAACAAGTTTTTAGATATAACAAGTTTTTAGATCTAAGAAGTTTTTAGATATAACAAGTTTTTAAACCAACCTCGTATTTTTTTTCAAGATCTAAATAATATTCAAGATCTAAAAACTTGTTAGATCTAAAAACTTGTTAGATCTAAAAACTTAAGCAACGAAAACCAAACAGGTTTTTAAACCAAAACATCACCACAACAGATACCACCAAAACAGATACCACAACATCACCACAACATTAGAAACATCACCAACCCAAAACATCAGCACAACAGATACCACCAAAACAGAAAGTAAACGGGACGTGGACCCACATGAATGTGGTCATCAGTTGCGGTTAGTTTGTGGTTTACCATGCTATCACGAACTGTATTACTATCAGATTCATGATATGTATATTAAATTTATGCCTATCAAGTTATTCTCCTCGTCAATACCTATAATTTATACTAGTCACTTTTTTCGAATACAGGATGGCCTATTCCGCTTAATGTTGTTGATAATTTTTGGAGAACACTAAGTGCTCCCTGGCCTAGAGCCCGACCTACTCATACGCCTGAAGAGCCTCAAGATCTTTCTTGTCAAGATGACGTAGAAAAATTCCAAAATGTTTTTACCAAAGCATCGTCAAGAAAAATATGTTAAACATGATCAGAGGTATATACGTTCCCGAATCTGTGTCAACCCGTGAACCTGCTGTTAAAGAAAGTACTCGTGGACGTCCGAGCGCAAAGGACAAAAAGTCCAAGGCTAAAAATATCCCAGATTTGAACAAAGAACCAACCACAGGGCACCGCAGAAGCTATACAAAACCTAAAAAATTCCGAGACTTAAATGAAGAAACTGCGAGACATAGTTCATACGTGGGAGAGCCTTCTAACGTCCCAGACTTGAACGAAGAACCTAGCGAGGGAGATTTAAGACACGAGTTTTACATTCCAGATGACGATAGCGAATATTTTATGGCTCGAATTCCACCTCTTTTCCGACGGTGGATCCTAGGGATTTTTAACGTGGAAGGTGATGGAAATTGTGGCTATCGAGCTCTTGGCGTAGGTCTTGGTCATCCAGAACGGATATGGCCCAGACTTCGAACTTTTGTCAGGGAAGAGGTAGACAATCACCGGGAACTTTACATGGAAATGTGGGGGACTTGGTTTACACAGATTTCGAACTCGTTGGATTGGTTTGAATCAGGATATGCACCCCACGATTACTGGATGATTATGCCAGACACGGGAGTGGCTATTGCTACAGCTCTTAACCGTCCAATTGTATGCATATCCAATAGAGCATCTACTACGTGTCTTCGGCTTAGGTCAGGTCCATAGACAGCACAACTATTGTCCCCCGTTGTGATTCTTCGTGTGGGGGAAGACCATGCTGCTCACTACGTTCATGCGGTTCTGGATGAAAACTCACCACTCCCGTATACTCACCCATAATGGAGGGCGTTCAGACATAACGTGGCCGCGGGATGGGAAACTCTGTTTGCTGAGCGGCAAAGCATGTTTAGAAGGACGTAGTATAGACATATGTTGCAAACGACATCGATTTATAGAAAACGACATCGATTTGTATTGTAAACGACAAAACATGTATAGACGACACGATTTATATTGTAAACGACAAAACATGTATAGACGATTACGGATTACTGATTTATAGTAAACGACATCGATTTATAGTAAACGACTCCTCATCTTTTGTTACAGATTTCGCTCCGCCTGGTTCTTCCTCATCTTTGTTACAGAATCGGATGACATTCAACGGAGGGACATTCTGTGTGTCAGAACACACCCGCCGTGTTTAGAGTCCAGATTATGTGCCTTCTTCTCCATCTTATGTGCCTCCCTCTCCAGCTATATCTCCACTCCAAATGAGGAGAATTTTATACACCGTCCTACGGTTCTTCCTCATCTTTTGTTACGACCATCTCGCGTGACGAGTATGAGCGAGAGATTGCCGGATTGAGGAGACGATTTAGAGTTAGAGTTTCGTGGGAGGATGGCATGATCATTGAGACGACTACGCGGGCGTGATTGATCTTAGTTTCGAGTTATATTGTGATTTTGTGAACCATGTATCAACTATTAATCTATAACAAGATTGGTTATTTATGTATTCGAATCTTCTAATTTTGTGAACCATGATATTACTGATTTATGTTGTAAATAATTATACAAATTCTTTTGGCCAGATGCAACAAGAAAATCCTTTCTTGTGTCGTTGTCGACGGGGACTTATAATTGAAAGAACATCCCAAAAGCCTAAAAGTTGTGGTCAGAAGTATTATGCATGTCATTTATCAAAGGTAAATAATTATACGTTTAGGTAAATAATTGTACGTTTGCTTATTTACGTAAATATATCAATAACTTGTTTGTTAATAATACATTTCTTATAATTGTTTCACCATGTAACAGTCAGGGACTGAAGACTATGGGTGTCGATACTTTATGTGGAATGATGTATTTCAACAAAAGTACTTTAGTCAAGGCTCTTCTTCAACGCAGTGCTCAAACTGCGAAACTAAAGATAACACGATCAACATGCTATTGTCTCAAAACAATTTGTTGAAGGCAAGAATAAAGACGTTTGAGGCATCACTAAAATTGGCAAGAAATCCAGTTGATCACGCATTTAGTCGAGTGAAATACTCTATGACCTTATAGATGACATTAATAATCTTCATGTGGAGTAGATTTCGTTGTAGTAGTAGTAGCATTTGTTGTTGTACTTGTTTAGTGTTTTAATGTTTAATATTTTATTGTTATTGTTTAATTAAATGAAAACAAATACACAATAAAAAAAATATATAACGTAAAAACACTATACAAATAAATATACTCTACATATAAAAACAATACACAAATAAATACACTCTACATATAAAAACACTACACAAATTAAATATAATACACAAATTAAACACTACACACTAAAAAAAAAAAAAAAAACTTTTTAACCTACCGTACGGATGGGACAACCCTATGAGGTGCTTGGCTAGCAAAAGATGAGGTGCTTGGCTAGCAAAAGATGATGTGCTTGGTTAGACTTAGACATATAAGGCATGACGAAGTGGTACCCTAGTACCCTGGGAGTGCCACATCACCTCTATCCAATAAAAATCTTCCAACTCAAAACTACCTCAATTCTACCCTAACTAGACGGAGTGGTACCCGATCCTACCCTAACACTACCTTTCATAAAAAGACAAAAAAAAATAGAGAAGAAAGGTAATACTCGATCGGCTTCTGAGCTCGATTTGGTACAAAATTTCAAATACCCTATGTACTGGGGACGGTGTACCGTAATACCCTAAGTATACCCGCACCCCTACCCGTGCTCCACTTCGTCATGCCTAATCTATTGTAATTTATAACATTTTTCGAGAAATTGTTCGTGCAGTGTAAGTTTTAGGAAGTGAATAGCGATCACGAGGGTTGTATGATGCATGTCATATCTCAACAGTCTACGGTCTACCCCCAAATACCTCAACTTAAAACAAATGCCCATATGGCCCCCACATCCTTTTGACTTGTTTCTACAACATAATTTAATACGGAGTATACATCCAAAAATTTTACATAGGACTTTTATTTATTTTATATTTTAATAGCAATTTTAAGTTTTTAACTATTGCGAAAATTACGTAGAAAGATATTGTTCATGCCATGTGTTTTGCAGAGGATTGGATTTTTTTTACTTTACCCGGATGGCCGGATGGATCAACTGATCGCGAAGCATACATAGCGACCAAAAAACTCAACGCGTGTCACACTATAAACGAAAGTAGCACCAACATTAAAATGAAAATAATAATAATAATAATAAAAAATCCAACACACAGGTCGCGAAGGATTGTACGTGACCAAAGACATGTTTCACTACAAAAACAAAATTAATTAAATAGGAAAAATATAAGAAAGTACAAAACTTACCTCTAAACTTTTTTATATTTATAACATGGTGGTGGACAATGTACTCTCATGTAATTTTCGCTTAACTATTTCACAATATTTACATTAAAAATTTATCTTACATACCCTAATTAGTACTTGAATTTATAACTATTTGATTGAAAATTTCTCACATAATATGAGTTATCATTAAGACATAAACCTTTTGATTATGCAACTTTTTGTTTAATACACAAAAGAATGAGAGATGATTGAGGCACTGATATTTTTTATTAAAACACTAACTGTAAAAGTAATTAAATCACACTGTAAGAATTATACAAATATATAATTCATACATTAGAGTGTCTCAATAAAAAATGTGATTGTGCAAATCATTTTCGCAAAAGAATTGATTCGTATTAGGCTGGACGCAGTGGCACAAATAAAATCGGTCGGTCGTGACCCTCGACCGACTTTAAAGTCGGTCGTCACCATTGTGGAGCATGGGTCGCATATCGGTCGAAGGGAACAAAAAACCACTATCGGTCAATATTTCGACCGATTTTGCACACAACAAAAATCCAAAAATTCTTATTAACGTTTGATATTCAATTAAAAAATATTGAGGGGTTAGAGTCACCTTTGCAAAGGGGTGGATGATGGATCAAAAGTGGTTAAAGACATGGTTCTTCAAACATGGGTTGTTTGTGCTAATAAAGAAGATGAAGTATAGACAAATAGTTAGTCGATCTAGAAGGACCATTATCTTCAAGAGTTTTTGTTAATCTTTTGACACATAGAAAGTGAAGAGGCCAATTTAATAGTACTTTTTTAAATAATCAAATATAATAGTACTTTTTTAAATAATCAAATACAACTAATATTAATGTTAGATTTAAAATATTTGAAAAAAATAATAATAAAAAAAATAAAAAAAACCCGGTCGTCGACTGTGACAACTTGATCGTGTCTGGTCGCCGGAGAGAGAAAGCTGATGTGGTATCTGGTGACTTGGATCACGAGTGTGCCCAGCCTTATAGTAGGTGATTATCACACAAACACATATTTAGGTATATTTGTCACAGAGATTATAAGTAAGAAATTTACAAGAGCTTAAAAATATATATAACAGTTCTTATTAGCTATAAGCTTTACTTGGAACACGAGTTTGTTAGAAAGATTTTTTGAATTCATACTCATATAGTAAAGCTTGCTAAGAGTGACTTTAATATAAGCCTAATATTTTGAATGTATAAATTATATATATATATACAATCCTCAGTTGGCCACACCTATTTTCGGGTGCTCCATCTTTCACACGTGCATCGCGTCGAGTCTTACAAAGTCACAAGTTACGGTAGTTTGGAGTATAACTTTTTTAGTTTTTTTACACAAATGGTAAATGCTAGATAAGAATTACGGAGTAAAATAGAAATTATGAAAAGTGAAGATATCTCGAGATGGGACCCACACCCCCTCGTGTCAAACGGGCTTCAGTTCACTTACGCAAGGTATCTTAGGCTGCCCAGTAAGGGGATTCGATCCCTTTATTTTTCACTGTCACGTTAGCTTTCTTTCTCCAGCGACCATCAGGCGATTAGGTGCCCCAGTAACACGATCTACACTATAAAAAATATACCCCACAAAAATACCTTTTATATTAATTAAACACACACACAATCTCACACGATACTCGATCGTGGCAACGACCAAGTTGGGTGAAAAGTGGACATGTGATCGATCGTGGTTTTTTGCCCACAACAAAGAGATCGACTGAGGCGATCGATTGTTTGTCTCGATTTGTCTCGATCGTGGCCTCTACTGCATGCAGCCTTATATAGACGGATAAAAACCGTTGGTTATTCCTTAGTCTCGTTTATTTTACTATTACAGTGATTTATAGCATAGTTGTCAGGATTTCGATTTTGAAGATCTTATGATTTTATAATACTACAAAATAAAAATGATCCAGATCTTATGTAGAATCTTAGTATACTTAAGATCTTATAAAAATCCGATCTTGACTATAAAATCTTAAGATCTAACCCGATCTGTTATTACTTTTCTCGAATCGTAAACTAAAAAACAAAAAAGTTATGGATTACGTTTTATAGAATTTAGAAAACAACATGTTAATCTTCTTAAACATTACATATTCATAAATTAAAACAACGTTTTCATGAAACATTCATAAAATTTTGTGTTAATGATATATAATAATTTGTAGATTTGAATAATATTACAAAGACTATTAAGAAAATGACATTATAGTAGGATCTTAGGATCTCGATCCGATCTTACAATTCCGATCTTGTAAGAACAAAAACGATCCTGAGTATGATCCCGATATTGAAAACCTTGATTCATAGAAGTTCCTTGCATAAGGCGAATGCTAATGACAACCACAAATATTGTGGTCATCCCTGTCACATCAGCGTCAGATCAGCTTTTTCTTTCCAAGACTACACAACCATATTTTGCTAATAAGGCGATCACAACCACAACTAAAAACATACCCCACAAAATATTTATAAAAAAAAAATACATACTCAAAACAATGGAAGAAGTGCCCATTTACTCAGTTGGCTGACAAACCGAGTAAATGAAAAGGTTGGGGGTGTTTTCTGTTGCCTTTGGTTGGCCTAGTGGGTAGAACACGGTTACATACTCGGTTTCGAGGGGGGTGTTGTTTAGGGGAACCTTTGCTATTGGCATTAGCCTAACATTTGACCATAGTTTTAATGCATAGGCTGTGAAGCAAGGAAAGCAACGGGAAGAGCTGCTAAGTCAGCGGGAACAACCAAACCACTGCACTGCTTCTTACGTTAATTATCAAAAAAATTCTCATGGGGGCTTTAGAGTTCCATAAGAATTTCAAAAGAAAGACATTGTATTTTGGGTTAATTCCATATATACCCTATTAAAACAATGAAATGTCATATTTACCCAACTAAATTTTATAATGTCATATATGTCCAAACAAAACATCAAATTTGTCATATTTACCCATTTAGATTATAAAACCAATTTGAAATAATTTTATATTACTAAATTTCCATTATATCCTTTAACAACTCACATTTATGGTTGTCATCCATCTTCTCCTTCACTCTTATACCTTAAACTATAATCAACTTGATCAATAAATGTTTGGCACATATTTTTTTAGCCGAATACAACCTTACATACGTATTAATATAATACCCTCACTTGGATTAAAACAGCGTGATAAGCTTTTGTGGTGTTACATGATGACATCTATCACACTAAATTTCAAACATGCATGGTATTCTTGTAGTTTATAATCAATTAATCAAACATGAAACATGAAAGAAAACAAAAGGTGTGATTTCTCAATATTAAAGACGCAAGATACCTTTTGTGTTGTTGTCTTTTGTATATTATATGAATAGAAATGTGAAAGACACATAAAATTCAATCAACCCGCGTGCTCCTTGCGTATTAACTTTCCTTTTTATAGATAACCATTCGAACTTAGCACAAACGGTTGTCATTTATACAAAAATCATATCAAACAAAGCAGTAACAAACAACTTAGAACATTTACAAACTAAAAGTCTAGAACACCAAGCAAACTTCATACTATTATTGAAGGGTATAATGAGAACTTAATGATGTAGATTCATTTCTAATTGATTTTATAGATAAATGGGTATAAGTGACAAATTTGATGTTTTAATTAGGTATATATGACATTATAAAATTTAGTTGGGTAAATATGGCATTTTATAGTTTAAATTGAGGATATATGGAATTAATCCTTGTATTTTTTATTTTGTGAGATTATGTTTTGTGTGGAGGTAAGTGTTGAGGTATTTTTAAATGAAAAAAATGGAAGAGATAAAACGTGGTACAAGTTTTGAAGAAAAGCTAAGAGAAAAAATTTATGAGAGAGAAAAAGCTGATCTTGAAGCTGGTGTGGAGCTAACATGGAGTTGATGTGACGAGGAAAATCGTCAGCACACTCTCCACCCTTATAGAGGGAGAAGTATGCATTTGATCGATGCACAACTTTTAATCCCCATTGATTTTTATATTATTTGTCCAAGCCGAACACGAATAATTTTCTAAGATATCTTAGTCCTGCGGCTTCCAATGTGTTGCAGTAGACGAGAAAGATAAAGGTGTAAAGCGTGAACTAAATCATGTATACAATAGGGCTCATCACAGTCAAAAAATAAGATCGGACTAAAAACCGATTTGGCCCAAAATGCAGGACAAATTTTTTTGGTCCAGTCTAGGTCGGTCTGGTCCTGTTCGTCTGTTCAGTTCGTCACCCTGGTCGGTCCAATCAAGTATCATTGGTTGGTTGTGCATAAGACTGAACCGTACAGGACTGAAGACCGAATATGAGGAAATGGTTGGACCAAGAACAGTAACGAAATATGCTCGGTCCTATCCAGTCGGTCTGGTTCGATTCTTTGGTTCGGTTCGGTCTACGGTCTTTTATGCTCAATTCTAGTATGCAATGTCGATGATTAAATAGGAATACGGAAGGTTCATAAATTGTCGATTAAACAAGAAATAGCATAAATATAGGTTGTGGTGGTGCTTATGGTCTTCTGATTGATGCCTACTTTTAAAAACAAAAATGGTATGAACACCTACTTTTCCGAAAATATGGTATATCGATGCAAAAGCATTCAGAAAAAGGTCATGAACGAGCCGAGATGTAGTCAATGTCATTGTTGAAGATGTGATTAACTGGAGTTAATCGTTTCAACAAATTGTTGTTTGTGAAAAACAAACTGAAGATGTGCACTTCTCTTATTCGTCAATTAGCATACAATCCTTTACGAATATCTGAAAGAGTAATGCTATTTAGATTTTGTGCTCGAGTTATGAAAACTTTTTGGGGAAATAACTTTAATGGCAATTAGCTTGCAGCCTTGCATTGATGTCGAGAATTAACATGTTTTTCTTAGAAAATCACGAAGATATATTACAAGTTATCATAGAAATAGTTTTCAGCGATTCTAATAAAAACCTATGTATCGATTTGGGGAATACCTTTCAAGCGTAAACAAAATTATCACGACATGTTATTTTATGTGCAAAGTTTTAAATTTTAATGAATAAACTAGTGATTTATACTCCTCCGTCTCATAATAATTGTCTATTTTGACTTTTTCGAGTCTTTCTTATTCAACTTTTGACTATTAATAGTTTTATTTGTATTATATAATACTTGTTGAAAATTATACTAAATGAAAATACATTTAAAACCCAATTTATTTATGTATTTCTCATCAAGTATTATATTACACAAGTAAAAATATTTATGGTCAAAGTTGAATAAAAAAGACTTAAAAAAGTTAAAATGGACAATTATTATGGGACGGAGGTAGTAATTTATTTATGTAAATTTATTTCTTAAGTAAAATAAAGATGGGATAATCATAGGAATGCCTTATGAGGTAATTTACTTTTTTTTTTTTTTTTTTTTTTTTTTTTTTTTTTTTTTTTTTTTGGTACGAAACAAGGCCACGGGCAACTAGATCATTGAGCAACTCATCCGGCAGGTGACAAGTTTCCCGCATGTATAAGGTATTGTTTTTTGGACAACTAAAATGCGCCGAACAACCGTATTTTTTTAAAAAGAGTTATTTGTCATTTTACATGACATTATGCAAATGGATAGCTCAGATTCTACATTCCAAAATTTCTCTCTACTCAACTTTTTTAAAAATATTTCCAAGCGCCTAAGTTTGTGCATGACTTTCTCCGCTGAAGATCCTACAACTGACTAGGGCTGAGCATGGAAGGTTCAAAATCGAACCGGACCGACAAAACCGACAAAAACCGAACTGACTCGACAACCCTTCGTTCGTTTCGTTTTGGTTTTTACAATTTTCGGTTTCGGTCCGACCCAAAACCGACAAAAACATGCACAAACACACGTAAACCGGACCGAACCGACGGACCCGACACTAAACCGAACCGAACCGACCATATTCGGTTTGGTTCCGTTTAGGTTTTTTATGATTTTCGGTTTTCGGTTTTGTTGGTTCGAGTAGGTTCGGTTCGGTTTTGGACCGACGCTCAGCCCTACAACTGACATAAGGGACCATTGGTCTTCATATCTTAGATATTTACATTTCTAAAATACATTACCTAAACGAGAACTTTAGTTTGTAACTGAAAAATAAATATTTTTGCATCTGCTGCAATGTGCGGGCATGTATATCTCGTTATCCACAAATATTAAAGGACCATAAGAGCAAATTTTGTGGTTTTGTTAAATTGCAGTCGCGATTCTCATAACTTTGAAGATGTATGTGCAGTCTTTGTGAAAAACTTTTATGCAAATGTACAATTATCGGCTCGATATAAAATAAATTAAAACTTTAAAAGTGCAAACATAATTGATGTCATGGATGATTATAGATCAAAATCTCTAAAAGACTGTCTATGTTCAAGATTGTAAGTTGCAACTAAAATTTGATCAAATAACAAGGATATTTCCTTAATTTTAATCCTTCTAGCTAAATTTAAGTTATGAGTCAGAGTATTTCTAGTTGGAATAGGTTTCATGTTTATTTGAACATGATAGGTAATGTTGTATTTGTTGTGATTATGCATTGGCATTATTGCAAAGATTATTTTATTTTAATTCAGATGTACAATTATAACAAGCACAACATTACCTATCATGTACATGAGAGGATCTCAATCCTTTAATAAATACTTCTTTTTTAACAAATAAGAGTTCTCAAAAACTTCAAACATTAGTTAAAAGTTTTTAAGATAGGAGAAGAGAGTTACAAAATTAATATATTTAATCCCTAGAAAACTTAATATATTGCTATGGCGCATTTTTAGAGATAGAATTCCTACTCGACTGAATTTAAGAGACAAAGGTATTGATTTGGATTCTTTGTTATGCCTGGTGTGAATGCATATAGGAGAATCGACAGAGCACATGTTTTCTTCTTGCCCGGATTTGTATCCTCTTTGGCATAGGATCTCTCTTTGGTGGGGGGTGCCTACCCCAAGGGAGGTGACGGTCAAATCGCTAGTTACTTGGGCTGATGATGTTGCTCTTGATGCCGAGTCAAAGAAGGTTTTTGATGCCGTTATCATGGTCGCTTTTTGGACTATATGGAGCTTTCGTAATAAGCTAATTTTTGGAACGCGTAAGCCCCACAAGGATGACATCTTCGATGATATTCAGTCTCTTTCTTATTTTTGGATTAGTAATAGACGCAAGAAATGTAAGATGTCATGGGATCGGTGGTTGTACCTCCCTAATATGGCTTCTAGTACCCTGTTTGTTTACTAGCTTCTTGCTAGTCTTTAATATATTCTTGCCGTTCGAAAAAAAAGTACATTTGACTCAGTTATAACACAAAGAGTAAACTCCAAAATACATCCATGTGGTTTACCCTGTTTCGCACCATACATCCCTCTCGCAAAAGTTTCAACACACACATCACTCCGTTAGTAAAAGTTAACCTATATACATTCCTCAGTTAAAATAAGGACTAATGCAAAATTCTCGTTATCTCCTAATGAGATATAAAATATTTACACCGTTAGTCCTCTGGGTTAACGTTATCTGCACCGTTAGTCATTTTTACTGTTTTTGTCCATTTTTTTTACGTTTTCGTCCGTTTTTTACGTTTTTGTACGTTTTCTTCCGTTTTTTACGTTTTCGCCATTTTTTTATGTTTTCATCCATTTATTTACGTTTTTGCCCCCTTTTTTTTACGTTTTCATCCATTTTTTATGCTGGGCCCCGTTTTACATTTCTTCGTTTTTACGCCACCGTTTTACATTTTCGCCTATTTTACGTTATCTGTTTTACGTTTTCATCTGTTTTTTTCGTCTGTTTTTTACGTTTTTGTCCGTTTATTTATGTTTTCGTCTGTTTTTTTCACTTTTTTAATCTGTTTTCATACACTTTTATCCGTTTTCATACACTTTTTACGCCGCTTTTTTTTTACGTTTCGTCCATTTTTTACATTTTCGTCTATCTTTTACTTTTTCGTCTGCTTTTTTATGCCTACGTAATTTTTTTACGTTGTCTGCTTTTTTCACCTTTTATCTTCGTTATACACTTTATTCGTTTTCCTCGATTATTCCGCGTTTTTATCCATTTTTCTTACGTTTTTATCCATTTCATACATATAATATGTATGAAAACGGATAAAAATATATGAAATTAGATGAAAACGTATGAAAATAGATAAAAACGTTTCTTTATTTATTTTAAATCACGATTTCTGTTTAAAAAGGGGTCAAAATCGTGATTTAAAATCGATAAAGAAACATTTTTTTCCATTTTCATACATTTTGATTCATTTTCATACATTTTTATCCGTTTTCATACATATTATATGTATGAAATGGATAATAACGGATAAAAACATAAGAATAATCGATGAAAACAAATAAAAGTGTATGAAAACAAATAAAAAAGTGAAAAAAATAAACGAAAACGTAAAAAAAACAGACGAAGATATAAAAAAAGGACGAAAGATGTAAAAAGATAGACGAAAATGTAAAAAAAATAGACGAAAACGTAAAAACAGAATTTAAAACGAAAACTAGAAGAAAACGTAAAAAACGAACGAAAACATAAAAAAACGAATGAAAACGTAAAAAACGGACGAAAACGTAAAAAAATGGCAAAAACGTTAATAAACGGTCGAAAACATAAAAAACGGACTTAAACATACAAAAAAGGACAAAAACGTATAAAAGTTGACGAAAATATAAAAAAACGGACGAAAACGTAAAAAGGCAGGCGAAAACGTAAAAAAACGAACGAAAACGTAAAAAAACAGAAGAAAACGTAAAAAAACGGACGAAAACGTAAAAAAAGGGGCAAAAACGTAAATAAACGGACGAAAACGTAAAAAAATGACGAAAACGTAAAAAACGGAAGAAAACGTAAAAAAAAGACAAAAACAGAAGAAAACGTAACAAAAGGGATGAAAACGTAAAAAACGGACGAAATCATAAAAAAAAGGGACAAAAACGTAAAAAAACGGACGAAAACATTAAAAAGGAATAACGGTGCAAATACCGCTAACCTATAGGACTAACAGTGTAAATATATTATATCTCGTTAGGAGATAACGGAGAAATAATTTGCACCGTTAGTCTTTATTTTAACCGGAGGATGTATATAGGTTAAATTTTACTAACGGAAATGACTGACCACAAAACTTTCATGAAAAAGATGATGACGTAAAACAAGGTAAACCATAGGGATGTATTTTGAAGTTTACTCCAACACAAAAATGGATTAATTCAAGTAAACTTGTGCAACCTTAGTCGATCTCGATGTACTATACCCCCAATCTATTTGTTCCTATCTTTTCAACAATCTTTAACCACTTTAAGTTAGTAATAGCTTCACTCTAAATTTAGAGTATAGTCGTGTTATAACACTCTCCACATCAATTTTTGGCCTGTAACTTGGCTATAACACAACACCTGAAACCCACAATTTTGTTTAGTTTTTCATTTTCTTAAATAAACACGGCACACTAATTTTTCATCTTTATACATACATATATTGGGAATCCAAATTATGAAAAAACTAGTCATAATAAAGTTTCTTTTATGTTAGGAAATAAACTAAATAACCAGGGACTGAAATGTTAAAGTAAATAAATTTCAGGATCAAAACTATAATTGTATTATTTATAAACTTAAAAAAAGAGAACAAAAAAAAATATATATCTTTTCTCAGTTTTACCATAAGTTATGGGTATAATCTGTCTATATTACACTTTCCACATACTTCATCCAAAATGATTGTGTATTCTTTGTGTTTTTAAAAAAAATATACATATTCGTTGTGTCTACACGCAACAACAACAAGACATATACAAACACAAATATAAGTCAAAAGGAAAAAAAAATAATGAAATTGAATAACATTCGTTATTGACATGACTCAATCCTTATGATGCCCTATAGCGCGAAGGACGGTGTGATTGGCGGCTAAGAGGCACCGTTTTACGCCTATGGCGAGCCCCTCCCACATTGAGCACTCTTTTATAAACAACACAAAAAATAAGACATAGCCTAGCATAATGATTGACAAATTAAATCTAAATTATACAATAAATAATGCAATATTTCGGTATCTACCACATATTTATGAGCTTTTATGCTTCTTTATTCCAATAATTTTCCCATTTATAGCCACTATGGCATGTAAAGAGTAGTAAAAAGCAATAATTGCCGATTTAATGTCATTTAGTTGAAGCCATGTTCACAATTTAATCATAATCAATGCCACATGTGTAAATTTCATGTAAAAGATAGTGTTCCTTCTCAGACACCCTGTTTGCTTATGCCCATTTGCCATTTGCAACAAATTTTGATGATACATTTAACAAAACATTATTTTATACAAAATGATTGGTAACATTTCCGAACTACTATAACATTTATTCTTAGTTTACATGATTTATATAAACCCTCTTCGTAACATATAAATCAACCTGGAATCGAACTTAAAGTGTTTTACAATTATGAAAAACCAATAAATCAATAATACACGATAAGGGTACTAGTCATAAAAACAATGTTTGATGCCTTCTATTATATGTAGATAATTGTGGTAGTAAGCTGAACGTTATCAATTGTCAATTTTGTTGGTTTGCCATTATGGTAATTTATACATCACCAACCCTCTTTTATGTAACTAAACTTAATAGATGACATGTGTTGCTTTTACCATTTTGTGACAGACTACCTTCTATAACCATCTCTTATTTCCTTTTGCTCTCACCAAAATTTCAAATTTTGATTTTTAAGCATTTGTTTTATCTACAGTTGATCAAAGCTTTAAAAGTTACTCTATCGTCTCAAATTATAAGTTTATTTTCTTATTTTTGATTGTCTCAAATACATATTCATTTTTTTATTTCAACCAATCAAAAAACATTTTAGTACAGATAGAAGATATTTGATTGATGAATAAATTAGTTAGTGGGATTTTATTAAAGTATGTGCAAATTGAAAATGAACTTATAATTTAGAAAGAGGAAGTATTAAAATTGGGTGACGTCTATGCCCTTTCAATTTGGGTTGGTGTATAAGAGCACAAGGTTCCACAATTTTTTATTTTATTTTATTTTTTAACGACAAAATTTATTAAAAACTAGCAAGAAGCTAGAAAAGACATTACAAGGAAATTAAATTGGGATTTTTCAACCAAGTCTCACAAGAAAAAGAACCTTTATACCTATTAACACACCATAAAAAAGAACGAGAAACAATGCCATCAAAAACCACGGACCGTCTCGGAGGAGAAGCGTCAAAAATAAGATGATTCCTAAAATTCCACAAGTGCCACCAAGCAACATAAAAAACTCCTTCCAACATGAGCTTGATCTTGGACGAAAGGCAAATAGACAAAAAACAAGCATTCCACTCTTCAAACGACAGGACATCGCGCCAATCTAGATCCCACCAACGAAAAATAAGACGGAAAATACAACCGACCATATCACACCGAAATAAAACATGAAGAATATCTTCGGGAACCAACCCACACATCGGACAACGATCAGACTCCAAAACGATTACTCTACTCACCAAATTTACTCTAGACGGGAAGCGATCAAGCCGAGCACGCCACACAAAGATATTTATCTTTATTGGAATGAATTTAACCCATCTAGTAGGGACATCTGCTTAAGGGAGAGTAATATGGTCAAGAATACCCCGAACCTCTTTCACCCGAAACACATCGTCACTATTAAAGTCACAAACCCATCGATCTTGAGAAGTGGAAAGAACGACAGGAGCAATTACCGCACATAACTCATTCCATTGCTGAAGCTCAACCCCATCTCAGACTGATCGACGGAACGAAGCATCGATAGAGGAAGAACCCAGCTTAAACGCCACCGAAACATCTTTATCCACCTCCAAAGCAAAAATACGAGGAAAAGTAACATGAAAAGGATGATCAGTAGCCCAAGAGTCATACTAAAATCTAGTAGAGCAACCATCCTCAATACGCCTCTTGCAATGAGAAAGAAAATTGAAACCTTTAAGAGATAACCCCTGCATTTCCCGTAGAATCGAACACCAAGGAGAGGGAAGTTGAATCGAATGTAAGTCTAAAAAGGACCCATAAATAGCTTTGATAACCCGATACCACAAAGATCCATCATGAGAAATGAATCGCCATACCCACTTTAAGAGAAGAGCACTACCAAATGATAGTAACTAGACACAATTGTGCCACCATATTTTAGCGTACCAACACCTTATCCCAAGAGACCCACGAAATATTTCTTTCCGAGGAATCAGCCCCCTTAAAAAAGTTACTCCGAATAGACTCCATTTCTCTAAGGACACCTTTAGGCACAAGGTGCCACAACTAACCAAATCTCTTCATTCGGGGCTCACAGGTGCCACATCACCTCCATATCACTATAACAAACATCCACAACTAACCCCCCTCCCCCAACTCATAACTAACCTCAACTTACTTATTTGAAACCCACCACTTACAAATTTTTTTCACATTTCCAAATAAACTAAATTAATTTATTAAAATATAAATACAATACAATAAATTAAAATAAAAAAAAAAAAAGGCTATAAATTAAACATTAAAAAAAATTGAATGTAAAACTTATCAACAAGCTTAGCCCATCATTTACCCAAAAAAAAAAAACGTCTTCTTCCTAACACATACTACACACACGCGCTTAAAATAAACACGATTAAAAAGAAAAAACTGAAACTTGCAAACATAATACACAAACACAAAAACACACAGTTAAGAAATAGAGAAAAGAAAAAGAAAAAAAAGGTTGTCAGAGTTTTACCTTCGTCGTGCAGACAACAAGGTGATAAGCCATGAAGTCATGCAGGTGGGGCGGTATGGTGGCGAGGCATGGCGAGCTTGCCATGTCACCACGCCGAGGAGCAGCGAACCCGACACCGGGTGCTCTAAGATACAACATTTTATGGGTTTATCTAAGGGTATGTTTTTGAGTTGTAATTTGGGGAGAAAATAAATTATCTATACTACTTTTGTGTTCTCTTTTTATGAAAAGAAACTTAGAAAAGGAAAGTGATTTAGACAGGAAAATGTTGGATTTTTTTTTGGTAGAATCTTCCGCCCATATTTTGGCAGAAAAGGAATGGATTGTTATACTATTTGGTCCAAAAGACTAAAATGTCCCCTCTCCCAAATGACTGAATGAAAAACTAATGGGTAAGATTGCAATTTGGCCTAACTCTTTTTCATTTTATGTGGCTTAAGAACACAAACACTTATGCTACTTTTTTTTTCCCTTTATCTAACTCAAGAACACATGAACCAACCTTTCTTTTCTTTTCTGTTTCTCTTCCATTTCTTGTTCTTTTCCGTTTCATTTCACTTAAACTTAAGAACACAGTGTAAGACTACGTCGTGTGTGTGCCCTCATGGACGTGTCGTATTTAAAACCTCCTCAACCACCGACGCGTTGGTCGCAAGAAAAATGAGAAGTTGGTCGGTCCATCGACCGAGTTGGTGAAGGTGAATGTGTGTGATTTTGGTTTTTGTATCGTGTATTTGTGTTTAATTGGATTATGTTTTGGTAATGAAATTAATTGTCTTATCAGACCTTGATGGTAGTGATCATGGTAATAAAGTGAAAAACTGAGTTGACGAACGCGATCATCAATACATCGAATCTAAAGGACTTTTCATAAATTACTTAAAATGAAAAGCAACAATAGTTTATTTTTAGAAGTCTCGTTTAGGTAATCTATACTACATAAAAAAGAAAAATGGTCAAATGTGAAAAGTGAAAAATAGTCAAATGTGAAAAGTGGAATACTACTCCTAATACACGGTTTGGTTGTGAAGTCAAACACCATTTAAAACACCCATTGAAAACATTGATTCAGTTTCCTTCTATTCACAAAACTTCTATGATACTCATCTTATTAAAAAGATAAAATTATGTGATAAATGATAATCATCCATTCATTAACAAAACCTAAATCAAACCCACACAACAAACGCAACACAAAATCGATTCATCATTTAACAATAAGGTTTGTCTCAATATCATGTGCTTTTGTTTATATTTATTTAATTATCTATCACATCATCTGATGTTTATATATGCAGTTTGTTGTTATGATTTGCATTTATTTCAAGAATCGTGATCTTGAGTATATGTGATGGTCTTTTTTTTGATCATTGATGAGAAGGTGATGTAATGACTACCAACAATTTGTTGTTATGTTTTTCTTTGTCACATCACTTATTGACAAATCAGGTTTTTTATCGGAATCGCCATGAGATTTGATTGGTTTTTTATAGGTGTTGAAGATGATGAAAAAACGGAATAATGCGCACAAGTGGTGATGTAATGACTACCAACGCAAAATTGCCGTTTCACGAGTATCACTGGGAAGCAAATAAGGTTATTATTTTTTAATAATTTGTATGCATTTTAATACATAGAAGTAGGATTTATGGTTTTATATTTGTGTTAATGTTTATAAGTGTTAATTTAGATATTTAGTGGTGATATAGGTGTTTTAGGTTGTTTAATTTCTTGGTGGATATTGTTGTTTTGTCCTCAAAAGTATGCAAAGTGCGGATTTGCTTTTAAGCCGACTACACGAGATCCTTCGGGTCATAGCAGATGCTCAACATTCAAAAGAGGTTGTTTATGTTTATGCAACCATTAGTAAGTATAGGTAAGGATCATTTAATCTGTATACCGTGATCCTCCTTATCTCCATGAAAGCATTAACAAGTTAATGTTTGTGTAGGTTGCAAAATCACGACTCACTTGTAGGGCACAGCGACACATGGGGAGAAAGCACCAACAAATAACAAGGTAACCTCTTAATGGATCACCTTTTCTAATTTTAGTTTTTGTAGAATCACCTTATTTATTTGGGCCCATTTAAACAAGTTGCATATAACTTTTCAATTATTACTTTTTCCCGTAAAGAAGCGTGCATCAACTTGGTCTACTAGCAACAACATTATACGTACATGGCAAATTAACAAATAATGATAAACAACCCAGTTGTTAGTATGAAATGAATTGGCTTTATTATTTGAAAGTAGACATAAGCGCTTAGTTATTGGTTTTTATTTTGTCTAAGAATCCAAGTGTCCATATCATACATGTTTGTGGAATACGATAGAACAAAGAATTTGGTAATCATAATAAACTTTGACACTTGATTTATATCAAATGTAAATAATATCAATTAGTACAACATGGAAAGCTAAATAATATCAGGCGTAAAGTCTTTAAAATTCAATTTTATTGTTTTTTAAAATGACGTGTGAGAAATGGGGAGCAGTAACCTAAAAAAAAAAAGATGGATATTGTATTTGCCGATTCAATACACTTCCGTGTATGATCAGACTAGGGTGTTGTTCTAGCAAGTTTATGTGTGGAATGCCGCCATAAATATTCAACACTAGAGGTTATTTGACTATTTGTTATTTACGTATTGTAAATGTTGTGGTTTGTATATATCTTTCAAATTTTGTTTGCTTCCTTTTTTTCTTGGTTATTCGCTCATTTTTCCGATAATCTGAGGAGCACCACCAGAGTATATGTATATGGGGAATTGTGAATGTGTTTGTAGTCATTTGGCATGAATCTATACTACATAAAAAAGAAAAATGGTCAAATGTGAAAAGTGAAAAGTGAAAAATAGTCAAATGTGAAAAGTGGAATACTACTCCTAATACACCTGGTTGTGAAGTCAAACACCATTTAAAACACCCATTGAAAACATTGATTCAGTTTCCTTCTATTCACAAAACTTCTATGATACTCATCTTATTAAAAAAGATAAAAATTATGTGATAAATGATAATCATCCATTCATTAACAAAAACCTAAATCAAACCCACAACAAACCGCAACACAAAATCGATTCATCATTTAACAATAAGGTTTGTCTCAATATCATGTGCTTTTGTTTATATTTATTTAATTATCTATCACATCATTCGATGTTTATATATGCGAGTTGTTATGATTATGATTCATTCTCAAGAATCGTGATCTTGAGTTGGAGTATGTGATGGTCTTTTTCTTGATCGTATTTGATGAGAAGGTGATGTAATGACTACCAACGCAATTTGTTGTTATGTTTTTCTTTGTCACGCCTACTTATTAGACAAATCTGTTTTTTTATCGGGAATCGCCATGAGATTTGATTGGTTTTTTATGTCAAGTTTAGTGATGATGAAAAACGGAATAATGCGCCACAAGTGGTGATGTAATGACTACCAACGCGAAATTGCCGTTTCCGTGAGTATACTGGGAAGCAAATAAGATTATTATTTTTTAATAATTTGTATGCATTTTAATACGTAGAAGTAGGATTTATGGTTTTATATTTGTGTTAATGTTTATAAGTGTTAATTTAGATATTTAGTGGTGATATAGGTGTTTAGCGCGTAGGTTGTTTAATTTCTTGGTGGATATTGTTGCATTTTGTCCTCAAAAGTATGCAAGATTTGCTTTTAAGCCGACTACACGAGATCCTTCTGTCATAGAGTATGCTCAACATTCAAAAGAGGTTGTTTATGTTTATGCAACCATTAGTAAGTATAGGTAAGGATCATTTAATTGCATAATCTGTGATCCTCTTATCTCCATGAAAGCATTAACAAGTTAATGTTTGTGTAGGTTGAAAAATCAAGACTCACGCTAGAAGCACAAAGACACATGGGGAGAAAGCACCAACAAATAACAAGGTAACCTCTTAATGGATCACCTTTTCTAATTTTAGTTTTGTAGAATCACCTATTATTTGCGCTTTAGGGCCCATTTAAACAAGTTGCATATAACTTTCCAATTATTACTTTTTCCCCATGTAAGAAGCGGTGCATCAACTTGGTCTACTAGCGCACAACATTACATGTACATGGCAAATTAACAAATAATGATAAGCAACTCATGTCGTTAGTATCAAATGATTTGGCTTTTATTATTTGAAAGTAGACATAAGCGTTTTTAGTTATTGGTTTTTTATTTTGTCTAAGAATCAAAGTGTCCATATCATACATGTTTAGTGGAATATAGGAACGTAAGAATTTGGCAATCATAATAAACTTTGACACTTGATTTATATCAACAGAAATAATATCAATTGAAGTACAACATGGAAAGATAAATAATATCAGGCGTAAAGTCTTTAAAATTCAATTTTATTGTTTTTAAAATGACGGTGAGAAAGGAGAGGTGTACGCCGTAAAAAGATGGATATTGTACTGCCGATTCAATACACTTCCGTGTATGATCTGATTCAGGGGCGTTGTTCTAGCGCTTATGGGAATGCCACCCATAAATATTCAACACTAGAGGTTATTTGACTATTTGTTATTTACGTATTGTAAATGTTGTGGTTTGTATATATCTTTCAAATATCGCTTGCTTCCCTTTTTTCTTGGTTATTCGCTCTCATTTTCCGATAATCGCATAGAGCACCAATTGAGTATATGTATATGCGGAATTGTGAATGTGTTTGTAGTCATTTGGCATGAAGAGAGACTAAAGACGATTTCCGGATAGGCATGATACAATATCATCAACGTTTCTTAGTGGCTTAACGTTTTTCTATATCACATGTTATCAAAGATGCCAAATATCAAGTGTACCCAAGTTACAACCACAAAAGTAAAGATTCTGCTTATGCATTTCAGAAAATTACAATACACATACAATATAATCATATATAGAAACAAGGCCATTTTCTTTGTTCCGGTTTAATAAAATTACCAAATGAGTCTCAGGACGCTGATCGAGATTCACTTTATAAAATGAAGAACGAACTATAGTTTGATTTTTTTTATTGTTTAACCGTTGGTTCCTTTGTACACAATGGTTTGTATACACTCAATTGGAACAGATGATTTGAAATGAGCCAATGACAAACTCTTACAAGTACCAAGTTTCCATAACCGCTCCATTTGGCATTGCAAGTTTCGCACTCGCGATAACAAAATATAACAGCGCCCGAACGCCAGGGCTCCCCGCTACTCGTTATTTACTAATGCTTATGGTCGATTTTTTGAAGGCATATGGTTGATGTTTTTGAAGCTATGAATGTAAAGACTCATCGTAATTACTATTTGTTAAGGCATATGGTTGATGTTTTGTTATATTAATGCAACTTTATTATATTAGACCGAACGAATGCACGAGACATCAACCAAGATTGGTTGACCAGTTAATTTTTTTACTTAATCAAGGTGTTAGTCGATAATATGTTAGGCCCATTGATTGTGTATTACAGGATTAAATCATTCTATTGTATTAAACTAGGACGAAGTATCAGATATATAGCAACAAAATTTTTAGCGACAAATAGTTATATGGATATTTTGGTTATCCAAACCCTTTAACCAAAATATAATTATAACTATAAGCCGCTATAAAATCTAGAGGGATATCTGGTTTCAAAACATTATGTTTAATACTCAAATCTTCAAACTTTTATTATTTTTCGTTTAAAACCCATAAACTTTTTTGTATCGCTAAAAGACTGTCAGCTATAAAATCCTTGCTATGCACACGTACTGCTATAATTATTTAGTAAAAGTATTAGAAACCATTATAGAATTTTTGCTTGAGTTGAATTATCACATGTTATAACCGTTTTCAATTACGTTTAGATCTTTTCACGTTTTATTTTAAACATTATACGAAACACTTACCACAATATCACATATCGTTAATTGTCTGCCGCTAGAAACCGCTGCCGTTAGACGCGGGTACTCGCCTAGTATATTATATATATATTTATTTAATGTATTTTTTAGTTCAAAAGCATAAATTGAGTGGATGCATTTGTTTGGAAGCTACAAAAATCAAACATTGATATAATTGTTGGATTAAGGTTTTATTGTTAGACTACTCGGCAAAGGGGTGAGTAGTCTAACGTAACTTGCAATCTCACACGTGAACCCTTTGGCCAAAGAAAAAGTCACGCGCTAGTTCCAAAACCCAAGACAACTTAAGGTGAAGCTCTCACCGACTTTACTTAGGTGTGATGTAGGGCCGGATATATTGTTTTATAGTTTTTTATTTTATTTGTTAGTGTGTGTGGGGTAATTAGTGAGACATATTTATATAAAGTGGAATTTTAATGAAAGGTGAGGGTAACGTGACCTTGTCCAGAAATAAGTGAGTGTGTGTGAGGGGAAGTGAAAGGAGAGACAAAGTTGAGATGACGCTGAGGTGTAAGATGAATATGTATCCTTGCCTGTTAGTCTTAAGGTATGGTTTTAACAACCATAAATCCAATTCCAATCCAAAGAAAAAGTCTTTTATTCACCATTCTGGTGAGGGCCGCATAGTAAACATAATGATATTTTATCAAACAAAATCATGAAATTAATATCTCAATCAAGTTCGAGTCTTGTCTAGAGCGATAGGGGTTTTCTCCCGTGTGCAGAAGGAAAGGGTGCCATTGCTTTCTGGGCTGGACACAACCTGGTTGTGTGGGCTCGCTATGCCTTCTGGGCTAGAGGCCATGTAGCCACAATTGTCGTTCAAAAAAAAATAATACACTTTCTTAATCAAAACCATACTATTATTGATTCCAGATAATATACCAATGCACCCTAAGTTTAAAGAATAAAAATTGAGGAAAATTTTTAAACGGACCAAAATCACTACTTATTTACGAAACCAACAGTTGCATAACTTTTTTACGAAAATGGACTTTTGATTGTCATCTGTTAGATTGATTATTAGATTACTTTTTAACCATACACGTGTATGCCAACGAGTGTCATGGTCTTGAGCCGGGCGAGGTCAGGTGAAGTGTTAAGTCTTGAGGCTAGGGAGTGGTGGGCAGGCGGGCCAAGTTACATGGCAAGGTTGGGCTAGTCATGAAGTTCCTGGCGAAAGTATGTCAATGCCGGGCGCAGCATGCCGAAGCGAGACTGGTTTTGTGTTTTGATGTCTGGTTTGATGTGGATTGTTGACCAAGTGATGAAGCTAAGAATCTTGAGTGTAGAAATGACTTATTTTTGTGAAAAAAGGTATATTGGGGAGAGAGATTGGAAATATGTGTAAGTACTGACTAGGGTGAAAGATGAGTTTGCTATATGGTTGATGGGAATAAAAAGCCAGCGCATAAGGAGGGAAAGTATTACTGGGAAACCAAAAGTGTGTCGTAGGGGTATCGTCAAAACCGGTTCGAAATGACTGATTCGAGATAAAACGAAACCGAACTTGTAAAACCCAAACCAAACAAAATTACTCGGCTTTTTCTCGCTTTGTCGGTTTTGGTTCATTTTTGTCGGTTTTCTCGGTTTTTTGAATCGACCGAATCAAACAGAACTGTAAAAACCTAAACCGAGTAGTACCGAGTTTTGTCGGTTCGGTTTCGGTCGGCTCAGTTTTGTAAGTTTTCTCGGTTCGGTTCGGTTAGGGTTTAATTCGGTTTTGCTCACCCCTAATCAGAGGTTCACTTTGGTAATGTCTTAAAATTTGGTTCAGATTTATAAAACTAGTATTATACTAGTCCATATTCGTAATTAGCTTAGAAAATTTTGTCTAGAAAGCGTTCTGAAAGCTACATTTAAAAGTTAAATAAGTGATATGCACATTACAATAAGCACACTATAAAATCACATTACTAATGCCCAGGTTTTCTTTTTAAGATACAGAAAGTATTTAGTACATATTAAATGAGCTAATAATCATAGTATTAATTAGATGTAAACCTTAGTAGACTTGGGGCCTGTTTGGAAGGAGCTTTATGTGGAGCTGTTATCTTTTTGTTATAAAAATAATCTTCTTTAAAATAAGTAGCTCCGTTTGGATACATTAATTTCAAACTTTTATTTTAAACAAGTAGCTCATAAATGAAAAGCTAATTCATGAAGTTTTTTAAATATTTTAGAGTTGTTAAAACTTTAAATTACTGATATACCCTCCAAACATTTGTTTACAATTATAAATATGTCATTCATTTTACATCTTATAATTACATTTAACAGCTAATTTATCAAACACTTTTATTAAGAAATATATACAGCTTGTAACTTATGTTAACAGTTTTGCAGTTTATAGCTTACATCTAATTTTGCCAAACATACCCTTGTGTTTTCCTGTCTTATTTGCCTAAACAACTATGTCTTATTTAACTAAAAAAATAAGAGATGTGATTTACACACTTTTTTTTATTAAGACACTCACTGTATAAGTATTCATAGCAGACTGTAAAAATTGCACAACTATGTTATGCACAAAATATAATGTTTTGATCAAAATCTTGAATGTGTAAATCAATTCTCAATAAATAATCTGTGATGAGTTCGTGAAAAGTATAGGCAAAGTAGGAGCACAAGGTATGGTAGTCATTTAACATGTCATTCGTCGTGCCATTCGTGAGCTACCATATCGGCCAACATGCCAAAGTTGAGCCAAATAAATTTGAGTTAGTGAAATGGCTCAAAACATTAGTTTCTTTTGTGTTTTTTCTTATTTTTTATTTTGTGTATTGTGAGTGAGTGAATATTTTTAGTGGGTATTTTGTGGGACCCAATAACATGTTAGTGGTGTGTTATAAGAGAGGGGTGTTTTAGTTATTGGATGGAGATGAGATGGCGCTGATGTGGAATACCAATAACGTGTTATCGAATAACACCATACCTAGTGCTCTAATATTTTAATGTGAGCGTCCAACTTTTTTATTTATTTAATTATTTTTTGAATTAAACTTCCAACAAATTTAATAAATGAATATCTAAAACAGTAAAACGTGATGACTAAACAAAACAAAACATTATTTATATACTAAGCGAGTAATCTTCACTCTTTATTTTTATTAGACCCAATAGATGAGATTAATCCTAACAATTAAAATAACCCACTTTCATTTCTATTTATTCAAATATAACTATCTTTCAAACAGTTAATCGTTAAGCGAAAAAAAAAATACCATTATGATTAGCATTTAATTATCTTTCTATAGATAAGCACTTTTGTTGTTCCCTATTCACTATCGTAAAACAGTTAAGTATTTAAAATAAGTTAACAGTGAATCTATGACTGATAAGATGTAAGTAAAACACACTGAATAATCATCAACATAATATTCTTTTTTAGAAATGAATCAAACAAGAATACATTACCCAAGTACTTGCGGAATAGTACTTGGGATTGAAATGACAAAGGTTGGTAACTCCTCTCGAAGCTCAGGCTAAGTCTGAGCACAACTACAAGTACACACTGAGCTATCTGTGGATTAAGTTGTCTTTGGAGGAGTGAAATATGGCTAGGTGTGTGTGTTTTACAATTCACAAGCTTAACCTTTCACTCCATCTCTTATGCTATTTATACAAGTATGAGTTTTAACTCTTTCCTAAGTGACAAACCGACAATTCTACGTAAGACAAAATATCGATGTATTTTGTCTCTGCATTAAAAGACTATTTTAGGTAGCGACAAGATTGCTTTCCAAAGGTCACTGATGACACCGAGCCCGATCGTTTGCTATTCAGGGACAGTTGACTTTGGTTGATAAGGACTTCGTCTTATCTGATTCAAACTTATCCGCCTTATCCCGCTCATTCTTCCTTCACATCCTTGATCTTCTATTTCAGCTTTGTCTTGATGCAAGTAGTTGGAGAGGAGTTTTAGGGATTCAGGAGTTATTGTCATCACTCCTTTGAATCCACCATCTTCTTCTTAACTCAGTCTTCACTCTTTAAGTTCCCTTACATCGAGTGGAGAGACTCTTCTTTGCCTCATATCGAGTATCTTGAAGATGGCTCACTTGAGAGACTATGCACTCACTGACACATTAGTGTTTAACGGACTAAGCACTTTGGTTATTTTCTATTCAAATCCTAGATTAAGGGGTTTGGGTATTTCTTGAACCTTGTCTCCCCTTATTTGGATATACAAATAGCCTAAGTGTTTGATCAATGTAAGTGAGCAAATGGCTTCTTCTTACACTGAATGTACTAATGAATACAATAAGGAACACTAAATATTTTAACAAAACATACATCGTTTATTGATCAAATTACAAGGTTCCTATCACTATTACAAAAGATAATGAAAATGATGTCGGCCAATATGGATCCCCAAAGTGCTTCAAGCTTGACTTTCTTTGTGATGAGTGTTTCTCTGTCAGGGTGCTCTCTTATCTTGGCGTCTAAATCGGCCACGTAACCCGACGCTTGCGTGGAGTTTGGATTTGAGAGGCCATGTATGTAACTCAAGGCATTGCAGCCACACCTGCCTGATCAATGTCACTCCATCTTTGGAATGTTGGGTTTCTATAGACATCAATGTGGAAAAGTCCTCTTCGTGCTTTTCAATCACAAGACAGCTTTACAAACTTTACACCTTCGGTAGCTCCTGTTGCATTCGAGTCCAGCCCTTTGATCTCTGCCGAACTCAACCCTATTTCTTTGCCCTGGATGACCGAGGTTGAGATCCTTGTGGTGCGCTTAAATGGCTGAATTCTAGTTGTGCTGGTGCATCCCTCGGTCTTTCATATCTTTTGTCGAGCATTTTCATCGGCTCCTTAACCACCGCATTCTTCTTCTTTTCAATGATCGGACCAAGTTCATCAAGTTCGGTGATCCCAAAGTCGGTGAATTTCAGGGATCATGAACCTCGAAGTGTCTTTTATCATCCCCCGTAGACATTCATTGCCGTGGTTTGGACTTGAGGATGATTTTGACATCGATGATTTTCTCAGTGCAGCCTTCGCTTGTCATTGACCATTGTAGTGGTCAATTCTTTCTTTCCGATGGTCGCGGCTCTCTTGTTCTTTTCTTCCAATTTCTTTTTCATATCACCATTTTAGCAACCGGCTGAGCATCCTTGAACTTTTGTCCTGCCTAAACCTTTTGAAGCTTCTTTGGATCAATTCCTATGTTCTCGGCTTCCTCGAGCGACTTGTACGCTGCTTCTCTGCTATTTCTTTCTTCTTCGAAGTTTCTTTCTCCTCGCTTCCTTAGCAAGGTAGGCACTTAGCTGTTGTGGTGGCAAGTACTGGTGTTGCCAATCATGTAGGGAATCTTCTCAGTGCTCCGGAGTTTTCATTATGCCTTTTCCTTTATCCCGGCCCGAGGAAGATGATGTTACCGGGGTGGTGTTGTTGTCATGATAGGTGTAACCGCTGTTGTTGTTGTTGGTGGTGGTGGGACTGATGAGAAGGGTGTTGCTTTGGCTGGTGGTGTTGGATCCCCTCCGGTATGAGAAGGAGTTTCTTGACAAGAATATTCTCCCCAACCTCAGCTCCCCGTAAGGCCGTGAGGGCAAGAGTTGTAGGTGGCACGGAGTCTGAGCCGCTTGACCCTTAAAGGCTTGATAAATCTCAGTGACCATTGCCTTGATATCGAGTATCCGCTTTGAATACCGTGACCTTTGCTTCCAAATTAGCCTAAGATACTTCCAAAGCGGTCATTCGGGCCCAAGATTCCAGGCCATAGAAGACGATGCACGAGCCAAAGTAGCCACCGAGTGTCCAAAGAGCCCAATGTAGCTCGAAGAGACGGACTAAAGATTGAAGACCCGATGAGCATTTCGATTAGTTCAGGTGAGGCCGAGGAGTGTTTCAAGTAAGCCTCAGTAGCCTCCAAAGACTTTGGAGTTGAGTTGAGTCTTCTTTGACAGACTTCCTGATTTCATCTATTTTGTGCCAACACCGTGAAGGTGCTTGAGAAATTTAGCAAGTTTTCATCCGGTTCTGTGAAGATTGTCATACATCATATCCCTATGCTCATCGGTGTTGGTGTTGAAATCAAAAACTTCAGCCTTCAGATCTGCATAGTTGGCGGGCAAGCGCAACTTCTGGTGTGTTGATCCCATAAAGTTTCAAATGACCCCAAAATATAGCTTCCTTGAAGTTTTAGTGATCCACATAACCATTTGCCTCTCTGTCAGTGGAAGAGTGTTATCAAATATCCTGAATTCTTCAGGACAGAAAGATGCAGAAGAGTCAGAGTCTTTATCTTCAGGATGGAAATGTGACTCTTTAGGCTCTTGTGGATCAGGTGAGCTCTTGTTCGATTGAGCATCGATGTCCACTTCTTCTCCTGCCGATAAAATTGCATCTTCACCTGCCGGCTTGTTCTTCTTCGGAGAATATCGACGGCGACCTCAACAACAGCTTAACAATGTGGGGTGATGGGTTCCGTATCACGGGTGGTATATTTCCTCTGAGTCTTTTTCCCGTTGACCCCTCGGACAGCGGTGGCGTTTCCCAGGTGCCTTCTCGGAGTCGATTGGTGGTGGGTTCCATATCGGCGGGTTGTTCCTTTCCTCCGAAGTCTTTGTCCCCATGTGACCCTCGAGACACCGGTGGGTGTTTCCCAATGCCTTTGGCGGAGTTAGTGACGTTATATCCCTATCGTGGGTTGTTTAGTTCCTCTCGAGTCTTTGGGATCAATCCGCTTGCCCTCGGACAAAGGCGTGATTTGCTAATGTCATCCTTGGGCGATGTGGAAGGCGCTCCCTACCCGGGTTGTATGTTTCCTACTGATCTTGGGAGTAGTAGTTGGGACCAAAGGCACCGATTGTGATTTATCGGTGTCCCTTCGTTGTCACCACGGTGGATGTTGCTTGGTCTCCGGTGGGTGGCGGTCGGCCTTGGGTTTTCTTTTGCCTTAGGCGTAAGTTCTGAAGCCTCGTGGCCTGAGACTTGGGTTTGGTCTTAGTCCCACCGAGACTTCCCCTTTCTTTTTGAGCGGTTAGGAGACACTTGAACCCTCTCGTTGTTTACAACAACCATATGGGCCGTCAATACAATATCGACTTGGGATGGGTCTTTTGAAAATTTGATTGACTGTGGTACTAGGTAAAGCGGTATATTTGTATCTCGAGGGTAATTACAACCCGTATACACTTGAAAGCACAAGAGATAAACCTAGGATAAAACGTATTTCGCCCTAGTTTTACTCAGCAGCTTGGTTACTAGATCAATGTAAATGATCTCTCCCATGTCGACATTGACCCCATTCATCAAACAAGATGCCATCATCAAGCTGAATAGAATTAACTTGTTCAATGGATGAGTGGTCTCGCCAGGACTCAATCACAAAAGTGAACAGGGATCCCAAGCCACGTGAAATGAACTCTTGGTAACGGGTCTTGTCCAAAAAAGTTGGATCTAAAACGATTTGTTTTAACCCATCCTTCACTGTGGAGGGTTCAAGATGGGCAACATAAACTCCTTTATTGTAGTCTAACCCTATTGCAAGACAAAACGCTTTATAGTCCGTGGTGACTGATCTTTGCCCGTTAAAAAGACTAAACTTAATGAGATACTCCTTGGGAGGTCTTAGGTCTGTCTCATTAGTTGAGGGTGTCGGGTCATAGGCCATGGCTTTTGCCCAAAACTCCCTGAGGAGGTTTTGGTACAATATAGAGGGACACTGAACAAAGGCCGTTTTAGGTGGGCGCTTGAACAAAAATTTCATTATGTCCTTATAGGTCGACATTTTGTGGGTATTCAAAATTTCCTATGACATTATTGGTTTTAAATTCAATGTTATTGAGATCCCTACCCACCGTGGTGCAAACCTAAGAGATTGAGTTCTAGCCATTTCCATTAAAAGATTTTAGGGTTTTGAAAGAATATATGAACTAGAACAATCAAAGAGTTTTAAATCTCTTAAGTTTGTGATGAAAAAACTTTTGTCAATGTTTACAGAGAAGATTTTTCTGAAAAAGGTTTGATGATTTTTGAAGAACACACAAATTTTCTGGGTTTGAGAAAGGGTTTTAATAGAGTTTTGTTTCAGAAAATAATTTGTGTGTGTTTATGTGGTTTAGAAGGGGGTATTTATAGAGTGGTGAGAGGGGTTGTTTATGCACAAATGTGGATTTGTAAACTCAGTTTTTGAAAACGTTTCGAATTTCCACATTTAATGCCACCACTACCACATTTGTAAAATCCTCGGTTTTCAAGGAACAAATTGCACTTGCATAAAAGTGCATTTTGCAACAATAAAATATCAATAAGATCTTTCATGTGAGAGAGGGCATTTAATGCCAAGTGGGATTGGTAAGTTTGAGGACCCTTGACAAGTAAGATAGAGAGACATATATTTCTATATTTAATTGGTATGTTTACCAACCTAGGACATTTAAGTAACTAATACTTGGTGCATTTAGTTACTCATTCAATGCTCAATATCAAGAGTCGGGGTCCCCGAATAAGTCTTACTCATTTAGTGAGAGGGTTATTTTTTAGGTTTTGTTAGGGTGGAGGATGAACCGCTTTTAGGGAAAAACTTATCGAGATTGGGATTGGTTTTCGTGTTCTTGACTTTCAATGTCTAGCATTCCCAATTCAGCTTCAGGCCTCTCTCGAAGGTAGGTTCATCCAAGGGTTTGGTGAAGATATCGGCAAGTTGATATCTTTAGAGGGATGAAATGAAGCTCTATGTCTCCATTCATTATGTGGTCCCCGATGAAATGATATATGATATCAATGTGTTTGGTTCTTTGGTGAAGGACGTGGTTGTTGGAGATATCAATGGCACTAGTGTTGTCACGTAAGATGCACCATTTTGTAGTGGATGTCATAGTCACTAAGTTGACTTTTCATCCATAATACATTGGCACAACATCCTGCAGTGACAACATACTCAACTGGCCGGTGAAGACATAGCCACGATTGTTGCTTTTAGCACTCCAACATACCGGTTTTCCTCCAAGGAATTGACAAGATCCTGAGGCACTTTTTGTCCATGTTGTGCCTAGTATAATCGTAATCGAATATCCTTTGAGGTCAAACCGAGCACTTTGGATAGTAGAGTCCAAGGCTTGAGTTCCTTCAGTGTATCTTAGTATTCCTTTGGGTCGCAGTGAGATGGGATTCTTTGGGATTGACCGATATCTTGCTATTAGACGAAGAATTGTATGTCCGGTTTGAAAGCGATGAGATACATCGGTGAGCCAACAATCCTCTCGAAATGGGTTTGATTGATGATTTGCCAGAAGATCAGGTCCAAGGTTGTTAGTGGGACCATCGGTGTCTTCACCGAGGCACGGTCGAGGCCGGATATCTCATATTTCATCAAGAGATTTCTGGTGTATTTCTCTTGACTGATGGAGATTCCTTTATCAGTTTGCCTTATTTGTAGTCCAAGGAAGTATGTGAGTTCACCCATCATGCTCATTTCAAACTTCTTTGTCATTAATTTTTCAAACTGTTTGTAAAGAGTATAGTTTGTTGAGCCAAAGATGATGTCATCAACATATACTTGAACCAGTATCACATCTTGTTTTGTCCTGTAGATAAACAATGTGTTGTCTATCTTTCCTCTGACAAACTTGTTTTGAATCAGTGAAGGCCTGAGAGTTTAGTACCATGCCACAGGAGCTTGCTTTAGTCCATAAAGGGCTTTATCAAGCTTGCAGACATAGTCAAGGAATTCACTACTCTCAAAGCCAGGAGGTTGCTGAACATACACATCTTCCTTGAGTTCACCATTCAGGAATGCACTTTTTACATCAATTTGGTAAACTTTGAAGTTCATGTAGGTAGCATATGCAAGGAAGATCCTGATGGCTTCCATTCTTGCAACATGAGCAAATGTCTCATCATAGTCAATGCCTTCTTGTTAACTGTAGCCTTTTTCATCAGTTTTGTTTCTGAAAAACCACTTCATTCCTATGACAATGAAATCCTGTGGACATTTGATCAAGGTCATGACCTTGTTTTTATCAAACTGTTGAAGTTCTTCTTGCATGGCCCAACCCGGCTTGGGTGTTTTAAAGCCTCAAATGACACTCTTGGGTTCTATTTCGATAGGTAATCAACATATAGACATTCATTTCTTTGTCAAAGTGCAGTTAGTTTAGCGTACCATGCTTCTTGTAAGCATGCCCTCGGTGGATTCACCAATGATGTTTACAAGCTCAATGTCACCGGGATTTTGTCCACCTACTTTGTGGTCCGGGATCTGAGCTTGAAGAGGTCACTGGAGACTTCGGGGAATGAGTTTAGTGCTTTGGATCCACGTAATCATTAAGAGCATCTGTTGAGATGTCTTGTTTAGGTTGGGGTTCATAAATCACGTGTTCTCGAACATTTGGTTCGTGTTACCTATCCCAAACAGGGGCGATTGATTATTAATTAATTCACTGATAGTTGGTTGTGACAGGTTGTGAGGTAAGACATAATATGAGATGTCGCGATCAGCTTGGTATGAGAATTGATTTAGTGTTATACTCATCGGAGGATATCTTGATGAGTTATCAATTCCTTTTCCTCCACCGAAGGTGTTGGTGAACATGATGCTTTCAGAACTCTCATCAAAGGTGACATGAAAGGTTTCCTCAACTTGTTGTCTCCTTGTGTTAAATACCCACAAGGCTTTGGAGACGCTGAGTAACCTAGAAAGTATCCATCATCAGCTTTAGCATCAAACTTTCCTAGATTATCCTTGTGGTTATGAATAAACACAGGACATCCAAACACATGAAAGTAGCCGATATCAGGAAGTCTACCTTTGAATATCTCATATGGGGTTTTGTTATGTCTTTTGACAATGATTGACCTGTTTTGAGTGTAACAGTTTTGACCGCCTACCCGTAAATGTTTTGATAAAGCCGAGCCATTTAGCATAGTTCTAGCACTTCAATGAGAGTTCTGCTTTTCCTTTCAGCTACCCCATTTTGTTCGAGTGTAAGGAGATGAAATTTTTGGGAGATTCCTTTTTCATCACGTAAATTCTCAAGCTCTTCATTTCTCAACTCATTACCATTGTCGCCTTCGATTTGTTTAATAGTAATGTCATTCGTTTTCAATGTTCCCGATGAATGACATTATAGTGTCACCGCCTCGACTCTTTTGGAAAGAAAGTATACCCAATTGTACCTTGAGAACTCATCAACAATGACAAGTGTATACTTCTCATGCTAGATTGATCTGGACCGACTGGTCCAAAGAGATCCATATGCGAGTGAAGGCTTTTGATTGAGAAATTTTGTTTTGTTTTGAAAGATGCTCTTTGGTGTTTGCCTTTTTCACGTGCATAGCATGGTTTATCTTTGCAAAACCAGGATGGTAATCCAAGGACCTTGTTTTGTTTTGCCCAGTTGTTGATGTTTTTGAAGTTTAAGTGAGAGAGTCTCTCAGTGCCACGGCCGGTTAAATGCGCTGGATAGCTTCAGTGGCTTTGGCATAGAGACAAGTTCCATCTTGAGAGAGTGTTGACATGTCTAAGACATAAACATCATCTCTTCTAGGCGCTATCAAAACAACTTCTTTGTTGGCATTGAAAATGGTGCCTTGTTTGTCATTGAATTGCAAAATGTACTTTGCATCACGAGTTGATCGACATCGATGAGATTGTATTTGAGACCATTGACATAAGCTATTCTAGAGAAAACTATTCCATTGCAAAGATAATCTTGAACCATAACCTTCAATGGGACATGATGAGTTATCACCAAATACTACCTGGGTCTCGTTCCTTTACATATTTGTGCAGATACTCCTTAACACCAATCATGCTTCTTGAGCATCCACTATCTAGATGCCAAATAGGCTCCTGGCGTGTCTCGCACAAATAGTAAACCTGATTAGTTTCTCTTACGACCCACATACTAGTGGGTTTGGGCCTAAAGGTCCGTTTGAATTTGGCAATTAACTCATGGTCAAGAGTTGAGTGTATTGTGCTACCACATGTTTATCATTTGGAGACCGAGGATGACTTCGGTGATTCGGGTTGCTTGGAACTTCTCCTTGCTTGGATGTCACCTGTTATTATCGAGATGTCTCATGAGCTGGATTTCGCAAATCTCACAAAGATGTATTCATGAGACGTCATTAGGATGATGATCATTAAAGCCACAAAGGGGGCAAGGAGGAAAGGGTTTTGCTCTCGACTTTTGAGCGATTTGGAGGTTGAAGCATACCGATGACCAACTTTGGTATAGTTTGCTTTTATCGAGAGAACTTACATATTGTAAGTGATCGAAAGTTACAGATCATCCTTTTGCGCATCATACAAAAAGGATTCTTTAACTTGTCGTGGTATGGTGGTATAGTGGCATAGATCACACCGCTTGGTTTTGGTGGTGGCTTTTGACTTTGAGGAACTAGAGGAAGCCGACTTTGTTTCCTTGATTGATTCAGGAACTCTTTCGATGGATTCCATCTTATCGGCTAGCTTCCTCACAAGTTCACCACCTCGAATTTGGTCACCAAGGACAGAGGATGTGGAAGTCTCAAGGGTGTAGATTCTTGTTGAATTGGTTTTGATGGTCTTTTTAGGATGGTTCTACCAAGTCCATACTTATCTTTTGGTGAGTGTGGATTGAATTGTAATGGAGTAAGCTCAGAGCTAGGAGCAGCACCCTGAAGGGGTTTGTGACAACCCGTACTTTCAGGTCATTTCTCGAAACAATTTATGCCTCACTATTTCAACATTTATCGTAAACTTGGTTTATGTGTTCCAAATTAACCTTAAAGGTTTAGCTTAATGAATTCATGATCATAACGTCACGTACATTTCATATGGACTAATTTTAGTCTACATTTCATTTACATCATTTGCATCAACGCTAGTTCATTCATGATTTTTTTCATTTCACATTAAACGCGTAAATTTTATATTAAATAAACGTTATCGCGTGAGTTATTATTGTGAGCATTTAATCCGTTACTTTCAAAAATGATCCCGATAAATTTTTATACTTACATGAGTTTATAAAAACTATATTTTGAGTTTTCCTAGTATTTTAAATTTATTTGGTATATAATCGTTAAAGTTATATTATTACGACGTTTTTCTTAAAAACTATATGATAATTATTTTATCACTCAAATTTTACAAGGAATGTATTTATATAATTTTTATAACTACAATATACTTTACTTTGATCCATTAAAACTTATTTTTAGTCCATACTACTCAAAGTTCACAACTATATACTAGTTTCAACATCTTTCACTTAACTACATTTTCTTACAAATAATTACTTACACAATTTTTACAATATATAAAAAGGAAAAAAAATATATCTTGAGATACATCCCCCAAAAACCTACGGGGGGAGTGGATACATTAATTGTGGTAATATTTTCTTCTTACACATCTATATTTACACTCAACATTTCACACTTTCACTTCATTTTTCATTCACACAATTATTAAAGATCAAGTCAAGATTGTTTCTCTCTTTTTCCATCTCTCAAAAACCGGTTCTACACAAGAGTAGCAAAGGATCATCAAAATTTTTTACAAGCTCAAGTATCACAATCTAGATAATACTCTTATTAAGATTTTGAAATAAAAATCTAGAGTATTTAGGTTTAACCTTGTTCCTTGCACCTCATCATATTAACTAGTAAGCATGTTTCTTTCATTTTTCATGTTTCCTTATCATCTCATAAGTATCTCTTCATTTTTGGAGCAAGCATGCATGATTTGTGTTGTTTATACCATTTTACATGATTTTTAGCAATATATATATATATGGTCATCCTATAATTATCCCCTTGGTATGTGTTGGTCTTGATGATGTCTAGGAACCCATGACACCCTAAGAAGGTGTATGGTAGGATTAGATTAGTTTTGGAGTTGATTTGAAGGGATTAGAATAGGATTTGTCCGAGAAAAACTATTTCCGATAAGTATATATTGTGTTCTGTCCTTGTTTCGATTTTCTGGAAAATCCGACAGTAGGCACGACTTTTGGCCATGATATTTAGAAAATATACTTTAAAACGAATCCGTGGACGCTTGAACGGAATAAAACGGAGTTATAACTTAAGAAGTTATGAATTTTAAAGTTTGACGATCTAAATATATTATTTTCTGAAATTTCAGCAACATATTTATCTTTTGTCTGCGAGTCAAAACGAGCCTTAAGCTTTACAAATTATTTCGACTTATCAAAAATATATTAGTATACTTTGATAATGAGCTAAGGACGATATTATATGTAGAAAACGGATTTGAAACGACAAAGATATGCATCGCCATAAAATTGTCAGTAACTATTATTTTCTCAAAAACTATATTATTTCTAATGATACAAGTGTTACGGTAGAATTGAATGCACCATGTTTGAGGCTGTTTTTAACCATGATGTGGAACTTTTTGGAACGAATTGTCTTCTAATAAAATCAAGATCACCGAGCATATTTTTCAAAACGACAAGCCGTTTGTAAAGCGGAGTTATAATAAATTAATTACGGATGTTTAAACTTGACCGAAACTCACTTTTTACACAACCATTAGACAAAATCACCATCTTTAACCTTTATTATCTTTATGTTCGAGACCTTTTTGACGAAAACTCCTGAACTGAAACTTTTAGATTTCGATACAAGCTTTCCAAACCGTCGAAGTTCGTTTCCTAACGTTCGACGTACACTATTTTACGACTAGTTTTCCAAAGCCATTTTTATCACTTTCATGAAAATTTCCCGACATTGTTTTACTTAATTTAAAAGTGATAATTTCACTATAAATCATTACTGAAACCATTGTAGGATGACATTTTGACGTAAATACGTAAAAGTCATTTTGAATAATCAAGACGCCAAACCCAGTATTTTTCAACGATAAGTATTATTTTCAAAACTTAAATGGTATAAATGACATCTGAAATGCATGCATAACATTACATTGCAACTCATTACATATCATATCATTTATAATAGGTCATTGTCGAGATTCACGTTACATTTCAGTGTATCCACTTTTGCCATCGCATTATTGTCCAAGTGAGTTCGTAGCCCCTACTTTTACTTGCTTTCATAACTGTTTTGGGGGAGATACATGCTCGACTATTTTATTACATTCATGACTATTTGCAAACTATATGTTTATCCGAACTAAATGTTTAGTCGCGACTTGATTGCCATATTTAGAAATTTCTATATTATATTCATTGGTCTAATGGTCTTGGTATATTCATTGAGCTAATGGTCTTGGTATATTCATTGAGCTAATGGTCTTGGTATATTCATTGAGCTAATGGTCTTGGTATATTCATTGAGCTAATGGTCTTGGTATATTCATTGAGCTAATGGTCTTGGTATATTCATTGAGCTAATGGTCTTGGTAATATCATGAACTAATGGTCTTGGAACGATTTGAACATACACTATATACATTTTGGCAATGGGTTGTGAATACACATGTTGCAAGTTTTGTATGGGATGGACTTGAACCGAAAGTGGATTCACAATGCCTTTATTTGCATAAACGATTCTCGATACATTGAGCCAAGCACTATTATGTGAATTCATTTGACATCATGCACTTGAACATTAACTCTACATATTCGGGCAGTGGGTTGTGAACACACAATGTGTTGTAAAGTTTTGTATGGGGACTTGAACCGAGTGGATTTACAATGCCTTTGCTACATAAACGATTTTGAAAGTCTTTACATTTCAACGATTTACAATGCCTTTGCTACATAAACGATTTTGAAAGTCTTTACATTTCAACGATTTACAATGCCTTTGCCGCATAAACGATTTTGAAAGGCTTTACATTTCAACTCAAACTCTATGAACTCACTCAACCTTTGTGTTGACACTTTTAGCATGTTTTATCTCAGGTATCTAAGGCATTCACTTCATGGCATGCATTTGGACACATCATGGAGTCGCAAGACGACGCTGCTCACTTGGTTTTACTCACATTAAAACATCGTTTGAATTGTAACAAACTTATTTCATTGCAAGTTGATTTTCATTTGGGACCTACTTTGTAAACTCAGATTATTTTATTAAATCAAACGATGTATTTTCCAAACGACACTTTAGGTCGCTCAATATAACCGGTGATTGTGATGCTATGATCCATCCCGTGAATTCCATTCACAGCAAAACAAAATTAGTAATTTGGGGTGTGATGATTGGCATCGAGCTTGTTATAGAGAACTAGGTTTCATCATTGACCCTAGACTATAACCACATTATCATAGCATCTCATCATTTCATCATAAGTGCACGCTCACTTTGCATAACGATTTATACGCATATTTTTCGAAGTTATTTACTTTCATTTCGCATCGATTGTCACATGGATGCCCTTAAATACCCATCCCATTATCCTTTCCTCATACTCCAATGTGGAGAATGCCCTGTCATTCTCTATCACAATTTTTACACCGGTTGACTTAACACCAAACATCATATGAGTCGATTAGTCCAAGCATTGCATAGTTACTCCTAAATTATACATAGCCCGATCACCTATGTCTAATTCAGGAAGAATCATGCAATGAAGGGAGTAGTAGGCTTATATGTATAAGCAATTCCGTAATCGAGCCAAATTTTCAAAAGATTTTCTTCAAACCACTTGTTTCAGCTTGATCCAAGGACAGCTCTTGTTTGATGAGTTGCAAAGATCGAGCTAGAAACAAGTTGTTACCTAAACCGATTTAGCCTAATCGTATGACGGTTCTTGTTTGATGAGTTGTGGGATTAAGTAAAAATCGGTTACCAAAAAGTCTTTTGAGGGTTTTGCTCGAGAATGGGAAGGCTTGCCTCATCAAACCCTAAACCCGAGAGACCAACGAATCAATTCGTGGATTCAATTTTGATGGGCTTAATGTGACAACCCGCATACTTCGTGTCATTTCTCGAAACAATTTATGCCTCACTATTTCAACATTTATCGTAAACTTGGTTTATGTGTTCCAAATTCGCGTAACCTTAAAGGTTTAGCTTACAATTCATGATCATATCATCACGCATACTTTCATATGGACTAAGTTTAGTCTACATTTCATTTACATCATTTGCATCACGTTAGTTCATTCATGATTTTTCATTTCACATTAAACGCGTAAATTTTATATTAAATAAACGTTATCGCGTGAGTTATTATTTGAACATTTAATCCGTTATTTTCAAAAATGATCCCGATAGAATTTTTATACTTACGAAGTTTATAAAACTATATTTTGAGTTTTCCTAGTATTTTAAATTTATTTGGTATATAATCGTTAAAGTTATATTATTACGACGTTTTTCTTAAAAACTATACGATAATTATTTTATCACTCAAATTTTACAAGGAATGTATTTATATAATTTTTATAACTACAATATACTTTACTTTGATCCATTAAAACTTATTTTTAGTCCATACTACTCAAAGTTCACAACTATATACTAGTTTCAACATCTTTCACTTAACTACATTTTTCTTACAAATAATTACTTACACAATTTTTACAATATATAAAAGGAAAAAAAAATATATCTTGAGATACATCCCCCAAAACCGCCAAGGGGGAGGTGGATACATTAATTGTGGTAATATTTTCTTCTTACACATCTATATTTACACTCAACATTTCACACTTTCACTTCATTTTTCATTCACACAATTATTAAAGATCAAGTCAAGATTGTTTCTCTCTTTTTCCATCTCTCAAAAACCGGTTCTACACAAGAGTAGCAAAGGATCATCAAAATTTTTTACAAGCTCAAGTATCACAATCTAGATAATACTCTTATTAAGATTTTGAAATAAAAATCTAGAGTATTTAGGTTTAACCTTGTTCCTTGCACCTCATCATATTAACTAGTAAGCATGTTTCTTTCATTTTTCATGTTTCCTTATCATCTCATAAGTATCTCTTCATTTTTGGAGCAAGCATGCATGATTTGTGTTGTTTATACCATTTTACATGATTTTTAGCAATATATATATATATGGTCATCCTATAATTATCCCCTTGGTATGTGTTGGTCTTGATGATGTCTAGGAACCCATGACACCCTAAGAAGGTGTATGGTAGGATTAGATTAGTTTTGGAGTTGATTTGAAGGGATTAGAATAGGATTTGTCCGAGAAAAACTATTTTCGATAAGTATATATTGTGTTCTGTCCTTGTTTCGATTTTCTGGAAAATCCGACAGTAGGCACGACTTTTTGGCCATGATATTTAGAAAATATACTTTAAAACGAATCCGTGGCCGCTTGAACGGAATAAAACGAGTTATAACGAAGAAGTTATGAATTTTTAAAGTTTGACGAAAATATATTATTTTCTCTAAATTTCAGAACATATTTATCTTTTAATGAGTCAAAACGAGCCTTAAGCTTTATAAATTATTTCGAATTATCAAAAATATATTAGTATACTTTGATACGAAGCTAAGGACGTATTATAATGTAGAAAACGGATCCAAACGACAAAGATATGCACGTTTTCATAAAATTGCCGTAACTATTATTTTCTGAAAAACTATATTATTTCTACGATACAAGTTGTTACAGGTCGTAAATTTGTGAATCTAACCATGTTTGAGGTGTTTTAACCATGATGTGGAACTTTATGGAACGAATTGTCTTCTAATAAAATCAAGATCACCGAGCATATTTTTCAAAACAACAAGCCGTTTGTAAAGCGGAGTTATAATAAATTAATTACGGATGTTTAAACTTGGCCGAAACTCACTTTTTACACAACCATTAGACAAAATCACCATCTTTAACCTTTATTATCTTTATGTTGTGACCTTTTGACGAAAAACTCCCGAATCAAACTTTTAGATTTCGATAAGTTTCCAAAACCGCCGAGTTCGTTTCCTAACGCTCGACGCATAACTTCATTTTACTTAATTAGTTTTCCAAAGCCATTTTTATCACTTTCATGAAAATTTCCGACATTGTTTTACGAATTAAAAAGTGATAATTTCACTATAAATCATTACGAAACCTTTGTAGGATGACATTTTGACGTAAATACCAGAAAGTCATTTTTGAATAATCAAGACGTCAAACGAGTATTTTTTTTCGACGATAAGTATTATTTTCAAAACTGCGCAAATGGTATAAATGACATACATGTAAATGCATGCATAACATTACATTGCAACTCATTACATATCATATCATTTATAATAGGTCATTGTCGAGATTCACGTTACATTTCAGTGTATCCACTTTTGCCATCGCATTATTGTCCAAGTGAGTTCGTAGCCCCTACTTTTACTTGCTTTCATAACTGTTTTGGGGGAGATACATGCTCGACTATTTTATTACATTCATGACTATTTGCAAACTATATGTTTATCCGAACTAAATGTTTAGTCATGCGAAGTAACAGTATTGCCATATTTAGAAATTCTATATTATATTCATTGGTCTAATGGTCTTGGTATATTCATTGAGCTAATGGTCTTGGTATATTCATTGAGCTAATGGTCTTGGTATATTCATTGAGCTAATGGTCTTGGTATATTCATTGAGCTAATGGTCTTGGTATATTCATTGAGCTAATGGTCTTGGTATATTCATTGAGCTAATGGTCTTGGTAATATCATGAACTAATGGTCTTGGAATCGATTTGAACATACACTATATACATTTTGGCAATGGGTTGTGAATACTGTGTTGCAAGTTTTGTATGGACTTGGAACCGAAAGTGGATTCACAATGCCTTTGCTGCATAAACGATTTCGATCCATTGAGCCATGCACTATTATGTGAATTCATTTGACATCATGCACTTGAACATTAACTCTACATATTCGCAAATGGGTTGTGAACACAGGAGTTGCAAGTTTTGTATGGGCTGACTTGAACTCGAGTGGATTTACAATTCCTTTGCTACATAAACGATTTTGAAAGTCTTTACATTTCAACGATTTACAATGCCTTTGCTACATAAACGATTTTGAAAGTCTTTACATTTCAACGATTTACAATGCCTTTGTCGTGATAAACGATTTTGAAAAGCTTTACATTTCAACTCAAACTCTATGAACTCACTCAACCTTTGTGTTGACACTTTTAGCATGTTTTATCTCAGGTATCTAAGGCATTCACTTCATGGCATGCATTTGAACACATCATGGAGTCGTGATGACGCTGCCTCACTTGGGTTTTACTCACATTAAAACATCGTTTGAATTGTAACAAACTTATTTTTTCGCACAAGTTGATTTTCATTTGGGACCTACTTTGTAAACTCTGATTATTTTATTAAATCAAACGATGTATTTTCCAAACGACACTTTAGGTCGCTCAATATAACTGCGGATTGTGATGCTATGATGTACCATCCCGTGAATTCCATTCATTTGCAAAAATGTAATTTGGGGCGAGGTTCCAGGGGTGGAAGTGGTGCTTGAGATTCTGCTTCGACTTTGAGATATGTTCGACTATCGCACATCGGGAGTCCAAGCATGCTCTTTAGGGCTTGACTTTCAGCTCTAGAATTCTTCCGTAATCGAAATTAGGAAGCTTACTATCGATTAACCTGCTCAATCCAATCACGGGCTTGGGACAAGTCAACACATTGGTAATCATGCCAATGAGACACAAATGGTTTGGGAGATCTGGTCTTTGTTGTGAGAGTCGTGAGATGATCTTCACCTATGACTTTTTTTGCTACTGGGGCTCCCACAAAGATCAAAGACTCTTGGATTCTTAGCATCAACTAGCAATGACTTCCTTTTCTTTCTTAAGTTCATCTTGAAGAGCTCGATTGCTTAACTAATTCAGTGTTTTGAATTTGTAAAGTGATAGCCTGAAGCTTATTTTGTTTTAAAAGAAACAGTTCATCCCTACACTTGTTTAGTTCAAAACTTAGCTTGTTATATTTTGAAAAAGATTTAATCGTTGCTCTTCTACAAACTTAAGGTCAACATTGATATAGTTCATATAGGATCGCCAATCGAGTCATCATCCATAGAAAGTTAAATATTTACCTTCTTCATTGTGATATTGACCCACTCTCCATTCCCGAGTGATTTTTCCCAACAGCCTAGCTTGTCCTCTTCGGAGGGCCATCGCTGCAATCGAAATGTACCATTTCATCACCGATGAGACTCGGTTCTTCATCCCAAGGTCTCAAAGAACAAGGCCTTTATTTTTTACCCATAGATTGAACACTTTTTGTTGTTTCAGGGATGCCTCAAGCAATGCAAGCTTAGCTTTGACTTTCCTATACTTAGCTTCAAAATCAATAGTTTTGTTTTGATCAGATTTGTTTTGAAAATTTTGATGAGACTGATAGATTTTTGGTTGAAATTTGCTAAAGCCCGAGGACTGATTTGACCTCGATGGTTTGTAAGAGGGTTCGAAATTGTTTTGAAAAACAAATTTTGCAAAATGACCTTTTTGACACTTAAAGCATTCAAGTGTCCTCATTTGCTTTAGTATTTGAAAACCTTTGTTTTTTTATAAACCTTCGAGTTAGCAAGGAGTGCCCTTTCCGAAATTCGTTGTTCAGTCATTTAGGTACTCCTCACTTGATCTCTCATCGTGCTCATCATCCTAATTTTCCCGAAAATCTTGAACAACACCGTTAGAATAAAAGCGCTTGATATTGGTGTTGAAGTGGTGGTCGTGGACTTTGACTTCCTCGAGACTTCTTTAAGTCTGGGTATCGTCTGTTGATGAGGTTTTCCTCATAGACAAATTTCCCATAAATTTCAGGAAGTTCAAGGGTCTGGATATGATTAGCATTCCTAAGTCCCTGAGAGAAATTCAGCCACTTCTCAAGGAGACTATTGACAAAACCAACATTGATTTCATGTTTGAACAACTTAACACCATCATTTGACAGTTCATTTAAAAGAGTTTTGTACCGGGTGTAAGTTTGTGTTTAGGCAAACCTTCAGCAGTCTTTGGAATAAATGGACCTTCATTTATACACTTGATATAATAAGGTTCCATCCCAATCAAATAACAAAGCATACGCTTTTTCCATTTGTTGAATTTACCAACTTCAAGTCTAGGGGCAACAAATTGAATAAGCTCCACCCTTTTATCGACTAGTTGGGGTACATCAATTTCAACCATAAGGATCCCGATTTAAAAACGCTTTAGAGCGGCTTAATTTTTTATAATCGCCTTTTGCTCGATACCACTTGTTGTTCCCTATTCACTATCGTAAAACAGTTAAGTATTTAAAATAAGTTAACAATGAATCTATGACTGATAAGATGTAAGTAAAACACACTGAATAATCATCAACATAATATTCTTTATTAGAAATGAATCAAACAAAAATACATCACCCAAATACTTGCGGAATAGTACTTTGGATTGAAATGACAAAGGTTGGTAACTCCTCAAGCTCAGCAAGTCCGAGCACAACTACAAGTACTCCACCGAGCTATCTCAGGGATTAAGTTGTATTTGGAGGAGTGAAAGATGGCTTGCATGTGTGTGTGTGTGTTTACAATTCACAAGCTTGACCTTTCACTCCATCTCTTATGCTATTTATACAAGTATGAGTTTTAACTCTTTCCTAAGTGACAACCGACATTCTACGTAAGACAAAATATCTTGATGTATTTTGTCTCTGTTTACAAAGACTATTTTAGGTAAGAGACAAGATTGCTTTCCAAATGTCGCTGATGACACTAAGCCCGATCGTTTGCTATTCGGAAAGTTGACTTTGGTTGATAAGGACTTCGTCTTATCTGTTTCAAACTTATCCCGCCTTATCCCGCCATTCTTCAGCTTCACATCCTTCAGCCTTCTATTCCGCTTGTCTTCGTAAGTAGTTGGAGAGGAGTTTTAGGGATTCATGAGTTATTGTCATCACCACCTAATCCACCATCTTCTTCTAGACTCGCCTTCACTCTTTAAGTTCCTTTCGAGTGGAGAGACTTCTTCTTCGCTTCATATCGAGTATCTTGAAGATGGCTTCGAGAGACTATGCACTCGCTGACTTAGTGTTTAACGGACTAATCACTTAGGTTATTTTCTATTCAAATCCTAGATTAAGGGGTTTGGGTATTTACTGAACCCAACAACTTTGATATACTTTCGACAAAGTTTTTTTTTTCGTGTTTTTCACGTTTGTTTTTTTAAAGTTTTTTTCGTTACTGAAATTTGCATGAAAAAATCATATATGATTAAACACTAATTTGAATATCAAATGTGATATTAGTGTTAAATCATATATGATTTAATACTAATATCACATGTGATCTTCAAATTAATGTTTAATCACATGTGATATTTCATGCAAATTACAGTTTCGAAAAAAAATAGAAAAAGAAGACGAAAGTACGTGAAAAGAACGATTTTCTTTCTTTTTTTCGAAAGTATATCAAAGTGTCCGTCTATAGAAAGATAATTAAATGCTCATCGCGATGGTGTAATTATTTTCGTTTAATGATTAACGGTTTAAGAGATATTTAAATTATAAAAAATAGGTGAATCAATAAAATGCTTTTAATCTCAGTAATTGATTTTTTTTAAATGAAAGGTGGAGACGAGCCATTTGGTATATGTGAAAAATTTGATATGTAAAATAACTCTCCTCTTAAACAAATACGTGTTGAGTGACAAAACAAATTCACATGTTTACCATAAAAATGTTACAAAAGATAAAACTGAATCTCAAAAACAAAACATGTCCTAGAAAAAATTATTTTCATACTACAGTGTACTATTCATTTACTATCTTTGATTAACGCAACAAAGGTTTGTAGTATCAAACTCAAAACAAAAAAGATTTTTTAGTGATAATACAATTTTGAATACTGTTTTCACAACAGTATATTTTGAAAAATATAATAAAAATATATGGTAAAAGTGATATGGAGACAAACACAAATCGTATTGAATACTGAAAAAGCAAAATATAAAAACTGAAAACAGGTTTAATCCTTGGAACCATTAACCAAAGGCCAACCAGAGTCCAATCCTACCTGTGTTTTCCAGTACGAGAGTATTAGGCATGCCCCCTCCACCCTCCTCTCTACTGTCACCTTACCACACTCTCGCTCCCTAGAGAGTGCACATTGTTTTGTATAAGATTCGAATGAAAACAAAATTTGATAAATACATCACACTTGGATTTTCATTTTGAGATAATTATCTAAATATGTCCTTACATTTTTTCAAATATTGATTAACCAATCGGTTAAATGAATCGGTCAACTGTATCAACGGTGGACAAATTTGCTGAAACTTTTAAATCTTGCCGGAACTTCTCAAACTCGCCGTAAATTTGTTTTAATCACTTATAATCGCTGATTATATATATTACAAAAGATATTACGGAAAATTTTATCGAGAATACTCAAAACTTACCGTAAATGTCAATCTGATTAATTACCGATTATGCCTAAACTGATTACAAGCTATAAAGGGGTCCACCATCCAACTACCGAGAACATTGATAGCGGGTAAAGGGTCATTATTACCATCACTTCACGCATGACACACCATTAACATCATCCCATCACCTCTATTTTCTGCACCGGTGAACACTCTCACCATTATGTTTTTTGTGGTTTGTGATTGTGTATGGAGTATTTTGTGAGGTACTTTTATAAAGTAAGTATTTTATAATGATGATCACCATTGAAGTGAAGGATGATGATAGTGTTGACGTGTTGAATGGTAATGTGACGCTGACGTTGATGTGAAAATATAAGGACCATTGTGTCTAGTCTTATTTCTTTGCTACTACTTCTATCTCAAATTTATTGTCGACATTTTTTTAGGTTGTCTAAAATTAATTGTTCATTTTCAAAATTAAATAAGTAATTTAGATCGATTTTACCATATTAAAATCACTTGAGTTTATTATTACATATATATAAGTTATAAATTCATTATATAGTGCTAAAACTGTCATTCTGCAAAAAAGAAAAAAAGAAAAAGCTGTAATGATAATTGATTTTCTCAAACTGTATGTTTATATAGGTGGACAACTATTTTGAGATGAAAAAGTATTACATATCCAATATTTGGAATTTCAACTTGTGCATATTTTGTCTACTGAGTTGAGATCAATATAGATCCCATATTTGACATATATCAAATGAACCAATCTTAACAATTTATTTTTCATCAAAATTAATAAAAAACTATTTTTTACTTTATTTTTTTATTAAAAAAAACGAATATATCTTGAAACGGTAAATATTCAAGTTATTTAAAATAATCGCGATTAATTATCTTTTCTTAGATATGACTTTTATATACTTTCGACCATTTTTTTTTCAAAATTTCCGACGAGAAAAATCACATGCGATTTTTTTAGGTGGAAATTTTGAAAAAAAAATAGTCGAAAGTATATAAAAGTGCATATCTATAGAAAGATAATTCAATTCTCGTCGCGATAGTATGATTTTTTTCGCGTAACGATTAACGGTTTGCGAAATATTTAATTTAAAAAAAAATGAAAGTTTATGTTTTGATTAAAAATAAATATAAATGATTTATTCATTAATCTATGACAAATATGAGATCTATATTGATCATTTCTCTTTGTCTACGACGTTTTTCAACCATCTACGGAGTAATTAATAACGAAAGATAAAATGGCTAAAAAACACGTACAAAAGTGAAAATTCAAAAGATTAATACGTACGAAAGTCAAACTTTAAAAAATTAAATACGGAGTATATAATAGTAAGAAAAAAGTTGGTTACGCAAATTAAAAAAAGATAGTAAAGGCCCGTTTGGTTTGTAGGTGGGTTTGGAATTAGATTTGGATTTGGGTATGGTATGAAAGAAAGTGAAGAGAGAGAAAATTAATAATTATTTAAATTATGTATTGATTTATGTATAAATTAAGCTATTATATACTCCAATAGTTTGAAAAAGAAAAAATAAAAAATAAAACTAACATCAAATAAATATGTAGTTGAGATTTTTAAAGAAAAAAAAAAGTTAAATTTGATTGGAGGATATCATTCAAAAATGGTAGGGGAGGTGTGATTGAATATATCATTCAAAAAGATAGGGCGAAACAATTAATATGGTTCCAAACAAAATATTTGATGCTTCTATCAATCCATAATCACTAAAAACTAATACGTATATACCAAACGGACCCTAAGTTAATTTTCTAATAGTATTGCCTTTATCATTTTAGACTGGCATCATGCTTAAAACTTATTTACAAAATTAACCACAAGATATAAAGTAACAAGTAACTTAGTGTCATATTATAAAAAAAATAATTATAGGACTTATAAACATGTTGACTTTTAACAACTTAGGAGTGCTTAGTGTTAAAACGTTTGTGACTATAATCGATAAAATGTAAGAGGTATCAACTTCAATTCACGTTAAGAGCAAATAACTTTAAAGAGGCAACGCCAATCTTCAGAAAAAGTTTTACATAATTTGATCATGTGTGACAGTAGGTCTAAACTTATTCAATTAATCGGCCAAAAAAATCCAAACATATATACCTTAAAAAGAAATATATAGATATCAAATTTGGCGGTAAAACCGTTAAAAAAAACACAAATATCATAGTCTATTAATTGTAACGCGTGAATCTAATTTAATTATATTTTTGGTTTAAGTTCATTTGTTATTTTTATATATTCCTGATTTAAGTTTTTTATTTTTGGCAAATAAGATTGATATTAATTTTAAGATGAAAAAGATGGTCTTTGTGAGTTTCATTTTAAGCCTTTAGGGTTTTTCGAAAGTAAATTTTTAAATATACAATACATATATAGTATTGGTCAAAATAAACATTTATTTTGAGATATAAAAAGTATATATCACCGATTTCAAACATGGCTTAACCTATAAAAGTAGCAATAAATACGTTGTTCTGGTCATATCCATACATACCCTCTTATTATACGTATATTTATCGTTAGCTGATTTTCATACTGAACTATTGACCAACATACTTGTAAGTTGCCACATGATTCTTATCTTACAATCAACGTCATAGCATTGTAGCAACATCACATTAAGAAAACAGATTTAAAGCAACTCAAGAACGTTTAGTACATTTAATCCCTTCACGGCGCTACATTATCATCCCAATTAGGAAGACAAAATTACTCGTATCAAATATAACAACGTTGAAAATACTCGATAACTGGGAGTAATTTTTTTTATTCGTGGTTGAAGATATCACGTGGTGTGACGGGAAGGGTTCATAAAAACTCACCCAACTATAAGGCCAATGCTAACAGTAGATGCTACATCAACTAGATTTACAGAGTACTTAACATTTAAAACCCAAGGAAGATTAGGTAAAAGATTAAATTTGTAAACATAAAAAATTTAAAAAGGGAGTTAAGTTAAATTGAATAAGGAAGCGCGTGTGTAAAGGATGGTGATAAAGCAGCAAAGGAGTTTAGGGAAATGGCAGTACTGAGTAGAGACGGGTGTGGCAGCCAAGCCATCTTTTCCCAATATTTACTCCCGTCTATTCACCGCCGTTTACATTCTCTCTCTCTTCGTAACATTACATTACAAAATTTAATTCATTTCTCTGACTTATTGTTCACGCCAAACGCCTGTTTTCTCTTCAATTTCATTCCACCCTTCCCTTCTAACTTTCTCTCTCTCAATTTTACACATACTAAAAACACACACACACTTTTAGTGTGAGTGTTGCTGATACTACTACTACTACTACATCATGCTAAACAACTGAGGTTATTTTTTCACCTAAAATTTTTACACGCACTAAAAACACACACTATAAAATGTGATGTTGTTGTGCTATTTTTTTGGAATTTGAGGTGTATTGTGTTAAATTTCAGGTTATTTGAACGTAAAATCAGTATCTGAAGGTTTAGCTTGTGTTATCATCTATAATGAAGAAGATAAATATGAAGAACGACGTCGTTTTATGTGCTTTAATGGCGGTGTTATTACTGGTTATGTTACCGTTCACAACGTCTCTCGCAGACGAAGGTAGTGACTTTTTTTTTCAGATAATTAATAATGTATAAAATGTTGTTCAAGGTCATAAACATATAAAGTTTATTTTTTAAAGTGATTTTTTTTTAAAATTTTTTGGAATAAGTAGGTGTGAAAATTGTTATGTTACTGTAATTTTAAAAAGCTAATAATATAAGCTTTAAAAATGAGTAGATTTTGCAGTTACTTTAAATTTAAAATTTAATAAATTTAATCACCAACTCAAGCGCTAAACAACTATATTGAAAAAGAATTCCAGCTTATAATATAAGTTTATGCTTATTTTGCCAAACAAACTACTATAAGAATGTGTAAAACATGTATCAATAATTTATTTTAATTTAAGTGTTTTCTGACTTTCTGGACTTAAGATATACTAGCGTACCCGCTCACAGCGGCGGCGATAAGTATAGTTATATGTGTTTGCTTACTCGTTTAGTGAATTCGTTTCACAACACTTCGAATGTATATGTGTTAGTTGTAAGTGTTTGTTTGGGTTACCCGTAACTTTCCCGTAGCTTTCCCGCGACATCATTATTCCCGCATATAGAAATACCTTCGCAATCTCTTACGCGTCAAACACTACCCAAAAGTATATGATTTTGACGAATCAAGATTATATTGATTGAAATAAATGAAATAAAGGTTAAAGTTGTAAAATTTGAATTAAAATAAAATAAACCCATTAAAAATATAAAAACTAAAACTCATAAAAATATATCAAAATGGATGTTGAATTAAAGAGCATAAAATTTTAGAAAATATGGTGAAATTAGATTATAAAAAAATAAGTAGATAAAAAGATATTTTAATTTAAAAATAAAGATGAATTTTAAGTTGAGAAATGACACACGTCCATTTTATAATTGGAGCTCTTTATTTTAATTTTTAGTAGTTGAGTTTTTGTAGTTTGTTAGAAGTTAGGCTTGTTAAGAAGTGACACATGTCATCTCATGATTGAAGCTTCTTATCTTAATTTTTGGTTAGAAAAACTTTTTCCATAGTAAACAATTAAAAAATTATGAATTTTTAAGCTTTTTAATTTTAAAAGGCTTAAATTGCATTATAAATTAGTATAGATAATACTCCATATTATATATGTTTTAATTTTTCATATAGATAAATGTATATTGGTGCTTTTATGAGATATGTGCATGGGGAACCGAGTATGTCTGGAATTTTTATCTTTTTAGGAAAGGTGTAAGAGTTGAAAAATGAAATAGTAGAGTAAATGAATGGATGAAATATGCTGTTTTACTGTGTAGGTGTTAGCTAGAGTATGTCTACACAACACAGCTTTGCAGTATTGATTTAAATCCAACAGTAAAAGTCAATATTAACCACTGATTATAAGCTTTATCTTTAAGTTTTTTTTTACAGTTTTGACTTTTTAAATTTTGCAATTTTCATGATTTTTGGTTAGTATGATGTTTTTTCAGTAAAAGGAAGATATTATTGCTTTGAATTTAATTATTGTTTATGTAATTATGTTTTATGGTTTTTTTATAAAAATAAATTTTGTTGTTAATTAATTTTTTTTAAGAAATATAGTGGATTTGTTTTGCCCTATTTTTGTTGTGTTTAAAACTAAAGTTATAGTGTGGATATTTTAATGTATAAAAATCAGGAAAATACAGAGTATTAACAAGAGTTTAGTATTAAATTTAAGTTTTGTTTAGAATTAGCAAGTAAAGATTTGTTTTGCATGTTTTTGACCTTATATGATGTTTTGTTTCTAGTTATGGATATATGAGTCATATCTTGTGGAATTGATGCGTGCAGGTAAAGCATTAATGTCGATCAAGGCGTCATTTAGCAACGTGGTTAACGTGTTATTAGATTGGGATGTAGATCAGAATGATGATTTATGCTCATGGAGAGGTGTTTTATGTGACAATATCAGCACAACCGTAGTTGCTCTGTATGTTGCTTCCGTTAGACTTGTTCATACTTTGCTAAATTTATGTGTATTTGTTTATTTTTAATGTTGTACTGGGACGGTGGTTTATTTACGCTTATTTTTGCTTGAATAAAGGAATCTGTCAAATTTGAACCTTGGCGGAGAAATCTCACCTGCGATCGGGGACTTGAGGAATCTGCAGTCTATGTATGTCAATCCTATTATTTTATAATTTTATCATTATATGTTTTAAAGTGAAGATTTTCTTATGGGTTTGCTTTTATGATAACAGAGATTTGCAGGGCAATAAGCTTACTGGACAAATACCTGATGAAATTGGGAGCTGTGTTTCTCTGATTCTGCTGTAAGCTTTATAAATTATTACTTCCTTTTAACATTTATGAACAGTTGAACAACTATTTAACTATTAGGATTTTTTTATTATCATTTTGTTTCTCATTGCAGCGACTTATCTGACAATATGCTGTATGGGGACATACCCTTCTCGATCTCCAAGTTGAAGCAGCTTGAACTATTGTGAGTGTATCCCGAGCAATGCTTGAAAAGTTTATTAAATGATGAACTCGTCTCTTAACATTTTGATAATATCAATGAAAACAGGAATCTGAAGAACAACCAAATCACAGGGCCCATTCCCTCAACGTTAACTCAAATACCTAATCTAAAGACACTGTAAGTTGGCTTGGTCCTTTAACTTTCCTATAAAAGTTGTCTTTTACATAGGATATAGCTTTATGGCCTCACTACCATGTGGTCCTTTGCTAATATGAGATTTCCCCACTCTCAAAACTTCACAAACACATGGCTATTCACTCGGAGTTTTGTGTTGTCATTTTTAAAATTTTACAATTTTCCAAACGATCGAAAGTAACATGCAATTTTCTTTTTGTTGTTTTTTTTGTCATCCAGTGATTTGGCCCAAAACCAGCTGAGTGGTGAGATACCCAGATTGATATACTGGAATGAAGTCCTGCAGTACCTGTGAGTTCTACAACACATAGCAAATCGTTTGAACCATTTCTTTCCTATAGGACCCACTAAATGTTACCCTGCTTTGTTTCTGCAGTGGCTTGCGTGGCAACTCGTTAACTGGGACTTTGTCAGCTGATATGTGCCAGTTGACCGGTCTTTGGTATTTGTAAGAATTCTTTCTCGATAACCGCTATCTGAGTTGTTATCTCCTTGCTTATAACTCCTTGCTTATACTTCTCGTCATTTATTCAGCGATGTTAGGGGAAATAACTTGACTGGCACGATACCAGATAGCATCGGTAACTGTACAAGCTTTGAAATATTGTAAGTCTCAGTTTTTAATTTTTTTTGGTTTGGACTAGTAAGTATTGCATGTTTTTCACCTGACTAAATCTGTTTCGCATGCAGAGATATCTCTTACAATCAAATCACTGGTGAAATCCCATACAATATTGGGTTTCTTCAAGTGGCTACCTTGTAAGTTTTTACTTGTTAATATTATATTCTGGTCTTCATAAACCAAGTTCTCTTTAATACTTCCCCTATTTTCACAACTAGAAATCTGTTTTGATTTTTATTCATTTATTATCGTACAATTATCTAATTTAGTCGCACACATTGCTGTTTTCAGGTCTCTACAAGGAAACAAGTTGACAGGAAAAATTCCCGAAGTCATTGGTCTTATGCAAGCATTAGCCGTTTTGTAAGAATTCCCATCATTGTCAAGATCAACTTATAACGTTTATATTCTGTGATTATTAATATAACTTATTTAATTTGCATACTCTACAGGGATTTAAGTGAAAATGAATTGGTCGGTCCAATTCCACCAATCTTTGGAAACTTATCCTTCACAGGCAAACTGTAAGTATTTGCATTGATATTCCTTGAAATAGGGCATCTTTTCTTTGTTGTGTCTATAACATTTACTATGCCACAGGTACCTTCACGGTAACCGACTCACAGGACCAATTCCACCAGAGCTTGGCAACATGACGAAGCTTAGTTATCTGTAAGTGCAGCCATCACTCAGCCTTAATATTTTAGATTTGCAGTTCTTATTTCATATGAACCAAGTTTCAATTTTATCCTGATCCTTTCAGGCAGTTGAACAATAACCAATTCACAGGTGGAATTCCTGCTGAACTAGGGAATTTGGATCAGCTTTTTGAATTGTGAGTCCAATAGTCTAGTCTGTTGCAGAAAATCTGTCATTTCATACTTGTAATAACTAATAATAAAGTTGGCTAATAATGGTTTCATAGGAACCTTGCACTCAACAATCTGGAAGGGCCGATTCCTGAATGCATAAGTTCTTGCACCGCCTTGAATCAACTGTACGTCTGAACTATTATGCTGTCAAGATCAAATATTTTGCTCCATATTTATATTCAATTTGGTTACCTCTTTTGCAGAAATGTGCATGGAAACTTCTTGAATGGTTCCATTCCTTCGGGATTTCGCAATCTAGAGAGCTTAACCTATCTGTATGCCCTATTTCTTTCTAATTTAAGTTTGTATCTTACACTATATTATCATTTATATATATCTAAAATTACCATTGATGCTGCAGCAATCTCTCATCAAATAAATTCAAGGGTACTATACCATTTCAGCTGGGGAGAATAATCAACCTAGATACATTGTAAGTTCACACGTATAGATGTGTCGTATTGCTCAATAATTCTAGTTGGTTACTTCACTCTAATCAATAGAATTCTACATTCTCCAGGGATCTTTCCAGCAATCAGTTTTCTGGACCCATTCCTGCATCTATTGGTGATTTGGAGCATCTTTTGACACTGTAAGCAGTGTGTTACGTCATGAATACAGATCCTAAAATTAAGCTGGTGCACACAAACTAATCTTTCTTACTTTTATATCTATAGGAACTTGAGCCGTAATCATCTCGGGGGTCCAATACCTCAGGAATTTGGGAATCTAAGAAGTGTTCAGATTATGTGAGTTGGTTTCTCCTTTTCTGACAGTTGGATTTTTATTTATCGACAAACCATTTACTTACTATTATTGTTTTTCTATTAGTGATATGTCTTTCAACAAACTCCGTGATGCTATACCAGTAGAAATGGGCCAGTTGCAAAATATTATCTCTCTGTAAGCCAATTGTCTTCTTACTATTGTAAAATATTAATTAATACTTTGTGAGAAAAAAGTGCACATGTTTTAGTGTGTAACTATATTTACCCTTTTTTGTGATATTATTTGCAGGATCTTAAACGACAACAATCTGAACGGAGAGATACCTAACCAGTTATCCAACTGTTTTAGCCTTACTAATATGTAAGTTGTATCTTGTTGAATTCATTAGCTTTGGTGTTTCTTTGCTGCAACTAATAATCTTCTGTGCATTAGGAATATTTCTTACAACAACATTTCTGGAGTGGTGCCTCCTAGTAAGACTTTTTCCCGGTTTCCGTCAGATAGGTAATGTTATAGTGTTTTACTATAATTTCTGGTTCTTTTTCATTTACAGCGGTTTTGTTCAAACTTACTCATGTATGTTGCATATGGTATACTCCCAGCTTTCTTGGAAATCCATTGTTATGTGGAAACTGGTTAGGTTCTATATGCGACCCATATTCTCCAAAGCGAAGAGGTATATATATAAATCTTAATTTCATCTTCTTTCAATTGAATCTGAGCTGTAAATATACTTTTTTGCTGCAGCTTTGTTTTCCAGAACAACCGTTGTTTGCATGACTTTAGGGTTTGTGGTACTTGTTGCCATGGTGGTATTAACAATTTTAAGATCAAGCAAACCACGGCAGTACATGAAGGAACCGAGCAAGGGCATACAAGGTTTGTCGTGTTCATCTTCTCTACCCATCCACTTGTAAATAACATTGTATATATCTTGTTGGATTACTCGACACACGTGCTTTTTTTTCAGGCCCCCCAAAACTTGTAGTTCTCCACATGGATCTGGCTATTCACACATACGATGATATCTTGAGAATCACTGAGAACTTTAGTGAGAAGTACATAATTGGATATGGTTCTTCAAGTACCGTTTACAAGTGTGCTTTAAAGAATTCCCGACCTATTGCAATTAAGCGTCTTTACAATCAGTATCAGCACAACTTTCAAGAGTTTGAGACTGAGCTCACGACTATTGGTAGCATCAGGCACAGAAACCTTGTGAGTTTGCATGGTTACTCCCTATCACCCACTGGAAACCTCCTCTTCTATGACTACATGCCAAACGGTTCACTTTGGGATCTTCTTCACGGTGAGTAGACATAACTTCAATTAGTTAAACCAAAGTGGGTGGTCGGGTAGCGGGTCATGTTTCAACACAGGTTGAAATAGGTATACTGGTTAGTTGATTTGACCAGAAAACAGTATGAAGTCTATTTTCAATATAATGAATTTGTCGACTGTAAATGCAAAAACTCTTGATCATCATTTTATACACTACAAACGATCCCTTTTTGGCTATTTTTATATCTAAAACCAGACCAGTTGACCCATTCATAAGTATAAAAGTCAACTTCATGTTAGTTTAATTCCTAAAATGTTGTGTCTACGCAATTCATGTTTATAAATGTCTCTGACAGGGCCATCAAAGAAGGTGAAACTTGATTGGGAAACCCGTCATAAGATTGCAGTCGGAGCAGCTCAAGGACTAGCATATCTTCACCACGATTGCAACCCAAGAATCATTCACAGAGATGTGAAATCATCAAACATTTTGCTGGATGAGAATTTTGAAGCTCATCTTGCTGATTTTGGCATTGCAAAGTCTCTCCCGACCACCAAAACTTATGCATCAACCTATGTTCTGGGGACCATTGGCTACATAGATCCCGAGTATGCCAGGACGTCAAGACTTACTGAAAAATCAGATGTTTATAGTTTTGGTATCGTTCTGTTGGAGCTATTGACTGGAAAGAAAGCCGTTGACAATGAGTCAAACTTGCATCAACTGGTACGGACTATTCTCTAATTTTGTTCAACGACACTTTAAACTAAATAACTTTTTAGTAGAGATAGCATTTGGTTTGTTTGTTTTATTTCAAACCCGCAAAATCAAAATTGTTTCAACCCTAACCACTTTGTTTAAAGTATGCTTGTTTCTTGTATGTAAAGTGCTGAATCTGAATTGAAATGTTTCAGATACTATCGAAAGCAGACGGCAACACAGTGATGGAAGCAGTTGATCCTGAGGTTTCTGTTACATGCATGGATATATCTCATGTTAAAAAGACTTTCCAGCTTGCATTGTTATGCACAAGGCGTCTCCCATCTGAAAGACCCACAATGCATGAGGTTGCAGGGATCTTGCAATCGTTATTGCCAGCAGCACCAGCTCTAAAGACTAGTTTGGGTCCCGAGAAAACGAAGGAGTATAAACAATATGTTGTGGGTGATGAGGCTAATCATCCTAAGAAGCAGCAAGAGGAAACTGAGAATTCGTCTGATGCTCAGTGGTTTTTGAGGTTCCGTGAACTTGTATCAAATAATACATTTTAGAATATGGTTTTAGGGCTAGTTTTGGGAACAGGTTTAGAAGAATGGGTTTGTGTTTTGTAAGAAGCTGGTAGTTATAGTTTCGGATTTAAGATGGACTCTAATGTTATGTTATTGTACCTTTTGTCTAATGGTAGTAAAACTGGTACACAAGTTGTAGTTTGACTTAAATCCTCTTCTTTACTTGATCTGTTCTGTTATTTTCTAGTCTCTAAATTATGTACAATTTGTGCTTCGCACGAAGTGAAGGTACGCAGGCACGCAACCGAGCAACAAACAAGTTCAAAGTATCGATAAATCAACGTTAAGATTGTTATGTCATTCAGTCATTCTGTATTATGTACAAATTTACTTGATTTTATTTGAAGAGATTGATACATGTATCATGTATGTACAAATTTCATGAGAATGTAAAAACTAAAAAGTACTTAAGGGTGTACTTCTTCTAAATCACCTCCGATAACTTGACTCTTAAAGATGTGGAGACTGGCACACCTTGATCATAGTAGATGCCTCTAAATCACCTCCGATAACTCGACTCTTAAAGATGTGCAGACTGCACACCTTGATTATAGTATATGCGGAGACTGCAGACCTTGATCATAGTGAACTCTTGTAACGAGTAAAAAAGTGATGTATGCTAAAACGAAAAGATATGTTTAATCCAGGAATAAGAATTCGTAGATCAAACTAGAAAACAAACAGGGAACATATGAGGAAGAAATGATTCCGTATTTGAGTTCTTGATTCACTTTTGAAGTAACAGAATTAGAGAGAGAATTGTTTACAATCAATTTCACTGAATGAATTACAAATGAAATGGAAAAGAGTATTTATACAATTGGGAGGAAGGAGAAATGGGAGGAAGGAGTGAACAGATTTTCCCGCCAAAAGTTATAACTAACTTTTGGCTTAGCAATGGTTTCCACTGAAGGTTAGCAGTGGTTTCCACTGATGGTTTCCACTGATGGTTTAACTTATCAGTGGAATCCAAATTGGCGCGTATCAAAAAGTTGTTAAAAAAGTAGTGTGCCAAAATCGGTGAGATAGTAATACTAACAATCTGAATCATAAGGAAGGTGCCACGACCAATCGGAAGAAAAATACAATAATTTTTATTCGATTGGTGGTGTTACTTGGCTTATGTATTTCCTGTCTTTCGTGAGGTATTGATTCTCAGAATATCTATGAAAGTACTCAATTGGCATCGAAAACATAGTTATGAGCAAGTAGTGCCACTTAACAAGGACATTTGTATATGTTGAGGGTGATGAGAAGTATAAACTTATCCACAGATAGTTAACTCAGAATCTGGACATAAGATAACCTTGGGCACAAATGCAACAGATCCCACAAAAACTAACTTCATGATAAGTAGTCAATTGATTGTCCGAAACAAGGTCGTGTGATTGTGGTGAACTCATGATTCAACCAACACCAGAAGAATTAAGAATGAATTTACATTAGGAAAAGAGTCTTTTGAGAAGTTCATTTTTGTATTGTATTTGATTTTTTAAGTTATTATTATTATTATTATTATTATTTTTAATTATTTTTTTATAAAACACCATTTTATTATTATTATTATTTATTTTTTATTATAATTATTATTTTATTAAAAACTCAAAAGATTTACAATAATAATAATTATTATTATTTTTAACATCACTTTATTATAATTATTATTATTATTATTATTATTATTATTTTATAAAAATATCACTTCATTAAAAAATCGATTTACAAGAAATTAGTGAGGAGCCGAGAAACTAATTGAGCCCCCACTCCTCTAGCTATAGCAAAGCTAAATAATCCTACTAAAAATATGTTCAAAGAAGACGCGCGCAATCTCCGAGTCAACGAAACTTCGGTTATGCTTTAGTAGAGGTTACCACATCTTTCCGAGCTCTCCAAAGGAAGAAAAGAAGGGAAAACCTCAGATCCAATGTCAGCACATTTGACCTCGTACTTGACACATTTGCGTTGCGCTGCTTCGACTACCACACAACCCGATGTGAAGTCAACCATATTAGTTTGTGTCAAGGGAGACGACCCAGTTAAATCGACACATACATCCTGTCCACTGTCCCAAGAATAGAGCTATATATCAGCCGGACGTAAGGATTCGTCCCTAGCACCGCAGAGCCCAATATCAACCTCTTTACGAGCCGAAATCCCAGACCAAGAGCATATGTCACCAAGGGTATCACGCACCACATTGTGCCGATGTTTAATGCCAATGATACCAGCACAGGATACCGCGTGATCCCCATAAATGTCTCCAGCAAAAACCTTGGAACAAGCTGAGCATGGCATCTTAGCAGAAAAAAAGGGGACACCTAACCGGTAGCATAACACACATCGGTAAGTTCTAGCATTCATGGTCTGTCCCAACCCAGATATCGGAACCACCCTAAGGCAGTTAGAAGTGAAGTCCTGTTTTTGCGATCTCCATAAAGCCATCTGCCGAGTAGATAAGCAAAAGGTGGATTCGGCCATTTTGGTAACACGCGTGAAATATATGTCTGCCAATTTCTACATGAGTTTGGGGGCAGCGATCTCATGTGGGTTGTCCAAAAGGTCAGTCTCCATTTTCGCATTAAAAATATGTTGAGCATCATCAAAGGAAAGTCCAGAAGTTGTAATACCAGAATGTTGAAGAAGCTTAGTCTGTAAACTGGCAGATTGGAGTCTAGAAGCAAGGAAAGCATAGTTCAAGACATCACCTGCAGAGTATACACCGAGCCCCCCGAAATCAATAGGTAGTGTGGCTAGTCTCCATTTCCAATCACCAAACTCATGTCCAGAAGCAGTGACAATACGCTCCAGAGAAGAGCGAGGTGCCGCATCAAATGAAACTTGAGCACGCTTAAAGCCCTGAGGGGAGCATGTGCGCATAGAAAATATAACCTGGAAATGCCGGCACAAGCTCGAAGGAGCAGCAATTCACACTGAGGGTCATTGAAAACCAAAAGGATATTACAAGAAGTTGGTGGGAAGCCGAGACACTAGTTGGGCTCCCACTCCTTTTTGAATACAAAAACTTAGTCTATGAAAAATAAAACCACACTCTTGGCATTGGTCTTTATGCGAGAAAGTGTATCCAAAGCCTCCGTGTCAAGCTCCCCAAATGTTGAAAAAGCAAATGGTATGAACTTATAACCGTTGTCTTCACCTACATACACATATTTCTTTTTCTTCTTCTCCACTGCGTTATTATTATTATTATTATTATTATTATTATTATTATTATTATTATTATTATTATTATTATTATTATTATCACTTTATTAGAAAATTATAAGATTTACAAGAAATTAGTAGGAAATGTAGATACTAACCTGCCCCCACTCCTCTAAATATAGCGAAGTTAATTACTAAAATATGACGCCGTGCATCCAATGTCTTGAGTCACCGAGAATCTTGATACGCTTAAGTAAGGTCACGCGATTCTTCTCAAGTTCCCCAAAAGAAGAGAATGAAAAGGGGAGAAACCCATATCCAATATCTGCGCATTTAGCCTCGTACCTGACATACTAGTTTCATATTATTATTATTATTATTATTATTTTAACATCACTTTATTAGAAACTCAAAGGATTTACAAGAAGTTAGTGGGAAGCCGAGATACTAACTGGGCCCCCACTCCTCTAGCTATATTATTATTATTATTATTATTATTATTATTATTATTATTATTATTATTATTATTATTATTTAATTTAATTTAATTAATTTATTTATTATTCTTTTTTATTTAATCAATATACTAGTTTCATACCACCGTGCGTGCATGATGTATTGGTATAAGTCGCATTAACATAAATGTAGTGTTTAATCGAAGGGTTAAAGTTAGTAACCGCTTTATTTCAACTTACATAAATCTCGGTAAGGACATATTAACACAAAGTTCTAGATCTCCTTGCTTAAACTTCAAAGAGAGATTACATGAGTCGTTTATAAATATACAAACTCGTTTATACCCTAGCTTTCAGTTTGATATTCATAATCTTGTATATACATTAATTTAATATATTAATAATAAATATTTATAAATAACAATGACAATAATAATAAATGTTGTTTTCTCAAAAACAAGAGTAAATTACGTTGTCTCATAGATTTCATAAAGCTGACCTGTTAGTCTCGGACCGTTTTCAGACAAAAAAATTACACCATTCGATCTTGTTAAGAAACATTATCATTCCGTTTCTAACTAACGAATTTAACTTGTTTCCCCACGAGGGTACGCCAACTTGCATTTCTACGCCGCCCCTCGCGAACCATAAAGATCTAACAGTAATTCACTTTTTGTCAATTTTATACATTTTCATTTTGGCGCCCCTCGTTTCCATGCGCTTCGTCCGGATGCTTTATACATTGTTTTATTGTTTTTAAGTATTCGTTTTTATCCGTTTTATGGTTTTTTAGCGCTTTAGATTCGCGGATTACATTTTCATATGCTTTTAAGCTGTTTTGCTTTTAAGCGGCATTTTAGTCCGTTTTACAGCGCACTATGATTGCGGATAAGTTTTTCATTTTTTTACGCTGCTTTTTACGTGATCCGTTTTAGTCGCATCGACCAGATTAGATGGATATGATCGGTTGTCGACCAGCGTCCATGATACACGTTATTTTTTACATTTTCATGTTTCTTATCGTTTTGCTCCATTTCTTTAAGATCCGTTTTCGATTTTCATCCGTTTACGCATCTATTTTTTACGTTTTTTCGGAGCTTTCGCGTTGTCATTTTTCTTACTTTTTCGTCTTTTCGCTTTATCCGTTTTTATTTTTGTCCGCTTTTATGTTTTCGCCCATTTTTAATATCTTCATCCATTACGTGTTCGATTTTTTACGCTTTCATCCATTATTTTACGCTTTGACCTTTTTTTTATCAGTTTTAAGCGATTTTAACCGTTTTCATTTACATATTTTCTTTCGTTTTCCTTAAATAAGAAAACGGACGAAAACGTAAAAAAAAAGGCGAAAACGGACTCAAACTTAAAAAAACGGGCGGAAACCTAAGAAAACATACTAAAACGTAAAAAAATGTAAAACAAAACAGACGAAAACGTAAAAAAAACGGAGTAAAACATTAACAAAACGGACGAAAACGTAAAAATACGAACGAAAACGGACTAATACGTAAGAAAACGTAAAAAAAACGTTAAAAAATGGACAAAAACGTAAAAAGACAGACGAAAACGTAAAATGATCAAAAGTAAAACGAACTCCAACGTAAAACGGACGACGGAAAAAAGACGAAAATGTAAAAAAAAACATATTAAAACCTAAAAAAACTATTGATATCAACTAACACTTAAGCATGGTAATTTCAGTTCGCTTAATGCTTCAAATTCTTACCATAAAAAGTTAGAAAACCCCTAAGCATGGTAATTTTAGTTCCTTTTTACGCTTTCAGATGCTTTTATGTTTTCGCTCGCTTTTATGTTTTTGTTTTTTCACGCTTCTTTTCTTACGCAGTCCGCTTTTCTTATGTTTCGTCCGGTATTTTTACGCTTTTGTCCCTTTTTTACGTTTTTGTCAATTTTATTACGTTTTCGTCTGTTGTTTTTTTACATTTTTTTACGTTTTAGTATGTTTGCTTAGGTTTTCGCCCGTTTTTTAGGCTTTTGTCCGTTTTCGCCCTTTTTTCGTTCATTTTCTACGTTTTCTTATGTTAGGAAAATGATAACATCAAATAGTCCTGAATATTAAATGTCAATTTCCCCCGATAATGCTCGTATTTTATATCATTTATATGGATTTACGTTTGTTTTCCTCTATATTTCACTTTGAGGTAAATTACGAGCATTAGAGCTAAAGAGACGCGGATTTGGAGAGTTTATTGAAGATATATGATAGTATGCTCATTTTGAATATGTTATGGCGCAACTCTCCTCTCACATTACGCAGAACAAAGCGTGCTAAAAACCAACTAAACAGAAGATTACGGCGTAACTCCCTCCAAGGAATACGTCGTAACTAATTAGGTCAAATGAGGTTCCGCGCCGTTGCAAGTTACGACATAACTAATTCCACAATTACGGCGTAACCACGATTTATTGAAGACTAGCAGGGTACCCGCGCGTTGCAGCGGCTGGCACCATACAATTAAAATATTCAACAAATTTTTTTTTAGATCTATATTTTACAATACAATAAATATACGGACGTCGATAATTTTAGTTTTGAATACTGTTATGCAATAACAAAATTTTTCATATAAAAATTGTAGATTATCCACATGATGTGGTGACAATAATGAGTTGGTAGTAGGTATATTGTACAAGTATGAGATAAAAGTAGTTGACAATAGCCCGTAGACATAAGTTATCATTAAATATTAACACCATAGAGAATTTTAAAAACCACTTACATTATACTAAGAAAATTTAGTTCTCAAAAATAATGTTTGTTAAATTTGTCCCACATAGATGGATGATACAAGTAAAAGATTACTTATAAAGATAAAGTAAAAATAAATATTCAATAAATCATGTGGGTTACTTTAAAGAGTAAATATATATTATTATATATATATATATATCTATATATATATATATATATATATATATATATATATATATATATATAGCACTTAGCACTTAGCACTTATTGCATCCTTTGCTTTGAAAAAATCGTCTCATTTTTATAAAACAAAGTTTTTAGTTTTTACGGTAAGTTTTAATAAAAAAAATTCCAAAAGGCGCATATGTTGATTCTCGAGGCACTCTTGCTATTTAATAATATTTTTTGAACATTGTATTTTAGTATGCATTTTTAAACTCTATTGATTTAACAATATCGTTTTCGGACGACTTTTATGGGCTAGCCGAACCGGTGGTGACTCCGGTTCCGGTTGAACCCATGTTGGCCCGTCCGTTTTTAAAACCATATGTACCATGAACTTGTTTACATATAAATTGCATGAAGATTTGTGTGTTTAATTAGTTTGTACAATATGTATATTAACAAGTATTTTTCATATTAGGGGTGTTTAAAAAAAATATTAATTAGGTATTTATTGTTATGACGTTTTTTTCTTATATTAAATCACATTGTATTTTATTATTATTATTTTTTAAACATGTTTAAAAAAAGTGCTTTAAGGTGTTGCAACAAATGCTATTATAGATGTACTTATTAAAATTTGCCATTATTAACAAGTGTTGAATCTTAATTTTTTAAGCCTTCCTTTTTAGGAATGTCCCAAATGCTTTATAGTGTAGTATAGATATGTGTAAATGTGTATAATCATATAATTAGAACTTTACACCTTTGCATCCTTTGTTTTGAAAAAATCGTCTGATTTTTATAAAACAAAGTTTTTAGTTTTTACGGTAAGTTTTATTAAAAAAAATTCCAAAAGGCGCATAAATTGATTCTCGATGCACTCTTGCGATTTAATAATATTTTTGAATATTGTATTTTAGTATGCATTTTTAAACTCTATTGATTTAACAATATCGTTCTCGGACGACTTTTATGGGCTATTTCATTGCCGAACCGGTCATCTGACTCTGATTCTGGTTGAACCCGCTGGCCCGGTCCGTTTTTTAAAACCATATGTACCATGAACTTGTTTACATATAAATTGCATGAAGATTTGTGTGTTTAATTAGTTTGTACAATATGTATATTAACAAGTATTTTTTTATATTCGAGGTGTTTTAAAAATAACATTTATTAGGTATTTATTGTTATGGACGTTTTTTTTTTCTTATATTAAATCACTTTGTATTTTTTTATTATTTTTTTGAAAAACATGTTTAAAAAAAGTGCTTTAAAGTGTTGCAACAAATGCTATTATAGATGTACTTATTAAAATTTGCCATTATTAACAAGTGTTGAATCTTAATTTTTTAAGCCTTCCTTTTTAGGAATGTCCCAAATGCTTTATAATGTAGTATAGATATGTGTAAATGTGTATAATCATATAATTAGAACTTTACACCTTTGCATCATTTGCTTTGAAAAAATTGTCCCATTTTTATAAAACAAAGTTTTTTAGTTTTTATGGTAAGTTTTATTAAAAAAATTCCAAAAGGCGCATATGTTGATTCTCGAGGCACTCTTGCGATTTAATAATATTTTTGAACATTGTATTTTAGTATGCATTTTTAAACTCTATTGATTTAACAATATCGTTCTCGGACGACTTTTATGGGCTAGCCGGACTGGTGGTGACTCCTGCTGGTTGAACTCCGCTCCGGTCCGTTTTTTAAAACCATATGTACCATGAACTTGTTTACATATAAATTGCATAAAGATTTGTGTGTTTAATTAATTTGTACAATATGTATATTAACAAGTATTTTTCATATTAGGGGTGTTTTAAAAAAAACATTTATTAGGTATTTATTGTTATGACGTTTTTTTCTTATATTAAATCACTTTGTATTTTATTATTATTGTTTTTAAAACATGTTTAAAAAAAGTGCTTTAAGGTGTTGCAACAAATGCTATTATAGATGTATTTATTAAAATTTGCCATTATTAGCAAGTGTTTAATCTTAATTTTTTAAGTATTCCTTTTTAGGAATGTCCCAAATGCTTTATAATGTAGTATAGATACGACGTAACTCATTCATGATGTTACGCCGTACCCAGCTTTTCTAGAGCAAATTACCAAGAAATGGATGTTAAGGCGTAACTCTTAACTTAAGTTACGCCGTAACCAGATCTCGCCTATAAATACCGCCCAAATTCCATCATTTCTAATCATCCACTTCACACACCAATTCAGAGAACGTGAGTAGAAGGTTGAAGGCAGATCTTAGAGCATACAGAGCCATCTCCAAGGGAGAAATCACTCCCCTACGATAAGCATTAGCATTTTCTCATTTCTTTACTTTCAATTCATGTATTTCGTAATGTTAAACATTGAATCGATTGTTTTAGTTAATATGAGCTGCTAAGCACCTCTGGTGCTAGCCTAGTTATGATTCCTTAATTGTTTTGTTTATGTTTACATTGTTTCAGATAATTGTTTCTAGTGTATGCATGCATAGTTTGTTGGTAGCTACCCTTGTTTCGTAGTTTTGAATGGCGGTAGTGGCTAGTTACTTAGGATATATGACCAACCGACCCTAAGTAGTTAGACTGAGTGGGAAGGGTAAAATTGACCAACCGACGACCCTTCTTCGCCAGCGATTTGACCAACTGAGCACCTACCGTTTGGATGAACTTAAGAAGTTAGGGATGAGTGTTTAAGATGCTAGCTCCCGGGCACTCATTGTTACAAATCTTGCATGTAGCGGTACTTAATGACTTGGCTTAGGGACTAAAAACAATTGGACTTTCAACGGGTCACTCGATCTCCGGTGGAAACCTTTTGCCGATAGGTTAGGACTAACCCGACCAATGTCGTTCTAGCTTAATCTTTACCCCACTTGAAGCAATTGGAAGTAATTAAATGTGAACTTAATATGATAGGATGACTAACTAGGTTAGCACACTTCTCCTCTATTGATCACAACCCTCGCCTCTATTTGCTTTCTTTTCTCTGTCTCTAGTTATTAATTAACCATTTCAACATTAAAATCTGTGACACCTAGACTTAGTTAAAATCCGCACACATAGCTCTTGGGACGACCTCGGTTTTACCGAAATACTACACTACACACGACCGGGTACACTGCTCGTTAGTGCATTAGGGTAGATCATAGGTATAACGAGACAATATAAATATTAAAACCTGGTCAGAAGATGGCTGACCACTCTCACAAGTGGCACAATGGAGGGAGCAATCGAAGTAAGAGTGGAAATGTGGAAGGCCTTGCAACAATAAACAACAAGTTAGAGAGTCTTGGAAGGAACATGGAAAAGCTCAAGGAAAATGTGCATTCCATACAAGTTGGACGAAACTAACACAATGACACTCTCCCTACCAAGGAGTGCTCGTCTAACGAGGAAGTTAAAAGGATTAAAGAAGTAAAATATGGAAGTGGAAGTCCCTTCAACGGATACAATGGTAACGGGGCTAGGTACCGAGAAAAATCCCCAGGGCTCTATACTAGAATCAACAATAATCCTCCTAGACCAAGCCTCGAAGAAATAATGCATAAACATATCAAAGAATCTACAAAGAAAAGTGATAGACTCAAAGAATGGATGGTCAAGGTAAAAGAAGACTCCAACATGAACTTCATGGAACCAAGATGCGCAATTAAAACCCCTAAACCCAAATTGGGCAATTAGCTAAAATAGAAACCAATAATGACAAAGCCATTGCATGCAAAGCCATATTTGCACAAGATAAACCGAAGGAAAAACAGTTGCACTTCATTACTAATGATCTTCAAGGGATTAAGTACTTAAAGGAAGATGACAAACAAGATCTAAGAGGACCTCGCAGCCAACTTCCTGAGAAGGAACTTTATCAAGAAAGTTTTCTTCTACCATGCACTATCGGTAATCTTAAAATTCCCGCTTTAGATGATTTGGGGGTTGGGGTAAACCTTATTTCTATCTCATTGTTTGATAAAATAAAACTTGCCAATTTAAAAGAAACAACAATGATGATTGAAATGGCTGATTCCTCTAAAGCTGTACCTAGGGGAGTGGTTAACAATGTTCTCCTTAAAATTGGTAAATTCCTTTTTCCTACTGATTTTGTGGTTATTGACATGGGAAAACGGGAGACTTACAACTTAATTGTTGGAAGGCCTTTTCTGGCCACTTGTCGAGCACATATAAAGGTCTTTGAAAAAAAATTTCGGGGAACGAATCACTTTCAAAGATGAAGGAACAATTGAATCCAAGATTAGAAATTTCAAATAAAGTTGATGTTGTCAATGTTCCGTCGCCGACCCGCTTTTATGTTGTAACTTAAGAGCTAACAATTGTAGGCAAGATTTTGATGTGAACAGAAACAGGAAAAAATTATCCTAATTGGGGGCTTTAAGGAAACCCTGGACCCTAACAAGCATTACTGCATCCCAATAATGACGGAGCATGATGGATCATGACGGATCAATGAAAGCTTGGCCCTCGTGTAACCCTTTTCGTGAATTTTGTGATGGAAATATAAAGGTGGATGAATAGACGTGCCCTCACGAGATTGAAAGACACGACATGAAATTCGGAAATTTATCCTTTGAAGATTGGTACAAGGTGAGATTTGGAGACTCGAACATCAATACGAGATTAATGAAACAATTAAAACACGATTACAATGAATAACACCTCATTGATAAAATAACCAATGATGAAAGATGTAACATAAGTGCTACGATTGATCCTATAATTGAAGAAGACGACTACGGAAAGTCGTGTTTATCATTCAATGAGTGGCTATCGCAAAAATTTGGTACATGTAGCATCGGCAACACAACTAGAAAACGTTTTGTCAAATGGATGAATGATTGTCGCTAGTAATGGAGGAAGTTGGCCAAGTCCGGCCACCATAAAGCCCAGGCTTTGAGTCTAACTTAATGACTCGTAATAAAGAAAAGTGCTCTTTCGAGACACAACCTCAATTATCCCTCTTTTGTTTTATTTTTATTTAGAGTTTTTGTGTTTTAACCATTTTGTGAAAACGGAGAAAAGTTGTTGCAACATGCTAAACGGGACCCAATCTATCCACGCTACCAGAACTTATTTAAGCATAGCTAACATTTTTTCATTAGCTTCTGAGAGATTACCACCACGCGAATCCCATGCAATGGTTACATCAGAGCTACACTTCAGAAGGTTCCTAGTTAGACTTATTACGGCAGAATCTCCTTATAGGGTTACGACGTAACTATCATCTCATAACACTTCTTTTTTTTAAACACAATAACCTTGTATTAGTTTTTAATGAACTTTGTGGGTATGTTCTCTGAAGCCCTCACGAGACTACACACTCGTCCACTTGGGAAACCAAGTGGTTTAGAAAGGCTTGTTGCATATGCTAAATGCAACTGTGGATTCCTATAAGAGTTAGAGTTAGGCTTTTTCAATTTTCTTTTCTTTTTTTTAGAATTATGCTTGTCGGTAGTGTGATTTCAGGGATTGAAGTTTGCTCGTGGATGCTTGCGCTAAGGCACGCATTCTTTTCGCGGAGCCTTCTTTCTTTGGAGCAAATTTCGGAAGTTCTCGCCTAATTCTACTTTTCTCTTCACCTTTATTTAACACTTAGTACAAAAAGGACTTTGTACATTTCAAGTGGGGGGACGGGAGTAGAATTGTCTCTTGAACTTTATTTTGCCCTCGCTTTTCTAGTTTATTTTGAAAAATTATGCCACTTTTAAAATTTTGACATGTTTTTCTTAACCTAACTAGATTAGACCTTAGCCGAAAGCACATTATAACCTTTGATATTATATGGTGAGATTAGCCTTATCCGTTTCCAAATTTTACCCCAAATCCACCAAATTATAAGTGTAGCTTATATAAATTTTAGAACTTGGCCTTTGCATCATTTCGAGACCATAGATGAGGTATGTTGAGTCACCGATGTATTTAGACTTTTCACTTAAGGAGGCAAGATATAGGATTATCACCTAAATAGCCTATCATTGTGTGTCTATCGATTAGTCACCTCGACTTCTCGACCCCCATGTTTAACCCTTGGTTGCACTCACCTTTAGTGCAAGATACCCCTAGATACACCCTTCTGAGCCATTCCTTACATTTTTTTCACCCAACATATTGTTTCATTACACCCTTACACCTTAGCCTACCATGTAGTCTTTATTTGTAATTGGGAAGTCATTATTTGCTTAAGTTCAAGGTTCAAGTGGAAAGGTTCGGGAATCACGCTTTCGTCGACGACATATTCTTGAAGATCATTGAAGACCCCCCAATTCCCATATTGTTCATCTCAAGTGGGGGATGTTATGTTTTAGTGTTATGTTTGTTAAAAAATGATGAAGTAACAAAAAAAGTTATTGTTATTTATTTGATTGTAAAGCGGTTATAAGCACTATGTTATAAGTCGATTATAGATTTAGTATCGATGAGGCCACCTCGGTCACATTTTGAAGAATTGAGTTGGTAATGTGCCCATCATGACGCCCCTAATGGCACATCTACCGGTATTATCATGATCCATTTCTTAACTTCAAACTTGAACTTTGGGAGAACGGTGTGGTGATGACCCGTGTTGTAGATTTAGACTATTTACTTGATTTTATTTTACACCAATTTTATCCCATGTCTTATCCTACCCTTTAGTCATGAAGCGTGTCTAGGTGATGCAGCGAGCAATCTTTGGTGTCTTGGCCATGGATTTAGTCTACTTTGCCATGACATGTTAGTAATGACAACTCACCCTTAACCTTTGTCGTGTCTACCCATATTGCCTTCAAGAATTGTTTTGTCTTTAACTCTAGTGGTGGAGATTTGTGTAACCGCCAAGCTTATGATAGAATACATGCTATGATCAGGTAATGAGTGATCACCTCTAAATTGACACTTAGAATAGTTGAGATTTGAGTGTTCTTGTTCCTATTTTCGTGAGGTGTTTGGGCTTATTCTAGCATAAGGGATTTGTAAACTTATATTTTTCAGATAATGGGAGATATCTTTTGGTAATATATTAATAAGGTCTACTTGAGGGCAAGTAGAGTTTATGGGGATATTTGATAACATCAAATAGTCATGAATATTAAGTGTCAATTTCTTCGATAATGCTCGATTTTATATCATTTATATGGATTTACGCTTGTTTTCCTCTATATTTCACTTTCAGGTAAATTAAGAGCATTAGAGCTAAAGAGACGCGAATTTGGAGAGTTTATTGAAGATATATGATAGTATGCTCATTTTGAAGATGTTACGCTCCAACCCCTCACGCATCGCGTCAACAACAAAACGGAAGATTACGTGTAACTCTCCCTAGAATTACGTCAGAACTAATTAGGTCAAATGAGATTTCAGGCCACAGTAGTTACGACGTAACTAATTCCACAATTACGGCGTAACCACAATTTATTGAAGATACGGCGAACTCATTCTCGATGTTACCAGAACCAAATTTTCCAAAAATTTGAAAAATGGATGTTATGGCATGCAATTCTTAAGTTACACCATACCCAAACGCCTATAAATACTTCAAATTCCATCATTTCTAATCATCCACTTCACACACCAATTCTGTAGAACGGGAGTAGAAGGTTGAAGGCGATCCTAGGAGCATACGGGCCATCTCCAAGAGAGAAATCACTCCCCTATGATAAACATTAGCATTTTCTCATTTCTTTACTTTCAATTCATGTATTTCGTAATGTTAAACATTGAATCGATTGTTTTAGTTAATATGAAATGCTAAGCACCTCTGGTGCTAGCCTAGTTATGATTCCTTAATTGTTTTGTTTATGTTTACATTGCTTCCGTATAATTGTTTCTAGTGTATGCATGCATAGTTTGTTGGTAGCTACCCTTGTTTAGGTAGTTTTGAATGGCGATAGTAGCTAGTTACTTAGAGATATGACCAACCTCAATCCTTAAGTAGTAGACCGAGGGAAGAGTAAGAATTAACCAACCCTTCTCGCTTCGTGCGACGGACCAACCTGATCACCTACCGCTTGGATGAACTTAAGAAGTTAGGATGAGTGTTAAGTTGCTAGCGCCTCGGCACTCATTGTTACAAATCTTGCATGTAGCGGTACTTAATGACTTGGCTTAGGGACTAAAACAACTGAATTTCAACGGGTCACCTGCATCTCCTGGAAACCTTGGTCGATAGGTTAGGACTAATCTGTCCAAACAGTCCTAGCTTAATTTTTCCCCACTTGAAGCAATTGGAAGTAATTAAATGTAAACTTAACATGATAGGATGACTAACTAGGTTAGCACACTTCTCCTCTATTGATCACAACCCTCGCCTCTATTTTCTTTCTTTTCTTTGTCTTTATTTATCAATTAACCATTTCAACATTAAAATCTGTGACACCAAGACTTAGTTAAAATCCGCATCATAGCTCTGGGATCGACCTCGGCTTTAACGTAAATACTACACTACACACGATCGAGTACACTGCCTGTTAGTGCATTAGGGTAGACCATAGGTATAACGAGACAATATAAATATTAAAACCTGGTCAGTAAAACCTACATCAGAAAACATAAGAAAAGGCAAGAAAAACGGTTGAAAACGTAAAAAAAGGTCAAAACGTAAAAAATGGATGAAAATGTAAAAAAATGGACGAAGACATAAAAAAAGAATGAAAACATAAAAAAAGGGACAAAAACATAAAGAAACGGATGAAAACGTAAAAGGACGGACGAAAACGTAAGAAAACAGACAAAAACGTAAAAAAATGGACGGAAACATAAAACAACGGACGAAAACTTAAAGAAACGAAGCAAAACATAAAGAAATGATTGTAAAAACGAATGAAAATAAAATGGATGAAACGTAAAAAGACGGACGAACTTAAAGAAAAGGAATGGAACGGATGGAATAAAATGGATGAAATGGAAATGGAAGGAATGGAAATGGAATGGACAAACGGAAGAAAAACGGAGAAAACGTGAAAAAATGATGAAAACGAAAAGGTGTAAGATGAATGAAAAAAAATGGAGCAAAACCGTGAAAGAAACGGACAAAAACATAAAAACGGACGAACAAAAATCGAAACGGAGAGAGGAAAAAAATGAAAACGAAAAACGAAAGAAATGAAAATGGAAAAATGTAATAAAAAGATAAAACGTGGAGGAATGGACAAAAACGAACGGATTATAAAATATAAAACGGATGAAAATATAGAAACGGAAAACGACGAGCGAAAATGGATATAAAAATTGACAAAAAGAATAAAGTACAACGTTCGTCCTCATGGTTGCGAAATGACGAGTATACCCTCATGGGGAAACAAGTTAACGAGCGTTAGTGGGCTCCGTTAGAAGGAGGGACAAACGGCGCATAATGTTTGCCACTTAAGGTCGAACGATGCAATTTTTTTGGTCAAAGGGCTAACGGTTGCGGTCAACATAAATCACAAAGACGAACAGTGTAATTTACTCTAAAAACAAATATAAAGTCTAGAGGTGTTTGTTATTTTAAAAAATTATTAAAGAAGTATGAAAACTAATAATTTTAAACTTAAGTCAATTTAAACTAAATTTGAGATTAGATATTTCTATAAAGTTTTGAGTTTAAATGTAAATTTATCAGCCAATCAATTTTTATTATTTTTTTAAAATTTTAAATTAATTAGTTGCTTTTTTTTAGGTTTATTTATTGTCAATTTACACCCAATTTTTTTATAGTTTTCTTTTCTCCATCAAAATTGTACTTATTAATAGTTTGACTAAACTAATCAATTTTGACTTTCTATAAGTCAATATAAAAGCTCGATTTTAAAATGAACCTTTGCTATTTGTTCAATTTGATCGTGCCAATGACATACTTATTTTTTTTTTCTTTTCTTTTATTATATAAGAGATAAATAGAAATATGAGGCTAATTGCAAAAGGTATTAAGAAAGTGACTTATGTGTTGATTAACTACTGCATGAATTAGACTGGGCCGATTAAAGGTGTTTTAGCATCCATTAGCCATCTTATTAGCTCCGTCCTTGTTCACAAGCTTATCTTTTTTTCCAACTTATTTAAAAACATGTGAGCCTATAGATATTTGTTATGTCGTAATAATCAGACAAAGACATGGGTGTGTTTGATGAAATTAACTAGAGTTGGAGCTTATACTATAAGCTGAAAGCTTAAATTTTTATTTTCGTAATGTCATTTAACAAATTAGTTGTAACTGAACCTTATTATAAAATTACACAAAAAATACATAAAATAAATCACATATATTCTAGTATTTTATATATCCATCCATAATATTATTGTTATGAGCATCTAAGTAATAAAACATATATAACTCTATTTACTAATGATATCCATTAGCTTGAGTTTATGGAATTATAATAGCTTATAATTGTTGTCTTGAAGGGCAATATTTATTTCACAACGACCAAACCAATTACAAACAAGGAATCCATTATATTAACAAGATGCTAACATATAAATACAAACTTGACTAAAACCTAATAGACTTAGACCAAGGCAAACACCATCATAATGGTACAATATACGTACAAACATATGAGCACTTGAAAAGTGTGACAAACAAAAATTATTTTATATACTAGCTTCATAACCCGCTCGATGGACGGGCTAGCGTCATAAGATTACTTGACGAAGTATAACTGGACGTAAATAAATTGTAGACAAAAAAGTTGGAATACAAAATAAAAGTGTTCATGTATTATATGTAAAAAGAACAATGAAATGTATGAGAAAACATAAATTAAATGGTAAAGCATGTCGAAGAATGAAAACAAATTGTAAAACATATTGTGTAATATACATCGAATACAATAATGAAGCATTTGTACTGGAATTAACCTCAGCCATGATACTTAAGCTGAACCAAAGTCACACACAAACACACGCACAATAAAAGAGAGTCAAATAAAAAAAAAAAGATTACAGATGGAGGTGGGAGAACTCAGGCTTTGATTAAAGTATGTTTTTCCCTAACTTGCATGCCCAAATTTTCATTCACAAGTTAATATCCATTGTACTTGTTTTATTTTAACACCTATAACCAACAAAAATATGAACACAATAAAACAAATTGAACAAGTTAAATTTCTTGAAATAATAACATAAAGAAATTGTGAAATTGAATACTTCAACTATTTCTGCACGTGGACTTAAGGGTGTTTGTATGAAGTCGATCATTTCAGCATACCGTGAGCTTATCTTCTTTGGATATCGCTGACTATCATTAATCCTACAGATCTTTATATGTATATCGCTTGTGTACACATAAGATATGTTTATAATTAATATTTAAAGGTTTTTAAATTAATAAAACTATAGCAAAAGATAACCAAACAATCCCAGAAAAACAAATGCTAGACACATTTAGAGTCGGTCGCGGAGAGCTATTCATTTTTATGAGAATTATGAAGGTTATATTATGTTGTTCGAACTGAAGTAAATATGTGAATGTGTTCCCTTACACAAACGATAATGCTCTTTAAGGTATGGACTCGATGCATTTCATAATAAACAAAAAGGTTATAAAAACAATGAGTAAAGCTTACGATAACCGGCTGGTAGGTTCTTTTGTAACGTCCAATAGTCAAACATAATCATGTGCTTAAAAAAACATGATAAAAATGTATAAAAACATAATTAGTGATAAAAAATACCTTAATACAATCTTGATCAGAAAGTGGCCCTGTAACAACTTTGCATATTTCTTCCAAAGATGCGCCAAGTGCATCCCGTAAATAAAAAGAAATGACATCATATTTAAAACTTGAGACCTTACCTTGTTGAAATATTCAAGGCTATGAGCAATGCCACATATAAAGCAATGATCTGCAAAAAGGTCCAATATAGTCAAAAAAATACCTCTTATGGAGTCCCTATTTGGGATTCAATAGCCGCGGCTAAAGCTAAATTAACGGATGTGTCAATGCTTGAACTTTTGACGTGGAACTTAACTTCAAGTAATAAGAGAATCCACAAAACATAAATAATATAACAGCTTCAACTATTTTAAAGATAAGTAGAAACGGATAAGAGATCGGCTTACCCAATTGCCTAAAGAAGATAAACCAGCTGCCCATTATAGCTGTTTTATAATTGCCATTATAGGTGCTTTATCGGGTTTTAAAGACATCTACCGCTCCTTCATTCATCCCGCCAATAGAGCAATCACATTATGGTTAACTGAAATAGAAAACCTACCAAGTTACCATCCATGTGCACACACTTTATGTGAAATACTATAATGTAGAAATAAATACAGAGACATACACAAAATGCACTAAAATGACATAACCATTGCCCAACGGTGACATGGTTACCTTGTTTCACAAGAAAACATGATGAGATGTGAGCTGGGATATTGAAGTGTCTCTTCTTATGTCTGTATAAAGAAATTTGATGTAAACACAATTAGATACCTCAGTAAAGTTTGTTATGTTTTGTAAGGTAATAGTCTTGTCATACATGATTCTGAAATTAATAGTCATAATTGTATTCCATTAGGGTGACAATTTCAACTAATTCACTTTAATGGTATCTTGAAAGGGCTTAATTTAATGTGTCAAAAAAATATTACATTATATAGGAATGGAGCATCAAGGTGAACCAGGATAGTTCCCAAGAGCTCCTAGATCTGAAAATATCATAATGGAAAGCAACATAGTCAGAGGAAATGTCTTTTATAACCCATGACCCCACAACAATCTAAAATTTTAAAGTGTGCGTAGTACCCCTTTTGAGGTTGAACCCGGTGACATTGAGAACGGGGCTGCTTGAGATTGGTGCCAAACATGGAAGTCGCAGTCATTTACGATGGTTATAGTAGTCCCTGTAGCTCCTGTAAATGTAGGAAAAATTAAATCCAGTGCCAAACATATACTAATATGTGTGTGTTTTATGATATCAGAGGACCATTGTTACATGAATTTGTATAAAGACGCAATATTAAGAATGAAAGAAAGCAAAAAATATGAAGACGTGATAAGGTTTTAAAATGTACCTTTTTGAGGGGTCGTTTAAGCCCTTATTTGATCACTTTCGTATCCGTTATTACTTAATATCGTTCCTTTTCACTTTTTAGGTATCTTGAAGGCAAAATGCTTGAATGACACTTATTCGGACGAAAAGGCGCGAATATACGAAAAAAATGGCCAAAGTCAAGAATCGAGACACTCGTGCCGCTGAACCCGGCGACGACGTCAGCAATAACTAGCCACCGGCCTAACAACTTTTGTGACCACCAAAGATTTAAAGTGACGGCTTAGTTTTAAGAGAGTATGGCAGAACTCGACATAGATGATTCTGGGGACGACGCCGAGATCGGCGGACGGCGCCACAGCAGGTGACGCCTGTGGCAGACTAACGTGGCCAGACAAAACTCTATTACGGCGTTCCCGACGGGCCACAAATCAAATGGTGACGCTGCGCCGCATGTAATCTTTTATATATAAAATCCATTTTTAGTTTTTGGTGGTGTAGTCTTTCGGAGTAAAAACCTAAACCGAACCAAGGCTGTCTTGTATAGTATTTTAGGGTTCCATACCCTATCTTACATCAAGATAAGTGTTTTACTTCATTAATTTAATTATATCTTCCTTTGATTGTGTGTATGCTTAAATGTTCCCCAAGTCTGGCTAATTTACTTGTGTGTTTGCTTAGGTAATATGAAACTTAGTTATTGAATATTGATTGGTTGTCTCTTATCTTAATTGTGATTGACCTAGTATTGCAATAGGTCATTCTGGTAATGCTTGATTAATCTTTGATGAATCTTAGTTTATGATCGCCTAGAGTAATTGTAGGCTAGTCATTCAAAGAATACCTTAGAGTTAAAGTTTATAAATCCTAGAGATTTTGTAGTCATTAACCTTTGGTAGCTTCAAAGATGTTAGTGCAAATATTATGATATTTAATCTATACAGTCTCGTTGGTTTTGATTGATGACAAACATGTAACTTGTAATACATAACGTAAAATGTACAAGTTACTTGTAATTACATTTGTCTCAACATACATTCAACACCTCTCGATGTCTCAAGTCCTCGTGATGTTACAACACAGGTTCATACATGTTTGTTATGTGGCATTATGATCAAACCCATTAACAAATCATATAGAATGTTTAAAATACGTTTAGAGTCACTAAGTATTTTAATAGGTTAACCATTCTATTTAGAACCTCATTTTACATTTTGCATTCACAAGTATTTCAAAAGGTAACTAGACATTTTTAACTAACTAGTTACATAATGCATTTTACAAGTTTACTTTGATAAACTTTTTAATCTAAAAATGGAAATACGGTTACATTATGGCATGCATCATCTTTGAAATCCTTAGAAGATCTCTTGAATATATTGGTTAGATTGACACTCAATATATCAAATGTGATCTTGGTAAGATATGGTAAAACCTTGAAAAGATTTGAAGAAAGATTTTTAGATTTCTTGTCAGCACCCACGGCACTAAATGCATAAAGGGCAACCCTTTATTTGGTACCGTGGTCCGTGGACGCCTCGGCTCCCTTTTATATATAAGCCCATTGTTTTCTCATTACTTCACCACTTGAAAACACACCTTCTCCACCTTCTTGCATACATTTAGATCTATCATTAACAATGTAGTAACATACATTAAACACCCTAATGATCATGATCATAATGCTTCTAACATTCATCTTTGTTGTAAGCATACTTTACATTGATCAACCAAGGAAAGCTTGGAGATCTAGCCATCCCAACTCACCGTAGCAAGATCTATCACAACAAGTTTAAGGAACTTGTGATATTCATCATGAAGGCTTCCTATCAATGTAAGTTCATTTAGAAGTAGTCATTCATATCCATTAGACATTTGTGTCATGGATCATTAGTGTAAACATCATTGCATCATAACAACACTTTTACCAAACTAGATTAGATGGTTTATGTGTTTGTGCCATAAAACACAAGGTTTGTTATGTGGGGCCATAAAACATATTGGGAGGGTTGTTGTACTGTAAAAGAACCTCGACATCTAGCTTAGTGTCGGAAATATTGTATAGGCGACGTTAGGTTGGTTCTACTTCAACTAGAACTCGGTATTTAGCTTTGTACCGGAAAAAGTGTGTTTAATGAAGGTTTTTCCACGAGAAGCGAGCTTGTTGATTTAGTGAAGTAACTCTCGAAGGTACTCGGGAGTGGAGTAGGCAAGGAGATCCCGACCCAACCACTATAAATCCATCGGTTCGGTTTGCACTTTGCTTTCTTTATCTCTTTACTTTTATAGTTGCACTATATACTATTGCTTGTGATGTGGTTTGATGTTAATGCTTGTTTGACAACATGGTTTACTATGCTTTACATTGGTCACAAACAATAATTGGAACTTTCATATTATAACAAGCTTCATAAGCGATTTGATACTAAAGATCTAAAGTATTTAAACGGTAACGATTCAACCCCCTTCTACGCTTCCACAATTGGTATCGAGCTATGTGGCTCTTATTTTCAAAACAAATGGTTTTTAAAATAGAGTACGATCCATGTATCAAATTACTAATGAGCTTAAAAATAATATGAAAAATGCTTTGTTTGTTATACTTAGAAATTTTGTTGTTAAATGTAACTTTGTATACAAGCTTGAAAGTTTTTTGAAAATAAAAATAAAAGTTTGTTGAAAGAACTAGTAGGTATTGTATTGTGTGCTTATAGAAAATTTACAAAGAAATATGATTTTAAAGGAGTGTTTGGGATAACTCTAAATCTAGTTGAAAAATCACTCGAAATGTTTAAGATATGTTACATAAGTAGATATGTTGTTAAATAAGTGTATTATATGTTTACTATGAAATCTAGTAAGTCACACACGTCTTTCTATGTCAAATATGGAGTACTAGTTTGGTGAATCTGTCTAAGAGGACCACGGCACCAAATCTTATAAAGGGCGGATCCCTTTATTTGGTTCCGTGGAATTGCCTCAGATAAAGATGCGCTGGGCAACTTCAAAAATCATAACTAATTAACTGAACCAGAGTCGAGCCACCTATCATTTTAAAGGGAATTGAGTCTACTTTCAATTAAAAATACTTTCATTGCCTGAGTCTAATTTTAAATAAGTAAAATAGACCAAATACTACAGTATGTCTAAAATATTTTTCGCTTAACATAAAAACTCAAATTTTTGAATCAAACAATTTAAGTTGGTATTCTTAGAACTTTGATACAACTTCTTTTGAAACTAATTAATTTGATAATATGTTTAAAGGAAACTAATCAAGCTTGGTATACATCGTCATATTTAAACGCTTAAATGATAAGTGTTTTTCATTATATGTTATGCTAAATGACTACTTGTTTATGTTGTTTGCATATACAGTGCTTGAGTATTTTCAAATTGTTGTTTACACTTGTTTGTTTGCATAATATAAGTGTCAATCTTGCCATGTTATTTATTCGCTAGTTTGACGATTTCTTGTATACAATAGGAATTTGCTAGATTTTGTGCACTAAGTTGGAAAATTGTTTTACCATCGCTTGTAGAATTAGATAACTTTCTTTGCATAGGTTATACTAAAATCTCGCATAACTTATGAAATGTCATAACTCAATTGTCAATGAGTCAACTAAATAAAGTCAAGTACTTTGAAAAATGGAAGTTTTAAGAGAGTGTTTGGTACAAGGACAAACACAATGTTGTATGATGTCATTTATGTGTTCTTGCCGAGGGATGATAAACTAACTTAAAACATTGATGTATGCTAACCGTTTCATGCAGGGGATAACACACGGTTGTTATCAAATTTTACCCATTTTCACTTATATGTGAAAATCGTTAGCCCTTGGTCAAAGTCTATGCTCCATTATGTTTGTATATGTGTTATTGACTTTTCCTAACTAGAAATGATTAATGTCACATGTTTTAAGCAAAATTCAGGTTTCGAAAACTCCCCGACACCTAAAAATGGGTCTGGTGAAGCTCGGGTGTCCACGGATTATACGGCACCAAACATTTGGTACCGTCTATGCATTTTGGTACCACCGCCTCGCATAAAGCGACCAGCACCAACTTAAGGGTTCCGGGTAAAGAAATGGTGCCGTGGATCCTCTGTGTAAGTTGTTAAATTTACTAAACCCGAATCTAATTTACCAAATTTCGTTTCTAGGATAGTTGTTAATGCATATCCTCCTCACACCACTCAATGGATTAACTTAAGATGTTTTACATGATCTTAGACACTTCCATCTCATTAGAAACTACCATCTTTGTATGGATTAACATCAACCAGAAATCCTTTGTTCCATATAACACATTCAGATGGTCATTTTCACACCTTCATCATACTTTTCAAGCTTAGCATTTCTTAAAGCAAAGTCATAAGGTCTAAATCCTCAACCTCAAACAAGCCACTTAAGAAAACCACTAGGATTAGCATTCGATCTTGTTGCTTCATAAACTTGAACTCCCATCCTCCACTGTTACTCCTCAACATCTCCTCACCCGCCATGGATGACTTAGATGACTTACCAAGACTAACAACAAACTGACTCATTATTTGCAAAAGGTATCATACACAAGTCTATCATATGACTATAGATATTGTTTTGTATCTACATGTATTGCCTCACTTGGTTAACATGAAAATAATGTGTCATCCTTCAAGATGATAAGTATTTACATAGAGTCATAACTCACACGTACAGTTAAGAGACATACTATCAAGTCTTGTTATCCTTGAAGTTCAAATCTAAGCTTTATAATCTCAACAAATTAGGATTGACAACTTCAGTATTTCATCCGAAATATTCAAGTATATGCTACTTACGATTGTAGTCATTAAAAGTCATATCCAAAAAATCAACACCCAAGTATTTTAACAAACACATGTTGAAACACTTATCCAAAACAAACAACCCACTGTGGCACTTTCCCTCTTTTGACACCTACTATCCCTCTTCCATCTTTTGGCACCATTAAGCGTGTTGCTCATGAATTTCAAGAGCATCCTTTAAACCAAACGCGCCCCTTTCAAGGTGAACCTATACCTCAAGCTTCAAAGACAAGACCAAAACTTCAAACACTTCACCCACTAGTTGTAGCAACCAATGAACCATAATAATTAGTATCCAGGACTTTTTGTGTTCAACATCTATGGACAAATAATCAACCTAAGTACTCCCATAGTACAACAAACCCCTACATCACCACATCCTTATTTAGACATACTAGAAGACCTACCACTTAGATCAACCAATCCACCATCCTCTACCATCATTTGAATCGTTCAGTGTAAAGCCTTGTGTCCAACACTTGCTTGAATCAAATGCACATTTGAACAAACTCAACCATTCTTTTCCACATATAAGGACATAGATAATTCATTATGGCTAGAACCTCAACTATCAAATAAGCATGGTGTTCTTGGTAATTGTTGTCAATCACCAGGTATAAGTAGTACTACCTTCACAAATTATCAAAGTATTAGTAATGCTTTGTCGTTAAACTTCGGCATAAATTTCGTTAAACCTCAAATCAACATTTTAACAACATATATTAGAAATGCAATCAGCCAACATCATACATCCCAAGCAACAATGACTCTTGAGGAGTATACAAAAGAAACTCGAGTGAATTCCTCTTGTCATCATCTAGTGAATATAATCTTGAGACCAAGTTTATTTAGATGGGACTATCCAATTCAAACACTTTGGCTTCATATCTTCATTTAGGAAAACATGATGTTTTGAAGAACATTATGACTAAGATTCATGCTTTAAGCTTTCATTTTGTTAAAAGGATATTGTATATCCTATGCATCACTCTTGCATACAAGAGATTTCATTACACCTCAGTGGCTAAATGATCTTGAAACAAACATCTACAAGTTCTATGAACTAGCATATCCAATTCATCTTGTCATACTTGTTTTCATAAGCATGATAACTTTATCCTGGGATAATCTCAATTGTTGAAAGATACTATTTGTATCTATTTCTTCAAGAGTGTACATCATAACCTAACCTTGCTCTGAAAAGTGCACATCCAAGGTTAAAACTACACATCTTTAGAGTATACACAAGATCTATTGAAGTTGGTAACCTCACTTAGATTCTTGTTAAATAAAGAGCTCTCTTGAGAACGTTTCTAGTTTTAACATATTCCATTCTCTAGTCTTAGATGATCAATTCACATTTAAAGTACACATTTCAACTCAACATAAAAGATGTCATCCATTAGATCATACAATTAGTTGTGTAATTTGAACAACTTTAGATTCTAAACACAAGATTCAAACACATTGTTTATCAAACACACCATTGTTAAATCATCATGTGTATAACATGACGCCTCATCACCTTAGTTATATTGCATATTAGTTGTGTCATATTAAGCCAAGTATTGGTAAACTATCATCTTTTATGCACTTTAAACAAAGTAGGAGTTCCCATCTTTCTAACATGAGAATGACTCTTTGAGAACCTATTGCACTAGAAACTCAATTTGACCTAACGGTTGAATTGCTTCGGAAGAAGTTGTATGTGGAAACCTGTAAAATGGTCGTGTTTAGCTTTAATTGAGCATCGCTAGTAATAGTCTCATATTCATTCTCCAACTTGAAAAATTGTTTTCCTATACTTACCTAAAGGTGTTAAAACATTGATAGTTTGTCTCGCTTTAGGAATACTAATCAAACAAGTAGTATATATGACTTTTCTTTTAAAACCACTTGCATTGCACTTACATGTGTTGATATATGTTCTTGTTTGATATGATAAGTTGATTTGACATTATCTTAGTGTTTGATAACTATTAAATAAATATGTAGTAAACATTTTTATCTTCATAAGTGAGTTTTATTATGCTATTAACGCGTTTAAACTTTATTTTATGATGCTTACTTTGAATTATTTAGCATGATTAACATGTTACTTATGAACTCATAATATGGCATTCGATACGCGGATAATTTTGATATGATACATTTGTGTTTGAAAGCTATTAGTTGGCATTCATTACATCGATGTGTATGCGATCCAAATGATACATGCCTTGTTTTAAATGATCAATTGTCTTGACATTTTCTTGGTTTTGATACCTATTGATATTTTTAATAAACCCTAGAAAGTGTTTTTGTGATGCTTTATGCCACTTAATGTTAGCAGATAAATATGATTGTATGATATTTAAGGTTTAAGAAATTTTTGTCATCTATATAATGTTTCACATGACTAATATGTTATTTGTGAACTCATAATATGTCATTGATGTATCCATGTTTGAAAGCTATTGTTTTTTGTTGACATTCCTTAAATCTATGCACAAGATGGTCTAAATGATACATGCTCCAAATTGTTATGTCTTAAACATGGCCTGCATAAATCTTTCATCTTGTTTCTTTTGCTTCTGTCACACTATTTATTTGCTACGCAGCACATATAATCCAAAGTGCTTTTTGGTATGACAATATTTTAGAAGCCTTTTTATCTTACAAATTAATCACATAGATTATTGTATATCCAAGTATGCTTAAGTGTCTAAGCCTAACGACAAAACAATCTCATAATGAAATATCTTGAATAAAGTCGTATTCTTGCATAATATGATTGTTTTGATGATATTGTAGTGATCTCGTACTTGTGCAATGTGTGTGCTGTTTATAATATGTTATCATTTGAATTCTATCATGTTAACATCTTTTGTCACTAACAAATTTGTATTGTAGGTTGATAACAAATTAGTTGTTATCTCACTTGGTTTTAACTTTTATATGCTCATTTTGCATAATCCCCTTTATTGCTACATAGATTAGTAATATGATTTATGGGACCCCTACACTTGCATATAGTTTAAAAGCATATAGAATTAAGTTCTAGAGAGTTGGCTTTTGCATTTTGTCTTTCAAACCGACCTCTTTCCAAATCTCATTTGCTTCCGCTTCCAAAAACATCTCCATCATTATTTAGTTATAACAATACTCTAATCCTCTTCACTTCCTATTAGGAAACCACATGCCTCATCATACGATCATCTCATATTAATCGAGAAGAGGTACGTGACTTTAAGGATGAAGTTCATTGTATGCTAACCATCATCAAGAAAAACATCACTAAGCTCACCTTTTCAAGCTAACCGAATAACCTCCTAAACACTTTTGTTGTCATTCCTTATTTGATACATACACATACACGTTGATGTCCACCAATTAAGGGGAGAGAAACCATTCACATTATTTTTTGTCAAATTTTATGTCTCTTAGACTCTAAAATACCAACACATAGGTAAACACCACTTAGCTAAAACCGGTTCACTGAAACCACAACTATTTAAATTTTTAACCTTATATCACAAGTTTGCACCAATACTCATCAAGTGAAAAACACATCATGTGTTTTACAAACTTCTTCATCTCCACAATCAACTAATCTAGGATTTTCCTTAACCTAGCACCTTACAACTTCACTATCTAGAACACCATCATAGGATCTTATCCTTTTCTCTCTTGACATATATCATGCATGTCATGTCTGCAAAAGCGATATATTAATCAAAACAGCCATTTCCAACACGCTGGTCCATCCAACTCTCACTTATATGATGTCATTCTCATCCTCATATACATTATTATTATTAGTATCTTCCATATTGTCTTCACTTCTTTTCAAAGTGATAATCATCCATGTCGGTCAAAACCATGCTAATACTACCTTTCCCATTGTCACCTAGAATAGGTCATTTTTATAATTTGTGTCAATCAATGAACTTAATTTATCTTCATTTATCACTACTTTATATATTCTAGATAGAACGCATTAATGATTACTCTTGGGTTGAAGCATATGAGAACTTGCTCAAAACAATAGGTTGTTAGCATCAATAAATCACTCAAATCATAACCCTTATGCATCATTGAAATGCAATGTCCATTCATATTTGTTTTCTTAGTTGGTCACTTGATATGACGAAGGATTGCATGGTCCATATTTTATATTTGCTATACATATAAGTTTCTAACTCCTTAATAGCTTCCTACCTAATCACCACCACCTTCCATCACAACTTTCACTAATCATCACCAGCATGGATTAGCGAAACTTCTTTGTAAATCTTTGTCAATTCACCAATGAACCTACTAGTAAACCGACACCAACACTAGCACCACTAGTGGCAATAATTCGCGGGAGACTTCATATCTTCTTTCTAGGAACTATTTTGTAGGTTTTTATCATATTATATTCTCACTTCTCTTATGATTGTAATTAGGAGACTACACTTCATGATGTGACAACTAGTAATTTCAGGTCATTTTACAAACTTTAAAAGTTTCACTATTTCATCATTTATCGTGAATATATTTACATTAGTATCAAATTAAGGTGAACCTAAATGGTTAGTCACGTAATTCATGAACATTTCATCGAGGTCATTTCATATAGATTAACCTTAGTCCATTTCATTAACATCATTGTCATCATATTAGTTCATGCATGGTTTTGCATTTTACATTAAACGATAATTTTCATATATTAAATAAACGCGATCGCGTAAAACATTATTTTGAAACATTGATCCGACACTTAAAATAATCTTTAATATATTTTATACTATTTTAGACTATAAAATTATATTATCAATTTATTCGATGTTTTCAATTTATTTCAGATATAAATTTTGTTATAGTTTATACAATCACCACCGGTTTTCTTAAATTCAACCCGATAAATATTTATTCACTCAAATCTTTCAAGAAATATATTTTATAATTTTATGACCTAAATATATATTTTATCTTGACCCGTGAAAATTTATTTTTAACCAATGCTACCTATATATTGAAAAGTAACTACAACTTTATCATTTAACCCTCACTCAAATCTTACACTAATACATAATAAAAAAAATACAATCAAATGAATGATTATCCCTTGTCGACAAGGGAGGGATGAGTCACAAGGATATTGCAAATATCTCTAAGTATAATGTATATTATACTAAACTCATTTCATTTCACTTCATATTTGCAAATAAAGATCCATCCATCTCTTTCTTTCTTGCAAAACCGCCATACAAGGATCCAAGAAGGAAGCATCATAAAATATTTCAAGACAAGATTTTAATACACACTAGTATCACTTGTTGCATAGGTTTTGCAACCTCCAGCCTGATTAAAACCTTTG